>OX101808.2:51323095-52034345 GCA_944452925.2 Chrysolina oricalcia | reverse complement strand
TGACAGATTAAATGTGTCAGTTGACAGATTAAATGTGTCAATTGACAGATTAAATGTGTCAATTGACAGATTAAATGTGTCAATTGACAGATTAAATGTGTCAATTGACAGATTAAATGTGTCAATTGACAGATTTTTTTATTTTCGCCGTGACACCAGAACGCCTTCGTATGAACTGTTCGACGTAAAAACATGAATAAAAAACTGTTCGGAGGGTTTCACCGATACTACTTTTTGAGACAAAAAATATGGTGATTGCTCGAAAGGGGGCGCGGGGGGCACATCAACTCAAAAATTTTAAATGGCATGGGGGGTCAAGTGTCACATCGTTGAAAAGAGAATTCAATTCTCTTCACATCCATATTTTTGAATTTTGTTGAGAATTTTTTTCTCAAAATCAATTTATATGCCTTTCGAAATTTTCAAGTTGATCTGTCCCTAGCGCCATCTGTCGAGTAATTTCAATGTTTCTTCTCTCAAAAAATAGTATAGGTAACAACCCTTCAAAATATTTTTGGTTTCATTATTCCACAACAAACCGTTCAAATTTATCGAGGTATAAGTAGTTTTCAGATCCGCATTTATTTTTGATATTTCGAATTTGGATTGTGCCATTTAAAAATTTTGAGTTGATGCGCTCCCTTTCGAGCAATCACCATATTTTTTGTCTTAAAAAGTAGTATCGGTAAAACCCTCCAAACGGTTTTTTATTCATGTTTCTACGTCGAACCGTTCAAAAGTTAACATGGGGGGGGGGGGACTAAAAAAAGCCGCACTGTATAAGTGTATATTGGTCATTACAATGTCTTAACAGACAGGGTAGGCCAAGCTGTAGATAAAAATAATCGCTTTTCACACAAAATGAAAGACGCAAACGGCCCATAATACTTTTTATAAGATAGTTCCTGAATGAAAACACCGGTTTTCGCCCAAGCAAAATCGATTTGTGTAATTTTTTAAACAAGAAATAGTGAACAATATTACAACTCCTTTGGTTTTTTGGAAATATCTCAAAGATTATTCAAGTAATCGTATTACAGTCAATGGAACTTTTGTAGAGATTCATAAAACCTACAAAATGGTTTTTCATACGTCCAGGATCGGTGTATTTTTCACTGAGAAAATCCGGGAAAACCTCAAAAAATAGACCATTTTTCCAAAATTCATAATTTTTATACATCTGAAAGTGGACAAACAATAATGCGGAAACTGTGCGCAAGATGGTTTCTGTCCGATCTGTAGTTTTTGTACAATCGCGTTATAAACAATTTAAGGGCAAATCTTTCTAAATGCGCCGATTTAAGGAAAATCATTTTATTTAAATTCTGTGAACGACATATGGAAGTAGAGATCAATATCTACAATTTGTATATTTTGTATTTTCATCTAAGAGGTCGGAAATGTGTTGAAAATGTCACTGGAAGTTACTCTAAATGCTTCAAAGTGCACCTGAAGTCGCCCGAACTCAACTCGTATTACCTTCAGTGCGACTTCGCGTGACTTCGGGTGACTTCGGACGCACTTTGAAGCGTTTTAATCAACTTTCAGTGACATTTTCAACACATTTCCCACCTCTCTACTTCCAGATGCCGTTCACAGAATTGGAATACGACGATTTCCCTTAAATCGGCGCACCTTGCAAGATGTGCCCTTAAATTGTTCATAACGCGATTGTGCAAAAACTGCACATCGGACAGAAAACATCTTACGTACAGTTGTACCACATATTATCATCTATCAGTTGCCGCAATATTATTTGTCCAGCTTCAGATTTATAAGAATTATAAATTTTTGAAAAATGGTCTCTTTTTCGAGTTTTTTCCGGATTTTCTCAGTAGAAAATGCACCGATCCGGTCGTATGAAAATCCATTGTGTAGGTTTTATAAATCACTACAAAAATTCCATTTACAGTAAAACGATTCCTTGTTTTTGAGATATTTTCAAAAAACCAAAAAAGTTGTAATTTTTTTTTAAAATTCCACAAAGCGATTTTGCCGGGGCGAAAATTGGGGTTTTCATCAAAGAAGTATCTTATAATTTATGTGTATATATTTCAAATCGAATTGTATTTTTTATATTAAAAATAATTTTTCCAAAATTCCCGCCATCTTATCCCATGTCGACACCCGTCACATTTCAAAGTGTATTTATTATATAATTTATATTAGTCCCTACTGATTTATATGTTAATATTTTAAATCTATTTAAATGTAAAATTATTGTGAATAATTAATTTTGACCCGCACAAGAATTTTTCAAATTTTCACTGGTTATACCATTATTGTACAATTTCCTTATGTATTAAAACATTACTATTACTGCTATCATCATGCCGTTGACCAGAATCAGTACAAGATGCAAAAAATAGAAAGAGCCGCCAAATATCATTTTATATTTATTTTTCTACTTCATGTTTAATTTTTATAAATGTTCCTTAAAAAAATCAAAATGAATACAACCAAAAAGTAAAATTCTGAGTGATCCTGTATAATAGTAACCACAGATCACACAGTATCAAAATCAAATGATATTCACCCATTCTTAAATTCTACGAGCATTATTGGCGTTGACTCATTATGTTCAAATAGTTAAATAAAAATTATGTAATTATGAATAACCCTGTATACGGAGTCTTAGAACTTTTCATTACAACTCGAGTCGGCAATATTGAGATTTTAATTATTATCTCTAACTTTTTGTAACAAAATAATCGTCACAATATTGATTCTCTCAAGGTAGGTAACAACTCTCTCTCTCTGCATGTTTGACACCCTATATCTCAAAAACTGTCCATTAGATCTCGTTGTGCCCATTGAGACATTTGATCAGGACGTCATAAACTATATTACACTGAATTTTCAGCCAATTCGACTTGGACCCATTTTCCATAAGAACCGTGAGGGGTCCTTTTCATTACGGTAACAAAATTCTAATTGAGTTTCAAAACAGAACTCATTTTTGCTAACAACTCCTCGCACTTCTGTTATCCTGATAGAGAATTCAGATTTTCGTATCAGGATAGCAGAAGCGCGAGGAGGTCTTTGCATCAGCGCAAGCCAAAATTTTCATTCGAATAGTATTAGGAGAACTTTTTTTGTTCCGAACACCTCCTCGCCTTTTCAGGTTTTCGTATCAGGATAGCAGAATCGCGAGGAAATCTTTGGATCAGCGAAAGCCATAATTTTAATCCAAAATTCGAACACCTTCCACACTTTTGTTATCCATTTCGGTAACAAAATTCTAACTCAGTTCAAAAATGAACTCGTTTTTGCTATCAGCACCTCCTCGCACTTCTGTTATCCCGAAAGAGAATTCAGATTCTCTTATCAGGATAGCAGAAACGCAATGAGGTCTTTGGATGAAGAAAGCCAAAATTTTCATTCGAAAAGAATTGGTAGGAGTTTATCTGTTTTGAACACCTCGATTTTCTGTTATCCCGATACTGAATTTTCATTTCAGTAACGAAATTCTAACTCAGTTTCAAAACTGAACCAATTTTTGATATCAACACCACCTCGCACTTCTGTTATCCTGATAGAGAATTCAGATTTTCGTATCAAGATAGCAGAAGCGCGGGAGGTCTTTGGATTAGCGAAAGCCAAAATTTTCATTAAAAAGGTATTAGAACTTTTTTTGTTCTTTCTATTATCCTTTACCAAATTTCCATTTTGGTAACGAAATCTAACTCAGTTCCAAAACTGAACTCACTTTTGCTATCAACACTTCCTCGCACTTCTGTTATCCTGAAAGAGAATTCAGATTTTCTTATCAGAAACACGAGGAGGTCTTTGGATCAGCAAAAGCCAAAATTTTCATTCGAAAAGTATTAGAACTTTTTCTGTTCCAAAAATCTCGTCACGTTTTTGTTATACCGATAGAGAAATCCGGTTTTCATATCTGGAAAGAAGAAACGTGAAGAGGTCTTTGGATCAGCGAAATCCAAAATTTTCATTTGAACCGTATTAGGAGAACTTTTTCTGTTTCGAACACTTCCTCACGTTTCTGTTATCCTGATAGAGAATGCAGATTTTGGTATCAGGAGAGCAGAAGCACGGGGAGGTCTTTGGATCAGCGCGAGCCAAAATTTTCATTCGAAAAGTATTAGGAGAACTTCTTCTGTTCCGAACAACTCCTTGCGTTTCTGTTATCCTGATACAGAAACCTGAATTCTCTATCAGGATAACAGAAACGCGAGGAGGTGTTCGGAACAGAAAAAGTTTTCCTAATACTTTTCGAATGAAAATTTTGGCTTTCGTTGATCCAAAGACCTCCTCGCGCTTTTGCTCTCTTGATACGAAAATCTGATTTCTTTTTCAGGATAACAGAAACGCGAGGAGGTGTTGGGAACAGAAACAGTTCCTCTAATAATTTTCGAATGAACATTTTGGCTTCCGCTAATCTAAAGACCTTGCGCTTCTGCTCTCCTGATGCGAAAATCTGATTTCCTTATGAGGATAAAAGGAACACGCGGTGTTCGAAAAAAAAAATTCTCCCAATACTATTCCAATGAAAATTTTGGCTTCCGTTGATCCAAAGACCACCTCGCGCTTCTGCTTTCCTTATACGAAAATCTGAATTCTCTGCCAGGATAGCAGAAGTGCGAGAAGGTGTTGACAGCAAAAACGAGTTCAGTTTTGAAACCCAGTTAGATTTCGTTACCAAAATAGAAATTTGGTAACAGGATTATAGAAATGTGAGGAGGTGTTCGGAATAGAAAAAGTTCTCCAAATACTTTTCTAATGGAAATTTTGGCTTTCGCTGATCCAAAGACCTCAGGCTTCTGCTCTCCTGATACGAAATTCTAATTTCCTTTTCAGGATAACAGAAACGCGAGGAGGTGTTCTGAACAGAAACAGTTCTCATAATACTTTTCGGAATAAAATTTTGGCTTCCGCTGATCCAAAGACCTCCTCGCGCTTCTGCTTTCCTTATATGAACATCTGAATTCTCTACCACGATAGCAGAAGTGCTAGGAGGTTTTCGAAACAGAAAAATGTCTTCTAATACTTTTCAAATGAAAATTTTGGCTTTCGCTGATGCAAAGACCTCGCGTTTCTGCTATCCTGATACGAAAATCTGATTTCTCTATCAGGATAACAGAAACGTGAGGAGGTGTTCGGAACACAAGAAGTTCTTCTATAACTTTTCGAAAGAAAATTTTGGCTTTTGCTGATCCAAAGACCTCCTCGTGCTCCTGCTCTCCTGCTATGAAAATCTGAATTCTCTATCAGGATAACAGAACTGCGAAGAGGTGTTGATAGCAGAAATGAGTTCAGTTTTGAAACTGAGTTAGATTTCTTTACCGAAATGGAAATTTGGTAACAGGATAATAAAAATGCGAGGAGGTGTACGGAATAATAATAATAATTTTCGAATGAAAATTTTTGTTTTCGCTGATCCAAAGACCTCGCGCTTCTGCTCTCCTGATACAAAAATCTGATTTCTCTATCAGGATAACAGAAACGCAGGTGTTCGAAGCAGAAAAAGTTCTCCTAATACGTTCCTAGAGAAAATTTTAGCTTTTGCTGATCCAAAGACCTCTTCGCGCTTCTGCTCTCCTGATAACAGAAAAGCAAGGAGGTGTTCGGAACAGAAAAAAGTTCTCCTGATACTCTCCCAACGACAATTTTTGCTTTCGTTGATCTAAAGACCTCGTGCTTCTGCTCTCTCGATACGAAAATCTGATTTATTTTTCAGAATAACAGAAACGCGAGGTGTTCGGAACAGAAACAGTTCTCCTTATACATATCGAATGAAAATATTTTCTTCCGCTCATCCAAAGACATCCTCGCGCTTCTGCTTTCCTTATACGAAAATCTGAATTATCTACCAGGATAGCAGAAGTGCTAGGTGTTCGAAACAGAAAAATTTCTCCTAATACTTTTCAAATGAAAATTTTGGATTTTGCCGATCCAAAGACCTCCCCGTGCTTCTGCTCTCCCGATACGAAAATCTGATTTCTCTATCAGGATAACAGATACGCGAGGAGGAGTTCGAAGAAGAAAATTTTGGCTTTTGCTGATCCAAAGACCTCCTCGCGCTTCTGCTCTCCTTATACGAAAATCTGATTTTTTAATCAGGATAACAGAAACGCGAGGAGGTGTTGGGAACAGAAAAAAGTTCTCCTGAACAACGACAATTTTTGCTTTCGTTGATCAAAAGACCTCGTGCTTTTGCTTTCTTGATACGAAAATCTGATTTCTTTATCAGGATAACAGAAACGCGAGGTGTTTGGAACAGAAGCAGTTTTAATACATTTCGAATGAAAATTTTGGCTTCCGTTGATCCAAAGACCTCCTCGCGCTTCTGCTCTCTTGATACGAAAATCTGATTTCTCCATCAGGATAAAAGAAACGCGAGGAGGTGTTCGGGACAGAAAAAATTTTCCAAATACTTTTCGAAAGAAAATTTTGGCTTTCGCTGATCCAAAGACATCGCGCTTCTGCTCTCCTGATACGAAAATCTGAATTCTCTAGCAGGATGCGAGGAGGTGATGATGCCAAAAATTAGTTCAGTTTTGAAACTGAGTTAGAATATCGTTACCGAAATGGAAATATTGCATCAGGATAATAGAAATGCGAGGTGTTCGAAACAGAAGAAGTTCTAATACTTTTTTAATGAAAATTTTTGCTTTTGCTGATCTTCAAAGACCTCCTCGCGTTTCTGCTCTCCTTATACGAAAATCTGATTTCTCTATCAGAAACGCGAGGTGTTTGGAACAGAAAAAGTTCTCCTAATACTTTTCGATAGAAAAGTTTGGCTTCTGCTGATCCAGATACCTCCTCGCGCATCTACCATCCTGATACGAAAATCTGATTTCTTTACCAGGATAACAGAAACCCGAGGTTTTCGGAACAGAAACAGTTCTACTATTATTTTTCGAATAAAAATGTTGGATACCGATGATCCAAAGATCTCTTCGCGCTTCTGCACTCCTGATACGGAAATCTGATTTCTCTATCAGGATAGCAGAAACACGAGGGGGTGTTCAGAACAGGAAAAGTTCTAATACTTATCGAATGAAAATTGTGGCTTTCTCTGATGCAAAGACCTCCTCGGGCTTCTGCTCTCCTGATAAGAAAATCTGATTTCTCTATCAGGATAACAGAAACGCGAGGAGCTGTTGGGAACAGAAAACGTTAAACCAATACTTTTCGAATGAAAATTGTGGCTTTCGCTGATCCAAAGACAAAGATTCTGCTCTCCTGATACGAAAATCTGATTTCTCTATCAGGACAACAGAAGTGCGAGGAGGTGTTGACAGAAAAAATGAGGTCAGATTTGAAACTAAGTAAGAATTCGTAACAGAAACAGAAAAATTGCTCCTTATATTTCTCGAATGATAATTTTGGGTTTTGCAGATCCAAAGACCCACTTGCGTTTCTGCTTTCCTGATACGGAAATCTAAATTCTCTATCTGGATAACAGAAATACGAGGAGGTGTTCGAAAAGGAAAAAGTTCTAATACTTTTCGAATGAAAATTTTGGTATTCTCTTTCCATAGACTTCAAAGACTTCCTCGCGTTTCTGCTATCCTGATACGAAAATCTGTATTCTCTATCAGGATAACAGAAATGCGAGGAGGTGATGATAGCAAAAATTAGTTCAATTTTGAAACTGAGTTAGAATTTCGTTATCGAGATGGAAATATTTAGTATTTAGTATAACAGAAACGCATGGAGGTGTTCGAAACAGAAAAATGTCTTCTTAAACCTTTCGAATGAACTAGTTGGGTTTTGCTGCTCCAATAACTTCCTTGCTTTTCTGTTATCCTGATACGGAAATCTGAATTCTCTATCAGAATAACAGAAATGCGAGGAGGTATTTGAAACAGAAAAAGTTTTCTCAATACTTGTTGAATGAAAAGTTTGTCTTTCGCTGATCCAATAATCTGAATTCTCTAACAGGATAACAGAAGTGCGAGGAGGCGTTGATAGCAAAAATTAGTTCAGTTTTGAAACTGAGTTGGAATTTCGTTACCGAAATGAAAATTCAGCATCAAGATAACAGAAACGCGAGCAGGTGTTCGAAACAGAAAAATTTCTTCTTATACTTTTCGAATGAAATTTTTGGCGTTCGCTGATCCAAAGACCTTCTCAAGTTTCTGCTATCTTGATACGAAAATCTGAATTCTCTATCAGGATAACAGAAGTGCGAGGTGGTGTTGATATCAAAAATTGGTTCAGTTTTGAAACTGAGTTAGAATTTCGTTACTGAAATGAAAATTCAGTATCGGGATAACAGAAAATCGAGGTGTTGAAAACAGATAAACTCCTATCAATTCTTTTCGAATGAAAATTTTGGCTTTCTTCATCCAAAGACCTCATTGCGTTTCTGCTATCCTGATATGAGAATCTGAATTCTCTTTCGGGATAACAGAAGTGCGAGGAGGTGCTGATAGCAAAAACGAGTTCATTTTTGAACTGAGTTAGAATTTTGTTACCGAAATGGAAATTAGTATCAGGATAACAAAAGTGTGGAAGGTGTTCGAATTTCGGATTAAAATTCTGGCTTTCGCTGATACAAAGATTTCCTCGCGATTCTGCTATCCTGATACGAAAACCTGAAAAGGCGAGGTGTTCGGAACAAAAAAAGTTCTCCTAATACTATTCGAATGAAAATTTTGGCTTGCGCTGATGCAAAGACCTCCTCGCGCTTCTGCTCTCCTGATAAGAAAATCTGATTTCTCTATCAGGATAACAGAAACGCGAGGTGTTTGAAACAGGAAGAGTTCTCCTAATACTTTTCTAATGAAAATTTTGGCTTGCGCTGATACAAAGTCCTCCTCGCGCTTCTGCTCTCCTGATTCGAAAATCTGAATTCTCTATCAGGATAACAGAAACGCGAGCTGTTCGGAACAGGAAGAGTTCTCCTAATACTTTTCGAATGAAAAGTTTGGCTTGCGTTGATACAAAGTCCTCCTCGCGCTTCTGCTCTCCTGATTTGAAAATCTGAATTCTCTATCAGGATAACAGACACGCGAGGAGGTGTTCGGAACAGGAAAAGTTCTCCTAATACTTTTCAAATGAAAATTTTGGGTTGCGCTGATACAAAGTCCTCCTCGCGCTTCTGCTCTCCTGATTCGAAAATCTGAATTGTCTATCAGGATAACAGACACGCGAGGAGGTGTTCGGAACAGGAAAAGTTCTCCTAATACTTTTCAAATGAAAATTTTGGCTTTCGCTGATCCAAAGACCTCCTCTCGTTTTTGCTATCATCATACGGATATCTAGATTCTCTATTAGTATAACAGAAAGGCGAAAGGTGTTCGAAACAGAAAAAATTCTCTTGATATTTTCCGAATTAAAATTTTGGCTTTCGCTGTTCCGAAGACCTCGCGTTTTTGCTATCCAGATACGGAAATCAGAATTCTCTATCAGGATTACAGAAATGTGAGGAGGTGTTCGAAACAGAGAAAGTTTTCCTAATACTTATCGTACGAAAATTTTTGCTTTCATTGATACGAAGACCTCCGCGCTTCTGCTCTCCTGATATGAAAATCTGATTTCTCTATCAGGATAACAGAAGTGCAAGGAGGTGTTGACAGCAAAAATGTGTTCAGAATTGAAAATAAGTAAGAATTCGTTACCGAAATGAAAATTTAGTATCCAGATAACAGAAACGCGAGGTTTCCGAAACAGAAAAATGGCTCCTTATATTTTTCGAATGATAATTTTGGGTTCCGCTGATCCAAAGACCTACTCGCGTTTCTGATTTCCTGATACGGATAGCTAAATTCTCTATCTGGATAACAGCAATACGAGGTGTTCGAAAACGAAAAAGTTTTAATACTTTTTGAATAAAAATTTTGGTATTCTCCTTCCAAAGACTTCAAAGACTTCCTCGCGTTTCTGCTATCATGATTCGAAAATCTGTATTTTCTATCAGGATAACAGAAGTGCTAGGAGGTGATGATAGCAAAAATTTGTTCAATTTTGAAATTGAATTAGAATTTCGTTACCAAGATAGAAATATTTAGTATCAGGATAACAGAAACGCAATGAGCTCCTTGGTTTTCTGCTATTCTAATACGGAAATCTGAATAATCTACCAGAATAACAGAAATGCAAGGAGGTGTTTGTAACAGAAAAAGTTTTCCCAATACTTTTGAACGAAAATTTTGTCTTTTGCTGATCCAATAATCTGAATTCTCTATCAGGATAACAGAAGTTGATAGCAAAAATTTGTTCAGTTTTGAAACGGAGTAAGTATATTGTGACCGAAAAGAAAATTTAGTATGTGTATAACAGAATGGCGAGGAGGTGTTCGAAACAGAAAAAGTTTTCCTAATACTGTTCGAATGAAAATCTTGGCTTTCTTCATCCAAAGACCTCCTAGCGTATCTGCTATCCTGATACGAAAATCTGAAATTTTGTCTTTCGCTGATCCAATAATCTGAATTCTCTATCAGGATAACAGAAGTGCGGGAAGGCGTTGATAGCAAAAATAAATTCAGTTTTGAAACTGGGCTAGAATTTCGTTACCGAAATGATAATTTAGCATCAAGATAACAGAAATGCGAGCACGTGTTCGAAACAGAAAAATTTCTTCTAATGCTTTTCGAAGGAAAATTTTGGCGTTCGCTGATCCAAAGACCTCCTCGCGTTTCTGCTATCCTGATACGGAATTATGAATTCTCCTTCAGGATAGTGAAAACGCGAGGAGGTGTTCGGACCATAAGTTCTTCTAATATTCACGAATGAAAGTCTTGGCTTTCGCTGATCCAAATCTCCTCGCGCTTCTGCTCTCCTGATACGAAAATATGAATTCTCTATCAGGACAATAGAAACGCGAGGTGTTCGAAACAGAAAACGAAAATTTCGGCTTTCGCTGATCCTAAGACCTCTTCTCGTTTCTGCTATCCTGATAAGAAAATCGGAATTCTCTATCAGGGTAACAGTAGTGCGTGGAGGTGCTGATAGCAAAAATCAGTTCAGTTTTGAAACTGAGTTAGATGTCGTTACCGAAATGGAAATTTGGTATCAGGATAATAGAAATGCGAGGAGGTGTTCGAAACAGAAAAGTTCTCCTAATACTTATCGAATGAAAATTTTGGCTTTCTTCATCCAAATTCCTCACCGTGTTTCTGCTATGCTGATACTAAAATCTGAATTCTCTATTAGGATGACAGAAATGCGAGGAGGTGTCGATAGCAAAAATGAGTTCAGTTTTGAAACTGTGTTAGAATTTCGTGGAAATATTTAGTATAAGGGTAACAGAAACGCATGGAGGTGTTCGAAACAGAAAAATGTCTCCTAATACCAGAAATGCGAGGAGGTGTTTGAAACAAAAAAGTTTTCCTAATGCTTTTTGAACGAAATTTTTGTCTTTCGCTGATCCAAATATCTCCTTGCGTTTCTGCTATCCTGATACGGAAATCTGAATTCTCTATCAGGATAACAGAAATGCGAGGAGGTGTTTGAAACAGAAAAAATTCTGCTTATACTTTTCAAACGAAAATTTTGGCTTTCGCTGACCTAAAGACCTCCTCGCGTTTCTGCTATCCCGATACGAAAATCTGATTTCTCTATCAGGATAATAGAAATGCAGTATGTTTGACAACTGTCTCTTTTACCTCGCCGTAATTCTCGTTTGAAGTTCCTTATCGCATCCCGAAAGCCATCCCAATCGTCTTCCCGTCCCGATATGACCGCCTTGCGATGTTCTCGTGTGGCAGCCGTTTTCAGGTAGTGGAACTTTGTGCTCCACTACTTTACTTTTCCTGACGGTGGCGCTGTCAAGGGACACGATTTTTCGAAAGCTTCCACTACTTTCTCTGTTCCTCTTTCGACTTCCTCGTCCTGCAGCTCGGGCGAAGTAAGGTCCTGTGAGACACCTGTATAGGTGTCATATCTTGTGGTCCTTGGGTTCCGCCTAAGAGCGACTTCTTGCCGTTCTGCTTTTATCTAAAAACGTATCATGCGATGGTCGGACATTGATATGTACTGAATCACTCTCCAGTTCCTTATTTGGTTCTTTCGGATTCAAATCAAATCAAAAAATACTTTATTGTCTGAAGATTGATAATTCCTATTGACAAAGTGAAAAACAGAACATTAAAAAACAAACATCAAAAACAATTGAATATAAGCATATTTTTCATACATACCTCGTTATACATTTAAAACACATTAAACATTTACCATGTCATTCATTCACATAAAATTTGTAGAGCGGTTACTACACGTCAAATTATTCATATAAGTAAAAGTCTATAAATATATACAAAAAACATATACTTACATAAATAAATTTCAAACAATAGTACTGTTGGTTACTAGACGTCAGTTTCAGAATTCAGAATTCTGATCTTTTCAATTAATTAAAATGTTATAATATAAAATGGAAATAAAATAGAATACAACAGAATAGCACATACAAAGTGAATACCGTTACGTATCAGTCGATTTAAATCGCCCAACAAAATAAAATCTAAAATTTCACGGAATAAAATTCGTCCAACGAGTAGAATGCTCTGCAGAGTAAAACATTTCTCACAGAAACTTTGAATTTTTTTGTATCCATAATCGTTTTAATTTCGTTAGGTAAGTGATAGAACATTTTTATGCCATGGAGTTTTTTATTTGTGCAGATCTTGGAATTGGTAAAGTTATATTAAGGGTGTGATATATTGTGCAGTACTATAAACTCGATCCCTAAACTTATTGTGAATTAGGCATACTGTTTCTAATATATAGATACAAGGTAAGGTCAAAATTAGTTGTTCTATGAATAAAGGCTTACAAGAATCACTGAATTTAGCACTGTACAAGTATCTAATTGCCCTTTTCTGCAATATGAAAATAGTTTTGAATAAAAATCCACTACAAGAACCCCAAAAGCAGATTCCATATCTCAGATGAGAATCAACTACCGCATAGTATACCTTTTTGGCCATATCCCTACCAAGTTCCCACGAGGTCGTTCTCACTCATCCTGTTCATATTTTCAATGAAATCCACATGCCATGCCCATGACAGGTTTTATGTCAGAAAAATATTTTCAAAGTTTCACCCCACAAGAAATAGTCCAACAATTCCTCATTACAGTGTGAAATTGCTTCTGAAGAGTATGTTATCCAATTCTTCCGACCTCCCTGATGATCTTAGAAGAGTGAAATATATTTTTGTCGACCAAAATGTATTGGAGGCCTAGCGAAAGAGATGCAATTATTCACGCATCAATGGAATGAGCGATTTTCTGTGAGTGATACTTCTAAATAACATTCTCCCTTATCTCATTCATAGATAAGAATCTCCAATAGAAACTGGACATTTAATAAATAATCAACTATCTGAATGAAAATGCAAATTTTCACTTTCAGATTTTTTCTCTCAAGTTATATAGGGTCTTTCTCAATATCTATCAGATGTAGTTCAATGTCCAGCGTGGCTTTTGCCGGGGAAGTAGTTGTTTTCTGTTAGATATTACAAAAAGTAACTTCAATTTTATCGTAGGTTTTTTCCATTTCCAGAGGAGTCATGTATTGATTCAATTTTCAATTGAGAATGTTTCTCTTTAATCCAGAGGCTATTTTTGCACCCAGCTTTTTTATATGGTCCTCAAAGTTTAACTTTTCGTCAATGTACAAGCCAAGAAACTTCGTTGTTCTTGTACTGCTAATAACTTCATTACCCAGATACAGTTCTGGCAGATGACCTTTAAAAGTGAGGATATTCGTTTTCGATATGTTTAACGATAATAAATTGGCATCACACCACTGCTTTACCTTGATAACATCATTATTGATTTGTTGATGCAGATCAACGTCATTTCTATTATTCCAAAGTAAGGTAGTATCATCTGCGAACTGAGTAAACTTTCCCGTAATCTTTATTGACGCTAGGCCATTCATGAAGCCATACCTTTCTAATTTCTTCAACAGGATTTTATAGTTGACATAGTCAAACGCTTTAGTTAGATCACAAAAAACCGCTGCCGCAATATCTCCATCATTGAGATTGAAATAAACATCCTGTAGTAAGTTGAAAATAGCATCACTTGTTCCTTTCGATCTTTGGAACCCAAATTGAAAACAATGGATAACGTTGTGCTTTTCCAAAAAAGTCATCATTCTATTTTTTACAAGTTTCTCAATTAATTTAGAAAGGGAAGGTAACAATGAAGTGGGTATAAATTGGCTGGATTTTCAATATCCCCACCTTTGTGTAACGGAATCACCACCGCATTTTTTAGACATCGAAAAATGTATAGCTTCAGCCAGAATCACGAGAGCGGAGTAGGTAGGTGCGAAAAAATTTTGGTAGATAGGTCATCGTATCCAGATGCATTCTTATTTTTTATTTCATAAAAAGTTCGCTTAATCTCTCCAATGTCTGTTGGCATGAAGAAAAAAGAATCAAAAACAGATTTTTTTTCTAGATAACTCATGGGGTCTGTCGATGCCAAGCACTCTAGAAGAGCTTCACCCCGGGCATTAATCCCGGTGCTGCCCCACATTGTATGGTGTGCATTAGCGTCTCAGCCTATTACTAGCGGTAATCTGTTTTCCTCCGGATATGAGACCAATTCAAGGAGAATCACGGTGATGTCTCTGATCCCCAGGTGTGGCAGTTACGACGCGTTGAGGGCCTTCGACACCACGATGCAGCTCCTCGGGTTTTCTTTTAAGTACCTTCTGAAGCTTTTCTTAACTGAAAATCCTCTGCATGATATTAATGAGTTTTATGGAATCGTCCAAATGAATAGAGATGCCTCCAAAGTGGCCACCTAAATAATATGTTTTCAGTTGATGTCAATGTATATGTATATATATATATATATATATATATATATATATATAATCCTTTCTGATGAGTGCGTTAGCACGAAACAGCTGTCAAAGGTTAGAGCTCTCGGAATTAAAACGAAATATACTCTATTTTCACTTAGATTCTGCTTGCGTTCCTCATAACGTATTAGAAACTTGATTGAACCTTGGGTTGGTCAGAACAACGAATTGTTGGCTACCTGTCAATTTGTGGACAAACCTCTACTTTTGGATTCCTTGGTTCGTGTCAAATTAAGTTTCAACTAGTGACTGTAGATGTCATGAATAACTTCCTGTTGTATTCTGTCTTGCCTCACGGTATTAATTCTTGAGTGGATTCGTTTTGATTTCGAGAGCTCCATAAATCCTTTCTGATGAGTGCGTTAGCACGAAACAGCTGTCAAAGGTTAGAGCTCTCGGAATTAAAACGAAATATACTCTATTTTCACTATATATATATATATATATATATATATATATATATATATATATAACAGGAAGTTACTTATGACATCTACAGTCACTAGTTATATAAAATAGGATGGATTTAGCGAGGGGCAATAAATGAAAATATAGTAGAAAAGTTATTGGGTATAACCCTCAAAATGTTGTGCAACCGTAGACACGTGTTTCGAGCTTAAGCTCTCATCAGTACGGTAAAATCAAGTGCAAAGATGTACAACACTTGGATGTAAAAATGGAAACAAAGGAAGTCAACAACAGGAAGCCAACCACACATTTGTGGCATCGGTTAGAAGACCTTGTGCTCACAAGGCAACAACTAACGTCGCCACGGAGGCAGCTATAGCTACCAGCGTGACAATCCTACCCAGGAAAATACAAATAAGGATGGATTTAGCGAGGGGCAATATATGAAAATATAGTAGAAAAGTTATTGGGTATAACTCTCAAAATATTGTGCAACCGTAAACACGTGTTTCGAGCTTAAGCTCTTATCAGTACGGTAAAATCAAGTGCGAAGATGTACAACACTTAGATGTAAAAATGGAAACAAAGGAAGTCAACAACAGGAAGCCAACCACACATTTGTGGCATCAGTTAGAAGACCTTGTGCTCACAAGGCAACAACTATCGTCGCCACGGAGGCAGCTATAGCTACCAGCGTGACAATCCTACCCAGGAAAATACAAATAAGGATGGATTTAGCAAGGGGCAATATATGAAAATATAGTAGAAAAGTTATTGGGTATAACCCTCAAAATGTTGTGCAACCGTAGACACGTGTTTCGAGCTTAAGCTCTCATCAGTACGGTAAAATCAAGTGCGAAGATGTACAACACTTGGATGTAAAAATGGAAACAAAGGAAGTCAACAACAGGAAGCCAACCACACATTTGTGGCATCGGTTAGAAGACCTTGTGCTCACAAGGCAACAACTAACGTCGCCACGGAGGCAGCTATAGCTACCAGCGTGACAATCCTACCCAGGAAAATACAAATAAGGATGGATTTAGCGAGGGGCAATATATGAAAATATAGTAGAAAACTTTTTGGGCATAACCCTCAAAATGTTGTGCAACCGTAGACACGTGTTTCGAGTTTAAGCTCTCATCAGTACGGTAAAATCAAGTGCGAAGATGTACAAAATGTTGTGCAACCGTAGACACGTGTTTCGAGCTTAAGCTCTCATCAGTACGGTAAAATCAAGTGCGAAGATGTACAACACTTGGATGTAAAAATGGAAACAAAGGAAGTCAACAACAGGAAGCCAACAACCACGCATTTGTGGCATCGGTTAGAAGACCTTGTGCTCACAAGGCAACAACTAACGTCGCCACGGAGGAAGCTATAGCTACCAGCGTGACAATCCTACCCAGGAAAAAACAAATAAGGACGGATTTAGCGAGAAGCAATATATGAAAATATAGTAGAAAAGTTATTGGGTATAACCCTCAAAATGTTGTGCAACCGTAGACACGTGTTTCGAGCTTAAGCTCTCATCAGTACGGTAAAATCAAGTGCGAAGATGTACAACACTTGGATGTAAAAATGGAAACAAAGGAAGTCAACAACAGGAAGCCAACCACACATTTGTGTCATCGGTTAGAAGACCTTGTGCTCACAAGGCAACAACTGAAGTCGCCACGGAGGCAGCTATAGCTACCAGCGTGACAATCCTACCCAGGAAAATACAAATAAGGATGGACTTAGCGAGGGGCAATATATGAAAATATAGTAGAAAAGTTATTGGGTATAACCCTCAAAATGTTGTGCAACCGTAGACACGTGTTTCGAGCTTAAGCTCTCATCAGTACGGTAAAATCAAGTGCGAAGATGTACAACACTTGGATGTAAAATTGGAAACAAAGGAAGTCAACAACAGGAAGCCAACCACACATTTGTGGCATCGGTTAGAAGACCTTGTGCTCACAAGGCAACAACTAACGTCGCCACGGAGGCAGCTATAGCTACCAGCGTGACAATCCTACCCAGGAAAATACAAATAAGGATGGATTTAGCGAGGGGCAATATATGAAAATATAGTAGAAAACTTATTGGGTATAACCCTCAAAATGTTGTGCAACCGTAGACACGTGTTTCGAGCTTAAGCTCTCATCAGTACGGTAAAATCAAGTGCGAAGATGTACAACACTTGGATGTAAAAATGGAAACAAAGGAAGTCAACAACAGGAAGCCAACTACACATTTGTGGCATCGGTTAGAAGACCTTGTGCCCACAAGGCAACAACTAACGTCGCCACGGAGGCAGCTATAGCTACCATCGTGACAATCATACCCAGGAAAATACAAATAAGGATGGATTTAGCGAGGGGCAATATATGAAAATATAGTAGAAAAGTTATTGGGTATAACCCTCAAAATGTTGTGCAACCGTAGACACGTGTTTCGAGCTCAAGCTCTCATCAGTACGGTAAAATCAAGTGCGAAGATGTACAACACTTGGATGTAAAAATGGAAACAAAGGAAGTCAACAACAGGAAGCCAACCACACATTTGTGGCATCGGTTAGAAGACCTTGTGCTCACAAGGCAACAACTAACGTCGCCACGGAGGAAGCTATAGCTACCAGCGTGACAATCCTACCCAGGAAAAAACAAATAAGGACGGATTTAGCGATAAAATCACAATTCAGTGGTATATCACACTTGATATTTTTATAACGTTTCATTTAAAATAACTAGCATCCTCAGTGACAACAATTTTTAATTACGGTCCTGTCGTTAGTTCTTTTGTAAATTATTTTGATTTCTTCAAAACCTATTGAACTATTGGCATACTTCAGACTTCACCCAATAATTTCGATAAGAAGGTACCCCAACACAACGAACATTCGTATTTTTCCTTCTTGGGCATTTTTGTATTACAGAAATCCTTGTTTCAAGGCTGATTTCTTCTGAATCAATTATCATACTGAATATTTCTATAATTCTCAATCCTGGAAGTAACGAAAATATTAGTTTTTGGTCAAAATACGACTATTGTGTGATATGGTATAATTAAATAGCATCTCACTTCATTTACCATTTTTAAACAAGTAGGCTTTGCTTGGTTTCTATGGCAGGACAAGTCGTTTATACACTCAGTCATATCAAAGATGTATTCAAATGACGAAAGGACTGATATGCTATTTGCTTATGCAAAATCAAATAGAAATCCTCTTTTGGCAAAAAATATGTATGGTGAGCTATACCCAAATCGTCGTATTCCAAACATTCAAATGTTTAGACGATTAGAAAGAAATTTGAGAGACTGTGGTGCATTTGATAGAAATAAAACTAGAAAATGTGTTGTTACTGGAAGTATGCGGAACCAAATAAATGTTTTAGGTAAGCAAATATTACTTCATAAAGATTAACAAAGTGACGAAAATATTTTTTTTCAATTTAGGATTGGTCAGTTACAAAAATATTTCTAATCAAGATTGTTCTTTACGAGAAATTGCCCACGAACTAGGGATTTCTGTAAAATCTACCAGAAATATTTTGAAAAAGAACAAATACAAATGCTACAAGATACGCAAAGTTCATCACCTCAATGAAAGGGATTACGGAAGGAGAGTACGATTTGCGATGTGGTTGAGACGTAGAAATAGGGAAGTTGGAAATATTTGTAATAAAATAATATGGACGGACGAATCAAAATTCACCAACAATGGTTGGTTTAACAGAAACATCCATTATAGGTGGAATAATACAAATGAACATTTACATAGAGAAACCAATATCCAGGAAAGGTTCGGAATAAATGTTTGGTTGGGAGTTTTGAGAACAAACATACTAGGTCCTTTCTTTTACGACGAGCATTTGAATGGTGGAATGTATTTACATTTTTTATCCAATGAGTTTGTTGGCTACTTAGATGAATTGCCACTGAACATCCGCCGTGAAATACAATATTTTCAACAAGACGGTGCCCCTCCCCATAATGCAGCAATAGTAAGGGAACATTTAGATGCAATATTCCCAAGAAAATGGATTGGAAACAATGGACCAATTGCCTGGCCAGCTCGATCCACAGACCTGACTCCTTTAGATTTTTTTGTCTGGGGATACATAAGGGATAAAGTTTTTTCGACAACTAGTACAGATATCGACCATCTCAAACAAAAAATAAGAGATGCATGTAATAGCATTACACCCATCATGCTAGAAAATTGCCACAGAAATTGTATGAAGAAACTTATGTGCATTCAACAAAGAGGTCGGCAATTCGAGCATTTAATGTAGGTTATCATGAAGAATTCATTTTCTGTATTGGTTTTATTTTCACTCAAAAATTCAATATGAAATAAATTGTTTTCTGTTTGTTTGATTTCTTCTACTATTAAGTAAGTTTATTTCCGAGGTAAATTGCTATCGTTCGTCTCTGAAACTACAGATATCTTTTATTATAGTGTAAACATAATTTTAATAGATACATTTATTCAAAGCGTCACTGATAATTTTTATATCGGAGAGTTAGGTTTTGTGGAATCCATAAACGACCTAACGACAGGACCGTAATTAAAAATTGTTGTCACTGATGATTTTAGTTATTTTAAATTAAACGTTATAAAAATATCAAGTGTGATGTACCACTGAATTGTGATTTTATCGCTTTATCAATATTTGTACTAAAATAGACAGGTCCGTATTTGAAAAAAAAATGTTGATGGTGGCCGTGTTGACACGAAACGTTTAATCAAAGATTCATTGTTACATTTTTATAGTACATTTTAAATACATTAAAACTTTCCTTATACATTTTTTTATATTTTCAGAAATAACAGTTCTATTCGTAAAAAACAAATAACAGCATTTTTGGTTTTCCCTGTATAACTCGGGAAGGGCGAGACTCTCTGTAAATTTTCTTTGACCATTGTACTGTTCTCCACAATAGTTACCTTTTCTACCATTTAATCGTCTTCGTATATATATATATATATATATATATATATTGTTATGATACTAATTTTTTTATGAATTTTTCAAGCTAGATACTTACTACCTTTTTCTTATAGTTTGTGGCAACTCAACTCAGTCGGTGCGCCAGCATGAAGTACTCTGTCTCAAACAGGGCAAGTTCTTGGAATGTTATATCTTTACTATTATCAAAATTTTGAATTGCAATGTTTTTTTTTTAATAAATAAATTTTAAAGATTCAGAATTCAAATTATTTTTATTTATAAACAGTTAATTAAGCAAACAAATCAAATAGAAATGTGATAAATTTTCAATAAAAAATTCTATAATATGATGAGGATGATGATGATTTCTCTTGAAATGAATTTTCACAGATATTGGAGTTTACTTCACAATGTATTAAATGCACGGTGCAGGTCTCTGAGACAGCGCCTAGTCATTCCATGAATATTCATTCCATGCTGTTGACATCTAACATCTAATTTAACCTCACTTCCGTTTGAGTTATAGAAAGAAAATGACAAATTGAAAAATATATTATCAAACCAATTGATTAGTAATAATTGTTCGTGGAGGATTTTAAAGTGCACTGAGTTTGTAAGTATGTTGTAAAAGTTTTTATTGGTAAACCGAAATTGAAAGTTTGTAGGCAATAGCACTGTTGTAATGTTCAAAACACAGTTTGTAGCAGCTCTACCAAAGGATATTATAGGATAAATACCTTTTCATCAGATGATGTGTCTCCAGGAATGTGGTTGACATATATTTTACTCAGGATACCTGCTTGTGGAAATGTGAGTGGTTTTACTTCATTTTGTTGGTTCACGAGTTTTTTCTTCTTGAAATATGAAAACTGTCTGGTTTTGTGAAGTTTTCTTATGAAAATTGTCTTCAGCTATCTCCAAAAAATTTTCTCCCATCAACAAATTCTTTTTTTTTATCACCATAACTATCCTTTCTGACTTTCCTTGACACTTTTCATTGTCACTCAAATATTATTTTCCACTTTTTTTTTTTTTTTTTTTAATTTCTATCAATAATACGTTCAACAACAGCTTATTAAATTAATTACAATGTACAAAAGTCTTTATTCACATTTGTATTCTCTTTGAACTAATCTTTTTTGTATTAGAAATATTTAAATTCTCCTACTATTAACATTCCCATTATCATTTTTTTTTCTAGTTGGCTCTCCACAAACTCATGATATCAATTCATACTGGATGATATTTTTTTTAAAATGATTTCAAAATGGTTTTTCATGAGAAAAGTATCTGCATGGTATAGGTAAATATTCATAAGGGTTAAAAAAAAATATTTTACTCATTCCATTCACTTACTACAAGTTTTCTATCTGCCTACTCCTCGAGTCGTGGTCTTGAGAGATATCAAGGTCTCAACCTGCCTACTCCTTGATCTCAAAAGACGATCCGATGTTGGTTGCACTGTAGTATTTATAGGTGGTTGGCTACCTGGAGGTGGGCGGGTCTTACGGGTTTTCTCGTTTGTCTTGTCTGCTGGTGCCTGCTGTGTAGTTGGAGTTAATGGGATAATAATTGATTGCGGATAAGTTTCACGTGGCCTGGTAATTACGGTTGGAAGAAGGGGCTTCCAAATGGGGTTCAATTTACGGCTATCATCTTTAATGTTCAGGCAATCAGGCCGTTTTTCGATTTCGATGGCTTCTCTGATAAAACGAGAAGTTCTTGAACGTACTGGGGCGATGGTTTTCGTTTTCTCGAAATCTATGGGGTGACCCGTTTGGATGAAATGAAGAGCTAATGCGGAGCTGTTGTCTCGATTTCTAACTGAAAGGGAGTGTTGATAGGATCGAAAATGGATCTGTTTCGAAGTTTCTCCTATATAAGAGTGGGGGCAGATAGAACAGGGAATTTAGTAAATACCATGGTCTTCGTTGGGAATTTTGTCTTTTGTTGGTCTGATGAGGTGTGATAGTTTTTGTTCTGTGGTAAAGATGGTTTTGATATTTGCTTTTCTGAAAAGTCGACTGATTTTGTCCGTCACCCCTTTGATGTAAGGAAAGAAGACTTTGGATGGACGGTCTTCAACTTGTGGTTCGTTTTTGGTTACTAATGGTTTCTGAAGCTGTTTTTGGATGTTTCTGTCTATGTGGTCTGGTCTGTATCCGTTTTGTAGGAGGGCTTGTTTTACGTTGTGAAGTTCGGATTGTCTGTTGTGGTCGTCGGTTAGTCGGATGGAGCGAGATATCAGAGTATTTACGACTGAGTTGAGTTGTGAGGGATGATGGTGGGACTTGGAGTTGAGATATCGGTTGGTGTGGGTGGGTTTTCTATAAACCGTGTACGAGAAACCTTGTTGAGGATTTTTAGTGATTTGTACATCTAAGAATGGCAGAGTTGAATTGCTTTCTATCTCCATCGTGAAGCGAATGTAAGGGTGTACTTCGTTCAGATGGGTCAGGAAAGAATCCAGGGTATCTCTCCCGTGGGGCCAGATGACAAAAGTGTCATCAACGTATCGTAACCAGCAGGAAGGTTGAAGAGTGGCTGATGAAAGGGCTTTGGTTTCGAAATCTTCCATGAATATATTGGCAATCGCAGGTGAGAGAGGGGATCCCATAGGGGCACCTTTGATTTGCCTATAAAAAGAGTTTTGGAAGGTGAAGTATGTGTTGGACATACAATGTTTGATTAGAGTGAGGATGTCTTGTGATATGTCGTGCTTGTTTTGTAATATGGTGAGGGTCTCGTCAATAGGGATGTTGGTGAAAAGAGAGACGATGTCGAAGCTGACTAGGATGTCGGAGTTAGATATGTTGAATTCCTTAATTCGATTGATGAAGTGTTAGGAGTTTTTCACGTGGGATTCGGATATTTCAACTATAGGTTGAAGAATGTTAGAAAGATGTTTCGCTCTGCGTTGGGTTGGGCAGTTGAATGCACTGACAATGGGTCTGAGAGGGGTTCCGATTTTGTGAATTTTAGGAAGGCCATATATTTTTGGGATTCGAGAGGATCTCTCCTTCGGTATTAATAGGGACTTGACGTCGGATGGAAGGTTTGATTTATTGATCTGGGCTTTTGTTGTTTTTTCCAGGTATGTGGTGGGATCATTGGGGACTTTCTTGTATTCATCTGTACTGATAAGGGAGTTCATTTTGTCGAAATAATCCGACGAATTTAGGATGACGGTTGTATTTCCTTTGTCGGCTGGAAGAATGACTATGTCGGGATTTTGATTTAATTCTTTGAGGGCGTGTCTTTCAGCGGATCGAAGGTTTGTGGAAGGGGGTTTGGCTGAAGATAAGATTTTGGCCACTTCGCGCCTGATGTTTTCGGCGTCGTTTCTTGGTAGATTGAATAGGGCTTCTTCGGTTTGGGTAATGATTTTTTCTACCGGAATGGTTTTGGGGGTGACGGCAAAATTGAATCCTTTGGCAAGAGCTGAGATTTTCCCATTTCTGATGCTGCACACTCAGCTCTTGCCAAAGGATTCAATTTTGCCGTCACCCCCAAAACCATTCCGGTAGAAAAAATCATTACCCAAACCGAGAAACGACGCCGAAAACATCAGGCGCGAAGTGGCCAAAATCTTATCTTCAGCCAAACCCCCTTCCACAAACCTTCGATCCGCTGAAAGACACGCCCTCAAAGAATTAAATCAAAATCCCGACATAGTCATTCTTCCAGCCGACAAAGGAAATACAACCGTCATCCTAAATTCGTCGGATTATTTCGACAAAATGAACTCCCTTATCAGTACAGATAAATACAAGAAAGTCCCCAATGATCCCACCACATACCTGGAAAAAACAACAAAAGCCCAGATCAATAAATCAAACCTTCCATCCGACGTCAAGTCCCTATTAATACCGAAGGAGAGATCCTCTCGAATCCCAAAAATATATGGCCTTCCTAAAATTCACAAAATCGGAACCCCTCTCAGACCCATTGTCAGTGCATTCAACTGCCCAACCCAACGCTTAGCGAAACATCTTTCTAACATTCTTCAACCTATAGTTGAAATATCCGAATCCCACGTGAAAAACTCCTACCACTTCATCAATCGAATTAAGGAATTCAACATATCTAACTCCGACATCCTAGTCAGCTTCGACATCGTCTCTCTTTTCACCAACATCCCTATTGACGAGACCCTCACCATATTACAAAACAAGCACGACATATCACAAGACATCCTCACTCTAATCAAACATTGTATGTCCAACACATACTTCACCTTCCAAAACTCTTTTTATAGGCAAATCAAAGGTGCCCCTATGGGATCCCCTCTCTCACCTGCGATTGCCAATATATTCATGGAAGATTTCGAAACCAAAGCCCTTTCATCAGCCACTCTTCAACCTTCCTGCTGGTTACGATACGTTGATGACACTTTTGTCATCTGGCCCCACGGGAGAGATACCCTGGATTCTTTCCTGACCCATCTGAACGAAGTACACCCTTACATTCGCTTCACGATGGAGATAGAAAGCAATTCAACTCTGCCATTCTTAGATGTACAAATCACTAAAAATCCTCAACAAGGTTTCTCGTACACGGTTTATAGAAAACCCACCCACACCAACCGATATCTCAACTCCAAGTCCCACCATCATCCCTCACAACTCAACTCAGTCGTAAATACTCTGATATCTCGCTCCATCCGACTAACCGACGACCACAACAGACAATCCGAACTTCACAACGTAAAACAAGCTCTCCTACAAAACGGATACAGACCAGACCACATAGACAGAAACATCCAAAAACAGCTTCAGAAACCATTAGTAACCAAAAACGAACCACAAGTTGAAGACCGTCCATCCAAAGTCTTCTTCCCTTACATCAAAGGGGTGACGGACAAAATCAGTCGACTTTTCAGAAAAGCAAATATCAAAACCATCTTTACCACAGAACAAAAACTATCACACCTCATCAGACCAACAAAAGACAAAATTCCCAACGAAGACCATGGTATTTACGAAATTCCCTGTTCTATCTGCCCCCACTCTTATATAGGAGAAACTTCGAAACAGATCCATTTTCGATCCTATCAACACTCCCTTTCAGTTAGAAATCAAGACACCAGCTCCGCATTAGCTCTTCATTTCATCCAAACGGGTCACCCCATAGATTTCGAGAAAACGAAAACCATCGCCCCAGTACGTTCAAGAACTTCTCGTTTTATCAGAGAAGCCATCGAAATCGAAAAACGGCCTGATTGCCTGAACATTAAAGATGATAGCCGTAAATTGAACCCCATTTGGAAGCCCCTTCTTCCAACCGTAATTACCAGGCCACGTGAAACTTATCCGCAATCAATTATTATCCCATTAACTCCAACTACACAGCAGGCACCAGCAGACAAGACAAACGAGAAAACCCGTAAGACCCGCCCACCTCCAGGTAGCCAACCACCTATAAATACTACAGTGCAACCAACATCGGATCGTCTTTTGAGATCAAGGAGTAGGCAGGTTGAGACCTTGATATCTCTCAAGACCACGACTGGAGGAGTAGGCAGATAGAGGCCTCGCAGTCACACTCTTGAAAATGGCTCCAAAGCAGGAGCCGAAACGTCGAGTTATAAACTCTCAACGCGGTTCAACCCATGAACGTAGTAATATATATATATATATATATATATATATATATATATATATATATATATATATATATATATATATATATACATACAGGGTGTTAATTAAGTACGTTGACAAACTTCGGGAGGTGATTCTTTGAAGGTTTTCAGGACGAAATGTTCATATAAACATATGTCCCAAACGGCTTGGTTTTCGAGATACAGGGTGATGAAAATACATTTTTTTCAACCCTTCAGAATTTTTTTTTCCGCCGCCACTGACATATTATGAGAAAAAAATAATGAATGTTGTTTCATTTAACATCTTTTTGCTCTCCTGATGTTTTTCATTTACTTTACGGTTCAGGAGTTACAATGAAAATATTAACGCAAACATTTTCCAGTAACGCGTAACATAAAGAAATTTGAGAAGCAAATAGGCTAACAAACTGGAAGGGTGATTCTTTGAAAGGTTTCAAGATGAAAAGTTCATATAAACATGTCCCAAGCGGCTTGGTTTTCGAAGTACAGGGTGATCAAAATACATTTTTTAGGAGTTTTTGGAGTTTACTTCGAAATTTTCGACAATAATCGATCCAAATTAGTTCAAATTGGACAAGTACGATCCATTCAATAGTGCGCATGATATAAAATAATTCATTTCTCGAAGTGTCATTGCCACTCTCCAAAGATTAGCGCGTGACGCAATACGTCATTTTGTTCTCATTACACAAATAGCTATTTTCTGCTCGTGTAGAGAAAATGTAATGTTATGGAGCTCCCATACATTTTTTACCATAACTCAGGTTGAATATGTATTGCACAAAGTTAATTATGGCAAAATAATTTTGGACATTTTCAATAGTGAATAACTTTATTATCAAATACTAGAGCAAAGTAACATACATTCCCTAGGAATAAAATTAAGTTCAGAAAAGGACCATTATTGAAATTGATATGTCAGAGCAGCTGCTGCAAATGGCCACCGCCAACTTCAATGCATGCGTTTATGCGCCTAACCATGGACTGGCGGACACGCTCAAAAATACCAGGAGTGTTTCTTATAATTCCGCATGACTCCTGTATGCGATTCCTCAGGTCTTCTTCACTTTGAACTGGAGTTCGGTACACTAATGATTTAAGGTGCCCCCAGAGGAAAAAATCAAGTGGATTCATATCGGGTGACCTTGGTGGCCAAAGTTGTGGCCCACCACGAAGACTTCCGAGGGTTGCGCGTAGGGGTGCAATCGGTTGACGGAAATAACAATTTTTAAACAACAATTTTAACCACGCCCAATCCAGCGATCAGAATAATTCTCTTCTAAATATTGGCGTGCAACCAATCTGAAGTGTACTGGAGCACCATCATGCATAAACCAAATTCCAATTCTTTCCATCAGTGGGATCTCTTCTAGGAGTCCAGGTAAGATTAATTCAGGAAAATGTCGATAATGGTCACCATTGAGTCTATGAGGCAGAAAATGTGGCCCGATAAGGAAATTCCCTACAATTCCAACCCAAACATTCACAGAAAACGTCTCTTGAAAATGGTTTTCAATCACGGCGTGTGGGTTTTCATCAGCCCACATATGATTGTTGTGAAAATTAATAATGGCTTTACGGGAAAAGCATGCCTCATCGGTGAATAACACTTGAGATAAAAACCATGGATTTTCCAACAATTTATTTCGAATCCAAGTGCAAAAAGTCAATCTCTTTGGAAAATCCCTTGGCAGAAGAGCTTGAACACGCTGTATGTGATAGGGATAAAGTTGTTGCTCTTTTAAAATTTGCCATACCAATACATGGGTTACGTTAAACTGTGCCGCAATTTGTCTTGTACTGGTGTCTGGATGCTGCTCAATTTCGTTAAGTACAGCTTCTTCTATCTGAACTGTTCTAACTCTCCTGGGTCTTCCTATGAGAACAGCAGACCTCTTGAAAGTACCCGTTTCACGAAGACGGGAGTGAATATTGATGAACATTTGTGTGCTGGGAATATGACGTTGTGGAAATCTTTCTAGATACATTCGTCTGGCGGCACGAGCGTTACCATCAGCCATTCCATACATTAAGTGCATGTCTGCCATTTCTGAATTTGTATATTCAACCATTTTATCCAAAGGAATATTGAATGAATCTGCTTTATAGCTTGCACTAATGAAGAATTAACAATGAGACAGTTTCTCAACTTTCGATAACTGTCAAGTTGTTGATATTTAAATAAATGAATTAATATCAAAGCCCACTTTACTATTTTTATGAATTCAAATTGATTACAAAATTTCTGCGTTACTGCAGAAGAAAAAACAAACCGAAATTTCTGATAAAACAATGTACTCCGTACGGAAACAAAAATTTGTTTGATTTAGTCTTTCGGAGTTATGACCAGAGATTCATAAATGAAAATCAAATGTGTAATGATCTGCGACTATTAGATAAACCCTATTAACTATCTTCCAATACAGGATTACCTTTCGGAAGTTTTTTATGTTGAAAAGGAAACGTTCAATTGAAAACTAAAAATATCTTTTTTTAAAATAACAAAAAATTTGTATGAGTTCTCTATCAAGACTGATGGGTAAAAACATTTTTAATCAAATATCTCAATGAAAATGCACATTTTTACAATCAGAATCTTCAGGTTGAAAGTTAAGGTTTTCCCAATATCTGTCAGATCTAGTTTAATATCCAGCGTACCGCAGTGATGGGGAGATAGTAGTTTTCTGTTAGATATCACAAAAAGAAATCATATCTTTACAATAACAAGCTTTTATTTAGCTTCACTTGTAACTAACTAACAAACAATTTAATAAAAGTTGAATTTGACCCACTTCTAATACTCCGATTAATTTGAAATTTGGCAGGTTTCCGTAATTCCGGTGACAATGGATTAAAAAAATGTTTGTTAAAAAACAAAATGGCGGCTCCAATATGGCGGACGAGTTTTGTGATTATGATCCGATTCTGTTCAAAATTGGTATGTGATGGTTTTTGGGTTGGAGATTTTCAGTTTCACATAAAAAATAAACTAAAATGTTAAAAATTAAAATTATAAAAAGAAAACATTCTAAAGTTTTTATACAATACACTGAAAAGGAAAAAATAATTCATTTCATTGTTTGATCTAGGTAATCTTGTACAGAAAGATTTTGATACTCACAGAATAACCTACAAAAAATGAAACAAATTATTTTTTCATTTTCAGTGCATTTGTATAAATGCTTGTCTTTATATTTTTTATTGTATAATTTTTATTCATCGTAGATTTTTCTAATTCTGAAAAAATATTTCCATCAATTTACAATAATTGAAAATGTTTAATTTTCAAATTTTCTAATGTTATGCCACACTGGAAAATGTTTAAATTAATATTTTCATTATAGCCCCTGAACCGTACAAGTAAATGAAAAAATGCAAGATATCAAAAAGATGTTAAATGAAACAACATTGATTATTCCTTTCTCATAATATGTCAGTGGCGGCGGAAAAAAAATTCTGAAGGGTTGAACAAAGCTTGACTCTGAAAAAAGGAGGACCCTGTGAATTATTTAAGAAATGCATTATTTTGTATCGTGCGCCCTATTGAATGGATTGTACTTGCCTAATTTGAACTGATTATTGTCGAAAATGTCGAAGTTAACTCTAAAAAATCTTGAAAAAAATGTATTTTTATCGCCCTGTATCTCGAAAACCAAGCCGTTTGGGACATATGTTTATATGAACTTTTCGTCCTGAAAACCTTCAAAGTTTGTCAACGTACTTAATTAACACCCTGTATATATATATATATATATATATATATATATATATATATATATATATATATATATATATATATATATATATATATATATATATATATATATATATAGTTTTCTATTTCAATGTAAATCTTGTGAATTTACCACATATGTTATTGTACTGAACATCTTGATGTGTATGTATTCGTATTTTATTATGTTAACATTATGATTACCATCTAATTCTCAAATTCCAACATATATGTAACCTAATTTCAGATGTGTTCATTTGTTTTAATGCGTATGCATTCGTATTTTATTTTTTAAAATTTATGACTACCATTTGATTGTGAAATTTTAAGATGTATGTCGCCTGATTTCAGTTCATGATTTCAATTGTGCTATTTTGTTTCGACATGTCTATAAACTTTGTGTTTCTCAAGACTAATAAAGATATTATCAATCAATTATTATTATCATATTATCAATCTTCTTCCTCTCCAGCTCCGTGAAACGTCTCGAAGCTGGCCTCCTTCCGTTCTCTTATTCGACCTGTATAAATATGGTTCCTGTTCAAATCGCAAGGCGTTTCGTCAGGATTTGCATCAGTTCTGCTGACGCATTCCGACTGTGCTGCAGATTGGCTTGACTTACCCTTATTTGATCCATCGAGGACTTCGAGAATCAAGGAAGGCAATCTACTCTTCCTCGGCCTGCCCGGAGGTGCCCGGTCTTGAGGAGGCAGCAGCCGCACCCCAAACTGTCACCCGACGCAGTGTCACGGTGATCAGCTCGAAGTACAGCTCCCAAGCTGATTCCTTCAATGGCCTGGCTATCTCCCGGCTGACCCTGAAGATGCGTTGCCATCCTCCAGGTCCACCTCTCGTCTCTAGCTGCTCCTAGGTACCAACGCGCAATGCGCGGTTCTGGAGAGTCACCATTCGATGAACCTCTTCCAGGTTCAGCTCCTGGCTCCTTATCCAGAAGCCGATCACTTCCGGCGATGGGGTCTCGGTTCCTCTTACCATAGTAAAGGAGACCTCTCCTCGCGCCGGCGGAGACCAGCTTCAAGGCAGCCACTCCGCCGAGTGGTCATATTGGGCAGAGATCAGGAACCATCCTGGTTCAACTAATCCTGAGTTCCGGTACCGAAGCTCCAGTGCTTGGTCAGTTCCTTCAGAACTTTCCATGGCACGAAGCATCTCCCGCACCAGATCCTGCCGGAGACTCCCAGCCTTTTCCTGGGTGATCTTCGCATCGAGCCTGTTCGGCAGGACGACCACCTGTTTCTCCTCTTTTTTGGGCTTCATGACTCCACTGTAGGAGGGCGGGGCCTGCAGGTGCTTGGGTTTGTTTTTCTCCCTGAGGCCTCGAAGGCCAGCCTTTGTCTACCCTCAAGAGAGGAGAGACGTGTTGCCTACCCTCTTTGGATCTCGCGGGTGGTTCTCTCTTGCTCCTTTTGATCCCTCAATCTCTAATTCGTATATGTACACTTTCCCTATTTCCAAAGCTCAATTACACTTTATCAAAGAAAAGTTGTCGGAATAATGAAATTATGGCTAATAAATTATAAAATAGTTGGAGGATCTCCCTAATAATCTAACTTGTATCTGCGACAGGAGGATGACCTTTCTAAATTAAAATAACAAAATGACTATCAGAGGAAGTTTAAGGAGACCCAATTAATCACTCCTCCCTGTACAACATATGATCTGATCTGCAAAAGGGAACCCGATTGTAGCTATCAAATCAAATTTTATTGAGTCCGTTTCTTATTATTCACAACAAACAGATTGTACGGGTCATGAAAAAATCTTGGAGAAAGATGTAAGGAGTATATGAAAGAGTAAAATGGCGATACTGAACATAGACAAGAATTAAACAGGTAAACGAATTATGCAGCTATGAGCGAGGTAAGTTTAAATAATAGAGGAAGGACGTTGGGCGTTGATATATCTTTCAAACTCTTTTACAGTGTAAAAGCATTCTTTTATAAGAAGTTTTTTAATTTGGCATTTGAGCTCTTCAAGAAAGAAGGAAGTTTGATGATATTGCAGATATCGGTGATTTTTTCTGGAAAGAGTGTTTTGCCGTGTTTATTGATATATCACAATTGTTTATTTTTTATTTTTTTTATAACATTGCTTTTGTTGATATATGTAAATGATTGACATTAGTTTCATTATGTATATGGATGGTTCCGTGAGAATACTATAATTTCTAAAAGTATCTTTGCAAGAAGTTCTGTAGGATAGTCCGAAAATACGCCAAATGATTCGTTTTTTCATGTCAGAGGCTTGGCCCCATACAACAATACTGTATGCCATAGCTGAATATGCAAAGGCGTGGTATACATTCAAAAGAGATTCTATACATAGTCGAATTTATTCAGCTTGCCGCATATGGTATCTATTTGCTTTTCCCAAGAGAGATTGCTGTCTAACAGCGTGCCCAGAAATTTGGTGAATTTGGATAATTCAAATGACCGCCCGGCGCCCCCTAAATGATATGTGTTTGATTGTTGGTGTGCTGTACTTGTTGTAGAACTCAATGCCCACTGTTTTGTTGTGGTTGATAATGAGCCAGTTTATGAAACACCAATCTTTGAATTCTATCAGTGGAGTATCGATTTTTTTGTTAACATTGTTTTTGAAGCATCTGAGACAATTATGCAGGTGCCATCAGCATACATAAGGATTTTTCCTACGCTTATATGGGAAAGATTGTTTATGAAAATCAAGAAAATCAAGGGTCCGAGGACGCTTCACTGAGGAGTACCGATATCATTCGCAAACTCGCCCGATATGACTTAATCAATTTTTTATCATGAATTTTCTACCCTAGTTACTTTAGCAATAAATTCAGCAAGTTTTTTATTAGAGGTCCTGCCACCACCATATTCCATCAGAGTGTTCACGATTCCATCCAAGCGTTGTTGGAGAGTTGGGTTATGAAATATTTTCATATGAGGTCCTGCCGCCATCATATTTCGTCAGAATGTTCATGAACGAGAATAATGAAAGATTCCATCGACAGAAAAAAATTACCGATCGTTGGGGGAGAGTTGGGCTATGCATTTTTTTATAAGAGGTCCTGCCGCCACCTGATTTTGTCAGAGCATTCATGAATGAGAATAATGAAAGATTCCATCTACAGAAAAAATTACCGCGAGCGTTGGTAGGGAGTTGTGCTCTGCAATTTTTTAATAGCGGTCCTGCCGCCCCCTTTTTTCGTCAGAGCATTCTTGAATGAGAATAATGAAAGATTCCACCATAAATAATTACCAAGCGTTGATGGAGAGTTGGGCTCAGCAATTTTTCTATTAGATGTCCTGCCACCATCATATTTCGTCAGAGCGTTCATGATTGAGAATAGGTAAGCCAAAATTCAGAAAATTGATAAAAAACATACAAAAGTGATCACATTTTCATATTTCATTGAATTGCTTATTAATGAAAACAATATTCGAGTTGAATCTATCACAGTTATTTTGGAAAATCTATTACAATCACAAAATTGCATTTGAAAATATTCTTCGACGAACCCTTTCCTACTTGAGATTTGGAGATTTTCATGTTTGGAGCACCGACTGAGCTGATAAGAAGTTGAAAAGAGGAAAAAAAGGCAAGAATAAAAAGAAAAAGAGTAAGTATTTGGCCTGGGCAATCTGAAAAACTATATTATTTTTATATACTACAATTTATCTACTACAAAAAAAAAACTACAAAACAATAAAAAATTTTTATAAAAATCCTAAAATTCATAATCAATATTAAAATTGTCATAGTATAAACAATTGACACCTAAACCGAAATCTTAATAATATTACAATATACCGGGTGGCTACGGAAGTATTGCCTACGGAATATCTCAGTTATTGTATGAAGTAGGTTTGTGAAATTTGGAGCGTCGATATGATGACATAAGAGCTAGAATTTGAGCATATTGACATGTCGAAGTTAACTTCCGGTCTGACCGGAAGTAACATCAACTTTCTTATTTTAAATGGAAACCCTATTTTTTTTTCTTTTCGCTTTATTCAGCATTCAATTCCCTTTCTAATGACATATCACAAGTTGGTATCTAACCAGAAACTAGATCAGAAAAAAATTATTATTGAAATTCACCGAGTAGGCCGTGGAAGCAAAATGAAAGCCAAAAATTGAAAAGTTGGCTATGGAAACCATACGTCACTTGATAACAGTTGCTACTACTGTGATATTTTATTTTCATTCGTCGGCGTTATAAAAAGCCGCCAAAAAATATTGTAAAAATTGGAAAAAAAACAATATTCAGTAGGTCCATAACTTAAATAGGAACATACAACTTTTTCTTGCCTGTACTATTCAGCATAACCATTCCTTTCTAATGATATTATAGAAAGTAATTTTTTGAAATGAAATACCAAAAAATCCAATTATTATTCTTCAAATAACGAAAAAACAGATTTATCGAAAAAAAAATTCAAATTGATAGGATTAAAGATAAAATAAATTCAAAACAAATGTTCGAAATGCATTCCCTCAGCGTCAATACATTTATTGACTCTGGTGATATTTTCATGTAAAACGTTTCTCAACATTTGGGGCGTGATATCTTGGAAAGCTCTACGAATTTTTACTTCTAGCTCATGTAGAGTTGTAGGCTGTGTAGAATACACCCTATTTTTAAGATGCCCCCATAGAAAAAAGTCACACGGAGTAAGATCAGGTGACCTTGGTGGCCACCTGACTGGACCATGGGTTGTTATGTCTCTCTTGAAAGCGATTTTGAAGATAATTTCTCGCTATTCTTGAATTATGCGGAGGGGCGCCATCTTGCTGGAAGTACATTCTCTCAGTTATTTCCGCTGGTAGGTTGTTAATTAATTCCGAAATTTCATTCGTTAAAAAATTAAAGTATCTCTCTCCGGTTAGTTGGCCTTGAAAAAGAATGGGGCAAACAATATGAGTTCCAACTATTCCTGCCCAAACATTCACACCAAATCTCTCCTGGAAGCCGCCTTGTCGAAACCGGTGCTCGTTTGCTATCGCCCAGTACCTGGAACAAAAGACCGTTCACACTTTTAGCACTTTACACTTCGACTATCGACAATAATCCAAATAAAGTACAGTATCTACCTTGTATTATTCCTGTTAAATAATCCATTGTTGGTAAATCTTGACTCGTCCGTAAACAAGATATAATAGTTAAATAGGTAGGTGATTCTCAGCATTTTGTCGAAGAAACCAATTACAATATTCCAGGCGCCTTTCACCGTCATTATCACACAAATGTTGATGCAACTGATACTTGAAGGATTTCAATAGATGTTTTTTCAAAATTTTCCTAGCAGAGTCCTTACTTATAGCTAATTCGGCGCCAATCTGCCTTGAGGAAATTGTGCTATCATATTGTACTAAAGCTAATACATTAATTTCAGTTTCCTCATTAATAAGAAATGCTTCTTGGTCTTCGTGAACATCAGGCACAGTTCTTAATTTTTCTTCAAGCCACTGGAAATACCTTCTTGACGGTTGCTGCCTCCCTGGATATCGCTCTAAATACAATCGTTCAGCGGCATAAGAATTTTTTAAACATTCACCATAAATGAGAAGCATGTCAATTTGTTCGGTTCGTGAATAACGGGGCATTTTTTGAATATTCCACTAACTGATTTCGATTACCAAACCCTTTTAAAATGGCAAAATCAAAAACACTACTTCGAACGTCAAAATAATATGGATAGCAGCGTTCGTGACAGCTCTCATTTCTTTTTTGTTTCATTCCAAAATACATCTTAATCAGCCTACTTGTTAATATTTTGGTTCGAATGATTATTGCAATGGAATGATTATTCTGAATAGCACAAACATCGTCCATAGGTAGATATTAGAATATCTATGGACGATGGCACAGACCAAGTACGTTTATGTTCCTATTTAAGCTAGAACCTACAGGATATAATTTATCATTCCACATTATTTTTAATTTAATTTTTGCGTATGTCGATAATCTGTTTTGTTATTTGAAGAATAATAATTGGATTTTTCGGTATCTCAGTTCAAAAAATTGTATAGGTTGACTGCAGAAGTCTGGATTGCCTAATTCATTTTTATTATTAGTTTGATGAGCTTCTGCCAAGTAGTGTTATCAAATATTTTCTTCCGAAAATTATGATTGTAAGTCAGTACTGCATTGTATATGGAAACAATTCTGGCGGTTTATTCGTCAACGAAAGCAATATTCAGTATTATTTCGGACAAAGTTCGATACGGAGAGTATGATGAAAATTATATGAATTAAATAAAAATATTGACATATCGTTAGTCGCAGAAATTGACATATCTGTAAATCGCGACTGCATTCCTGGATGAGGGGTAATTAATTTGTTTGGTGGGACAGTAGGATTCTTATGTTGTTCGACGAACCCTAGCACTGAAGATATGCAAAAATCTGGAAACATGTCTGCAGATGGTCATTTTAAATCAAATGATAAAAACAATAATAAATCGTCTTTATATTCTCCGGTACGAAATAGGCGAAGTTTAGTTTAGGTCTCTCTTACACTTAACCTAAGTAGTACAAATGAGAGATGAAATATAGGTAGGAAAGTCATTCATGGGGTCGAGCAAAACAAAATAAAACCATTGCAAAGCAGTAGTGCTTCATCAAAACATATAACTTTGAGTAAAAGAGTTAGGGTATTTACGAAATTTGGCTTTCAATTTCTTTTCTCATATCAAGATAATTGAATGTGATTGACAAAAACGGAAATATAGAATTCAATTGCTTGGTAGTTGAAGTATGAGGCATAATATCCATTATCTGATCACAATTAGCACTTGAAATTGTGACCGCTTTGAGGAACGTTGCAGAAATAGATGCCAGATGTAATTCAATATCTGTCAGGGAAAGAAAATCTTTTCTGCCAGATATTTTCCACTTTGTGGGAATGTGTTGAAAGATAGGTATTTCGATTTCATTTCATCCAATAAAATTCAGTAATTAAAGGCATCATATGTTTTTGAATTTTGTTAGGATGGATCATAAAACGAATACAACGATGTATTTGCAGAATATAAAGAACTGTTGTAATTAGACTGTATCGAGTGATTCATAAATAAATTTATATTCAGTATCTTTATAGTGTCATTTGTGAAATCTGACAAAGTCAAATCACCCCTCTTTCCAAAAATCTTTCTGCAAATATCTGACAGAAAACAATTACTTTCCCAGCCAATACTGCGCGGATTTTTCAATATTTTTGTGTTCCATAGAAGTTAGCGAGTTTCTGAGCCACTGAACGATTGTCGTTTCTTTAGACAGAATCTAAAATTGTCAGTGTGTGTTTGGGGGCTGCACTCCTAATATGGAAACTGTCTCAACTAAGTGAAAATTTTGACTTAAAAAATTCTCTCTGTCTGATAATCGAATAAGTGAGGAATATAAGGCAACCCTCTGACAAAAGACAAGTGCTTTACTGGCAAATACAGCGTTGGATGATGAATCATATGGACTTCCCTTTGATTTACATTATACTAATATCTGCTAGACAATCGAATCAGAATCGATTAAATTAGTCCATCTGGAAGAAAGATTGAGGAATAGATTGAAAGATTCGTAAAAAGATAGGAGAATAGGTGAAACAAAGAATAAATGTATTCGACAAAATATTAAATAAGAAAGAGAAATAACAAGTGACAAACAAATAAAAAAATCTGCATTGTTCACAATGAACGCTTGTCAACAAAGAAACAAGGTGTCCAGTCATACCAGGACGGTGCTCATTGTCTTAATCCTACACGATAGGAATAAACATACCTAACATGACTATTCATAAATAGAAATGAAATATTTTGAAAAAGGCACTGATTCCCTTACTTATCTGGAACACCGCAAAAGGGTTGGTGAACTGTCTTCCTTCTTGAGATGTTTTGATAACCCAATCTCTTCTGAACTATCTTTGGCCGTTTCACCTTTATCAGTTCCATCAACAAGTTCAGTCATCACACCTATTGTTGTCACCTTTGATACTGCCGTCTATTCATCAGGACTCATTCTTTCAAAGAACGGCGAAGATTTGGAGATCATTGACTACGGAAATGTTCGGCCTACATACTCCAAATGTTTAAGGGGAACCCCAATTCCTAGTTACTCTCATCTTGATTCCGAAGATGTACTCGAAATTTTACAGGTGTTTTATTCTCTTTGAAACCAGAAGAAAATAGAATAAACAAATGAATATATAATAGTTAGTGGTAAACAGCGGAATAACAAAAAAAAACTTCAATTTGTAGACGCTAAAAAGGAAAAAAAATTATTCAAAATGTTTTTGGTACTCATTCAAATGCACAAAGAGGTGAAAATCATTGCATTATATGTGTGATGTAGCTGAAATAACAATCCCTAGCTTTTGAATGTGTTACTCACAGAATAACCGACGTAACACATCTGAAGCAGACTTTTTCTTTAGTGTATTCAATAGCAGTTTCAAAATTTCCTCTCTCCCAATGTTATTCATTCCTTTTCAGTGAATTTGAATAAAAGCTTGTCTTTAAATGTTTTTTTTTTCGTATTTTTAGTCATAAGTAATCAGATACTCCTCGTTCTGTTCATTTCCATAAGAGCTTTAGTTCACCAGGGCTTCTTGATACTCAATATTGTGTATTCTAACTCTTCGATCCGATGAGCATCCAATGATCGATTGAATCATGAATCGTTTTGTCAAAATTCACGATCTCTGACTTCAAAAACCTACACATCAACTTTGATAGAAAACGAGCAATGATCACAGAAACTTCGCAATCCTGAAACCTCGAAAACTCCCACATAGTATTTTTGGATCAGACGATAATTGCAAAACTCGTTGGCCAAATTGTAGCTGCCAATTCAAATTAAAAAATTTTCATAATCTTTTTTCTCGAAAACTCCACTCACCAATTTTGATCAGAATGGTGTCATAATCACATAACCCGTTCGTCATCTTGAATTCATAAATAAAAAAAAAATCCTAAACTCCGACCCCAAACATCTTTTCATACTAAAATTGAATGAAACTGACCAATAACACCAAGCTTGTCCGCCGTCTTGAATTTACCAATTTTGACCTAAAATTCCTAATCTGAAATATCCCCCAAGGGCCGATTATGAATAGAACTCAAAGCTCGTTCTCCATCTTGATCTCATATTCCGAAATACTCAGTATTCCAATTTTGTATAGAATCAGACCATAAGAACAGAATTCGCAATTCGCCATCTTGAATTCATTAATTTGATATTAAATCCATTATCTCCGACCAGTTTTTCTAAAAGAAGTTCAATCCCGCATTGTCACAGGAAAGAGGAACACATTCCAAATTTTTATTTGATCGGTCCACTGGAAGCGGGTCAAAATTCACTTTCTAATGGCCCGTCAGCCCTCTGCCATATTGTCTAATGATTTTATAAGGTATTCCCTTCAGGGTTTTGGTAGTTGTGAATATAATGATCAATGCACAAGCAAAATTTGCGCATGCATGTGGAACATAACAATAACAATAATTATTGTTTTAATTAAATTATATTTGTCGAGGACTTCAAGATTCCCCAGTAGAAAATCCTCTCCACCAGAGAGCGATCACGATTTCGTCCGTCACACTGACATTTTTTAATTGCCAATTACTTGTTTTCATGTTACTACAACAAACTCTGTTCAGAAACGAAAAATAGAAACTTATTCTACAATTCTGCATTCGAATCAATTCTTTCATACAATTCAAATATCAAACATGGTCCATCGATCCAAATCTGAAACAGCGCATTAGAAGAAGTCATTTGCGAAATACACACCGAATCTTCAAACGAAGAAGCAACTCAGATCTTAGCAGCGTGCGCTGGGGTGAGTCGTTTCCCTGCATTCCTTTCCTTTCCTACAAATACAATATTGCGTCGACTTGTTCTTTCATATACATTTATACTATTGTTTGCATTCATAATTATTAAAAAAAAAAAAATGAGTTTAGAAAGTCATAAACGTAATCGCGGCAGTATTAAATCAAAGCTAACGATATTTACGAACTTTTTAGAGAACCTGAAAAGTAAACCAGAGTTGACAGTTACAGATTCAGTACAAATTTCAGAAAGACTTTCTAAATTTGAAACGCTTCTTGATGAATTCGATCAAGTTCAAAGTTTATGTGATGATTCAGATACACAGCTTTTCGAAAGAGAAACATTTACCAATAATTTCTATTCACAATTAGCTATTGCAAAATCAATTCAAGACACAAAAAAGGCGGAAGAGATGGCATCTGTCAGCTTGTTATCATCAGTCACTAGCCAAAATTGGAATTCAATCAAACTTCCAACAATACAGCTCCCCACATTCGATGGGTCTTATCAGCACTGGCTAGAGTTCCGTGATACATTCGAATCTTTAATACATGAAAACGTCAGCATCAGCGATATTCAGAAGTTTCATTATCTGCGAGCTTCCTTAGAAGGTGGCGCGGTTCAGGTTATTCAGTCTCTCGATTTTTCAGCTAATAATTATGCAGTGGCGTGGAAAACTCTTCATGAGCGATACGATAATAAACGATTACTTGTGCACAATCATGTCAAATCTCTTTTTAACTTATATCATATTGGCAGAGAATCGGGTGAATAATTGCGAAAGCTTTTAGATACTGTTTCCAAAAATCAAACAGCTCAAACAACCTACAAGCCAGTGGGACACCCTCATAGTTTATCTCATTACGACAAAATTGGATACAGTGACAGTTCGTGAGTGGGAAAAATACAGGGTGGACAAAGACGTACCGACCTTAAAAGACTTACAGACATTTTTAAAATCGCGGGCCGACTTTCTTGAAACCTTAGAAGCGAATCAAAGCAAAAAACCATTTGATAAAAAATTCTCAAAGGTTAATACTAGAGGACTTCTTGTAACGAATTCTGAAAACAAACCAAAATGCGTATTCTGTAAAGGGGAACATTACAGTCAATATTGTGAGGATTTTTTAAAGCTTTCGGTTGCTGAAAAAATTGAAAGCATAAAAGAAAACAAACTATGTACAAACTGCCTTAGACCTGGCCACTATAATAAAACTTGCCGATGTTCAAACTGTAAAAAATGCAATGGAAAACATCATACATTAATTCATGTTGACAATAATAAAAATAATGCGTAAACGTCATATTCCAATGATATTCAAACATCCTCAAATAATGCTCTTTCATATTCTTTATCTGCAAATAAATCATATTCTTCTGTATTGTTGTCAACAGCGTTAGTTGACATCATAGACAAAAACTTGAAATCACACACAATTAGAGTGTTACTTGATTCAGGGTCAGAATCAAGCTTCATTCGAGAAGACACATGCAAACGTTTAAATTTATCCATTTCCCCGATCAGTCTCGAAGTATGCGGTCTCAATCGGACAGTTTCACACATAAAATCAAGATGCGAAGTAAATGTACAAGCAAAACACATTCCGTTAATCACAAAGGTTCATTGTTATGTACTTTCAGAAATTACTGGAAAAATTCCAGATTCGAATATAATCAACTATAAGCGTTTGAATATTCCTAAAACTATTAAGCTTGCTGATCCATATTTCCACGAACCAAATACAGTTGACATGCTAATAGGCGCAGATCTAGTTTATTCTTTACTGTGTATTGGACAAATATCTCTAGGTTCTGATAATCCTATTCTACAAAAAACTAAGTTTGGTTGGGTCATATCCGGACCAATTAGTAAATCAACACAAAAGCACGTCTCATGCAATTTTTCTCATAGTATAGATATTCAAACTCAGCTTGCCCGTTTTTGGGAAATCGAAGAAATCTCCATTGAAAAACCTTTATCAGAAGAAGAAAAATTATGTGAGGAACATTTTTCAAAAAATACAAAACGGAAAGCCGACGGCAGATTCGTAGTAAAGATCCCATTCAAAAAATCTCTTAATCATCTAGGTGAATCTAGCGAGCAAGCTAAAAAACGTTTCTTTTCTCTAGAGAGAAAATTGAATACAAATCCCGTTTTCAAAACTTTATATTGCAATTTTATCTCGGAATACGAAGATTTAGGTCACATGACAAGAATCAACGATAGTAAGCCAGTAGAATTCACTTATTACATCCCGCATCACGGTGTACTACGCGAAAATAGTTTAACCACTAAATTACGAGTGGTTTTCGATGCGTCTGCTGTTACTTCATCCCAATACTCTTTGAACGATTTACAAATGGTAGGTCCCACTATTCAAAGGGAACTGATTTATTTAGTGTTAAGTTTTCGCGAGTATTCTTATGTGGTTTGCGGAGATTTGGCCAAAATGTATCGTCAGGTTCTCATAGAACCAGAACAGAGATCTTTACAGAGGATTTTTTGGCGAAAAAGTCCCGAAGACCCGCTTTCCGTGTATGAACTTAACACTGTTACATACGGCGAAGCGGCGTCATCATATCTCGCAATTCGTTGTCTCACACAACTGGCAAACGAAAATGAATCAAATTACCCCGAAGCAGCACATATTATAAAATCAAGTATTTACGTAGACGATCTACTTTTCGGGAGAAATTCGGTAGGAGAAACAGCGCGTCTCTGCAAGGAGGTGTCACTGGTTCTTACAAAAGGTTGTTTCGAATTGAGTAAATTCTATTCTTATGAACCGAAAGTACTAAAATACGTGCTCAACTCAAAACATAACTTTACCATGGTCGATTTTGGTATAAATGAAAACGCAAAAATGTTTGGCTTAGCATGGATACCCACATCAGATATATTCGAAATACAAACGCCAAATAACGAAACCATTACAAAGCGCACAATCCTTTCGTGCATTTCCCAGATTGTTGATCCCTTCGTACAAATCAGTCATGTCACGACAATATCGAAAATCATCGTGCAAAAACTCTGGTTTAATAAGGTGGATTGGGATGAGACCCTTTCCTCAGATTTACAATCAACCTGGACAGAGTTCAAATCTGAACTACCACTTTTCAATGAGTTGAAAATCAATAGGCGCGTCATTTGTCAGGATCCCAGACGAATAGAAATGCACGGCTTCTGTGATTCCTCTCAAAATGCCTACGGTGGTTGCATATATATACGATCCATTGACTCTGATGGCAATATTCATGTTCACTTGTTATGCTCAAAGGCAAAGGTAGCTCCATTGAAAACCGTTTCACTTCCAAAGTTAGAATTATCTGGAGCTCTAACTCTTGCAAGACTAGCAGATAAGGTTTCGAAATCGTTCGAAACAAAATTAGACAGAAGAGTTTTTTGGACAGACTTCTCAATAGTTTTAGGTTGGCTCAAAACGCCACCTAATCAATTAAAAATCTTCGTTGCGAATCGTGTTGCAGAGATACAAGAAAAAACAAGCCTTGACTCTTGGCATCACATTCCTGGTACCGATAATCCTGCAGATTTATTATCCAGAGGAGTTAAATCAAATAAAATGATCTCACTTTCATGTTGGTGGCACGGCCCTTCCTGGTTGAAGGAAGATGAATGCCAATGGCTAAAGTCAAAATTAGTTACATTTCAAGAGTTACCGGAATTGAAGAAAAACACACATTCATTTCATACAACGAAAAAATCCCAACTAATACAATTTGGAAATTGGAAAGAAGAGCGGCTCATGTTATCAGATTTATAAACAATATATCAAAGAAGCGTGATAAACAATCTCAATTAATTACTCTTAACGAACTTAAAACTGCACATATTCTCTTAATTAAATTGTCCCAAAGCGAGTCATTTCCCGATGAGTGCGAAAGGCTAAAAAATAAGAAGAAAATAAATTCAACTAGTAAAATTCTCAGCCTCAACCCATTTTTAGATGAATAAGGTATAATTAGAGTTGGGGGTAGAATATCAAATTCTTCATACTCCTTTCAGAAAAAACATCCTTTCATACTTTCTCACAAACACCACTTCACAAAACTATTATTCAGTCACGAGCATAAAAAGCTGTTGCATTCTGGTCCTCAACAATTATTATATTCAACTAGGGAACAGTTCTGGTCAACTTCTGGTCGCTCATTAGCAAAACATATCGTACATCAGTGCATAATGTGCTTCCGAAATAAACCTAAATCCATACAACCCTTAATGGGTAATTTACCCCTCGAAAGACTGGAACCTCAACCGCCATTTTACATTTCTGGGGTTGATTACGCAGGCCCCTTCATAGTAAAAGATAGAAGAGGCCGAGGTTGTAAGTTGTCAAAGACTTACATGTGCTTATTCATATGCTTTGTAACTAAGGCTATCCATCTTGAGTTAGTCTCAAACCTGACGATAGATGCATTTATTCTAGCACTTCGTCGGTATGTTTCCAGGCGAGGAAAACCTCACAAGATATATTCAGACAATGGCAAAAATTTTGTCTCAGCTAAGTCTGAACTCAATGAGCTGGGTGATTTCATTCAGAAAAACGAAAACGAGCTGACTAATGCTTTTTCTTTAGAAGAAATTGATTGAAAATTCATTCCACCATATTCTCCACATTTCGGTGGTCTTTGGGAGGCTGGTGTAAAATCAACCAAACATCACTTAAAGCGAACGATGGGAAAAGCCCATTTAACTTTTGAAGAACTTTACTCATTAATCACTCAAGTCGAAGCAATAGTAAATTCACGACCTCTCACCCCCCTCTCATCCGATCCTACAGACTTCCTTCCTTTAACCCCAGCGCACTTCCTAATTGGAAGACCACTAACGGCTGTTGCAAATCCTGATCTCAGAGATATTCCGGAAAATAGACTTTCTTCCTACCATAGGCTGCAGCAAGTTATTCGCCATTTCTGGGAGAGGTGGAGCAAAGAATTCATTTCCGAAACACAGCAGAGAGTGAAATGGAAAAAATCGCAAGGATCGCTGACAGAAGGTACCCTTGTGCTCATCAAAGAAATCAATCAACCCCCTATGGTTTGGAAGCTAGGGAGAATTGAATGTTAGCACCCAGGCAAGGATGGTATTAACCGTGTAGCGTCCATACGAACTTCCACAGAATTAGTTAGGAGGTCCTTTGCAAGAATATGCCCACTTCCTTTAGAAGACGTTGAAAGCCGATCCTTTCAAGGCGGGGGCCATGTCGAGGACTTCAAGATTCCCCAGTAGAAAATCCTCTCCACCAGAGAGCGATCACGATTTCGTCCGTCACACTGACATTTTTTAATTGTCAATTACTAGTTTTCATGTTACTACAACAAACTCTGTTCAGAAACGAAAAATAGAAACTTATTCTACAATTCTGCATTCGAATCAATTTTTTCATACAATTCAAATATCAAACAATATTATAATTATATAACGATAATCATATTATAATTATAAATTTCATTATACTTCATTTTCCCAAAGACATGCAAAAACACGTATAGATTCGAAGAGCCCTATTTCTCAACATAATTGTGGGCATATGGTGTCCTTCGGAACAACGCGACATGTATGCCGATCGGCTTCCGTCTGATTTTCATTCGATGAAATATCGTTTGGTATCATGCTTGGCATACGCTAAAATATCATCAAAATACGTGATTTCTCTATGCAATCCACAATAATCAACTAGTTTCTGACAAATTCTATACGGGTTTATGCATTATTATTATCGTTATGTTCCACGGGCAAGCGCTAAGTTTGCTAGTTCATTGATCATTATATTTATAACTACCAAAACCCTACATGGCATACGTTATTAAATCATTATACATTTTGGCAGCGGGCTGACGGACTATAAATTTCACCAGATAGTACAGATGAGTGAATTAACACATAAACAGACAAGCGGACGAGTGTAAAAGCAGCAACGGTTTTCCCAGCAAACGGTTTTTATTTTTGCTTATGTTATTCACAAATATCCGTTGCTCGAGGTTTTTCCACGGGAATGTATTATTCTAAACTTGCTGATAACGTTCTTTATGATGTTGTTGAGGGGTAGCTGTTGAATCACGAATTATTTTGCCCTATAAAACATATTCAACAGACATAGAATAATTCATTTTTGTAAAAAAAAACAAACAACGGGTATTTTAACTGTTTCACGATTTTTCTACTTCAGAGGGTTGTTGAGGGATAGTTTTCGATACACAAATTATTTTACGCCATAGAACGTAATCAGTAGGTGTCGAATAATTCATTTCCGTAAGGGTTGTTGAGGGGTAGTTATTCGTTCTCAAATTATTTCATCATATAAAACGTATGCAACAGGAGTGGATTAATTAATTTTGTTCAAAAAACCTCGAGTCACGGGTACTTCAACTGATTCAAGATTTTTCTACTTCCGGAGGATTTTTGAGGGGTAGTTTTTGGTTCACGAATTATTTCACTCCATTGAACGTATTCAGCAGGTATAGAAAAATTCATTTCTGTAAAAAAAAACAAACAACGGGTATTTTAACTGTTTCACGATTTTTCTACTTCGGAGGGTTGTTGAGGGGTAGTTTTCAATACACAAATCATTTTACGCTAGAGAACGTATTCAGTAGGTGTCGATTAATTCATTTCCTAAAAAAATCTCGAGCAATTGGTATTTCAACTGTTTCAAAAAATTTCTACTTCGGTGGGCTGTTGAGGGGTATTTTTAGGTTCACAAATTATTTCACACCATGAAACATATTCAGCGGGTGCGGAATATTTAATTTTTATCAAAAAACCTCGAGAAACGGGTATTTCAACTGTTTCAAAAATGTTCTACTTCAGATGGTTGTTGAGGGGTAGTTTTTGGTTCACAAAATATATCACCTCATAGTACGTACTGAGCCGCTAAACAATAGTAAATTTCCGTCAAAAAAAACTTCGAGCAATGGGTATCTCAACTGCTTTAATTTTTTTTACTGCAGAGGGTAGTTGAAGGGTTGTATTTGATTTACAAATCAGTTTTCCCTATAAAACGTATTCAACAGGTCTAGAATAATTTATTTCCATCAAAAAACCTCGAGAATTTCAACTCTTTCGAGATTTATCAACTTTGGAGGATTGTTGAAGGGTAGTTTTCATTTCACAAATAATTTCACCCTATATAACGTATTCAACAGGTATAGAATAATTAATTTTTGTCAAAAAATCTCGTGCAACAGAAATTTCAACTGTTTCAAGAATTTTCAACTTAGGAGGGTTGTTGAGGGGTAGCTTTTGGTTCACAAACTATTTTATTCTATAGACCGTATTCAGCAGGTGAAGAATAATTCATTTCCGTCAAAAAAACTAGAGCAACGGGCACTTCAACTGTTTCAAGATTTTTCTACTTCGGAGTGTTGTTCAGGGGTAGTTTTTGATCCACAAATTCTGACACACTATAGAACATATTCAGCAGGTGAAAAATAATCAGTATCTTTCAAAAATATCGAGCAAAGGATATTTCCAATGTTTCAAAACTTTTCCAGTTCAAAGGGTTGTTGAGGGGTAGTTTTTGGGTTAATCTTCATTTCACCCTGTGCAACATATGCAGCAGCTATAGAATAATTCATTTCTGTCAAAAAACCTCAAGCAACGTGCATTTCAACTATTTCAAGAGTTTTCTACTTTGAAGGGTTGTTGAGGGGTAGTTTTTGATCCACAAATTTGTTACCATGTAGAAAATATTCTGCAGGTGAAAAATAATTTATTTCTGTCAAATAATATCGAGCAACGGTAATTCTGAATGTTTCAAGATTTTTCCATTTTGGAGGGTTGTTGAGGGGTAGTTTTTCATTCACAAATTATTTCATCCTATAAAACGTATGCGACAGGAGTGGAATAACTAATTTCTTCCAAAAAACCTCAAGCCACGGGTACTTCAACTGTTTCAAGATTTTTCTACTTCCGGAGGGTTTTTGAGGGGTAGTTTTTGGTTCACGAATTATTTCACTCCATCGAACGTATTCAGCAGGTGTAGAATAAATCATTTCTCAAAAAAAACAAACAACGGGTATTTTAACTGTTTCACGATTTTTCTACTTCGGAGGGTTGTTGAGGGGTAGTTTTTGGTTTACAAATTATTTCACTTCATAGAATGTATTCAGCAGGTGTAGACTATTTTATCTCTGTCAAAAAAAGTCTAGCAACAGGTTTTTCAAGTATTCCAAAAAGTTTCTACTTCGGAGGGTTGTTGCGGGGTAATTTTTATTTGACATATCATCCCACCCTGTGAAACGTATTCAGCAGGTACAGAATAACTCATTTCTGCAAAAAAATCTCGAGCTACGAGTATTTCAACTATTTCCAGATTTTTCTACATCGGAGGGTTGTTGAGGGGTAGTTTTTGCTTCAGAAATTATTTCATCCAATAGACCATATTCAGCAGATGTAGATTAATCAATTTCTGTGAAAAAACCTCTAGCAACGGGCATTTAAACTATTTCAAGATATTTTCCATTTCGGAGGGTTGTTGAGGGGTAGTTTTCGATTCACAAATATTTCACCGTACGGAAAGTATTCAGCAGGAGAAGAATAAGTCATTTCTGTCAGAAAAACCTCGAGCAACAGGTATTTCAACTGTTTTAAGTTATTTCTACTTCGGAAGATTGTTAAGGGGTAGTTTTTGGTTCAAAAATTATTCCACTCTATTGAATGTATTCAGCAGATGTGAAAAAAATTTGTTTTGTCAAACAACCTAGAGAATTCGGCATTTCTATTGTTTCAAGATTTTTCTACTTCGGAGGGTTGTTGAGGGGTAGTTTTCGATTCACAGATTATTTAACCCTGTTGAACGAATTCAGCAGGTTCAGAATCACTCATTTACATCCTTTAAAGACAGGGCAATTTGAATTAAAACTTGCAAAAGTAAAGAAAATGAGGTGAAATATAGTGATACCCATTACCTAATAAACATCAATGTGTTCAGCGTAACACGATATGTTGCCACATTTTCGGACCTCACTCAGTGCTGACCATATAATCCCACAAGGAACGGAATACGCACGTACAGAAAATATACATTCTCAGCAGCGCCTTCAAATGACAAATCCCCAAACTACAATATACGATTTTTTCTATATTTCTACCAAAGTGAGGACCACATATTTCACGCGATATTTCAACTAACAGTAGTGAATGCACAAAAAGGAACGAAACACTATATCTGTCTCACTTAGAACGATTTTTAGGTTAGTCACTGAACTTGTACAGAGGAGGATCCTCCACACGGAACGGCAGAAACGTTGTGAGGTCCGTATACGGACCTCACTTCGACATGGTCCTCACAGCTTCCGTAATTTTTGCACAAGCGGACCTCACTTTATACGTTCATAAACTTCTGCTGAATTGATACTGAAACGAAGTTTTGTATACCACCTTCATATTGAGGGTTCTGAAAATACCTTCAAAACCTCGAGTAATTCGAGGTTCGAATGGGATGACGACATATTCTTTCCTCTATTTAAAAAGTCGAAGAGTTACGAAAGTCCACAGAATAACCGTTCACCTCAGAGCCTAGTTACTTACAATAAAGTTCAGAAATATTTGCATTTTTTTTTCATACGAATAGTTGAAAACAGTTATATATTTGTCATTCAGAATGGATTGAGGAAAGGAACCACATGACCAAAATAATTTTTCCTGGCATTCAGGACCAGTTTCACTCCAGCAATATTCCTCAACTTCCTTATTATGGACTCTGCCATCATCATAATCTAGGCGAGTTTTCAGGATAGGGTGCGGAAAAAAACCACATGTTCAAAATAATTTTTCCGGGCGTCCAGGATCGGTTTTACTCCAGCAATATTCCTCAACTTCATTATTATAAACTCTGCCATAATCATAATCTAGGAAAGTTTTCAGGATAGAGTGCGGAAAAAAAAACACATGGTAAAAATAATTTTTCCGGGCGTCCGGGGCCGGTTTCACTCAAGCAATATTCCTCAACTTCCTTATTATGGACACTGCCATCATCATAATCTAGGAAAGTTTTCAGGATAGAGTGCGGAAAAAAAACCCACATGGTTGAAATATTTTTTTCGGGCGTCCAGGACCGGTTTCACTCCAGCAATATTCTTCAACTTCCTTACTATGGACTCTGCCATCATCATAATCTAGGAAAGTTTTCAGGATAGGGTGCGGAAAAAAACCACAAGTTCAAAATAATTTTTCCGGGTGTCCAGGACCGGTTTCACTCCAGCAATATTCCTCAACTTCCATATCATGGACTCTGCCATCATCATAATCTGGGAAAGTTTTCAGGGTAGGGTGTGGAAAAATACCACATGTTCAAAATAATTTTTCCGGGTGTCCAGGACCGGTTTCACTAAAGCAATATTCCTCAACTTCCTTATTATGGACTCTGCCATCATCATAATCTGGAAAAGATCTCAGGATAGTGTGCGGAAAAATACCACATGTTCAAAATAATTTTTCCGGGCGTCCAGGGCCCGTTTCACTATAGCAATATTCCTCAACTTCCTTATTATGGACTCTGCCATCATCATAATCTAGGAAAGTTTTCAGGATAGGGTGCGGAAAAAACCACATGTTCAAAATTATTTTTCCGGGCGTCCAGGACCGGTTTCACTCCAGCAATATTCCTCAACTTCCATATCATGGACTCTGCCATCATCATAATCTGGGAAAGTTTTCAGGGTAGGGTGTGGAAAAATACCACATGTTCGAAATAATTTTTCCGGGCGTACAGGGCCGGTTTCACTCAAGCAATATTCCTCAACTTCCTTATTATGGACTCTGCCATCATCATAATCTGGGAAAGATCTCAGGATAGTGTGTGGAAAAATACCACATGTTCAAAATAATTTTTCCGGACGTCCAGGGCCCGTTTCACTCTAGCAATATTCCTCAACTTCCTCATTATGGACTGTGCCATCATCATAATCTGGGAAAGATCTCAGGATAGTGTGCGGAAAAATACCACATGTTCAAAATAATTTTTCCGGGAGTCCAGGGCCCGTTTCACTCTAGCAATATTCCTCAACTTCCTCATTATGGACTGTGCCATCATCATAATATGGGAAAGATCTCAGGATAGTGTGCGGAAAAATACCACATGTTCAAAATATTTTTTCCGGGCGTCCAGGGCCCGTTTCACTCTAGCAATATTCCTCAACTTCCTCATTATGGACTGTGCCATCATCATAATCTGGGAAAGATCTCAGGATAGTGTGCGGAAAAATACCACATGTTCAAAATAATTTTTCCGGGCGTCCAGGGCCCGTTTCACTCTAGCAATATTCCTCAACTTCCTCATTATGGACTGTGCCATCATCATAATCTGGGAAAGATCTCAGGATAGTGTGCGGAAAAATACCACATGTTCAAAATAATTTTTCCGGGCGTCCGGGGCCGGTTTCACTCAAGCAATATTCCTCAACTTCCTTATTATGGACACTGCCATCATCACAATCTAGGAAACTTCTCAGGATAGAGTGCGGAAAAAAAAATCACATGGTCAAAATAATTTTTTCGGGCGTCCAGGACCGGTTTCACTCCAGCAATATTCTTCAACTTCCTTATTATGGACTCTGCCATAATCATAATCTAGGAAAGTTTTCTGGATAGGGTGCGAAAAAAAACCACAAGTTCAAAATAATTTTTCCGGGCGTCCAGGATCGGTTTCACTCCAGCAATATTCCTCAACTTCCATATCATGGACTCTGCCATCATCATAATCTGGGATAGTTGTCAGGGTAGGGTGTGGAAAAATACCACATGTTCAAAATAATTTTTCCGGGCGTCCGGGGCCGGTTTCACTCAAGCAATATTCCTCAACTTCCTCATTATGGACACTGCCATCATCACAATCTAGGAAACTTTTCAGGATAGAGTGCGGAAAAAAAAACCACATGGTCAAAATAATTTTTTCGGGCGTCCAGGACCGGTTTCACTCCAGCAATATTCTTCAACTTCCTTATTATGGACTCTGCCATCATCATAATCTAGGAAAGTTTTCTGGATAGGGTGCGAAAAAAAACCACAAGTTCAAAATAATTTTTCCGGGCGTCCAGGATCGGTTTCACTCCAGCAATATTCCTCAACTTCCATATCATGGACTCTGCCATCATCATAATCTGGGATAGTTGTCAGGGTAGGGTGTGGAAAAATACCACATGTTCAAAATAATTTTTCCGGGCGTCCAGGACCGGTTTCACTCCAGCAATATTCCTCAACTTCTTTATTATGGACTCTGCCATCATCATAATCTGGAAAAGATCTCAGTATAGTGTGCGGAAAAATACCACATGTTCAAAATAATTTTTCCGGTTGTCCAGGGCCCGTTTCACTCTAGCAACATTCTTCAACTTCCTTATTATGGACTCTGCCATCATCATAATCTAGGAAAATTTTCAGGATAGGGTGCGGAAAAAACCACATGTTCAAAATAATTTTTCCGCGCGTCCAGGACCGGTCTCACTCCAGCAATACTCCTCAACTTCCTTATTATGGAGGTTTTTTCCGTACTCTATCCTGAAAACTTTCCCAGATTATGATGATTGCAGAGTCCATAATAAGGAAGTTGAGGAATATTGCTGGAGTGAAACCGGCCCTGAATGCCCGGAATGTTTTTTTGGCTATGTGGTTCCTTTCCTCAATCTAATCTGATTGACACACTGAAATATATAACTGTTTTCAACTATTCGTATAAAAAAAATGCAAATATTGCTGAACTTTATAGCTAAAAGTAACTAGGCTTCACCTCAGCCACCTCTCTGATAATCATTTTCTCTCTTTTTGTTGAGTGGGAATAACAGAGTCGATTAACCAAGTAAATTAGTCCTGCTATTTTGTGTTGTGTGCAGTGGCGGTAGCTCTCAGGGATGTATCTGAGTGTGCTCGTGTCCTTCCTGTAGACATCGAATTCAAGCTGATTTTAGTCATTTCTAATTACTAACACATCTGAAAATGGCAGCTGTTTTTTGTTTTCAGTTTTATACGTGAATGATATGGTTTGAAACTGTCTATTCAATTTAGAACTGTCTATATCGACCGTTTCATATCAAAGATAGCGAACACGTCGTCCACATATCTAACCAAACCCTAGGAAAATAACTGAACATGAACATGAACATGTTGGCTAGGAAGGGAGGCAGAGGGTTGCCCATGGCTGTACCTTCGAATTGTTCGTAGAAGCAGTTATTGAACTGAAGCAATTTTGCTTCATGCAAAGTCTGGCGAGTCTTGAGTACTCTCCGACTATTTCGTCACTAAAACCGTTGGTCAGCAGTAACTCCTTCAAATATTCCAAAGTTGTGGGTATTGGGACACTTGGAACTTACACCAAAAGAGATCAAGATTTCTCCTTCTTCCAGTTTCACGTTCCTTATCTGGTCGATAAATTCTAGTGAATTTTTCGCACTAAGGCTTGGTTGTGCCACTGGAAGACTCGCAAACTCTTTTGTGAGCTATTTCGCTATTTTGCAAACAACAAAAGTAGGCAAAGATAATGATTGGGGTTGGCCCTCGGAGAAGTAGTAGGTACAGTAGGTAGAGTCGAAATGTTAGGTAAACAATTTTATTAGATAATTTGACATCCATTGAAAATAGTGGTTGGATAAGTGGTTCGGTATTAAGCTTTTAGTTCCTGAAGACACTACATCTGATAGATATTGAGAAAGGCCCTATGTAACTTGAGAGAAAAAATATCTCAAGTTATATAGGACCTTTCTCAATGTCCAGCGTGGCTTTAGCCGGGGAAGTAGTTGTTTTCTGTTAGATATTGCAAAAAAGTAACTTCAATTTTATCGTAGGGTTTTTCCATTTCCAGAGAAGTCATGTATTGATTCAATTTTTCAATTGAGAATGTTTCTCTTCAAAACAAAAACTTTTATCTTCTGCAATAATTAGAATTCATAACCAAAAAATAAACAATAGTTTGAATTTAACTTCACATACTTATATATTTATGAGTAAGTGAAATACAAAACTAAAACACTCTCAGCCGTATGAATAGTCAATCGCCAGCGACTCGCCAGAGTTTCGCCGTTCGCTACACAAGGATTATTATGCACAGTTGAGATCCAAAAGAGTGACAACTATGCGATAAGTCACATTTTGGCGAAACGCTGGCGATGTGCCATTTTTTTGGAGCTCGACTGTGCATTATAGTTCTTGTGTAGCGAGCGGCGAAACTCTGGCGAGTCGCTGAATTTGACTATGCATACGGCTATATGTTTTTTCCACTTTATTTACATCTTTTTGTCCAAATTTTTGATATCACAGGATTAATGGATCAATGAATTGATTTCAATATTTGTTGCTTACTTGAAGTACTGCAGATCAGAAAAAGAGAAAAATCCTAATTGCTCCTGATATCAACTCTCAATAATAACCCTAAGTCATTATTTTAATCATTTTCTGGATTATTCCTTCTATCCCTTCCCCCTTCTCTATCTGATGCATTCCGTAAAAATAATCTGGTGATATCTTCCATCCGTTGTAGAGTGGTATTTTCAGATGATGGGTTCTCCGCATTGAAACTAAAATCAAAACAGTCACACATTTCCACAACAAAAAATGGTAGAATAATCGAATTGAGAAATTACTTCAAGTTCATATTGTTGATTGAACAAACATACAGCTATGAAATATGCGAGTATACAATGGCACTACTTGACTTAAGCTAAAAAAAACATGAAAAATATTCTTACCCAATAAGTTTTATTATATTGGTCAGTAAATAAATGAAGTTATTTTCATTATTTCTTCTTGACAGCCAAGTCATTTGTATTTAGTTTAAGATCCTCCCTATAGTATCAACTGAATCTTTTCCATATACTGTCTTCAAAAAGTTACACTGAAATGAATAATACTGAAAATTATTTGGTAGCAAATTCATAGATTGTACAAAAACAGGTAGCAATTATGTTAATAAACCTAAAAAGCAAAAGCAACTATTATGAACTGGGTACCTACTCAACTGAATTCGACAATTCACAACACAGGTATTTTCCAGTTATAAAATCTCAATGGTGCGAAACATTCTTTTGAATATTTGGTTTTCTCTGTTCACTACTCATACCATACTGTATTCAGAAATTAGGTACATAATAATTTTTGTTATAATGCAAAAAACTATAATCATATCTCTTCATCATATAATAGGTTGCTTGTGCCATATATCAAGAAAGTGGACATTGAAATTGAATGTTTACTTCACGTAACTCATGTTTTCATCGATGTGCAGTCAGTCACAATTCCTTATTTCAACTAGTATATTTTCTTGATTACAGAACTTTTGTTTCGACCATTTTTGATCTATACACTAGGAATTAGATCTGATATAATTCACTCAATTGTTGTACTTACCCAGTTTTTGAAATCAAAGGTGGAAAGGATACACCCGATAAACCGCACCAATAACCATGAAAGGTATTGGAATACACATTACACATATCATCGCAGTGAACCAAACATACCAAACAACAAAATATCCAATATGGCCACCTACGGAATACACGACGTAGTCATGTTCCGATATTCCCGAACAGTACTGCCCAGTAATTTTGGTCGTTCCGATTTTACTGAAATTGACTGGTACACATTTCGCGCCACTTTTTATGGAACCTTGTTAGAGGCTATAAATTTACTGTTTGCTACTGTTACAGAAATGGTCGTGTAGTCCCAGCTCCCAGTATCCCCTCCCCGAATTGATACTAATTTAGGTTAGGATATGTAATTTAATATTTTTTCAATTTATTGATAGCATTCTCATTACAATTAGCTCATTTCAAAAGACAGCAGAACAAATGTATCAAGTGTTATTAGAAGACTTGCTAATACGTTGATGCCAAAACCACCGCTAATTTACGAGCTTTGTTCTCTCTCCCCTCTCTTCTCCGGCAATGAATTCGAAACATTAGAACAAGAAAATAAATCCACAGGTCATTGTAACAAAGAAATAAAACTTATCTTATATTCACAGCTCCGCTAGAGCTTGAGGTACCTACTTGAGTTATCCGAATTTTCTGATGACTCAGAATCCATATTACCCGATATTTCCTCTATTATTATACCTACTTGATTAATTGCAACCATCAATCAGTATCACATAATAGTAATTATATAATTTTGAACTAGAAATGTTCCCGCCTTACATTTAACAGTCTGACTGTCTGAATCGTTCCGAAATTAGATGGCAGTTTCAGTTACTGTTACTGTCAGGCGTTCCGAAATTACCTACAGTTGCCAGTACTGTTCAGTAATATCGGAACATGAGCACAGAACATTGGAAGACACCAGTGCGCTGTCTCCAAATATGACATTAACGGGGCACTTAGCCAAATAAGGATTGGCACTCTCAAACGCAAAGAGACTAAACTAACAGGAGGGTTTAATAAGCTCTAGCCAATCAGAATCTTTTAGCATCAACGCGTCATAGTGACGTACTTGGACATGAGTACAGAGTCGAACTCGAACCAAGCAACAAAACTGTCAGCAGTAACTCTCATATACCAAGAGCTAGTCCGTCACTGTCTATAGAGAACGGCGGCCGTGACATGTCCAACTACGTCACATTTCGTCACAAATGTTCCTTCATCTCTTTCTATTAGTGTCCCCATTGTCTTATGGGGATTAGACTCTCCTGTTAAATAATGTTTAGTCTCCTTGTCTCAAATGTACATTTGGGAAATAAGGTTTGAAAGCGCTTGACAAGTATCTCACCACAAACTGCAAAAACCAAATTGGATAGTGGTTTATAAAAGTCACTTCTGAAGTAGATACTTCTGAAGCACTTCTTTCAAGTGCCGTAATTTCACATAGTCGGCCGTTACTTTTCTGGCAGATCGATGTTATCTGGGATACCACTTACATTCCGGCAATAAACAGCCACATTATGGGAACATGCAGTGACGCCCTCAAAAAAAAATTAAAATACCATCTAATTCATGTCAAAATTGTGATGTTTCAGAATTGACTTCGTTGCGAAGTTGCTCGATGACAGTTTTTATAATTAGAAATTTTACAGTTTCTGTGGTAATGGCATTGTAGTTATTTTTGAATATCTTCAAATTATTATCACTACATCTGCGAATTTTTGTTAACAAAATCCTACTTCAAAAACTCAACCACTTCATGATTGATTTGTCAACTTTATTCGAGTAAAAATATTTCTAGAGAACATTCTCATCTTAACCACTTTTTGAAATTACTGACCTAGCATAAGCAAAGCTTTGATAATAATATACCATTTATTTATGAAAAGTATTGATTTCCATATCTACACGTCCTAGACCTTTCCGATAACCCGATGAGTTCCAGTTATGACTGTTGTAGCTACTACGGAAAAATTTACTATTTTCTAAAAATTATTTAAGCTCTTTAAAAATGATAAACTAGAGTTATTTAAAAATATAAACAGCTCTGACATCTGAGCGATTGAAGCATATGAAGAGATCAAACTAAATTGCGATATGATGTGAATTGCATATCAGAAAAAAAAACTGAAACCGGTTGAGGTATTTTTGAAGATGGCAGGATTGCACTGGCTCCAATTGCACCGAGAAAAAACTTTAATAACCATTATTAAAACTTTAGTATTGGCAATAAAAAAAAACAACTGTATTTGGGACTGGATCTCACTTTGATTGCCACTAGCAAAAAAAGACCCAGACAGTGTTTACTTGCCATAATCAAACTGAAATTGAAATATAACGTAGTAACCTTCCATCAAATGAAGTACTTATAGTAATGACATAAAGTTTTTGCCCTCAATATATATTTTAATTGTTACTATTTATTTTGATATGAGAAAAGAGATATTCGTTGTTATTGAAGTATACATTTGGTATTGGTCTTATATATAGATAGACCGAACGCGTCTATACTCGAATTTATTGATTGTGAACTAGGTACATGATGGAATACCTACCCGAAATTACTAGAAGATTTAATGCAGAAAGTTTTTATCAAAGTTATGCTTACTAGTGAATTTATGCACATAAAATATTTCTTATAATATATCCATATGAAATATCTCATTTCCAGTATAAAATAATGGAAACTATCGAAAAATGTTGATAATCCGCAAACTTCCAGTAATTTCGGGAATTCCATCATATTATAATTCACGATATTCACAAGTGACATATTCAAGTAAAGACGCACCGTTCGGTCTATCTATCTATTTGTGACCATCAACGACTACCCAATTGGTAAAATTCCGTTAACCGGGCGCTACAAGCTACCAAAATTTTTTTTTGGTACTTACGTAGTTTGACCTCCTGAACAAAAAATCTAAATGAAATTTTTGGCGGTCTCAAGTAATTTCGGAGATACGGGTATTTTTTGAATGAAAATTGGCATTTTCTAGTATCTTCTTTGAAAAACACACTCAAATGCCTCCTTATTTTCACCAGCACAATATACACACCCTAATTAACCAGTTTTACACTTTTTTTTCATTGAAAACAGTTTTTTATCCACAAATTGTAGCTTTTTCTAGCAAATACAAAATCAACAAATTCATGCTGTTTTGTTTAGTGGATATCTGTCATTTCAGTTGTCAGGTTGGTAACAATGGAATTGACGGAAGGGCGAAACTAATTTTGCGACATTGCCAATGTGATTCCAGAAATATTCAATTCACGTATCACATGGAATTTTGGTGAATGAGTATGAAAAATGAGTTGATATAACCACAACATTTTCCCATCAACACTCTGACTGCACATATGAAACAATGGTACTCATTCTGTTTCTAAATGACTAGCAAAATTCAAAGGAACGAGACAGATCACGGAAATGTGCGCAAACCAATATGAATATACATGCACAAAAAAACAAAGAACACTTTTCACATAAAATAACATACTTTAATGACTATAAATCAACCCGACAGACCCGATCTTATGCAAACCTATCCGAGCTTACCCGACTATATGATACGGATAGGCTGCGTCTTTTCTATCTGTTTGCGCATGCGCATATACCAAAAATGAATGTTTGTGATCCGACACGTTTATATAGGTAATTATTTGTTTGCTAAAAATGCCTTCTACATGCTCTGTCTATTTAAAAATATCTTTTGTGCATTCAAAATATTAATACCAAGAAATTTTTTTCCAATCCAGTTATCTGACAACGAATTGGCTTCTTTCATAACAAAGTAGCAAGTATCAATGTCTTTTACTGACTCAACAACAACAATGAGTCTTAATAACTTTATAAGAGTACAATTCGACGTTGTCAGATTCCCTAAAATTCCTGCATACCAAATACTCATGGAAATGAAATGTTTGTATTGAATAGTTTTCGGAAGTATTGGCGCCCTAGAGACTGGCATTTTTTTCATCAATAATAATAATAATAATAATATTTCGTAATAAACACTCGAAGAGTGAACCATTCTTAGTGAAGATATTCAGCAAGAAATACGCAAGCAAAGCGAGCACGCGCATTCTTATTACTACTTCTGCAACTTATGTAACTTATCTCTTACTTCTTGGTGAAGATATCTGCGAGAAAGACGCGAGCGAAGCGAACGCGCGCATTCCCATCACTACTTTATCGATTTCTGACAACTTTGAGTAGAAATTTTCATCCCTTATTCGTTAGTGAACAAGACCAGAAAACGCGAGCGCGCGCATTCCCATCTCTACTTTGTCGATTTCAGTCAACTTTGAGTAGAAATTTTCTTCCCTTATTTGTCAGAGAACAAGACCAGAAATACGCGAGCACGCGCATTCCCATCACTACTTTGTCGATTTCTGTCAACTTTGAAGAGAGAGTTTTTGGTGTTTTTAAAAAATGAGCATGTAGAAGGCATTTTTTGCGAACAAATAATTACCTAAATAAACGTGTCGGATCACAAACATTAATTTTTGGTATATGCGCATGCGCAAACAGATAGAAAAGACGCAATCTATCCGCATCGTATAGTCGGGTAAGCTCGGTTAGGTTTGCATAAGATCGGGTCTGTCGGGTTGATTTATAGTCATTAAAGTAGGTTATTTTATGTGAAAAGTGTTCTTTATTTTTTTGTGCGCATGTATATTCATATTTGTTTGCGCACATTTCCGTGATCTGTCTCGTTCTTTTGAATTTTGCTAATCATTTAGAAACAGAATGAGTACCATTGTTTCAAATGTGCAGTCAGAGTGTTGATGGGAAAATGTTGCGGTTATGTCAACTCATTTTTCATACTCATTCTCTAAAATATTCCATGTGATACGTGAATTGAATATTTCTGGAATTACATTGGCAATGTCGCAAAATTAGTTTCGCCCTTCCGTCAATTCCATTGTTAGCAACCTGACAACTGAAATGACAGATATTCACTAAACAAAGCAGCATGAATTTGTTGATTTCGTATTTGCTGCTAGTTTGTGGGATTGTGGGTATTGTAGTGTCTGTATGTGTGGGTTTGTGATATATACGCACGGCTTCTCTATATATCACAAACCCACACATACAGACACTACAATACATAAACACTCCATGCACCCACAATCACACAAACTAGCAGCATATCATTCTATGATTCATAGACTGGTAAATATACCTCAAAGCGATTTAGATTTCAAGTGTAAGTTAAACAGAATTAAACAAATCGCCGTAAATAATGGATATGAAACATCAATTATAGATAGACTGCTCAAACAAGAACAAAACAAGAAAACTCTAAATTTAATATACCCGCATATCAAAGTAAAAACCGATCAACGTTTTGCATGTCTAACATATCTTGGTCAGCATACGAACAAAATATCCCGTTTCCTTCAGAAACGGAATATAAATGTTGCATTCAAAACCAACAATAACTTATATTCTTTTATTAACAACGCAAAGTCTGTACGGGATAAATTCAAGAAGTCGGGGGTTTACAAACTTGAGTGTGAGGATTGCAATGCATTATATATAGGCCAGACAGGACGTAGTTTTAATCAAGGATTCGGTGAGCATTTGAGAAGTTACAGATTAAATAAACAGGACTCAAACTATGCCAACCACCTTATTGACAATAACCATAACTTCACACAAAATCCTGAAATTTTGCATATTCAACCTAAAGGTCAAAAATTAAACATATTAGAATCCATAGAAATCAAGAAACATTAACGTAACAATAGCAATTTAGTTCTCAATGACCAAATTGACCTGTACAATTCACCTATAATTAATTATCTCACTAGTAACTACTCAAATGCTCCCTAATCCAAGCTATATGTCATTAGGAAATTTCATACCTGCAATTGTCATTAGTGAAATTTCATGCATGTTATTTTAATATTTAAGAAGGTGATTTTGACGTTTCTTTAGTTGATAACTCGCTCAGATGATGACACCGTGTGTCGAAACAATTGTAAGCACGTTACAAGTATATATTTTTTGAATCCCGGAAAAAAGCGCACAGGAAAGGAGCGCACGGGAAAAAAGCGCACAGACATATAAGCGCACATGAAATAACCGCACTCGGAAAAATGCGCACATCGTAAGAAGAGCACTAGGAAAAAACCGCACGTACATTAATGCGCACATTGAAAAATGCGCACACGCAATAGTTTCTCTACCTAACTTCGGAGAAATAAGCCCGTACTAAGACTTTTCGGACACCCTGTCCCTGTGTATATAAAAAACTGCAACTTATATGCAAAATTATCCCGTCCAATTATTAGTCTAATCTAACCTAAACAAACTAACCTATCTCGAAAGTTGAAGAAGTTGAAGAAAAATTCATTTTGAGGGTAGTATTTTATTAGTCTGGTCTAACCTGAACGAACTAACCTAGCTCGCAACTTATAGAAATATAGAAAACTTTACGCGATTGTAGCCAATTCAGTGGAAAAGTATAATACCTTTTCAACTTTGCTTATATCGCCCTTGCATGTGCGCATTTTTCAATGTGCGCATTAATCTACGTGCGGTTTTTTCCAAGTGCGCTTTTTACGATGTGCGCATTTTTCCGAGTGCGGTTATTTCATGTGCGCTTATATGTCTGTGCGCTTTTTTCCGTGCGCATATTTTCTGTGCGCTTTTTTCTTTTGCGCTTATTTCCGGTCACCATATTTTTTGTGTAAATTGGAAGATTTTATTTCCTCTTTATTTATCATTCATGATGAATTTACACATATTAAATGCCACCACGATAGAACATCTGCTATATTGAAAATCACCTGATCATTCTCCCTATAATTTCACATACCTAGTAAAGTTAAAAATCAAAACGTAACAAAAAGTAACAGGCGAATACCAGGTGGAGAATGTTGTTGAGGTTCCAACTTTGAGGAAAAAAAATTAAACATGAAAACACACAAAATGATGAAATAGGGATGCAGTTTAGGGGTTGAAAACGGGTTTTTGAGATTTGCGGCGAAACGAGACATCTCATCGGAAAATGTTGAAGAAAGGTTGAAGATAATAAAGTAATCGAAAACTTTTTAATTGAACAGTTTTTGACATAACCTCAAATTATCCGTTAGAATGGCGAAAAACCGATTTTTCACTATTTAATTTTTTTCTCGCGAATAAATTTTCTAATTTTCATGACAATTTGTAGAAACATATGTTATTTGGTCTCGAATGAGCATGATTTTTTCGCAATTTAGAAGACGACTAGTTTTCGAGTTAGGAGTATTTCTCGAAAAATAATAATCACCTTCTAGAATAGTTCACTATTAAACTATCCCCAAGCGAACAGGAAGATATAGCGTGGTTGACTCCAGTTTCTAGAGAAAAGCTCAATCAAGATATGATTGAAAGCTTTCCTGCGTTTGAACATCAGCTAAATTAATATAGTTTGGTAAGTACCTATGTCAATCCATTTTCAGTTTGAATAACACCCCCAGAAGATGTTAGGAGCAAGATAAAACAACATGTAAGAATCTCTACCTGAACAGACCTTTGAAGAGAAATGAGCTGTTAGATATCTTGATGTCTACCAATATGAAACAAATCAAGTCTATATTCGTCTCCCAGTTTTCAGGGAATCAGCCAGTAATGAAGTATTGCCACCCTTATACTGTATGTTTTTATTCAATAATATCTACAGGCCATCAGAGCTAGGGACGTATTATTATGTTAAGGTAAATATAAATTGAGTTCTTATAATTTAGGGTAAACTTAGAAAAATAGAAAATATCCATACTTACTGTGTATGTGACAAAATTTTGAAATTAAAGGTTTTTTCAAGGAAACTCCTAGCGTTTACATTTTTTCTCATTTTTGGTCCATATTTTCATCCAGATATATTCGATTCATTTCCTATAAGTTGGATTTTTATTTTCAGATTGTTCCAGATATTAAAATTGTTTGAAATTGTTTTTTCCGTTAACCAGCCTAATTTGCTCTATAAATGCAACTGATAACAATATAAAATAAAAATAAACCTGTTTAGAAAAAACTGTTACTTTTGAAAACAGCGCAAACTAATGTCTCTCTGCAATGGCTAATACTTCGGAAACAACATTTGTTCAAAATAAAATCGTTAGGAAATATTACTTCCTCGATTGAAAAAAACAATATTACAGGCCCTAACTTAGTTTTTCTAAAGTTTTAATTGGTAATATCATTCTTTCAATCGAGTAGGTAAAACTTCCCTAACGACTTTATTTCAAACAAATGTTTTTTCCGATGTAGTGCTGTAATATTTTGTTTCTGAGGAAGATGATGTTTGCACTGGACATACATGTTACATGTTATGTCCTGTTACCAAATATTTGGGGCGTTGAAATAATTTCACATTTTTTCATAAAAACACTAAAAAGTCGAAAACTAAACGAAATATTTAAAAAATGCATTCGAGCATTTTTATTAAACTCAAATATATCTACAAAAAGTTTTCATGAAATTTTTGCATAATTTTGAAAATAAACTAAATATTTGATTTTCTTTTGAAAAAACACCAAATACTCAAAGATGGCGACAGATTTTCAAACTTTTTTATTTAACTTTTTTGATCAGCTTCTGAAAGTCTACAAAAAAATGTAAATGAATTTTTTCTTCAATATCAATAGTCTCGGAAATATTTCACAAAAACGAAAAATAGGGGACTTTGAATTTCTTTTTTAAAACACCAAAAACTCGAAAACTAAACGAGATATCGAGAAAATGTATAAAAACAGTTTTATCTTCAAGACAGTCATGTCTTGAAAAATATCCTTGGATTTTCTTCATTAGTCGTTCTATTCAAATTATTGGTGTCCAATTATAGTTTTAAATTATAATAGTTGTATTCATATTATTGGTATTTAATTATAGTTGTGAACGCATTGAAGTCGTTGTATTCATATTATTGGTGTCCAATTATATTTTTAAAGGCATTAGTTGTTGTATTCATATTTTTGGTGTCCAATTATAGTGTAAAAGGCATTAGGGTAATCCATCCAAGAAACTGAGCATTTCGTCAAGTATGAATTATTATTACTATTCATTACACTGTTTAAATGAAATTTTCCAATTCATTCACGTTCCTAATGACATAATCCAATTATTCATTCACGTTATTATGTATTTGATCTCGTGAACGTCGTTTCAGAGAACTCCTCAAAAATAGAAATCGAGTGGTGTAATATCTGGAGTACGAGGGGTTCACTGAACAAGAACATTGGTAGCAAAGCGTTTCGAATTTTTTGTTAGCATACTTTCCAACGCGATTGATAGATGTACTGAAACAAAAGAAAAACGAAACAAAAATTGTAAAATAGCACAGTGAATAACTAAGTCGATATTTTAAAAACAAATAGACATACACCTATTGTTACTATGCTTAATACGTTGAAATGGTTTTCTGTCTCACAAAGAATCTGCTATCTCTCTATTATTTTTGTTTACAAGATACTGAACAACCTGGCACCAACTTATTTCCAAAATTACTTGATTCTCCATAAAGATATACATACCCACTTCACCAGAAACCGGGATAATTTATATATCCCAGGATGCTATTCTGAGTTTAACCAATTACATAAACACTGCATTGAATAAAAGCAGCTGTGCTTGTGCATTTTTATAGATTTATCAAAAGCGTTTGATACTATCAGTCATAAACTCCTATTACAATCACTAGAGGATATTGTTATTCGTAATAATTGTCTCGAGCTATTCACGAGTACTCCAGGGTGATAGATTACGGGGCCCCATACTATTCAATATATACAGGGTGTCCCACGAAGATTAAGACAGGGTATATCTCGAAATGCGACAGTAGTAGAGTATTGTAATTTTGGGGTTGTAAATTGGTGTAGTTTTTTTTGATACTATGTTACCCAATGAGCTTTTTCGTTTTCGGTCACGTGACATTGAATTCAAAATTATTAATGGGACAACCCGTGTATTTTGGCACTTCTATTTCCCTCCTGATGAAAGGATTTCAACAAACTATCACACTTGTGGTCTTAAACGATTAGTTTAAGAACTACAGTTACTTCAATATCCTTTGTCCCACGACATTTTTCAATAAAATATGAATGATTAATATAATTTTGCCTTGTTTCAATCATTACAAAAAATATAGTACTGCCCAAATGTACAGTATGACCCTAATGCTAAATAATTTGGCAATTGCTCTTTTCAGACGTCGTGGGACAAAGGATATTGAAGTACCTATAATTCTTGAATCAATCCACAAGTGTGATAGTTCGTTGAAATTGTTTTATCGGGAGGAACATAAAAATGCCAAAATATACAGATTGTCCCATTTATAATTTTGAATCTGATGTCACGTGACCGAAAACAAAAAACTCATTGGCTCAAGAGCAGTGGCGAAATCACCAGGTTTACTGATGATACCGCAATATTATACAAACCAGAAAACTGGGATGATCTGAAAATAAAAGCTCGAACGGATATCACTATAATTAAAAGTTGGCTAGATCACAGATTACTTACACTTGATCTAGATAAAACAAGTTACTTACTATTCAGTTGTAATAAGTCCAACACTTCTTCAACCGACTGTTTGAAATTCAATATAAATGATCAACACGTAGTCATAAAACCAAAATTAAATGTCTAGGAATCTATATTGATGTCCATTTGAGATGGGACCATCACATAACATACGTAATAAAAAAATTACAGACCCTACTGTATAAGGTACCTCGAAAAAATTCTAATTAAAACCCTATACTTTGCCTTAGTTGAGAGTCACCTGCACTATGGGGTATTAGGATGGGGCGGTACAGCAGACACTAATCTGAACTCTCTAGAAGTAGTACAGAGAGAAGGCTCCTAAGAATTATTTATTCGAGAGAACCAACATATCCAACTGATAAACTTTATAAAGAAGCCAAAATATTTGATATTCGACACTTATATTACTATGCGGATAACTTGGAATATCATCAAAACAAACATATTGTAACAGTGTGCACTGTTTTATGTATAACGTTGCGCCCTGTATAAGATGGTCCTATATTAGTATTAGAATAGTCTTATTTAATTTTCTTAGTTTTTTTCAAGATATCACTTCTTCGGGTTGAAGTTTAACGTAAAAATTCATGAAGGGGTGTTAAACGGCGCGCTAGACTAAACAATTTCTAGTGGGTCTGTGTCTGAAGATAAGCCACGATCTAAAAATAGCACAGAGGGTAGGTTATGAAGAATGCGCTCGGTTTTTCGGAAGAACGAGCTTTTGGAGCTGGAAAGTCGGTGTTGAAGTGCTAGTGACAAGAGTTGGTTCGATTTCGAACGCCCGGTGAGGGTGGCTTTTTGCCACCCCCGACAATGGGGCCGATGTGGGTGTTAATTTTTAGGGATAAGTGGGTGTTCAATTATTCAACTGAAATATGTAATTAAATATATGTTTGGGGTATTCTATTGGTTTAATAATAATAATAACAATGATAGAGAAAATTGTTTTCTAATTTTGGGGCGTGAAAGGGATAATATTTAAATAGGGATAAGTGGGTGTTCAGTTATTCAATATAAATAGTTAAATACATGTTCGAGGCATTTTTCTGTATTTATTAATAACAATAATTATAATAGTGTCGTTGTATCCGATGGACAAAAACAACTGGAATTTTATGTTGGTGAGTGTACTCAATAATAAAGCAAGCTTTTATGTATATATTTTTTTTTTTGTTTATGGGAGGGCGACTATCCCATTTATCGTTTTTGATTGTTTTTGAGTTTTTTGCAAAGAACGGACTTCCCAAACTAAATGTTTAATTTATTCTTTATTACTGGTTTATTAGAAGCGTTTGATTATTTTACACTTTGATTACTATATTTGATGCATTTTTTTTTCAATTTATCGTTTAATTATTTCCACCAGTATGATTAATGAATAAAGCTGGTTTGTGGAACTTTGCTGACTATTCTCTTCAACCCCTTATGTAAAGTCCACGCATTTGTGAAGCCGTGGCCGTACCTGCAAATTAACAACTGTCCTTTGAGATGATGGTGAAACACGAAAACCAGTTGCGCTGAAGAAGTTCAGCATCCAGCAGTATCATCATTTTTTTAAAAGCTATCCACTGTCTAAAATCCGTATGGTCTTAGCGGATTCAAAACTCAATTCGGACCTGGTGGCAGCATGCTACCATTTTATAAAAATATTTCCTAGTGTGGGCGACTCAGGAGTGGTTCATGGTTGCTTTGGTGAAGTTTGGAACCGATCCAAAGAAATCGTCGCCTACCACACTAGCGATTTATTACAGTGGTGGCAGCGGTGGGATAGATTATTTTTTTCAGGGGGTTGAAAGAGTTTTGTCAGGAAAAATGCGTTTAGAGGGTGAAATTGATTTGTTTTAAATGTTTTTTTTTTATACTAGTTTGAAAATATTTGCTTTATAGAAGGTTTTTCGACAGTGGCAATTGGTATTATTGGTTTGAATTCAAATTAATTTATTTCAATGAAAAATAAAAAAGTAGATAGGCTGAGCAGTTTTGAGTCAGTAGATAGAATGAACAGGTTCTACGACTTTGGAAAAGTTCGTGAAACCTCCGCAATCTAGGAGGTGGAGCTTAGTTTGCTTCGAAAAAAGTGGTTGGTTCTTTTTGAGGGATGTTGAATGAAACGCTTGGACCGATAACAATAATAATAATAATGATATATTTTTTTCTCTTTTTTTTTCAATGATTTTTTTTAATACAGTAGTTGGAAGATAGAGATATCAACGTTAAGGAATCAGGAATGATTTTATTGAATTTAGAATTTCAGGCGCCAGTGGATACAAATTAGGAAAATTTGGTATGAACTTTAAATTTCAGGAACCAGTGGAGACAAATATTTAGGGGATGGGGAAATGTTTACTTTTTTTTGTCATAGGTCTTGGATTGGTGCAGGAGAAACTTGATTTTACTTCTATATTAAATACGGTGAATTTTGAGTTAGAATACTGATATAGAATTAACGGATTTTTGTGATTTTGTCGATATGGGATATTGTAGTAGAAAAATTTGGGGAATACACTCGTCGGCCCTGGGAAGGATGAGGCTTGTCACTAAAGGTTGATGAAGGAGCAGCAGAAGTATGGCTGGAAGTAGGTGAAGGATGAAACTGGTTCTTATAAAAAAGAGCAGTTAGAGAAAAAAGAGAATTGACGGCAGATAACTGCAGAGAGAAGGGAAGTTCGAGTAGTTGTTGTATTCGTCGGAGCATGTGCCGGAATGCAGTTGGTTTTCGTCGAATGCGCAGGGCGCAAATCGTATTTTTTTTGTTATAGGGACAGGTCCAATAATGGATCTAAATGGAAGACTCGATGCGAGAAGGGCCGTTGTCTACTTGGAGGTATATGGTGATGTTTTGAACAGAGGTCTGATGGTAGACCCTGAGCAAAGAATTTGTAGGACGGTAGTTCCTACGTTGGTGGACCTGAGGGCCATGTAGACGTCTTGAACTATGAAAATAATGGCGTTATTTTTGTGTTTTTTTTGCGTCTATGGTATATGCGTTTTGTGTGGGTTTTGGCTTAGTAGCAGGGACTGCAGAATACTCCCACCAGAGTTGAGCACCAGTTGGTGAGCAGGTGATTTGTTCCTTCGCATGATGATCCTGCAGAAGAATACCAAGGAATTCGTTTTTATACGAACGTGAAGGACAATGCTCCTAACAAATGTGTGTTTTTTTTCAGAGCTGAAAATTGTAGGAAGATTTTTTGGCGATTTTGTTCTTTTTTTAACCAAACCGATGTGAATTTTTTTTCAGGGTTATACAATTTATACAAAAAAGGAAATAGTTCAGATTTTTTTTATTTGTTCTATTTTTCAAAAGAGACATTTTTTTACGAATGGGATGAAGCACCTTTGAGCTTCTTTTAAAATAAAAATTCTATTGGCTATTTGATAGGACCTCAGATAGGCACTACATTGAGTATGCATGCTGTTGGTAAAATGTTGTCGATTTCGAACATTATTATTATTATTTCTACTATCTTTTTTTTACAACATAATTTTTGTGATGATGAAAATATAAGCATCGTTATACAAATATTTTTCAATTCTGTTTTTCACTGTTTATGGTGAACATTACAGTAGTTCCTGTTTTTAATTTTTCTGAATTGTATATGATGTTTTTCTGAATTGCCTTGGTTTGATAGAGAGCTAGAGCTATACCGGGTGGCTACGGAAGTATTGCCTACGGAATATCTCAGTTATTGTGAAATTTGGAGCGTCGATATAATGACATAAGAGCTAGAATTTGAGCATATTGACATGTCGAAGTTAACTTCCGGTCTGACCGAAAGTAACATCAACTTTCTTATTTTAAATGGAAACCCTATTTTTTTTCTTTTCGCTTTATTCAGCATTCAATTTCCTTTCTAATGACATATCACAAGTTGGTATCTAACCAGAAACTAGATCAGAAAAAAATTATTATTGAAATTCACCGAGTAGGCCGTGGAAGCAAAATGAAATCCAAAAATTGAACAGTTGGCTATGGAAACCATACGTCACTTGATAACAGTTGCTACTACTGTGATATTTTATTTTCATTCGTCGGCGTTATAAAAAGCCGCCAAAAAAAATATTGGAAAAATTGGGAAAAAAACAATACTCTGTAGGTCCATAACTTAAATAGGAACATACAACTTTTTCTTGCCTGTACTATTCAGCATAACCATTCCTTTCTAATGATATAATAGGAAATAATTTTTTGAACTGAGATACCGAAAAATCCAATTATTATTCTTCAAATAACAAAACAGATTATCGCCATACGCAAAAATAAAATTGAAAATAATGTGGAATGATAAATTATATCCTGTAGGTTCTAGGTTAAATAGGAACATAAACGTACTTGGTCTGTGCCATCGTCCAAAGATATTCTAATATCTACCTATGGACGATGTTTGTGCTATTCAGAATAATCATTCCATTGCAATAATCATTCGAACCAAAATATTAACAAGTAGGCTGATTAAGATGTATTTTGGAATGAAACAAAAAAGAAATGAGAGCTGTCACGAACGCTGCTATCCATATTATTTTGACGTTCGAAGTAGTGTTTTTGATTCTGCCATTTTAAAAGGGTTTGGAAATCGAAATCAGTTAGTGGAATATTCAAAAAATGCCCCGTTATTCACGAACCGAACAAATTGACATGCTTCCCATTTATGGTGAATGTTTAAAAAATTCTTATGCCGCTGAACGATTGTATTTAGAGCGATATCCAGGGAGGCAGCAACCGTCAAGATGGTATTTCCAGTGGCTTGAAGAAAAATGAAGAACTGAGCCTGATGTTAACGAAGACCAAGAAGCATTTGTTATTAATGAGGAAACTGAAATTAATGTATTAGCTTTAGTACAATATGATAGCACAATTTCCTCAAGGCAGATTGGCGCCGAATTAGCTATAAGTAAGGACTCTGCTAGGAAAATTTTGAAAAAACATCGATTGAAATCCTTCAAGTATCAGTTGCATCAACATTTGTATGAAAATGACGGTGAAAGGCGCCTGGAATATTGTAATTGCTTTCTTCGACAAAATGCTGAGAATCACCTATTTAACTATTATATCTTGTTTACGGACGAGTCAAGATTTACCAACAATGGATTATTTAACAGGAATAATACAAGGTAGGTACTGTACTTTATTTGGATTATTGTCGATAGTCGAAGTGTAAAGTGCTAAAAGTGTGAACGGTCTTTTGTTCCAGGTACTGGGCGATAGCAAACGAGCACCGGTTTCGATAAGGCGGCTTCCAGGAGAAGTTTGGTGTGAATGTTTGGGCAGGAATAGTTGGAACTCATATTGTTGGCCCCATTCTTTTTCAAGGCCAACTAACCGGAGAGAGATACTTTAATTTATTAACGAATGAAATTTCGGAATTCATTAACAACCTACCAGCGGAAATAACTGAGAGAATGTACTTCCAGCGAGATGGCGCCCCTGCGCATAATTTAAGAATAGCGAGAAATTATCTTCAAAATCGCTTTCAAGAGAGACTTATAACAACCCATGGTCCAGTCAGGTGGCCACCAAGGTCACCTGATCTTACTCCGTGCGACTTTTTTCTATGGGGGCATCTCAAAAATAGGGTGTATTCCATACAGCCTACAACTCTACATGAGCTAGAAGTAAAAATTCGTAGAGCTTTCCAAGATATCACGCCCCAAATGTTGAGAAACGTTTTACATGAAAATATCACCAGAGTCAATAAATGTATTGACGCTGAGGGAATGCATTTCGAACATTTGTTTTTAATTTATTTTATCTTTAATCCTATCAATTTGAATTTTTTTTTCGATAAATCTGTTTTTTCGTTATTTGAAGAATAATAATTGGATTTTTTGGTATTTCATTTCAAAAAATTACTTTCTATTATATCATTAGAAAGGAATGGTTATGCTGAATAGTACAGGCAAGAAAAAGTTGTATGTTCCTATTTAAGTTATGGACCTACAGAGTATTGTTTTTTTCCCAATTTTTCCAATATTTTTTTTGGCGGCTTTTTATAACGCCGACGAATGAAAATAAAATATCACAGTAATAGCAACTGTTATCAAGTGACGTATGGTTTCCATAGCAAACTTTTCAATTTTTGGCTTTCATTTTGCTTCCACGGCCTACTCGGTGAATTTCAATATTAATTTTTTTCTGATCTAGTTTCTGGTTAGATACCAACTTGTGATATGTCATTAGAAAGGGAATTGATGCTGAATAAAGCGAAAAGAAAAAAAATAGGGTTTCCATTTAAAATAAGAAAGTTGATGTTACTTCCGGTCAGACCGGAAGTTAACTTCGACATGTCAATATGCTCAAATTCTAGCTCTTATGTCATTATATCGACGCTCCAAATTTCACAAACCTACTTCATACAATAACTGAGATATTCCGTAGGCAATACTTCCGTAGCCACCCGGTATAGCTGTTCACGGATGCGATTGAAGGTTGAATGTTCTGGACCTTTTTTTTGTTATTCTCAAATGGCAAATTTTGTTTTTATGAAAATGAGTTAGATATGGTCTACAAATTGGACTTTTATCAGTTATATGGCATTGAATTTTTTGGTTCACACGGACTATGAGTGATATTGAACTAAAATGGACTGAGTTTAATTTTAAGTAGTGCGTGACCGGGAAAACATTTTAAAGACATTATCCCAAATGGACTTGGTATTTGAAGGGGCAGCAACGGAGATTGTGAATGTTATTGGAGTGAAGCTCTGAGTAGATAAATGACATGTCCGATTGAGTAACTTATCTCATAAACCTTGTTGACAGAAGTGAATGGACTTATCAGAAGAAGTGGAGAAGTTCGCTCAGTTAACGACAGTTGTAGCTGAAGCTTATTGTAGAAGGTGTCAGCTGATAGTAAACGCCGATGGGTCCTAATATGAGCTAGAGTTATGGAGCTCAGAGGACGGAAGTCAGAAAAGTGGCAAATGATGTGAAGAGGTTCACAATGTTAAAAGTGAACCCAGTATACGTACCGAAATATTGAGGATGAGTTATGGTATGCAGAGGCGAGTTTATGGCGCCCTGTATGAATATACCAGTTGCAGTGGTCAACCCGTAGCCAAGAAGGTTGATTTTGATAATGAACCAGTAGGTCACCCTGTTTGTGAGGCAAATGAGAGGTTACCCTTTTTCCAATGGTGGACAACGCCGAGTTAATCGGAGCTTGAAAAAACTGATAAGTTTTGGTCACTCTACTTCATTCACCAGCGACAGCGACGCCAGTGAAATAGACCAGAGTTCGTCAAAATTCGGGAGTGAAAGTTATTGGAGTCAATTTCTTAAACCGAAATGAACGTGATCGCTGATAATGGTGTATGTTAGAGTTTAGGTTGTACCATAGAAATAAGATTTAGTTATAGCATACGAACCTCCAGAAACGGAAAAAGGACCAGGACCGGACTTTATTTTGTGTAAGATACAATTTTTTGTTTTGTTTGAATTCAACGCGAGTTGTTTTTTTTGCCGGTCCTGATCTTTATTGGGAAAAAGTTAAGGCAAGATGAAGCCTTGAACTTTTTTCAAAGAGGAGAGTATTGTAACAGTGTGCACTGTTTTATGTATAACGTTGCGCCCCGTATAAGATGGTCCTATATTAGTATTAGAATGGTCTTATTTAATTTTCTTAGTTTTTTCAAGATATCACTTCTTCGGGTTGAAGTTCAACGTAAAAATTCATGAAGGGGTGTTAAACGGCGCTAGACTAAACAATTTCTAGTGGGTCTCTGTCTGAAGATAAGCCACGATCTAAAAATAGCACAGAGGGTAGGTTATGAAGAATGCGCTCGGTTTTTCGGAAGAACGAGCTTTTGGAGCTGGACAGTCGGTGTTGAAGTGCTAGTGACAAGAGTTGGTTCGATTTCGAACGCCCGGTGAGGGTGGCTTTTTGCCACCCCCGATAATGGGGCCGACGTGGGTGTTAATTTTTAGGGATAAGTGGGTGTTCAATTATTCAACTGAAATATGTAATTAAATATATGTTTGGGGTATTCTATTGGTTTAATAATAATAATAACAATGATAGAGAAAATTGTTTTCTAATTTTGGGGCGTGAAAGGGATAATATTTAAATAGGGATAAGTGGGTGTTCAGTTATTCAATATAAATAGTTAAATACATGTTCGAGGCATTTTTCTGTATTTATTAATAACAATAATTCTAATAGTGTCGTTGTATCCGATGGACAAAAACAACTGGAATTTTATGTTGGTGAGTGTACTCAATAATAGAGCAAGCTTTTATGTATATATATATTTTTTGTTTATGGGAGGGCGACTATCCCATTTATCGTTTTTGATTGTTTTTGAGTTTTTTGCAAAGAACGGACTTCCCAAACTAAATGTTTATTTTATTCTTTATTACTGGTTTATTAGAAGCGTTTGATTATTTTACACTTTGATTACTATATTTGATGCATTTTTTTTTTCAATTTATCGTTTAATTATTTCCACCAGTTTGATTAATGAATAAAGCTGGTTTGTGGAACTTTGCTGACTATTCTCTTCAACCCCTTATGTAAAGTCCACGCATTTGTGAAGCCGTGGCCGTACCTGCAAATTAACAACTGTCCTTTGAGATGATGGTGAAACACGAAAACCAGTTGCGCTGAAGAAGTTCAGCATCCAGCAGTATCATCATTTTTTTAAAAGCTATCCACTGTCTAAAATCCGTATGGTCTTAGCGGATTCAAAACTCAATTCGCACCTGGTGGCAGCATGCTACCATTTTATAAAAATATTTCCTAGTGTGGGCGACTCAGGAGTGGTTCATGGTTGCTTTGGTGAAGTTTGGAACCGATCCAAAGAAATCGTCGCCTACCACACTAGCGATTTATTACAATATACCACAAGTTTCATCACATGACTATAACACGCGACAACAACTTCACTTCCCTGTTCCACAAATGTCAAAAACACTTTGTCAACGAGCATATTCATATATTGCTCCATAAATATACAGGGTGGCCCACCACAATCGCCTCGGTATTTCTACGAGAAATGAGGAGAGTTAGGGAAAAACTTTTAGCACAGTTATGTGTAGGTCCATGAGGAGCATATGCCAAAACTATTTTGAAATATATAGGATGATCCCCAAAAAAATTACATACCAAAGTTATATTTTTTCTTATGGAACACCGTATATTTTTATATTTTTAGATACTATAGACAAAATAAAGGTGAGTTACTATTATATTTCCCATACTTAAATCTGACCGTTTCTGAGAAATTTTGAGAAATTTGAAAAATACAAACCATAATTTAAAAATTGTTTCACCCTGTAACGTGTAACGAGCTGTTCGTGATTAAATATACTGCTTGGCTCAAAGGTTAAAGTTAACTACTACATGAAATTTTTAATGCAATATTATACAGAGTGGCGAAAAAAATTGCCTCAAAATTTGGACACACATTTAATCAAATAACTTTTTAAAGTTGAATGGAACACCCCGTATTTAGTGGCGTAATTGGACGCAGAATTATATTCCCTTCAAAACTATATTAGTGTTCCCTATACCTATCTCTTCTGCTTTTTACACAAAAGGCGTTTTTATATTTTACTTATGAGTAATTTTTTCATCTTAAAAATGAAACACACTGTATTGTAATGAAAAGCTTAGAAACCGTTTTAAAAACCTTTTTATTAAGGAATACGTAGATTCGCTAGAAGCACAAAGAAAAATGCAGGCAAATGTAAAAACTCAAATTTATTGCCATTTCTGAAATATTAAAGCATTCTTCAAAATAAGAAGATGCACGTGTCTTAATTATTGAGGCGAAATATGTTAAATTCGCTTGTTTCTTAGCAAATTAGACTTCATATTGAAATAAATACTAAAATTACAATATGGGGTCAATAAAAACATACATTTACGATTTCCTATAAAACCTATTATACTATTTTTTCAATAATAGTAGGCTCTGGCCTAGATGACGTTAATTATTATTATGAAACAAAAAGTGACACAACTTGTTAATCAAACCATTATCATTGTTTTAACTAGTTTAAAATTATGGTCTTTTTGAAATATTGTAAAATGAGAACTTATCCCCATGAAGAACGAATTGATATGATTTTGATAATCGATGAGTGTGAAGAAAACTGTTTATTAGCGTAAATAGTTTATGCCCAAAGGTATCCTAACAGGAGTCATCCTAACAAGCGTTCATTGGAAAAGTTGTTGCAGCTTTTCCGAAGAACAGGCTGTTTGGGGTTTGTAATGTATATTGGTGGACTGTATATATGGAGCACTGAGTTTGAATAGATTTATTTACACTTGAGTATGACAGATACAATTATTGTTTTTATATAGAAAATTGAATGTCGTTGACTAGATTGTCACTTGTATTGTTCGACACTATTGCGGCTAGACTCTGCACTCATCTCTCCCAGAGACTGCCCTCGGGGTGTCGGGGTAGATTCGCAGCGGCGCAGAATGCATGCGTGGCGGGAACATCCTCCCCACCTTGAAAGGGCCTCTTTTCAAACTTCTAGAGGCAGGGGGCAGATTTTCTGGAACCCTCGCTTGACGATCCTGGTGGAAGTCCTTATGGTAGCGACTCTACAAACGCCGTCAGGGCCTGGATGTACCTGGAGGATTCGTCCTAGCTGCCATTGGGTTGGTAAGGTCTGGTCATCCTTGAGTAGAACTAAGGCGTTTTCAAGCAGTATGCCTTGGTTTTCTCGCCAGCGGTAGCGGAGCTGCATCTCTGAGATGTATTCTGTCTTCCACCGTTTCCAAAAATGTTGGGACATCTGCTGAACCAATTGAAGGCGGTTCAGCCGATTGACCTTGATATCGGTGACATCTTCATCGGGAGCAGCTACTAGGGGCTTGCCGATTATAAAGTGAGCAGGTGTAAGAGGAGTAAGGTCATGTGGGTCAGAACTTAGGGGTGATATTGGACGGGAATTTAAAATTGCCTCCACCTGACATAATAATGTAGACAACTCTTCATAAACAAGAGGTGTTTTGGATAAAACTCTTTTCAGATGGTGTTTGGAACTTTTGACTCCGGCTTCCCAGAGTCCCCCAAAATGAGGCGAATAGGGCGGTATAAATTGCCAATTGATTGCTTCTTCAGAGGAAAATCTTGTAATATTGCTAATGTTGGGTACAGACTTCAAAAAATTCCCCAAATATTTCTGAGCGCCAACAAAATTAGTTCCGTTGTCGGAATACATTTTATTTGGTCTACCTCTTCGTGAGATAAAGCGCTTTAAAGCTTGGATAAAGTCGTCCGAAGAGAGGCTAGAAATGAGTTCTAGATGAACTGCCTTTGTAGAAAAGCAGACAAACAGTCCCATATAACATTTGGTTATTTTACATCCGCGATCCTTGCGGTCTTTAATCAAAAATGGGCCAGCGTAATCAACTCCCACAATTGAGAAGGGACTAGAAGGCATTACTCTGGCGATTGGCAAATCACTCATTATAGGTTTAACAGTACTAGCGCGAAATCTAAAGCAACGTATACACTTTCGCACGGTAGCACGAGCTAGATTACGTCCGGAAATAGGCCAGTAGTTGTTTCTAATGGTACTGAGTAGCAATTGGGGTCCGGCATGTAACAACCGATTATGTTCTTTAATGAATAATAAATCCGTAAACTTATGTTTTCCTGGTAATAGTACTGGATGTTTCTTATCAAATTCATAGTTGGAATACTTGAGTCTCCCTCCTACATGAAGAGTACCCTCGTTATCTTGAAATGGGGTGAGACCGGAAAGTTTGTTTGATGATTTCAATGTGTTGCCTTTCTGTAAGTTTTGAATATCTATAAAGAAACAGTGATGCTGGCATATTTTTATTAGCGTTTTGGTAGCGCGACCTAATTCATGGGGTGTGAGACCCCCTTTAATTCTATCGTCTTTTGGTATGAAACAGTTTTTCTTGAAACGTAATATATATGCGGTGACATTGCGCATTTTATTGAAACTTGAAAAGGTTTCGAAAGGAAAATCTAGAGTGTTCTCAGGTTCACGAGCCAAATGGGTTTGAGACTTCAGGTCTGGTAAATCAGTTATCTGAGGCTGTTCACTAGGCCATTCAGATTGATCACAAGAAAGCCAATATGGACCTTCCCACCAAAGCGTGCAGTGCAGAATTTCGGATGGTAACAAACCTCTTGAAACTGTATCTGCTGGATTTTCTTTGGTGGAAACGTATCTCCAATGACAGTTTCGCGTCAATGTTTGAATTTCGGAGACTCGGTTCCCTGTGAACGTTTTTAGTAAATTTGTACTGGTTTTGATCCAGGCTAAAACGATAGTTGAATCAGACCAAAGAAAACACTGATTTATTTGCAAATTGATTGAATTTACGACCTTGTTTGTTAGGCGTGATAATAGCACTGCACCACAAAGTTCGAGTCTTGGTATGCTAATGGTTTTTAGTGGCGACACCTTGGATTTGGCGGTAAGTAGCGTGACGCGTATATTGTTATGTTTGTCCATGCTGCGCAGATAGACAGAAGACCCAAAGGCTCTCTCCGAAGAGTCGCAGAACCCGTGTAATTCACACAATTTTGGATTATAGCGTGTCGAGGTATACATAGATTATTTAGTGTGGGTAATTCACGTTGGAAGTTGAGCCAAGTAGATTTCATAGGATCGGGTACAGGATCGTCCCAGGACGCCTTAGTTGACCACAAATCCTGCAGCAGAATTTTTGCCAAAATTATGCATGGACTCAGTAATCCTAATGGATCGAATATTTTCGACACAACGGACAAGATGGATCTTTTTGTAAAATCTTGATCATAATCATTTACATTGATATTGTAACTTAAATCGTCGCTTTGGCATGCCCATGTTAGACCTAATGTTTTGGTTTTATTGTCCGCAGAAAATTCTAGAATGTCATAGGCTAGGTTAGAATTCTCAATTTCTCGTAAGACTTCTGATGAATTGGAACACCACTTCCGCAACTCAAAGCAGCCACCTTTTAGGACGTCGGAAACCTCGCGGCATATCCGCTGAGCATCTTGGAGAGAATCCGCGCCGGTAAGCATGTCATCCACGTAGAAGTCTTGCTTTATAATGCGAGCTATGGTCGGATTGTTATCTTGAATTTCATTCGCTAGTTCGAATAAACATCTTATAGCAAGAAAACTGGCCGAAGCTTGGCCGTAAGTGACCGTATTGAGCTCATATGTGCATAATTGTTTGGAAGGGTTATCGCGCCATAGTATCCGCTGCAGAGACCGCTGTTCAGGATTAATTAATACCTGACGGTACATTTTTGCTATATCGGCGGATATGACATATTGATATTGGCGAAACCTTATTATTATGGAGAACAATTCATTTTGTAGAACTGACCCTATAGCTTGTATATTGTTTAATGATAACCCGTTATTAGTTGGGGCCGAAGCATCGAATACTACTCGAAGCCTTGTAGTGAGGCTTGACTCCTTTAGTACGCCATGGTGCGGCATATAGTAGTCTTGCTCAGCGGTTGGATTGTCGACTCTTGACATATGTTTTAGAACCATATATTCGCCCATGAAACCTATGTACATATTTCGTAAACTTTCGTTTCTGGACAGGCGTCTCTTCAACGCTTGAAATCTGAGCTTCGCCTGTGACCTCGATTCTCCCAAAATGGAGGGTTCTTGCTTGAGAGGCATGTTGACTATAAATCGCCCGTTGTGATCTCTTTTGGTGGTTTCGGCAAAGACTTTTTCACAAAGGAGCTCATCTGGAGAAAGTATTCGGTTACTAGAAAGCTCCTCAACCTCCCAAAACTTAGTGAGGGCTTGAAGGAGTTCTTGATTGAAGCTAAGGTTGCAAGAGGCGGCCTTTGGGCTGATTGCACCAAATGGGCCAGAAACGATCCATCCAAGTTTCGTTTCCTGTAAATAGGGACCGCACTTGCCAAGGACCATTTTATCGTTGCCTAGGAGATGCCAGAATAGATCAGCACCGATCAACATATCGACAGGACCGGGCTTATAGAATTCTGGATCGGCTAAAATAATGTGCGAAGGAATCTGCAAGTTCTCTGATTTTATGGCCATGTTAGGCATATGGCTGGTTATTTCAGGTAAAATATAGCAGATTAAATTCGCGGAAAAATTATTATATTGTGATTTAATCCTAACGTCGCATTTCCTTTTTACAGATGAAATATTGTTTGTAATACCGTGAATGGCAAGATGACTGACATGGCTAGTGATCTTCAGTCTTCTCTGTAGCTGCTCAGTAATGAACGACGTTTGAGAGCCGCAGTCCAGAAGGGCCCTTACTGAGTGTAATTTACTATTAATATCTGAAACTAATACTAGAGCAGTGGACAGAATAGTTTGCCCTATCGAGAATTGAAGTACGCCACTGGTCAGAACATTGGCTGTATCTTGCTCATTATTGATTTCTATCGGCTGCACCGATCTGATATCCTCGTGTAAAAGGGAATTATGACGATATCTGCATTTCTTACAAGGACCTAATTTACATTTATATACAGGATGTCCTTCTCTCAGACAGTTTGCGCACATAGATGGATTTTCTTTGACATATTTATTTCTATCGATTATTGACAATTTCAAAAAGTCCTCGCATGTATAAATAGAGTGATTACCTCGACAGAAGGAGCATGTATAGTGGCTAGAAACTAAAACTGTAGCTTTTCTTCTTACACCCTGTATAGCATCCCTATTTGGTTTATTGGAACCTTTATAGCGCGATTGATTACATTTATAGTCTAGCGAGTCTACAAAATTGGCTCGTTCGCGTAAAAATTCTAGAAAATCGTCTATACTGGGTGATTCCTTTTTGTTTCGCTGTTGCCGCTCCCAATCACATAGAGAAGCATTGTCGATTTTTTGTGAGATCCAGAATATTAGTAAACAATCCCAGTTCTCTACAGATTGGCCTAGCTGTTCTATAGCTCCTAAATGTCGCGTGATATTGTCAGCAACTTGCTGCAACTTATCGCTTGAACCTTTTTGAAACGTTTCAAAAAACAGTAATGCGCCTAAATGATCGTGTAATAATTACTTTGTATTGAACCTATCGCACAACGTATCCCATGCTACTGAATAGTTGTCAGTGGTATATTGAATTTTCTTTATAGACGCTGCAGCAGTGCCTTCTAGCGCACCACATAAATAGAAAAACTTTTGGATTGCTGTGAGAGATTTGTTTTTATGAATCATGCTATCAAAGATATCTCTGAATTCTAGCCAATCTTCAAAATTGCCGTTAAATTTAGGTAAAACAATTTCAGGCAACTTTATACCGCTCGATTCGTATTTATGGGAAGACTGTGCATTTATTTGTGAACTGGAATCATGTTTTTTCAAAAATATCTTTGCTTTGTTTGTTAGTTCATAGTATGTTTCCTCAAAAGCCTCTCTTTCCACATTTTGCTCAGTCAAAGTATCTAATGTACAAGTCATTTCTATCTCGTTTTGCAAATTGCGGAACTCGCTGAATAAATTCAAAATATTGCCTAACCTGTCCTTAAAAATAGCAATTTCGAGATCTGTTAGCTCTTGTTTAATCAATATTTGATCTAAATGGTTTTTGAATGAGTTTAGCGAACCTTTTGTCATTTCTCGCTTTCGTATTAACGTGGCTAATTCAGACATTTTCAGGCCTTGTAAGTTTTAGAAAATGTACAATATTAGAGGCAATTTTATGAAGAAATGGTGAAATATGTGTAAAAGGAACGAACTCACTGATTATCTGTTAGTAATACGGCGTAGGCCTGCTGCACCATGCTTGCCTTCCTAGTCTTGGAGATGCGTTGACTGGTCGTCTATTTTTCTGAACGATTGCCCTGTTTCAAAGCAGGTAGTGGCTGGCGTTACACAATTTTTGGCCGTATTGACTTCAAGTGCGGAATAACTATTCTTGCAGTTCAATTTCTTGAATATCCGGCTCGAAGGACCATGTTTGGGGTTTGTAATGTATATTGGTGGACTGTATATATGGAGCACTGAATTTGAATTGATTTATTTACACTTGAGTATGACAGATACAATTATTGTTTTTATATAGAAAATTGAATGTCGTTGACTAGATTGTCACTTGTATTGTTCGACACTATTGCGGCTAGACTCTGCACTCATCTCTCCCAGAGACTGCCCTCGGGGTGTCGGGGTAGATTCGCAGCGGCGCAGAATGCATGCGTGGCGGGAACACAGGCAGTATATCTTATAATATGCAAGAACGGCAAAAACCGGTTACTGGAAATGAGGAAAATTAATATTTAGCGATGTTATCTCACCCTCACACAAGTCAGCGAAAAATTTGTGAAACAACTAGAATAAGCAGACAGAGTATCCATAGAATAATTAAAAAGTACAAATTCCACCCGAATAGCTTTCAACTACATCAAAAGCTTTTTGAAGAAGATTATGATCGACGACTGAATTTTTGTTTATGGGTTTTAGAAAAGTTTGGTGATGAAGATTTTTTTGATTATGTGCTTTTTTCCGATGAGTCAACTTTTCATAACAACGGATTAGTTAACAGACATAACTTTCACTATTATAGTGACGAAAACCCTAATATTTTTAGAACCCTTGATCACCAGCACAGATGGTCTGTTAATGTGTGGGTGGAATAATTGGAACGCAAGTAGTAGGTAATTACTTTTTTGATGGTCACTTAAACGGCGTCATGTTTCTCGGATTTATTAGGGATAATTTGCCTGTGCTGTTGGAAAGTATACCTATTAATATTCGTCAACGGATGTGGATGCTGCTAGATGGTGCTCCTGCATACTTTGGTAGACGTGTTAGATCGACAATATCCAATTAGATGGATAGGACGAGGAGGTCCACAGAACTGGCCAGCCAGGTCTCCGGACTTTTTTCCCTACTATTTTTTATGGGGATATATCAAAAGTATTGTTCACGATACACCGTTAACGACACCTCAGAATATGAAAGTACGAATAAGAAATGCGTTTCGTTCCATACCATATGTTATCCAGAGAACAGCACTCATTTCAAGAAAGAGTTCGCCTATGCATCGAGAATAATGGACACCATTTTGAGCATTTATCAAAATGATAAACTATTTAAGATTATTTTTCGATAAAATGACTTCAAAAATGCTTTTTTGCTTTTCATTACAATACAGTGTTTCATTTTTAAGATAAAAATTACTCATAAGTAAAATATAAAAACGCATTTTGTGTAAAAAGCAGAAGTGATAGGTATAGGGAACCCTAATATGGTTTTGAAGGAAATCTAATTCTGCGTCAAATTACGCCACTGAATACGGGGTGTTCCATTCAACTCTAAGAAGTTATTTAATTAAATGTGTGTCCAAATTTTGAGGCAATTTTTTTCGCCACTCTGTATAATATTGCATTAAAAATTTCATGTATTAGTTGACTTTAACCTTCGAGCTAAGCAGTATATTTAATCACGAGCAGCTCGTTACACGTTACGGGGTGAAAACAATTTTCAAATTATGGTCTGTATTTTTAAATTTCTCAAAATTTCTCACACGCAGAAAATTCCGACAGACTGATTAACCACACTTTGGCAGTCTGAAAATCATGGTTCTTAACAACCCGATCGTAAAACAAATCGCAGCTCCGACTAGTAAGCTATATCCTTACAAAAGTGAACGTGAACAATCAAATATGGTTGAATATTTCGGGTATTAGTGGAGAGATGATACTAAAATTAACGTTACTCTTTACTATAAGAGTTTAGCCTAATGAGATATTTCAGAGTTCTTTTCTGGTAAAAATCGTTCTAAGATGTGTTATAGTTCATCATACTCTCCTGGCAAAACCGTAGTCGTATTTATTATTCAATTACCAGTATTATCAACTAATGTTGATAACGGTAGTTACCGCCCATAGAATAAAAGAATTACTAACGATTTTGTGTTTATAAGGGATAGATAGATAGATAGATAGATTTTTATTGACTACGTGATATATATAATACATTTGTAGTAAGTCGAGCATGGTGGATAAAATTATCTTCCATGATGAAATGGAATGATTTGAATTTATACAACATATAAGAGACTAATAACTACATGCAGTTGACAGATTCATATGACAAATTTACAATACTAAAAATAAATAAAATTTTGGAGTCATAAAACACCCATGAATATAGCACTGTGAATAGCGGTTAAGTATCCAATATATTTGATTCCATAAACTCGTTTATGGAATAGAAACAACTTTCGAGGATTGGCTTTTTGATTGTATATTTAAATTTGATCATGTTCATATTCTTCAATTCTGGAGGTAATTTATTATACAATTTTATGTCTAGTGAATTTCGTGCAGAAGTGGTTAGTCTATATCTCGGATTAACTATTTTACTGCAATTTCTAGTATTATAATAATGAATATCAGAATTAATAGAATAAGTTGTTGGGTTTTTATGAATATCCAAAAGAGAATGAAAAATGTAAATAGAGCGTAGAGGCATTATTCTCAGATTCCGAAATAATGGGCGACACGAGTCTCTAAAACCTGCCTTGGCAACAATTCTCACAGCCTTTTTTTGTAGAACGAATACATGGTTAGAGTGACTTGAGTTGCCCCATAGTACAGTTCCATATGTGATATGCGAGTGAAAGAGAGAAAAATATGAGATTTTGAGTATATCTGGACTTAGAACTTTTGCGAGACGTCTAAGGAGAAATAATTGACTAGAGAGTTTTTTACAAAGTTTTTCAATATGGCAAGACCATTTCAAAGTTTCGTCCAATGTGATACCCAAGAAATTTACAATAGAACCTTCATTCAATGAGGAATTTGTCGAAAATGTGATGGATTGAGTTTTACTCCGATTATGCTTGAAATGATTGGGGACCAGCCATTGTTCAATTTTAGTGTTAGATATTTCCATTTGGTATTTCAACTCTTCATGATTAGAGTTAGCCCCATAAAAGGTTGCATCGTCTGCAAATAGTACACAGTTCAGTGGATTCATATGATCAAACATATCGTTGATGTATATAATGAACAAAAGTGGACCTAATACCGATCCCTGGGGTACACCGTGTTTTACTGTTGAGCTTAATGAAGAGGCTTCTTTCAAAAAGACTGATTGTGCTCTGTTAGAGAGGTAAGATTTAAAAAAATCATTTGCTACACCCATGATGCCATAATACTCAAGTTTGTCAAGAAGGATACTGTGTGACACACAGTCGAAGGCCTTGCTCAGATCACACATGGTTACCGCCGTGTGCTTACCCTGTTCAAGACCCTCGACTATGTCATAAATTAATTTGGCAGTAGCTTGAACTGTGGAACGATTCTTCCTAAACCCAAATTGATTATTATGGAGTAGATTGAATTTCTCGAAGTATTTGGATAGTGATTTTTTGACTATTGTTTCCACAATTTTACCTACTGTGGGGATAATGGAGATAGGGCGATGGTTTTCAGGAAGATTTACATTGCCTTTCTTGAAAATCGGGATCAGCTTACTCACTTTCAAATTACTTGGGAATATGCCCTGACTGAAGCACAGGTTTACCAGACATGCGAGTGGTTCTGCAAGAATATCTCCCACATGTTTCATCATCTGGGTGTTCAAATCGTAGATATCATAAGAGTTACTATTTTTGAGTTCATTTATAGCAATGATGATATCTTCTAGTGATACGGGAATAAGAAAAAATGAATCCTTCGGTTTAGGTTTGGATTTCAAGAAATCAGAGGCAGCTACATTCGTAAGGGGAAGTTCATTTATTATATTTTCAGCTACCTTTGAATAGTAACCACTGAATTCGCCGGCGTCAAGTCACAGTGGGTGTTAATATTCTGACTACTGTTACGTTTATAATTGATCAACCGCCAAGAATCTCTACTGATATTGGTAGATTTTTTTATATAATCATCATATGCCTTCCTTTTTGCACATTTTAGTGAAGAGTTGTAGTGCTTTCGGTAGGACTTAAAAATGTCTATATGTTGTGGGTTCCTAGATGAGGCACTGATGGTTTTCAATGCAGACAATGTATCCCGCTTGTAATGTAATTCATCATTGAAAAATTTGACCGGAGTGGGCACATCTTGTTTCCTTTGTTTTAATGGAAAGCATTTGTTTACCTGAGTATTCAGTGTGGTGATCATGAAATCTGATAAGGACTCAATATCTTTTGTTTGAGTGAATACATCCCAATTCACTTTAACCAATTGCTGTTTGAAGTTTCTCAAGCTGGATGTGTTTAATACACGTCGTAAAACAACCTTAGGTTTCTGAACTGTAGTTCTTTTAATTTCAATAATTTGACCAAAATGATCAGATAAACATGTATCAAGGACTCTTGTTACATATCTCTCCGATTTCAGGTTGGTGAGTATGTTATCAATGCAGGTTTTTGAGTTTGCTCTTATGTCAACCCGCGTGAAATCTTCAATAGTAATATCTAGACCATAAGATGTTACCAGATTAACAAGATCTGATAATGCACTACTTATTCCTCTGAAGTTAATATTGAAATCACCGACAATTATAATATGTGATATTTTACCAGTAAGATATTCCAACAGTTCACCAAGGCTGTTTAGGAAATTATTCACATCACCATGGAGCGAGGATCTGTAGAGTGTTACAATTAGGATTTTCATTTCAGGAATCTCAATTCCACAAAATTCTGCATGAAATTCACTAGAAAATCTTTTTAAATCAAGTGGTCGAAACAATAAATCGTTTCGTATGAATATTGATACCCCACCATGTTTATTTGGGGCTCGACAATAAGAACTGGCCAGAACATATTTACCAAGATTAACTGTTGGCAAAGAGTTTTCATCAAGCCAGTGCTCAGAGAAACATAATACGGAGAAATCATGTTTTTCAAGAAATAACAAAACTGATTCGACTTTATTAGAAATAGGATAACAGTAATAATAACCATATTCTCAGTGAATCTGAACACGAAAGTAGTAGTACTTACAGAAAAGAATGGTAATAAACATGAAGTTATATTTGTTAAAATAATCGTTCAACGTTCAGTTGAGTTGTCGGGGGACGGCGGTTGAGAGAGGTTTCGTACACCTATAAAGATTCATTAAAGTTTCATTTTTCTAGGAGCTAACGTCTGAGTCGAGAGGTCTAGTATATTACTATCGTGAGTGAGCAGTGAAATTTATTACTACTCTTGAAGGTGAGTTTCAAGATGTGGCTGAAGTTAGCTTCAGATTTGAATCTGCGCTCCCGCCAATTCATAGTGGACCAGACAAATAGTGCTCAAACAGAAGTTAAGGCTAAGTAAAATGTAATTTTTTGATACTTCATCAGATATTCGTCAGTTGTGGACCTATGCACATGTTTTTGGAAAAATATGAATTCAAAGAATGTAATGTTTGCTGCTATTTCAATCCGACATCTCCGTCACCTAAGTCATACATCGTTTGATATGAAATATATCATTCATGAAAAAAGCCATCTGAAAAGATTCGACTAAGTAATGAACATACTAGTTAAAAAAAGTTTGGCGTCACAACCCTTAATTTTGAATCATATTATATATCTGCAACACAAAAATCTGATGTTGTCAGGCATGTTGATGGGTGTCTGGGGACACAAGACGATATGCTCGATTATGCCCGTACGGAGATTCAGATGTCTCAACTTCACTAACGGGGTGAAGTTGAGCGAATCATGTTATAGATCAGTTACACAATATCCGACGTTGTCAGGCATTGTGGAAAGTTTTCGATGACACAATAGGATCTGCTCGAGTATATCCGTACGGAGACTCAGATGTCCCAACTTCACTAAGGGGGTGACAACCCGTCATTACGAATCATGTTATAGATCGATTACACAAAAATCTGATGTTGTCAGGAATTTTGAAAGGTGTCTGGGGACACAATAGGATCTGCTCGAGTATGTCCATACGGAGATTCAGATGTCCCAACTTCACTAAGGGGGTGACAACCGGTCATTACGAATCAAATTATAGATCGATTACACAAAAATCTGACGTTGTCAGGAATTTTGAAAGGTATCTGTGGACACAATAGGATCTGCTCGAGTATGTCCATACGGAGATTCAGATGGCCCGACTTCTCTAAGGGGGTGACAAACCGTCATTACGAATCATGTTACTGATCGATTACACAAAAATCTGACTGTGTCAGGAATTTTGAAAGGTGTCTGGGGACACAATAGGATCTGCTCGAGTATATCCATACGGAGATTCAAATGTCCCAACTTCACTAAGGGGGTGACAACCCGTCATTACGAATCATGTTATGGATCGATTACACAAAAATCTGACGTTGTCAGGAATTTCGAAAGGTGTCTTGGGACACAATAGGATCTGCTCGAGTATGTCCATACGGAGATTCAGATGTCCCGACTTCACTAAGGGGGTGACAACCCGTCATTACGAATCAAGTTATAGATCGATTACACCAAAATCTGACGTTGTCAGGAATTTTGAAAGGTATCTGGGGACACAATAGGATCTGCTCGAGTATGTCCATACGGAGATTCAGATGTACCAACTTCACTAAGGGGGTGACAACCCGTCATTACGAATCAATGTATGGATCGATTACACAAAAATCTGACGTTGTCAGGAATTTTGAATGGTATCTGGGGACACAATAGGATCTGCTCGAGTATGTCCATACGGAGATTCAGATGTACCAACTTCACTAAGGGGGTGACAACCCGTCATTACGAATCAAGTTATGGATCGATTACACAAAAATCTGACGTTTCAGGAATTTTGAATGGTATCTGGGGACACAATAGAATCTGCTCGAGTATGTCCATACGGAGATTCAGATGTCCCGACTTCACTAAGGGGGTGACAACCCGTCATTACGAATCAAGTAATAGATCGATTACACAAAAATCTGACGTTGTCAGGAATTTTGAAAGGTATCTGGGAACACAATAGGATCTGCTCGAGTATGTCCATACGGAGATTCAGATGTACCAACTTCACTAAGGGGGTGACAACCCGTCATTACGAATCAAGTTATAGATCGATTACACAAAAATCTGACGTTGTCGGGAATTTTGAAAGGTATCTGGGGACACAATAGGATCTGCTCGAGTATGTCCATACGGAGATTCAGATGTACCAACTGCACTAAGGGGATGATAACCCTTCATTACGAATCAAGTTATAGATCGATTACACAAAAATCTGACGTTGTCGGGAATTTTGAAAGGTATCTGGGGACACAATAGGATCTGCTCGAGTATGTCCATACGGAGATTCAGATGTACCAACTGCAATAAGGGGAAGATAACCCTTCATTACGAATCATGTTATAGATCGATTACTCAGTAAGTGATTTAACACTTGTTCTGAGACAAAAACAATAAATATCAAATAAATGAATACATATACCGATAGTGTTAAAATATAAAAGAACATAAAATAAAATGATAAAAGTACACATAGATAGTGTCGTTGAAATAATAAAAGTTGGTACAAATATGTGGATTTAAAAAATATTGTAATAACATTTGAAATTTTCAATAATACTACTTAGTCTATAATCAGTTGGAACCAGTAAATAAATCTCAATTGGCATATACATTGAATATATTCAAGAACTGGTGGTGACATATCATTGGAAATGAGACGTTATCATCTTCTTAGAGTTGCTAATGATGTAGGATTTCAGCTGTTGTATGAAATTTGCAACAGAACTTGTATTTTTTATATTTTTGGAGCAATATATCAATATGCTCGTTGGCACAGTGTTTTTGCCATTTATGGAACTAGGAAATTCGCGTGTTATAGCCGTGTGATGGAACTTGTGCTATATGTTTGTTTTGATGATACTTCAAGTTAGCCGCATAGTAATATAACTGTCGAACATCAAATAGTTTGGCTGCACCATAAAGTTTATCACTTGGAAATGTTGGTTCTCTCGAATAATTCTTGGGAGCCTTCTCTGTACTACTTCTAGAGAGTTCAGGTGAGTGTCTGCTGTATTGACAAGATATTTACACAAATATATTTTTATTCCCTTTTGGCATACTTTGACGTACCATATATTTAGTTTTCTTTGCATGCTCGCTTGTTTCTCTTTAAGCATCGCGATGTATCACACTTTTCCCATGTCCTATACCAACGGACAATAGATGGTACGGTTTCATCAGTGTCACGTATCGACAAGCTTTTCGACCAATAATTAATCTTGTTGCAGACTAATTTTCATGCTACTTCCAGTCTTCTTCTTCATATTTATATATTTTCTCGGGTGTTACATTCTCCTTCAACATTGGGATTCATAGTTGATATTATCATTATCGTGGCTATTGTCTCTACTAACATATGTACGAAGACGCAATGTCAAACATATCATGGCATAGGTACGCAACGGGATGGAAAAATCAAAAGACACTGACTTTGGCGACTGACCACATCGTACTCTGTACCAATTTTCTTTAAACAACAGTAACTTTCATAAGTGCTTATTTCTATAGCAGCAACTATTGTACAAGATCAATAGGGTTATAGAATTTTCTTAAATGAAATTGTGACTGTTTGTCTTACTATTGCCGCATCCTCACTGCCTTCTCTTACATCCGATTCATGCATAGTCTCTAACTCTGATGTAGGTAGTTCAACATCCACCGTCAAGATATTTTATGCACTAACATAATAGATATGCACCCACGCTACGGACTTGCACTATTCTTGCAGTTCTCACAACAGTTTACACACGCCAGTACAATCATTAATTCTCATCAAGATATGACCAACCATTTTTTCGACATGGGATATAATGAAAGGTTAATTTCGTGCCGAGCAAACTCCTATCATATTTGTAACACTATTCATACCCATCCACGTTGATATCAGGTCATCTAGAACGATGAACATAGATGGTGATACGTCTTTTCAAAGTGATGGAGACAATCGTTCAATGGCTTGAATTATTTTCGCTTAACGATAAGCATCGGCTGCTACCTTACTGTAAGAGTGATGTAAACATTTCGAACTAAGTTGAGGGTCAGAGGTGTTTTTGAGAGATACTTATACGGTAGGTGGCAGTCTCATCCAGCTTATTCGTGACAAGTAGTTACTTATTAAGGATAATGGCGTGTTCACATCTTCATGGACAAACTCCAGCAGTTCCTACTGCGTCCTCGCTACACTTCACCACATCTTTCGTGTTATGTTTCTAACTCTCTTCGTACAGGTTAGTTGACCCATTTGGAATTTGTGACGTCTGAACCTCCACAGGCCATGAATAGCAGTCCATAGTCCTCAAAACCCTCCTTCAAAAATGTCTCACACTGTCAGATTTTTGTGTAACCGACATATACACTGTTCCATGTTGAAGGGTTTTCACCCCTCAATGGAAGTTGGGACGTCTGCATCTCTATATGGACATACTCGAGTATTTCATATTGTGTCCTAGCACTCTTTCCAACATGCCTGACAACGTCAGAATTTTTGTGTAACCGACCTATACTCTGTTCCGCGATGAAGGGTTGTCATCCACCAATGGAAGTTGGGACGTCTGACTCACCATTTGGACATAATCGGACAGTTCCTATTGTGTCCTCAACTACCTTCACATATGCCTGACAACGTCAGATTTTTTTGTAACTTTATGAACTTTAACATGATTCGTAATGAAGCGTTGTCACCCCCTTAGTGAAGTTGGGACATCTGAATTTCCATACGGGCATAATCGAGCAGATCCTATTGTGTCCTCATTTACTTTAAAAAATGCCTGACAACGTCAGATTTTTGTGTAACCGATCTATAACATGTTTCGTAATGACGGTTTGTCATCCCATTAGTGGAGTTGGGACATCGAAATCTCCACATGGGCATAATCGAGCAGATCCTATTGTGTCCTCAAACACCTTCAAAAATTACTGACAATGTCAGATTTTTGTGTAACCGATCTATAACATGATTCGCAATGACGGGTTGTCACCCCGTTAGTGGAGTTGGGACATCGGAATCTCCATATGGGCATAATCGAGCAGATCCTACTGTGTTCTCAAACACTTTCAAAAATGCCTCACAATGTCAGATTTTGTTGTAACCGATCTATAACATGATTCGCAATGACGGGTTGTCACCCCGTTAGTGGAGTTGGGACATCTGAATCTCCTCATAGACGTACTCACGCAGATCCTATTATGTACTCAAACACATTTCAAATGCCTGACCAGTTAGATTTCTATGTAACTGTATGATCTTTAACATGATTCGAAATGATGGGTTGTAACCACCTTAGTGAAGTTGGGACATCTGAATCTCCGTATGGACATACTCAAGCAGATCCTATCGTGTCCCCAGACACCTTTCAAAATTCCTGACAACGTCAGATTTTTGTGTAACCGATCTATAACATGATTCGCAATGACGGGTTGTCACCCCGTTAGTGGAGTTGGGACATCGGAATCTCCATATGGGCATAATCGAGCAGATCCTACTGTGTTCTCAAACACTTTCAAAAATGCCTCACAATGTCAGATTTTGTTGTAACCGATCTATAACATGATTCGCAATGACGGGTTGTCACCCCGTTAGTGGAGTTGGGACATCTGAATCTCCTCATAGACGTACTCACGCAGATCCTATTATGTACTCAAACACATTTCAAATGCCTGACCACGTTAGATTTCTATGTAACTGTATGATCTTTAACATGATTCGAAATGATGGGTTGTAACCACCTTAGTGAAGTTGGGACATCTGAATCTCCGTATGGACATACTCAAGCAGATCCTATCGTGTCCCCAGACACCTTTCAAAATTCCTGACAACGTCAGATTTTTGTGTAATCGATCTATAACATGATTCGTAATGACGGGTTGTCACCCCCTTAGTGAAGTTGGGACATCTGAATCTCCGTATTAACATACTCAAGCAGATTCTATTGTGTCCCCAGACACCTTTCAAAATTCCTGACGTCAGATTTTTGTGTAATCGATCTATAACATGATTCGTAATGACGGGTTGTCACCCCCTTAGTGAAGTTGGGACATCTGCATCCCCGTATAGACATACTAAGGCAGATCCTAATGTGTCCCCAGACACCTTTCAAATTTCCTGACAACGTCAGATTTTTGTTCAATCGATCTATGACCTGATTCGTAATGACGGGTTGTCACCCCCATAGTGAAGTTAGGACATCTGCATCTCCGTATAGACATACTCAGGCAGATTCTATTGTGTCCCCAGACACCTTTCAAAATTCCTGACGTCAGATTTTTGTGTAATCGATCTATGACATGATTCGTAATGACGGGTTGTCACCCCCTTAGTGAAGTTGGGACATCTGCATCTCCGTATAGACATACTAAGGCAGATCCTAATGTGTCCCTAGACACCTTTCAAATTTCCTGACAACGTCAGATTTTTGTTCAATCGATCTATGACCTGATTCGTAATGACGGGTTGTCACGCCCATAGTGAAGTTAGGACATCTGCATCTCCGTATAGACATACTCAGGCAGATCCTAATGTGTCCCCATACACCTTTTGAAATTCCTGACAACATCAGATTTTTGTGTAATCGATCTAGGTATAACATGATTCGTAATGACGGGTTGTCACCCCCTTAGTGAAGTCGGGACATCTGAATCTCCGTATGGACATACTCAAGCAGATCCTATTATGTCCTCGAACACTTTCCACAATGCCTGACAACGTCGGTTTTTGTGTAACCGATCTTTAACATGATTCGCTATGAGGGGTTGTCACCCCGTTAGTGAAGTTGCATATCCTCTTGTGTCCCCAGACACCCATCAACATGCCTGACATCAGATTTTTGTAGTGCAGATATATAATATGATTCAAAATTAAGGGTTGTGACGCCAAACTTTTTTTAACTAGTATGTTCATTACTCAGTCGAATCTTTTCAGATGGCTTTTTTCATGAATGATGTATTTCATATCAAACGATGTATGACGGCGATGTAGGATTGAAATAGCAGTTCTCAAACATTACATTTTTTGAATTTATATTTTTTCCAAACACATGTGCATAGGTCCACAGTTGACGAACATCTGATGATGTATCAAAACATTAAATTTTACCTAGCCTTATATTCTGTTGGAGCACTATTAATTTATCTGGTCCACTATGAATTGGCGGGAGCGCAGATTCAAATCTGAAGCTAACTTCAGCCACCTAGTTTCAAGTCAACAGAATTTCTGAATATGGATTCTATAATTCTATACGGTTTTGACATTTCAGAGAACGCCTTCAAATACAATTTGTTTTAGCCGCTTCTCTATTACGTTCAATGGACCGAAGTCAATAATTGAACATCATGGCTCATACATAAGCTGAACAAGATATCAGCGTGTGCTTGCATAGATGAGCGTTGAAGAAAATTTATATGATGCAATCATTACCATAAGTGAATTAAATTTGAATATACCTCCATGAGCTGAACAATAAGAAAAAGTGAGATAAAAGTTTGATAAAAGTCTTGAATCTACAAATTTGTGTTCCTGTTTCAGTATACCGGTCATCAGGGTGGCGGAAGAGAGGGGTCGATATGTTACCACTAAATCATCGAAGAATAGTATCTCTGAAGAATAAACAACCTGATTAGGAAGAACAAAACAACAAAATTACGAAAACAGTTGGAATTCATTCCCTTCCTTTACATGAAGGTGTGTAACTGATAGATTTATCAATTCAACTCAGAGTCTTCGTGTATTTGATAAAGATAATATTCAATTAATGATGATAATAGAATTTTATATATTTATCGAAAGTAATGAAAGCAAAATCAAGACACCTGATGTATTTTTTTATTCGTCATATTTATAAGATCAGAGTGACTGTATTTATTTCAAATGTAAATGCCACGTATACCTTTTGACTTTACATTCAATACAGAGTATTATTATTTGCTATCTCAAAAACTGTACCCCTGTATAAGAACAGATATCAAAGAGATAATAATGTAGCTGCTGATATGAACCATAAATGACAATGAATTTTTCAGAAAAACAAGATACAAATTATCCCCAAGCGAACAGGAAGATATAGCGTGGTTGACTCCAGCCTTCAGAGAAAAGCCCAATCAAGATATAATTGAAAGCTTTCCTGCGTTTGAACATCAGCTAAATTAATATACTTTGGTAAGAAGCTATGGCAATCCATTTTTGGTCAAAGTCTGAACCTTTTTTTTAGTTTGAATAACACCTCCAGAAGATATTAGGAGCAAGATGTAACAACATGTAAGAGTCTCTACCTGAACAGACTTTTGAAGAGAAATGAGCTGTTGGATATTTTGATGTCTACCAATATGAAACAAATCAAGTCTATATAGCGTCTCCCAGATTTCAGGGAATCAGCCAGGAATGAAGAATTGACACCCTTTTACTGTCTATATTCACAGATAAAATAAGGAATACTTATGTTAAGGTAAATATAAGTGAAATTCTTATATTTTACGGTAAACTTAGAATAGTACAAAATATCCATACTTACTATTTGAGTATATGAAAAAAATTTGAAATGTAAGGTTTTTTCAAAAAAAACTCCTAGCGTCTATGTTTTTTCCTAATTTTCTTACCATATATTCTATTCAATTCCTATATGTTGGATTTTTATTTTCAGACTCTTCCAGAAATACAGCCCAATTTGCTCTATAAATGAAACAAATATGAAACGTTCAAATTAGCATATGCAATCGATACCAATATTGATTGTGCACAATCAATCTTTTGTTTTCGAGGAAGATGATGTTTGAACTGGACAAACATTTTATTTTGTGGATAAGCTGTTCTTTAAATTATGATTTCATTTTTATTATTGTTATTATTATTTGCCTACCTATATGAGACAAGTTCGAGTACAATTTTTACATGTTGTTTTTTGTATATTCTGATTGTTGTTGAATAAATGATAAAATTAGCTGTTGGTATTTTTTACGTTGTTTAACCCCATGATATTATAACTCAGTTCAATATTCAATACCATATCGAAATGTACCATTTGCTATATTCCATATTAGTTTTAGTCTTGTTTCAAACCACGAGTCATTAATAATTACGAATTCTAAGGAGAAAACATAAAGTTTGAAACAAGACTAGAAGTAATATGATAAATAGCAAATGGTACATTTTGATATGGTATTTTATTCTGAACTGGGTTATAATATCTTGGGCGAGAGTGTGGTAACTGTTCGATAATCAGTTTACTAGCCAGTCGTGGTAAAAAATACTCTACATGTGATATTACAGATGGAAGAAACATATACCGCGAACTTTAGTAAAAAGTCTAACAAATCTAACAGTTGAATAGGTGGTGGTGCCTGTTCCAGATTCAGTAATGAAGTGTAGTATAAATTAATCAGCGGGTGGTTATTCGATATTACGTAGTCGTAAATATAACCACGATGCTCAGTTGCTCGATTTTTGTATTTCATGATCAATATCACTGCATTACCTAGCAATACTTTTTCAGGGTTGTCTCAACGTTTTTGAAGAGTACATCTCACTACGATCAAAGTTTGTTCATATTCTTAACGTTTTTCGTGGTTAGATCCTCGACGATTCTAGTAATTTCTACCTTTCTTTTCTCTGCGTGCAGAAACGGTCAGATTTACGTATGGGAAATATAATAGTAACTCACCTTTATTTTGCCTATGGTATTTAAAAATATAAAAATTATAGGGTGTTCCATAAGAAAAAATATAACTTTGGTATGTAATTTTTTTGGGGATCACCCTTTATATTTCAAAATAATTTTGGAATATGCTCCTCATGGACCCACATATAACTGTGCTAAAAGTTTTTCCCTAACTCTCTTCATTTCTCGTAGAAATACCGAGGCGAATGTGGAGGGCCAGCCTGTATTATTCAGTACCTGAGAATATGAAAAATATTAGTTCTTTTGCAACTACTGAAATCCTACATTGTAAGCAACTCTAGAAAGATGATTACGTCTCATTTCCAATGACATATCTCCATCGTTTCTTGAATATATTCAATGTACATGCCAATTGAGATTTATTTACTGGTTTCAAATGATAATAGAATAAGTAGTATTAGTGAAAAGTATTACAATTTTTTTCCAAAATCCACGTGTTTGTACCTACATTTATTATTTTAACTTTGTACTTTTATCATTTTATTTTATTTACTTTTATTATTTTAACGCTATATGTATATTAGCCATATGTATTCATTTATTTGATATTTATTATTTTCGTCTCAAAACAAGACAAGTGTTAAATCACTTACTGAGTACTCCCATTTATTCATAGTTATTTGTCATTTTTCTCCTATGTAATTTACCTATTCTTGAATAAATGTTATATTATTAATCTGTTTAAAAAAATAGTGAAACATAATTTGTGACACTTGAAAATATTTGACTAAACTAAAGTGAAATTAGCATTGTTTCAAGACAACTTGCCGATATTAATCCTATAGGTTACCTAAATTGAAACTGTTTTTTCACCTTTTCTCAGATAACTCTCTAATTTTCAACTTTTAGAAAGAAAACTCGTTGATGCTTCTTTGTTTTCCGAAATCGGAATCTGAGATACGAAATCAGAATTATGAATAACCAAGTCGGAATATGAAAAATAAAATTCATGTGGCCCTTCTACGCCCGCCCTCGTATCTTTTTTTGTTTCTGAAGATTTTTTTTAACATCACAAGATTTTCCTTCTTGCGTGAAATCGAAGTTGAAGAAAAAAGTTGAATTCCTTATCAGGAAAAATAACAACAAATTATAATGAGGACAGTTAAGGCGGGGTGGAGATGTTATACGATTGGATAATGACTCGTGGATGAGATTGGGTGGTTTGAAACTAATAGAAAATAAAATGAGTAAAAGAAATATTTTTGAAGATAAACTTTTATTCAAATGTACAAAAAGCAAAAAATTCATATTTGTGAGTTTTAACAGATTGAAAAGCTTGCCGCGCAGTTTTCAGTTTGAATACAAATTTGAATCTGTTTCTTACAGAATAACCCACGTCACACATCTAAACAAATTATGTTTTACTCTTTAGTGCATTTGAATAAAACCTTGTCATCGAAAATATACTTTTTCCCAATTTTATTTTCAAATTTTCAGTTCGTAATCAAAATGTTTAGGAGCTGTTATCAAGAATTCTTGAATGTTGTCAAATGGAATCATAATACACAGAAACCCTCACAAACCAATTTTCAATAGACTCAGGACCATAATCACAAAACTTGTCAGCCATCTTGATATTACGAATTATGACAAAAAAAACTTAGTCCCTGAGTCAAATCCCCTCAGAACAATCTGAATAGAATCTGGCCACAATTACAAAACTCGTTTGCCATCTCGGAGCCGTCGTAATGAATTAATAGATTTTGATAAAAAAATTCATACTCTCCAACCCTGCAAACCCCCACATAGGTACCAATTTTGAATTGAATTGGACCATGATCATAAAACTTGTCCGCCATCTTGGAGCCGCCATATTGAAATTGTGAAATTTTACAAAAAAATTGATGATCTTCATCCCGAAAACCACCAAATAATAATTTAGAACATGGCTCCATATGTGCAGGATATCCTCGAAGCATTTAATGAGGGTTCATTAGTCTGCGCGGTGTACACCGACTTCTCGAAGGCCTTCGATAGGGTACACCTGCCCACCCTTGTTGCGAAACTCAAGAATTTCGGCGTGCATGGGTCGCTGCTGGGATACTCTCATCATATGTTACAGATAGAATTCAACACGTTACTATCAACAACATGATATCTCGTCCTATAAAAGTAACATCCGGGGTGCCGCAAGGATCCCATCTTGGACCTATCCTCTTCAGTATCTTTCTGAACGACATTGGCAAATGCTTTCAGTACACCAGTCACTCTCTCTACGCAGATGATTTAAAAGTATTCAGGAGAATAAACTCCGAGGAGGACTACGATCTTATACAATCCGATCTGAATCACTTTTATCACTATTGCCATGAGCATAAATTTTTGATAAATTCGACGAAATGTAATACAATTGTTTTTTCACGGTCCCTGTCTCCAATATACAGTGAACTATTTTTGAACGAGGTCAAAATTGAGTTAACCAGAACTATTAAAGATCTGGGTATCTTAATGGACTCGAAGTTAACTTTTGATGAACATATAGAGTATATTAGTCGTAAGGCTATGAGAAATTTGGGTTTCATTTTTAGGACAACAAAGGAATTCAAAAACCTCACCTCAATCATTAAATTATTCAACACAATAGTTAGACCAATTATTGAATTTTCCACGGTTATATGGAATCCGTTCTATCTGAAATATACAACACGCATTGAGCGAGTTCAGAAAAAGTTGATAAATTTTATCAACTATAAGTTAAATCGACATCGTCATCAATTTCCCTATACATCCAATCTTAAATTTTATAATTTGTCTTCATTAGCTGACCGTAGAACTTATTTTGATATCTGTTTTGTCTTCAAAATTTTCAATAACTTGGTAGATTCTGAATACTGCCTTCGTTTCTTCAACTTAAATTGCAATCCACACTCTTATCGCAGTAGGAATATTTTTGTCATAAGTAAATATAGATCTAATTATATGCAGAACGCGCCTTTGTGTAGATGTGCCCTCTCCTATAATAACATTTCCATTTTCAATGAATATGAGATTGACATTTATCGATTGGGCTTCAGATCATTTAAACTCATGATAAAAAGCCGTTTTAACTGAAAACTGATATTAATATAATATATATACTAGTTATATTTACTTCAACTTGTAATAACCATAATTTTTAGATTCATGAATTTCCGATTTTATCAATGAATAGTATACAACAGATTGTTTGATATGGAAAGTCACACAAAACATTGGTAAATCGGATATTCATGATACTCAGATATTTAGGTTAAGTTAGATTAGTCTATCGAGTGTTTACTCACATAATTATTATATATTGTTTCTTTGCGTTGCCTTATAATAGGATTGTAAAATCTGTTAGGCAACCTATTTTTGTAAAATAAAATAAAATAAAATGAAATGGAATGGAATGAAATGAAATGAAATGAAATGAAATGAAATGAAATGAAACGAAACGAAACGAAACGAAACGAAACGAAACGAAACGAAACGAAACGAAACGAAACGAAACGAAACGAAACGAAACGAAACGAAACGAAACGAAACGAAACGAAACGAAACGAAACGAAACGAAACGAAACGAAACGAAACGAAACGAAACGAAACGAAACGAAACGAAACGAAACGAAACGAAACGAAACGAAACGAAACGAAACGAAACGAAACGAAACGAAACGAAACGAAACGAAACGAAACGAAACGAAACGAAACGAAACGAAACGAAACGAAACGAAACGAAACGAAACGAAACGAAACGAAACGAAACGAAACGAAACGAAACGAAACGAAACGAAACGAAACGAAACGAAACGAAACGAAACGAAACGAAACGAAACGAAACGAAACGAAACGAAACGAAACGAAACGAAACGAAACGAAACGAAACGAAACGAAACGAAACGAAACGAAACGAAACGAAACGAAACGAAACGAAACGAAACGAAACGAAACGAAACGAAACGAAACGAAACGAAACGAAACGAAACGAAACGAAACGAAACGAAACGAAACGAAACGAAACGAAACGAAACGAAACGAAACGAAACGAAACGAAACGAAACGAAACGAAACGAAACGAAACGAAACGAAACGAAACGAAACGAAACGAAACGAAACGAAACGAAACGAAACGAAACGAAACGAAACGAAACGAAACGAAACGAAACGAAACGAAACGAAACGAAACGAAACGAAACGAAACGAAACGAAACGAAACGAAACGAAACGAAACGAAACGAAACGAAACGAAACGAAACGAAACGAAACGAAACGAAACGAAACGAAACGAAACGAAACGAAACGAAACGAAACGAAACGAAACGAAACGAAACGAAACGAAACGAAACGAAACGAAACGAAACGAAACGAAACGAAACGAAACGAAACGAAACGAAACGAAACGAAACGAAACGAAACGAAACGAAACGAAACGAAACGAAACGAAACGAAACGAAACGAAACGAAACGAAACGAAACGAAACGAAACGAAACGAAACGAAACGAAACGAAACGAAACGAAACGAAACGAAACGAAACGAAACGAAACGAAACGAAACGAAACGAAACGAAACGAAACGAAACGAAACGAAACGAAACGAAACGAAACGAAACGAAACGAAACGAAACGAAACGAAACGAAACGAAACGAAACGAAACGAAACGAAACGAAACGAAACGAAACGAAACGAAACGAAACGAAACGAAACGAAACGAAACGAAACGAAACGAAACGAAACGAAACGAAACGAAACGAAACGAAACGAAACGAAACGAAACGAAACGAAACGAAACGAAACGAAACGAAACGAAACGAAACGAAACGAAACGAAACGAAACGAAACGAAACGAAACGAAACGAAACGAAACGAAACGAAACGAAACGAAACGAAACGAAACGAAACGAAACGAAACGAAACGAAACGAAACGAAACGAAACGAAACGAAACGAAACGAAACGAAACGAAACGAAACGAAACGAAACGAAACGAAACGAAACGAAACGAAACGAAACGAAACGAAACGAAACGAAACGAAACGAAACGAAACGAAACGAAACGAAACGAAACGAAACGAAACGAAACGAAACGAAACGAAACGAAACGAAACGAAACGAAACGAAACGAAACGAAACGAAACGAAACGAAACGAAACGAAACGAAACGAAACGAAACGAAACGAAACGAAACGAAACGAAACGAAACGAAACGAAACGAAACGAAACGAAACGAAACGAAACGAAACGAAACGAAACGAAACGAAACGAAACGAAACGAAACGAAACGAAACGAAACGAAACGAAACGAAACGAAACGAAACGAAACGAAACGAAACGAAACGAAACGAAACGAAACGAAACGAAACGAAACGAAACGAAACGAAACGAAACGAAACGAAACGAAACGAAACGAAACGAAACGAAACGAAACGAAACGAAACGAAACGAAACGAAACGAAACGAAACGAAACGAAACGAAACGAAACGAAACGAAACGAAACGAAACGAAACGAAACGAAACGAAACGAAACGAAACGAAACGAAACGAAACGAAACGAAACGAAACGAAACGAAACGAAACGAAACGAAACGAAACGAAACGAAACGAAACGAAACGAAACGAAACGAAACGAAACGAAACGAAACGAAACGAAACGAAACGAAACGAAACGAAACGAAACGAAACGAAACGAAACGAAACGAAACGAAACGAAACGAAACGAAACGAAACGAAACGAAACGAAACGAAACGAAACGAAACGAAACGAAACGAAACGAAACGAAACGAAACGAAACGAAACGAAACGAAACGAAACGAAACGAAACGAAACGAAACGAAACGAAACGAAACGAAACGAAACGAAACGAAACGAAACGAAACGAAACGAAACGAAACGAAACGAAACGAAACGAAACGAAACGAAACGAAACGAAACGAAACGAAACGAAACGAAACGAAACGAAACGAAACGAAACGAAACGAAACGAAACGAAACGAAACGAAACGAAACGAAACGAAACGAAACGAAACGAAACGAAACGAAACGAAACGAAACGAAACGAAACGAAACGAAACGAAACGAAACGAAACGAAACGAAACGAAACGAAACGAAACGAAACGAAACGAAACGAAACGAAACGAAACGAAACGAAACGAAACGAAACGAAACGAAACGAAACGAAACGAAACGAAACGAAACGAAACGAAACGAAACGAAACGAAACGAAACGAAACGAAACGAAACGAAACGAAACGAAACGAAACGAAACGAAACGAAACGAAACGAAACGAAACGAAACGAAACGAAACGAAACGAAACGAAACGAAACGAAACGAAACGAAACGAAACGAAACGAAACGAAACGAAACGAAACGAAACGAAACGAAACGAAACGAAACGAAACGAAACGAAACGAAACGAAACGAAACGAAACGAAACGAAACGAAACGAAACGAAACGAAACGAAACGAAACGAAACGAAACGAAACGAAACGAAACGAAACGAAACGAAACGAAACGAAACGAAACGAAACGAAACGAAACGAAACGAAACGAAACGAAACGAAACGAAACGAAACGAAACGAAACGAAACGAAACGAAACGAAACGAAACGAAACGAAACGAAACGAAACGAAACGAAACGAAACGAAACGAAACGAAACGAAACGAAACGAAACGAAACGAAACGAAACGAAACGAAACGAAACGAAACGAAACGAAACGAAACGAAACGAAACGAAACGAAACGAAACGAAACGAAACGAAACGAAACGAAACGAAACGAAACGAAACGAAACGAAACGAAACGAAACGAAACGAAACGAAACGAAACGAAACGAAACGAAACGAAACGAAACGAAACGAAACGAAACGAAACGAAACGAAACGAAACGAAACGAAACGAAACGAAACGAAACGAAACGAAACGAAACGAAACGAAACGAAACGAAACGAAACGAAACGAAACGAAACGAAACGAAACGAAACGAAACGAAACGAAACGAAACGAAACGAAACGAAACGAAACGAAACGAAACGAAACGAAACGAAACGAAACGAAACGAAACGAAACGAAACGAAACGAAACGAAACGAAACGAAACGAAACGAAACGAAACGAAACGAAACGAAACGAAACGAAACGAAACGAAACGAAACGAAACGAAACGAAACGAAACGAAACGAAACGAAACGAAACGAAACGAAACGAAACGAAACGAAACGAAACGAAACGAAACGAAACGAAACGAAACGAAACGAAACGAAACGAAACGAAACGAAACGAAACGAAACGAAACGAAACGAAACGAAACGAAACGAAACGAAACGAAACGAAACGAAACGAAACGAAACGAAACGAAACGAAACGAAACGAAACGAAACGAAACGAAACGAAACGAAACGAAACGAAACGAAACGAAACGAAACGAAACGAAACGAAGTAAATTAAATTAAATTAAATTAAATTAAATTAAATTAAATTAAATTAAATTAAATTAAATTAAATTAAATTAAATTAAATTAAATTAAATTAAATTAAATTAAATTAAATTAAATTAAATTAAATTAAATTAAATTAAATTAAATTAAATTAAATTAAATTAAATTAAATTAAATTAAATTAAATTAAATTAAATTAAATTAAATTAAATTAAATTAAATTAAATTAAATTAAATTAAATTAAATTAAATTAAATTAAATTAAATTAAATTAAATTAAATTAAATTAAATTAAATTAAATTAAATTAAATTAAATTAAATTAAATTAAATTAAATTAAATTAAATTAAATTAAATTAAATTAAATTAAATTAAATTAAATTAAATTAAATTAAATTAAATTAAATTAAATTAAATTAAATTAAATTAAATTAAATTAAATTAAATTAAATTAAATTAAATTAAATTAAATTAAATTAAATTAAATTAAATTAAATTAAATTAAATTAAATTAAATTAAATTAAATTAAATTAAATTAAATTAAATTAAATTAAATTAAATTAAATTAAATTAAATTAAATTAAATTAAATTAAATTAAATTAAATTAAATTAAATTAAATTAAATTAAATTAAATTAAATTAAATTAAATTAAATTAAATTAAATTAAATTAAATTAAATTAAATTAAATTAAATTAAATTAAATTAAATTAAATTAAATTAAATTAAATTAAATTAAATTAAATTAAATTAAATTAAATTAAATTAAATTAAATTAAATTAAATTAAATTAAATTAAATTAAATTAAATTAAATTAAATTAAATTAAATTAAATTAAATTAAATTAAATTAAATTAAATTAAATTAAATTAAATTAAATTAAATTAAATTAAATTAAATTAAATTAAATTAAATTAAATTAAATTAAATTAAATTAAATTAAATTAAATTAAATTAAATTAAATTAAATTAAATTAAATTAAATTAAATTAAATTAAATTAAATTAAATTAAATTAAATTAAATTAAATTAAATTAAATTAAATTAAATTAAATTAAATTAAATTAAATTAAATTAAATTAAATTAAATTAAATTAAATTAAATTAAATTAAATTAAATTAAATTAAATTAAATTAAATTAAATTAAATTAAATTAAATTAAATTAAATTAAATTAAATTAAATTAAATTAAATTAAATTAAATTAAATTAAATTAAATTAAATTAAATTAAATTAAATTAAATTAAATTAAATTAAATTAAATTAAATTAAATTAAATTAAATTAAATTCAATTCAATTCAATTCAATTCAATTCAATTCAATTCAATTCAATTCAATTCAATTCAATTGAATTGAATTGAATTGAATTGAATTGAATTGAATTGAATTGAATTGAATTGAATTGAATTGAATTGAATTGAATTGAATTGAATTGAATTGAATTGAATTGAATTGAATTGAATTGAATTGAATTGAATTGAATTGAATTGAATTGAATTGAATTGAATTGAATTGAATTGAATTGAATTGAATTGAATTGAATTGAATTGAATTGAATTGAATTGAATTGAATTGAATTGAATTGAATTGAATTGAATTGAATTGAATTGAATTGAATTGAATTGAATTGAATTGAATTGAATTGAATTGAATTGAATTGAATTGAATTGAATTGAATTGAATTGAATTAAATTAAATTAAATTAAATTAAATTAAATTAAATTAAATTAAATTAAATTAAATTAAATTAAATTAAATTAAATTAAATTAAATTAAATTAAATTAAATTAAATTAAATTAAATTAAATTAAATTAAATTAAATTAAATTAAATTAAATTAAATTAAATTAAATTAAATTAAGTAAAAATAGAATCGAATCGGGCCATAATCACAAAACCGATCTGCCACATTGGAGCCGCCATTTTCATTCTAACAAAAATTTCATTGTGCATTGTCCCCGGAATTATGAACATCTGCCAAATTTCAATAATCGGACAACTAGAAGTGGGTCAAATTTAACTTGCAAGATTTGATTACAGACAGTCAGACAGACACCTGGACTGGCAAAACTAAATAAAAGCTGTAATTGTAAAAAATTGATAAAAACAGAATAAAGCGTATATCTGTTGTTAAAATTGTTGTTGTTGTTAAAATTGTTATTTCCGTCAACCGATTGCACCCCTACGCGCAACCCTCGGAATTCTTCGAGAGACTTGTGTGAGCTAGGGAAGACACAGCCCTTACCTTTTAACGTGTGATGCCATGCACGAGACCGATGACCATGCAAGGCTTTGAACCCTTGACCCTTCCCTCCAAAGGCGAACGTTCTACCAGCACGGCCACCACGTGAAAGTAAACGAATGATTTTGACTACATAGGGTTTACAAAACCATGACAATCGTTTTGATGTACAGCAGGTTCTTCCAGTGGAGAATAGTTTAAATTACAACTTTGCTGTGTTCTCTTAAATACTAATCGTAAATTGATTATAGGGTTCAGGTGTATACCTGACTGCAAATAAACCCCCGATAAGTACCTAACAATATTACCGATGTACTGATTATATTTAATCTAGCCTTTCCAGGAAAACATTGAGTTCGAGTGGATTATTCAATTCTAGTTGGTCATTCAGAAGGTTATCAGAACTTTTCCATTTAATAATCTCCATACTTTCTGAAAGATTCAACTTCATGCCCTTGTTTTGAACATGAAGGATTTCAAAATCATATTCGAAAGCATGGTTTTCGGTTAATAAATGGGTAGCATATGTTGAATTTGTTTTTCCGTTAGGCGCTTTTTGAAGGTTCTACTAGTTCGACCAAGATAAAACTTAGGACAACTACCATAGGTTAATTTATAGACTCCATACTTTTCTTGTTTTTCCACTTTATCATTGTTGTTTTTAATATGTTTGCCCGAAGTATTATCTGTCTTGAAAGCAATATCAAAACCTTGCATTCTCAAGAAATTACCAATTTATTACTTGGTTCACCGATATAAGCTATTGTTTTGAACGTTTGGTGGTCTTTTAGAAAGGGATAAACTTCTTGAATTACTTTCTTATACAGGGTTGGGCACCGAAAACGAAACAGATCGAATATCTTCAAATTACATGTGTTGTGAAAAAAATGCAAAAAACCGTCGATTTTTAATCCGAGGGGGACATCTTCCTATCATAACCTCAACTGTCATACCTCTTCCCCCACCCCTTGGGCACTATCACCCAAGCATTGAATAGGGAAAGTAGTAAGTGTGACACATCATTAAGAAGGTAATTTCATAAGGAATTCAGCTGTGTCAATTTTCGCTACCTAACTTTTTATTTTGGCGCCCTCTTGCGGGAAAAATACCTGTTCAGTATTTCAAATTATGATACTTCATTTGCAAGTTAATTTGATATTAATTCGGTGACAATGCATTATGGAATTTTTCTAAGGGAAAAAACATAATGGCGGCTCCAAAATGGCGGACATGATTTGCAATTATGGTCCGATTCGATTCAAAATTGATATGTGGTGGTTTTCAGTTTCGGAAATTATGATTTGTTTGCCAATGCAAAAAAACAAGATGGTGGCTACAAGATGGCGGACGAAATTTGTAATTATGGTTCGATTCGTCCCGGCACCGAAAACGAATTCTTCAAAACAAATGTGTTATAAAAAAATGTAAAAACACGTTGATTTCAAATCTAAGGGGGACATATCTTCCTATCATAATCTCAACTGTCAAACCACTCTCCCCACCCCTTGGTCACTCATACAATTTGAATAAGGAAAGTACGATTGTGACACAGCATTGAAGAGCGATGAAGAGAAACATTTTTTTTAGATGTGGGTCGTAGGTTATCCTTTGCGTAACAGATTCGAAAGCTTGCCACGAGTACAAAATAGGTATTTTTGTGAGGTAACATTTTTTTCTGTTACGCAAAGAATAACCTACGTCACACATACAAAAAATATATGATTTCCATTTAAGCGCATTTGTATGAAAGCTTTTTTTCATCAATTTAATTAATTCATTTTAGTAATACTGGAAACTAGTAAAACCTCCATCCCAGACAGCACAACTACGTCCCAAGGACGTCCTGAAGCCGTTCGCGTCGGACATTTCGAACGTCCAGAAGACGTCCATTTCAAGTACCGCGGACCTCTCTAGGACATTTTGGGGACGTACGATGTTACAAAATCTGAGGTCCTTAGGACATACGATTTGGGTCCTTTTCAGGTCTGTTCAGGACCTTTTGGGGACGTTTTGAGGACGTACATCGTACGATCGTTTTATGTACGGCAAACGTCTTTGGGACGTTTGGGGGACGTACGATTATACAAAATCGGAGGTCCCTGGTACATACGATTTAGGTCCGTTTCGGGTCTGTTTAGGACCATTTGGGGACTTTCGAGGACGTACATCGTACGTTCGCTTTAGGTATGACGAACGTCATTAGGACGTTTCTAGGACATGAGATTCAGGTCAATCTCAAGTCGGAACCTAGGAACTAGTCAAAAATAAACATTTCTAGAGTAAGAGGTTATATTTATATATTAATAGAATTTGACATCAATTTTTCAAACTTTAATTTTTTTTCGATGTAGCACTTATCTTCTCAGAAGATGTCTTCAACCAGCTCTGTATGGAGGCTTCGGTGGATTTGTGATCCTTTGAACGCCAGATTTTTGCGCAGCACCTTTGAAAAAACACATGAAAATTGGTTGTATTTTCCCACTGAATTTTAGTGTTTGAACCAAACAATGATATATCGCGAAATATACTGGTTTGTTCCAGTTACACATAAAAATAAACATCGTATTTTGGCAAGCACATAATGTTTTTGAAGGTTAGGCATGACTAGCGTTTTTCTTCTCCTTCTCGATGTTAGCTGACAAAAAAATATGTTCACACTATTCGAATACTTCAAAAGAACTATACTACTCACCTTTGATTAGAACTGCTACTATTCCACAGCGTTTTGTTTTCTAAACTAACATTCAACGTAAACACCAAAACAAATAACTAACGGCTAATGGCTTCAGAAGCGAGTGAAGCGACTCCACCTGTCAATGAAGGAATTATAGTACAGTGTTGCCAGAATGATCGATTTTTCCTGAAAATTATGTTACAAATTCTGTTCCAAGTTTATTAGGAGTAAACTGGGGTTATATACAATCAGGGCCGTGAGCCCGTGAAATTAAGAATCGCATAATCGTGTCGAGAGATTTGAAAATATGTTACAATTTTCGATTACGATTCACGTTATTGTTGATCATGAATTTGAGGAAAAATTATGTAACAATCCGATAATTCTGTTACTAGTGGCAACACTGAATGACTTCTTTGGGTGGCGACGGGTGGTGGCGGGTGAGGTACTTGTACTTGTGGGTAGTGGTGGCCATGACAGCTTATGCATGTGGCCATGAGATATGAGCAAGGAAGTCAGAAAGACAATAATTCTGTCTACTGAACGACTAGTCGTTACAATTCTCAGTAAAAGTATTTCTATGCATTCGTAGAAATTCAGTCAATTGCAAAAAGAACTCGATAGGTTTTTGTGTCTAATTTGAACAATAATTGTATTTTCAAAACTTCCTGAGATAAAATAAAGACAGGACTTCAACCAACTAATTAGCAACACATGACACGTGTCGTTTATTCGTATACCTACTATTGTCGAATTCGACTAATAAGATCGATTTTTGGATGTCGGTATAGGTATATGTATTACCAAGAACAATGCATCCATTATTTTTTTCAATGAGTTCAACGTGATTACGTAGGTACCTAACCTAAGAATCATTATAATGAAGAAAATGTAAGTGACTTTTTGTTTTTGATTATTATTGATATTTTCTCTCATTTTTTAATCAATTCGTAGAAGGACAAATTCCCAAAATTATGAATATCTTATTCAGACCTGAAATGTTCGTCTTGGGGACGTCCATTCATGTACGTTTCGGGAACATCCCAAAATGGACATCCTAAAAACGTCCTCCATAGGTCCCGGACGTTAAGACCTGAAATGGGCTTCGATTGGACGTCCCGGGGATTTTCATTTACGTACGTTTCGGGAACGTCCCAAAATGGACATCCTCAACACGTCCTCAATACGTCCCGGACGTTAAGACCTGAAATGAACTTCGATTGGACGTCCCGGGGACGTCCATTTATGTACGTTTCGGGAACGTCCCAAAATGGACATCCTAAAAACGTCCTTAATGGGCCCCGGACGTTCAGACCTGAAATGGACTTCGATTGGACATCCCGGGGACGTCCTGTGCTATCTGGGATATGCCCATTTTGAATCGAATCGAACCACAATTACAAATTTCGTCCACCATCTCGGTTATTTTCATTGACAAAAAAATCATAATTTTTGACCCTGAAAATCCCCACATACTTATTTAGATTCGAATCGGACCATAATTACAAATTTCGTCCGCCATCTTGGAGCCACCATCTTGTTTTTTTGCATTGACAAACAAATCATGATTTCCGACCATGAAAACCACCACATATCAATTTTGAATTGAATCGTATCATAATTGCAAATCATGTCCGCCATTGTGGAGTCGCCATTTTGTTTTTAGCCTCAGAAAAATTCCGATATGCATTGTCACCGAATTTATGTCAAAATAGCTTGCAAATGAAGTATCATAATTTGGAATACGGAACAGTTGTTTTTCCCGCAAGAGGGCGTCAAAATGAAAAGTTAGGTTGCGAAAATTGACATGGCTGAATTCCTTATGAAATTACCTTTTTAATGATGTGTCACACTTCCCTATTCAAATTGTTTGGGTGATGAGTCCAAGGGGTGGGGGAAGAAGTATGACAGTTGAGGTTATGATAGGAAGATCCCTTGGATTAAAAATCGTCGTGTTTTTGCATTTTATTCACAACACATGCGTTTTAAAGATATTCGATCTGTTTCGTTTTCGGTGCCCCACCCTGTATATCTTCTTAGACAGAAGGTTATCTATCAAAGATGATTTATAACCATTGTTAACTGCAATGTGTTTGATAATTTTTAGTTCTTCATTAAAATTTGATGTGCTGAAAGGAATGTTAACTAATCTATGTATCATATACTATTGTAAGCTGCTACTTTATGTTGATATGGATGTGATGAGCTTTTGTGATTTGCAATATCTGTATGAGACATTGTATGGAAAATAGAAAATTCACGTTTACTATTTAGGTACTTTAGTTATTGTTAGATCTAAAAAATTTATCGAATTATCCTTTTTTGATTCTACCGTGGAGTTAATTGAAAGATGCAGAGAATTAATAAATTCCAAGAATTGATTCGATTGTCCAATAGTTTCTGTCAAACCTACCAAAATATCATTGACCAATAAATGAAGTTTTTATTATTTGAGTTTCTAAATTATCCATGAAAATTTCAGCTAATAAACCCATACTCAACCCTTCATTAGAAGAAGATAATTTATTGCTGAAGTGAAAATAATTTTGACTCAAAGAAACGTGTAGTAAAACCAATAGGTATCTCCTGTTAAATGACGGGGTTCACATAATTTATATCTAATAAACTTTCCATGGAAGGGATACTAGGAAACAAGTTCTGTATATTGAATGAAATTAATTTGGTGTTATTGGGTAATTAAATGTCTTTATAAGTTGGTAAGAATTTTTCACACTAAATTTACTGAATATAGCATACCTACGCAATAACAAAAATATGCCTTGAAGAAGAACTGTTGGAGAGGAAACGATGGCGACTTAGCTGCGGTAGGTACCTAATGCTTAAAGCAGAACTGCAACACTCTGCAATACTAATAGTACTAGTAGTTCTACTAAGCAACCTCTCTCAATAATAAAATGATTATAAGTCAAATAGGTATGAGCAAATCGATGTTTGTAACACTCGAATATCGAGATTCTCTGCCCGATAAGTATTTTTAACTAGTTATTCTGCTCGCTCCATGAAAACCAGAAACAGAAGACGAACAAAAATAAAAGCTTGACCTAACGGTCTTATCGATGTGATGAGCGGAGCCCCACCAAGCACAATCATTTATATATGGGGGCAACCAGAAGTGTGGCAGAGCAGTCGACTAAACAGTTTACAGCAAGCGATACAGTGTGAATACTAACGTTAATCATGCTTTTGAAAGCATTTCTAGTTTTGAGTGGTTTCTTGCTACTGGGAGTGCACTGTGATATCTACAGGTAGGCCGATCAATGACATTAATTGTTTAATTGTGTAATAACCGCCATGACTCGAATATAAGTGGTATAATTTCAAAAGTAGTCCACTAATAATTATCTGAACGACATGTCATTGTATCGAAGAACTTGATCTTGAAGACGATTCTAGAAAGTTGCTTATATGCTTTCATGACAAAACTATCACTCTTTCATCTTAAACAGTTATTTTTTATTTTTTGGATTGTTAATATATTCGCACTAGTAATTATACCAATCTCAGATACGAAATAGTTTTCGGGCTGCTTTTAGAACTGAAAACTGTATTGTTTTACGTTTTTTGGTTGTTTTTACTTCAGTTACAAATGAATATAATAATTAATACTCAAAACTGGCCTTGATGGATTACCCTTTATACTCTGGGCTACTAAAAATTAAAATAAATAAATTGAATTGAAAACTTTGGCGGGCTCGCGGTGTTTTCTCAGAAATGAATAGACAGACTTATTGCGAAAATTCAATCACTCGTGGTACTGATAATATCATTTGCATTTGCGATTTAAATGTTGATGTCTGTAACTTTTGAACAATTTAGTCCAACAAGTATTTTAAAACTTTTATGAGCGATCATGAGCTATCACAAATCATAAACTCACCAACTAAAGTGTTCTAAAAATGTTCAGCACTGATAGGTTTAATGATAGTTATACAAACAGAATTCATATCTAATTCTGGAGTGAAAGTTTGTGATATATCGTACCACAATGTATTGTTTGCAGATCTTCTTATTTCGAAGCCGAAACCTGTCATGAAACATTGTGGTATTTTGAAAAATGTAGATGTGAATGAAGTTTTTCCCGGAACCAGAAAAAATATATCTACATATAATTTACATTCATATTCTTATATCCATGCTCTCTTATATTTGCTTCTCAAAAACAGCCGTTGAGATGAAGCAAGAATACTTCACTAAGAGACATCGAATGGTGGAATTCGAAGGCGACTTGTATAAATCATTAAGATTATTGCGTGGTGTTCCCCAAGGACCATTACTCCGGCCTTTACTCTTCATCTGATATACTTCGAACGCGGTGACTAAGATTAGTCTTTCTGAATATCATGCTTACGCTGATACCCAGCTATATGTGTCCTCCAAACCGGAAATGCTGAATGAAGCTGTTCCTTATCTCAATAAGTACTGGCTCTTAAAATATATATGATTCTTCTATGAATCATGAACTGCAACTAAATCCTATCCAAAGTCAATATGCCAAAGTTTTTTACCGCAAGTCAATATTTCACTGAATGGTATAACTGCTAATTTAGTACCGGAGACAAAAAAATCTTGGTCTCATATTGGATAATAACTTTAGTGACAAAATAATAAAAACAAGTTTTACGGTATATCCAGAGAGCTACTAAAATATAAAGTAAATAAATTGAATTGAAAGCTTTACGATCTTTGATAGGAAGCCAAAAAGTCACAATCAGACTTTTCTTTATTTTTTAAATTTTTCACTTATAATCTCCCAAGTGATTGAATTATTGCCGGAAATTTTTCGAATACACGAATTTATTGAAAATTACCCGAGCACTCGGGGGATTCGGTAAGAAAATTTCACACCAAAATATATTGAATTAATGATAATTTCATCTGACTTGGAGATTATTCAAGACAAAACAAGTTATAACATCAGTTGGCCATGAATGGCTTTTGTTGACACTATGACAGATACGCATTCGTAGAGTGTGGCGTTGTGTTGAAAATATGAGTCAATTAGCAAAGGCGGAAAGCGCTTTAAAAAAATTATTTTTTCCGTTAACTAGCTGTCGTCCCCTTACGAACGACAGCTCTCAAAAATCAAAACTTGCGCAAGACAAGGACTAACGAGGTCGTACCTTTTTTACGTGCGATTCGTAGCACGATCGGAGGAGAATTTCGAAAGGAGGTCCGTTTTTCACCCATCCAAACCCCCTCGCCTAGCGTTGCTTGGCTTCAGATATCGGTGAACAGGCGCCCTCCGTTCGAGCTATCCCCGCTGGATAAAACATAAAAGCGCTTTACAAGTCCGTAGTAGACGGTCCAAATTACAGACAACTTAACCGCTTCAAATAAATCCAGCGGAAAATAAAGCGCTTTATTTAACTGTAGCGACTAGAAGACCTGTCAGCCGTCTATCACGTGACGTGTAAAAGCGGCTGCAGCCGCTGCATGCTGTTAGACACACTTATTGGCAGCTTAACCACTAACCAGTTAGTCTCAATTTTGTAGTTCGTATTGTAAAACTTGTAATGTAAAGTTGTTTTCAAGGTTTCGGAAGAATAATATTGCTGAGAATACTTTATAATTAGATGAGAAATAATGGAAAAATAACAAAAATTTACCTTATGCATATTGCGAAGATCTTTGCGAAAATAAAAGAAGTCACCGATAATTGAAATACTTGAACAAAAATGAGAATTCAATCAGCGTAGTACAAAGAATGCGTTTGGAAATTTCAACCAAGTTTTCACGAAAAGATACAATCGATTGATGATTTTTTTTTATCGATGGACCTATTCATTGTTGAAATGCAAGGAGTCCTCAAAATATTTTCAGACACATTCGTAATATCTAGTAAATATCTACATAATCATGAAATATTATCTCCTTTCATATGAAAAATAAAATTCCATTCGTACATGAAAGCAAAATGTCGACTATCACAAATCAAATATTCGACAGAACAATTTCCACCTATTGATTTCGCCCAGGGTACCCTGGAGGATAAACATTTCCGGAAATTTTTATGGGTTGTCACGGCAACTAAACAAAACCAATTTTTTGATTGGCTAAAAAAGCGAGGTGTGAAATTTTTAGTTGAATATTACTTGTGAAATCGTATAGTTAGTTACTCATTCCAATTTTTATATAAGTGCGTGAAAGAATAATCATACTAATGAATATATGATTAAATCAGAGAAAAGGATTGTATATAATTAAACGAATTCAAATATCCACGATTTCTAATGAGATCACCATTCAATTCCTACTTTTGTTGTTCAATATTAAATTTTTTACAAGTTTTTTTCTTAATGTGGACGGGACCACAATTTTTTTCTAATGGCACTATTATTCTGTGCTTGTGAGGTCGCGTAGCCTGTGTAACCCCCCATACAATCTACAATATATGGAGTCTTCCATTTGAAGAAATTCATGATTTTTTATTTCATGTATACGAATGCATAAGTAGTAAAATGATAGTTGTTTTACTACAGCCGGGCTAGAGGGCCCTTTTTCCCTTCAGCTGCTCTCCTCATCTTAGTGTTTGAGCTGAAATGCAAAGAATCAGCAGGTCGAACAAGACTACCTAGTTGTGGATTCCTACAAACTGCATCTGCTCTCCCCAATTCAAGTGTTTGTGTGGACGACTGTCACGGATTTAAAGAGGTTCGGATTATTTAAACTGTAGGCCCCGGATCTCCCTTGCTCGCACAAGCTCTGCTATTAAGGGGTTTCCTACGAAAACCAGGGAGATTCGTAAAAATAAATTTTACAAAAAAGTGTGGATGCTTGTCGAAGGACAGGAATCCTTCAATCCGCCTCCTCGTTGATTCCCTGATAGGACTACCAGCCCCGGAGCATCCGATACGAGACCCCTCATCGGCTCACATTGGAGACAAGTTTTACAGTTCTCGCATACTTCTGAAGTATTGGTTGGTCGGTTGGTTAAAGACTGACGAGCGGGATACCGGGTTTAACTTTGAGGGTCTTTGAGTATGATTGTATAAAGATAAAAATAATGAAAAAAATATTCTTTGAGTTTTAAATGAATGAAAAGGATATTTTCCCCTATTTTTAGTCATTTTCGTTCAGTTCCACCATAAAAACGAACGAATATTTTGGTGTTGTTTCATTTCAGTATCGAAGTCTATCATTCACTTAGTTGAACGACCGACCTTCTCATTTTTCTCCTAGATATTTCCTTTTTTTTTGTGAATAATTTTACAAAAATGTGTTGTTTTCGCGAAATGGGTTTCCTTGCTTTATTCCATTTGAAATGAGAAATATCCAGCATTATCAAAGTCAACTAAAAGTTCAGCCTTCGACCAGTGAAAACTAATTATTGCTTACAATTCTGGATTTAGAAATGGAACTGAATTTATTTTAAATGACACGCCCCTCAGGTTACTCCTCCCACATGACTAGTAAGGAAAAGAAAGAGCATCATATAGCCAGTATGACATCTGGCCATAGAATTATTATATACTTACTCTAGAATGCTAATCCCGCCAATTTTCAAGGAGAAAAACATGCCGCGTATGCGACCCCTTTACGATGTGCGCTTGCGCGTCATCAGTGTAGTTTGGGTAGATCGTTGCCAAGTTTGAAAATAATTTAGTGTTCCAATTCAGAGTTTTTTGTTATGAGGCAATAAAACACATTTCATTTGAAAGAGAGAAATTTGACAGCGCATTTAGGACTTTTCAAAACCGAAAAGAACATTTTAGAGATAGATAACTCCGAATTTTAGGCGCGAATGAAATTTATTTAAAACAATAATGTACCCTATGCTACTTTAATTATAATGACCGTGCAACAGTGCTTTTTCATCAACAGGAAGACTTGTCACTAAGATCTATCACTCTTGTCCGAGACAGAGACGGTTTTTAGAATTTCAGATTTTCTCTTGTCGTTTTGTGTTTGTTGTCGTTGGTTATTATTTTTTCTCTCGTGAATTTGCATAAATCTTGTTCCTTTAAAGACAATTTCTAATAAAATCGTTTCTTCCTAAAAATAAACAATGAACTGTTTAGTGTTGTGTAAAGGAAAAATACCTGAAATCATTTTTGGTGGATAACGAAATTTTTTATGTACCTATATGCTTTGCTCAAAATAGCTTAAATATTATTTTAGCTTGACAAAAAAGGCATGATTTTTGGTTATTGTTTTTAAGAAGAGACCACAGCAGAACATTTGAGTGAGAAAATTGTAATTTGTGGCAGACATTTTCCTCATGAAGATTCATGTGAAAACGACAAAAGAATAATTTTAAACCTAGTGCAGTACCAATACTGCGTCTGCGTAAGCATGCATAGCGAGTGATACAACTTTCTACCACACCGCTTATATTATGAGTTCTAGATTCCTACAAAAAGTACTAAACATACACATAATCGCCTCAGAAAATTAATGTCAATATGGAAGTGCTTTTCTTTGATGGTAATAGGTAAAATGCTTCTGGCCTCACTTTTTTATGCACCCCCATTGTGGTAATGCCTTGCACTAAACTAATACAACCAGAAATACTCGTAGACATAGCATGTTAATCTCTTCAAATGATTTAAATTAAATGCAGTTGCGTATTTTGACATGAATCGTTCTAGAAAAAAACAAAACCTTGAGCGTTCAAGCATCCAATTTTAGTTGAAATTATTCATGATATTAGCTGAAATAAATTTTCATAGTTTTTTGTACTTTCAATTTATTTTCCAATCCAGTGCTTCCTTGAAATTCGCACTGACGATTTGGGATGGTTCCGTAGGTTTTTGTTGGTTAACTACAGCTGAAAAGTGAATGTGATACTAAAAATCAGTCGCTTCAGAGCGGTAAATAATAATAGTAACCGTACTCTACTTTCTGATGGCCTTTGCTGAATATTCGGGATCATAAATATATGAAAATATGTATTTAAATCGACTAAATACAAATAACAGGTATAAGCACAATGAGGTTTCCAACCTTATTCACCGAGATTCAGAATTAACGTTTGTTAATCTTCACGAGTACCATAATATTTTACTAAAACCGGGCCTGTTACAAAAATCACTAATAACGCGCTTGCGCATTGCGGACTAGCCTGAACTTTTTACAACACTTTTGACATGGGGATTAGCATTCTAGAGTAAGTATATAATATATAATTCTATGCATCTGGCACAGAAATTGCCCCCCCTGCCCTCCGAAAGCTAGATAGAGAACGCGTAGGGTTTCGGAAGTTTTCTTGACGGATTTGGACATCAATAATTACAGCGAAAAAAAATTAGGTAGGGGGCTCGCCCCCTCCTTTTCTTGAAAAAAGTTGGAAAACTCGCAGAATTAAAATCGGAGAAATCCGTGCAAATAGTGAAAAATATCTGACAGTCGACTAATGATGGTTTAAAGGAATTTCACCTTTCCTGTCCCCCCTCGAAAGCCAGATAGAGAACGCAAACGAATTCGGAAAATGTTTCAACTAACAGTTTTGGACATTGAAAATAATGATGAAAAGAAATCGATCAGGGGCTCGCCCCCTTTCCTGTAACGAAAAAAATTTGGAAAACTCGTAATATAGAAATCGAGAAAGTCCGTAAAAATAGTGAAAATTATCTGACCATTGAATAATACGGTTTCAACAAAATTTACTCCCCTTTCCCCCTCAAAAGCTAGATAGAGAACGCGTAGAAATTCGGAAAAATTTCCAACGGTAAATTAACAGGCAAATGACCGCGCAACTATGACGCATCAATTGAAATGAACAGACTGAGAAATATCCGAAGAAAACTAAAGAAGAAAATAAAAACTTAAAAAAAAAACTTTTTAGAGAAAAGCTCTTATTTAAATGCACTAAAAAGAAGGAAATAATAATTTTAAAGTGAATTAAACTTATCATTTTGTTACATTATAAAATTTCAAATGATATAAAAACTTGTCGCGAGAGAAAATCTTGAGGTAATTTTATATTTAATTTATAATAAGACATGCATATATACTTGTCGCGACAAAGTTTTATATCATTTGAAATTTTATAATGTAACAAAATTTTGTGTTTGATTCCATTTAAAATTAATTTTCTTCCTTTTAATGCTTTTGAATAAAAGCTTTTCTCTAAAAAGTTTTTTTTAAAGTTTATTTATTATTCAAATATTTCTCAAATTTCTTGTACATAAACTTTTCAAAAGAAGTAAGTAATTGATATTAGCGTTGTTGTTTTGATTTTATCCATACAACCCATGCATTATTGCGTTGCGGTTAGCGAGACGAGGTTGAACGATAAGGTGACTACGTCTGCGGTTACGATTTGCACATACAAATTAAAAAAAAGATAGGAGCTCAAGTGGTGGAGGGGTAGATTCTATATTTCAAATAAACTGAAATTAAAACTCATTGAAACATCTTCAAATATTGAGCAGTCATGGTTAATGGTGCAGGCAACAACTTCTCCGAACTTCATCTACGGAGTAACCTATTGCTCACCGAGCTCAGACGTTGATTATTAGGATAAAACATTCACTCATTCTTCGAATATGTCTGATAATATCATTTGATGGACAATTAGTCCAACAAATATAGAAACTTTTATGGGCGGTCGTGAGCTATCACAAATCATAAACTCACCAACCAGAGTGTGCGGAAAAAATTCAACATTGATTGGTTTAGTGAATCCAGAGAGATTAGCAATCCCAAGAATAATTTGCACTCACTGAGCATACCGAAATACTAGGACGAAAACCAAATCATGTCACAATTCACCCTCTGTACAAATTACAAGTAAAAATTTTCAAGATAAGATAGGTGCTCGCGTGGTGGAGGGGTAAAATCTACAGGGTGACCCAGGGTTGAACCGCTAAACGTTGAGGATCGGTTTTTCAGGCAGAAATAAGATTTTTGTTTCCTTTATTCATGTTACCGTACTTGCTTCGTTTTCGAGATACAGGGTGTCAAAGTTCCTTGACCTGCAAGCTCTCCTGACTTAACCCCTATGGATTTTTGTATAGGGTGCAATGAAAACCAAACTTTATGCTGAGCCCATCAACGACAAAGGTACTCCCCTGGAAATAATTGTTCAAGCAGCACCAGAGATCACACCGTGCAGCTGCAGAATGTGACGTTCGCAGGTGCGAACATTGTATTAAAAAAAGGGTGATCATTTTGAGTCGTTTCGAGAAATTTTGTTTTCCGTTTCCTAACAAATTGAAATGAACAAATTTCTACAATTATTCAATACTTAGATACTTCTTTTCGTTTTACATGCAAGGAAGCGGTTTTCAAATTGTTTCTCAAAAATGAAGTGAGATACGAAAAAAATTAAATTGACAAAAAAATTGTATTTTTAATTGCTCAATCCTGAGAAGAATTGAACATACAAAAACACAGTGGAGTACAATAATTTGCCCTAATATCAATGAATATTACCTTTTGGGACGCCAGTGTAATTGAAAATTACATTATGAGTAGGTACTTCGAAAGAATGCCCTCATTGCCGCAAATGAGCGTGGTAGTTTTTATCAAAATCAGCAATGAGGTTTTTAAATAATTGATAAGAAACTGATTTTTTTCTAAAAACATTGAAACCTCAATATTTCGAAAACGAAGCAAGTTAGAACACGTTCTTATAGAGAAACAAGTTTCCCCTTTATCTGAAAAACTGATCCTGAACGTTTGGAGGTTTAACCCTAGGTCACACTGTATATTTCGAATAAACTGAAATTCAAACCTACGAAAGCGTAGAAGAGCCACATAAAATAAAAAATATATAATTCCGACTTCACACCTCGGACTTAGCCTAATTCCGACTTTACAACTCGGAATTAGTATAATTCCGACTTTATAACTCGGAATTGGTATAATTCCGACTTCACAACTCGGAATTAGCCTAAATCCGACTTTACAACTCAGAATTAGTATAATTCCGACTTCACAACCCGGAATTAGTATAATTCCGACTTCAAAACTCGGTATTAGCCTAATTCCGACTTTACAACTCGGAATTAGAGTAATCATTGCGATTCCATTGAAATTATAGTAAAAGTGTGAACATTGATCCCTAACGTTCAAACTCGTCAGTTTATATGTATTTGTGTATACAGTTATTACTTAATATTATTAGAAAATATCTTTCCTGCGCGATACTACTTGCCGAACTCCGCTTCGCGTCGTTTGGGCATCGGCAGTAGCGTGCGGGAAAGTATAACTTTTCGCACTTGTTAAGTATTCTTAATGGAAAAAATGAGCACACTTCATTGAGAGAAAATTGTAAGAAAGGTGCTAGTTTTATGCTTATCAACTTTTTTATTTAGCGAAACTTTTTTATTGATCATTACATTGTTTCATTTTGTCAATCTGACAGATTTTTATTTCATTAATAGATACGTTTTCATCAAAACATGGAAAGAATACGTGTTCAATTCTCATGCTGGGTCCACATCAAACCAATAATACAGAAACAAAACATCAAATCAATGTTTTTCAACAATTTAACAACAAATCTGAAACTATTCATCAACAAAACGTGTTGTTTTGGTTGCAGCAACTTTTTCTGTTCCCATTTCCAATAAAAAGAAAGGAAAAATACACGATTCCAACTCGCCGTGTCCACATCAAACCAAGAACACAAGAAAAACTTACTCAATGTTTTTCAACAATTTAACAACAAATTCAATCCATCCATTAAAAAAAAGGGAAAACACATTTTCATCTCTTATGTTGTGTCCACATATAACCAACAAAGCAGAAACAAAACAGTTTCTTCAAAAATTCAAAAAGTCTGAAACATTTCATCTACAAAACGTGTTGTGTTGCAGCAACTTTTCGCGGTCCTGTTTGAAGGCGTTAAACATCGAAGGGTTTCTGTTTTGTCGTCATTGCTGGCAACATTGTCGGTGCTGTGTGTACCTGATTGAAAAACAAAGAAAAAACAGAAACTCCTCCAGTATGTCCTTGTGAACTCCTAGGTGTTGTTGATGATGTTAGAAAGTAAATATGCATTATGTCGGGTGGACTGGTGCATCAAGCTACGAGTAGAATCTACAGTTTCCAAAAATCTTAGTGTTACCGCCTAGCGTTCAACCACATTAATAGCATATCTAAAATTAGTATACTTTTTCATGGATCTTAGGCCCAACGACCCGCTGTATTAAATCTTCAAAGTTCTTGTTGGAAGGTTCAAGTTTTCATTTTCACATAACTCCAATGCCAACTCGTGGAATCGCAATGATTACACTAATTCCGAATTGTGAAGTCGGAATTATTCTAATTCCGAGTTGTGAAGTCGCAATTATACTAATTGCGCGTTGCAAAGTCGGAATTATACTAATTCCGAGTTGTGAAGTCAGAATTAAGCTAATTCCGAGTTGTAAAGTCAGAATTATACTAATTCCGAGTTGCAAAGTCAGAATTATACTAATTCCGAGTTGCAAAGTCAGAATTAGGCGAATTTCAAGTCGTGAAGTCGGAATTATACTAATTCTGAGTTGTGAAGTCGGAATTATACTAATTTTGAGTTGCGAAGTCGGAATAAGGCGAAATAATTTATTTTATTCTTTGTGGCCCTTCTACGCTTTCTTACAAATCTATTGAAACATCTTCAAATATTGAGCAGTCATGGTTAATGGTGCAGACAACAACTTCTCCGAACTTCGTTACCTATTGCTCACCGAGCTCAGACGTAGATTATTTTGATAATACATTCACTAATTCTTCAAATATGTCTGATAATAGCATTTGCTTGGGCTATTCAAATGTTTTTCTCTATAACTTGAACAATTATTTTGACAAATATAGAAACTTTTATGGGCGGTCATTAGCTATCATAAATCATAAACTCACAAACAAGAGTGTGCGGAAAAAATCAACACTGATTGGTTCATTAAATCCAGAGAGATTATGCAAGCCCAAAAATAATTTACACTTACTGAGCATACCTAAATACTGAGACGAAAATTTATATGTGCCAGACATTCGTCCTTCCACAATTTACCTTCTGCTTACCTGTATATTTTCCTTGAGTGCAGTTTTACAGAAAACAAAAAGTCCGCAATTCCCGTGCACATTTATACATTTGGTATTCGACAGTTCCAGCACATTTCTCATAAAATTATATTATTCACAGATCTACAGATCTACAATGTAACAGATACAATATTACCGATACAATTACAATACAATTATTCAGTTGGTACAGTAGTAGTACACCGTTTGAAAAAATTGAGTTATTAATTGCTATAAATAGAGTTGTATATGAATATAGTATATGAATTTCAATTTAAATATGGTGAAATTCTATAGAAATGAGCAATGAAAAACAAACATACAATAAAAACAATGTAGAAGATTTTGAAAGAGAATATTGATGAAAAATATTCTACTCTAGAAGCTCAAAAATAAAAAAATGAGATATTACAAAAATATCAAACAAAAAGATCTGATTACTGTCCCACGTCACACCAAGATACTTTTCTAGAAATAATTGAAAAAGGTGAAACTTTTCAAGCAGTATGTTCGTAACAACAGACATCGTGCAACTAGAGTCTAGCATGAAAGATTCAAAAGTCAAGCAATTTGAATCACTTTGAATCCCCCTTTTTCTTTTCGTCGATTTTGTTTTCGCTTTCTTCAATTCTCTTATCAGACTACAATCTCTTGTATATTAGATAGTCTAAAGAGTTGTACAAACCAGACAACAAAATGTTTCCAACTGTTGGCAACATGTTGACGGATGTTGACAACATATTTGTTGAACACAACAACTTTTAGCTGGATACAATATGTGGTCATCAGTGTAGCGCGTCCAAACCAAAACTATTTGCGCGTCCAAACTAAACTCAACGTTGACTTAGAAATGGACCGGTTTACTGCGGCTGGTATTATCAGTGCTGCGTTTATCATAGTAAGTTCGCATGCCCAGAAACGAAGAAGAAGATGTTGGCAACGACAGTTTTTACAAAATGGGACAAGCATTTGGCTAAACTTTGGTTTATTGGAAATCTGATATAAAAAACAATTGAACAATTGATTGTGGGCCCTGGGCCAATTGTAATGGTTTTTTGTTTTTCAGAAATGCTCTGTTGCCAAGTTGGCCACTTCGGATTACTGGAAAAAAACAATTGAACGTCTCAATTATAGATCCTCAACCTATTCTAATGGTTCTATTTGTGTATTGCAGAAATGCGCCGTTACCAAGTTTTGGTATCTTTGGATTACTGGAAATCTGATATGAGGATAGTTCCGAGAGAATACCATACTATTCAATCAGATGAATTGCGCTATGAAATCAGAACCCTGCAGAAATGCGCCAATGTTGCCAAGTTGTGGACGCTGGAAATAAAAAAAAATTGTGGAATTGCCGAAGGAGTGTCTTTTTCTTCTGGTAATTTATAAAATGCGAGCAAAGCGAGCATCTTCTATGATTTCACCTTTCCATTCTAATTAGTATTCGAATTACCAACAACTTGGATATCTAGGTTAGCTAGATTAGGTTAGGTTGTGTCCAAAATGTCTATAAAACTTCTCTGAATGATTTTCCGTGTCGATTTCCGCAAAGTCAAAATGTTGAATCATTTGATTGAATAGGATATTGTCCACTTATCCATATGAATCCACATTTCCTGGTATCTCGTAATCCGAAATGACTACCTTGGCAACAGTGCATTTCCTTGAAACAAAAATGGCATCATTAGAATCGGCTGAGAATTTAAAGTAATACTATCCATTGAAAATTTGTATAGAGCTTATCTAAATGATTTCTTGGCAACAGCGCATTTCTGCAAAGCCATAGCAAGAACTACCTGACTGAAAAGAATAATGTCCACTTCAATCTGTGTTCGTATCAGATTTCCAGTAGGTAAATCCGATGTGATCAACTTGGCAGCAACGCATTTCCGCAAAAAAATAATGGTAGGTACACTATCAGAATTGGCTGAAGATTTATAATTATATTCTCCGATATAAATTTGTAAATGATTTTCTGCTCCCCTAACTTGGCAACAGCGCATTTCCTCAAGGTCAAAATGTCGTAGCAGAAACCACCTGATTGAATAGAATAATGTCCACTTTGATCCATCTCCATATCAGATTTCCAGTAATCCGAAGTGACCAACTTGGCAACAGAGCATTTCCGCAAAACGAAAATGGTACCATAAGAATTGCATGGTGGCGTAGAAACGCGGTGTTCAATTTTTTTTCATAACAGTTTTCCAGGAATTAAACCAAATTTTTACCAAGCATTTCAATCAGTTCTACCACTTGCTTTTTTTGGTCCATATGTTGGCTGAAGAGATAACAACGACTACACTCCTATGTCAAAAATAATAACAGAATAAAGCAGCGAAAATAACCTCTCTACTCTGACGATTGAATATCACTTGCTGACAACACCGTCCAGACTGAGCGATGTTTGCCATTTCAAATGGAAAACACGGATACAAGCAACACGCAACAAAACTCTTTGATATATTGCCGCCCAACATCGGCACCATGTTGCCGAGGATCCATCAACTTGTTGCGAGTTGATGGGATACATGTTGCTAACAATGTTGACAACATGTATCTGGCCGAATGTTACCCGGTCTGTACTTACCTTAATCGGGGTTGAAAGGAAGAGTAGGATTGTGCGTGTTGCGCTCTGTTGGTGGTTATTATCATAATTAATGAATATGAAACCATACGATACGATACCTTCATCATATAGAACCACGGAGATGAACACCGTCAGGAATTCTTCTCAGGCATTAACAACATCAGAAAGGACCCCGCACGAAAATACATGGAAAATTGGCTCTTGGTCAAATTGACTGATATTTCATTAAGTTACAGTAGGATGCGTGATTAATGAGTTTTTAATGATTTTGTATGTGTCATTTCTGAGATATAAGCGACCAAAGTTCGTGAAAACGTTGTAATTGGGTAGGATTGACAAAGAGAAAAACTGTTTTGTTAGTCGAAATAATACAAATTCATAATGAAAATGTATTTATCGGGACTTGTTAACACGAGCAATTATGATCATATTATTGATATTACATTAGGGTGTATACGGGGCATAGTAAAATCAATCGTATTTGAATTTTTTTTCCTAGTACTTTTCCAGAACCAATGAGTTATATTTTTGTAAACATGTTTTGTTTCTCTGTTTGAAATAAGAATTTTCTAAATTTTGGATTATACTCCTATACTTACTGAAAACAATTGACAAATTGTTTTTGACTACAAAAAAGTTAATATTAGGGTAGTTGATTGAACAAAAGATAAGGTGACTTTCTGATGAATTCAGTTGTTCAATAATATCTTCTATTTAAATACAGGATGCGTACATTTTTTATATGTCATTTAAAAAGTTTTCATTGAATATTTAAAAAACTGTTCCGTTGATTTGGCACTAATTTCATTCACACTAATTTCAAAATGTTGACTATTGTATATGAAAGTATTTTTTTGTATCTTGCGTCTCTAAGATATTTGAAGTTTACGATAATACGATATATGGGGTTTTTGAAGTCGTTGATTATATTATGTTCTTGAGTTTGCGTGTATTGATGAGTTCAGACTTTTTTTTAGTGTAGTTTTTGTTGTTTACAGTATTGAACAACCGATTTCAAAAAGTTATGTGATAGAATTTAATTTATCAAAAGGTTTCCTGAAGTTTTATTCAATAGATAGTAATATACCCATATATCGTAATAACGTAAACTTAGAAAATGCAGATCTTAGAAACGCAACATACATAGTTGTCAAAACTTTCATATATAGAAGTCAACATTTTCAAAATGGTGCGAGTAAAATTATGTCTAAATTGACAGAATAATTTTTGAGATATTCTATAAAAGCATTGCGAATGACGTAACTGGAAAATGCAACGCACTCTATGCTGAATAAAATGTAATATTGAACATTTGAATTCATCAAGAAGTTACTTTATCTTCTGTTCAATCAGCAGCAATAATAAATTATTTTTTTAGAGTAAAAGTAAAGTAAAAAATTGTTTTCGAACAGAGAGAGTCATCAAGAAACAATTACGTTTTCATCAGCTTTTCAGTTTTCTTGCCAACATATAACTTGTTCGTTCTAGAATAGTAATAGAATGAAAATCCTGAAATACGACTTTTTTTACTATTCCCTGTATACACCTTAATGTACTATCATCAATGAAATTATAACTGAACATGTTATCAAGTTCCGATGAATACATTTTGATACTGAGTTTGTCTTATTTAGATCAACAAAACAGTATTTTTCTTTGTCAATCCTACCCAAGTGCTGGAGCCTATACTAGGCATCACAAGAAGCTACACCTCTTTAGCCCTCGACGAGTGGGTGGAAGAAGAACTTTGGAGGAATATTACCGGCTGCATGCAGTCGAAAGACTTTGTGGCCGGATCTAGTGAGTCAATGACAACATGGCTCTTAGGCAGAAACCGCCAAGCATTACGCCTCCTTATAGGAATACTAACAGAACATAACAATTTAGGCAGACACATATCACTTATTGGTATAGAAGACAGCCCCACTTGCCGCAAATGCGGAGAAGACGAAGAAACTTCATCTCACTTCCTCGGCGAGTATGAGGCGTACGAGGTGCTAAAAAAAATTGTTGTTGTTGTTGTTAAAATTGTTATTTCCGTCAACCGATTGCACCCCTACGCGCAATCCTCAAGTCTTCGAGAGACTTGTGTGAGCTAGGGAAGACGCAGCCCTTACCTTTTAACGTGTGATGCCATGCACGAGACCGATGACCATGCTAAGATTTGGAACCTTCGGAATTGAGAGACTCCAACAAGAGAAACTAATCGATTTGATAGGTCGGGCATACTGACCTTCATTAGGAGGTCACAAAGGTTTGAAAAGGAAGACTAGGATGATGAACGTAAATAAGTGGAGAACAGGGGATGGCAAAAAGGGTCCATGAGGACCTACTTGCCTGTCTGCGGTTGCGGCCTCCCCTAAGATTTACTACACGCAATACCGCACCGGCAGACCTATGAAACACTCTGTAGCACCTAAAATTGTCAGTATTCACCTGGAGATGATGGATACAAGCAATCGAAAATAGTGAAAGAAAAAAAACTTTCAATCCATTAAGGCGATTGACGTCCGAAACTTGACTATTCAAGTTACCTACTACATCGTCTACAACATTGATTATTGAAGAGTTTACCTGAAAGTAATTCCCTTTATACGTTTTCGAAAGGCGATTTTTCCAAATTCAAAAACTTTGTTTGATTGACGTGTCTTTATTTATTTTTCTTGTCCTAATTTTTTTACAACTCTTTTTTGTTTTCAGAAGTAACTAATATTTACATTTTGAAAATCAAATGGATCATAGTATACAATGGGTGATAATTAAAGGCAAAATACTTAAAAATTATAAATATTTTAACAAATTATATAACATTCTCCCCCCAGTAATTGATCGGAATTCAATATATAAAGAACAATTACTGCACATCGAGTACACATAGCCTGAAACATCTACCACGCAAACTGTGCCATCTCTAGCTGGATGAAGTTGAATGACTCTTCCGTTAGGCCACGTATTCCTCATTCCATTGGGGTCTACGATGATCACAACGTCTTTTCTTTGATTGCTCTTGATTCGTTAAACCACTTGGTTCTCTTGATTAAATAAGGCATATATTCTACCTTTGAGTCGCAGCACTCCAGTCGTATCATCAATTGAGCAAGATAGAGTGTATAATCTACTTGCTTTATCAATTGGTCGATTTTATTTAAGAGTTTCAATTTCTTCATAGAAAGTGTCTTGTTGACTCTTCCTGAATAATAAATTTTCAGCTAATGAGATTTCGTCGCTATCAAGTTCAACCAAATTCTGCAAGGAAATATTTAGAGTTTTTGTTTGGAGCAATTTTCTTTTACAGCGTTTGATGAACCTCAGCATCCATCCCGTAGCTCTCACAAGACGAGACCATTTTGAAAATCTTTCAGGATTAGGAGTTGGCAAAACAGGTTTTTCAAAATTCAGAAAAACTAAATCTTTCCTTACTTCCAAGTCGAGTTCCTCATCAGTGATTTCCAAATTTTCGTTTTTCTTGAGCCAATACTCCGTTGACCTTCGTAAAAAGGTAGGGCCACGCAGCCATCTACTATCGTTTATAAAATTCAACCCATTACTAAGTTTAGTTGCTTCATCTGCAACATTTTCTTTGGAGGGGACACATCTCCAGTCAGAAACGTTCGTCAAATTTTGAATTTCGCCTACTCTATGAGCGACAAATATTGCAAACCGTCTGGCTTCTGAACAAATCCAATGGAGCACTGTTTTCGAGTCACTCCAAAAGAAAATCTTATGAAAATTCAATTTTAGGTTATTTTTCAAATAATTTCCAAGGCGTGCACCAAGTTACTCAAGTCTTGGAATCGAAATGGGTTTTAAGGACGAAACTCTTGCCTTGGCACTTACGAATGCTGCCTGAATGTATTTTTTTCCTAGGCAGCGTAAGTAAGCAACTGTATTTCGCAATTGCTTCTATCAATTGTAAAATACTGTCTTGAAATTTTGAAATTTGAATTGTTTTTAACACCAAACAGACATAATTTGCATTTTTCGTTCAGAATATCGCTTATTTCATCATCACATCCCAGTTGACTCCTCCAAATATCTTGTAGGAGAATTTTTCCTTGAATGATGAAATTAGCCAAAAATCCTATAGGATCAAAAATGGACATAATGACTTTGAGAATTTCTCTCTTAGTCGGTCGTCGTTTTTTTTCTAGTATTGAAGGGTCAATTTTTTGGAATTTAGTTTTGAATAAAAAACTGTCTTCAGTTGAATTCCAATACCCAAAACACGTTCTGTCACTGCTTCTGGATTTGTTTCCAATTTTTTATCGCTTTGAGCTTTCAGATTTGGAGTGATGTCTTCAATGAGTTTATCTGAATTGGATATCCAGTTGCAGATGACAAAACCACCCTTTGAATAAACGTGAATGACATCATTTATCAGTTTTTTACCTTCATCTATAGAATCAGCATTTGCCAAGAAATTGTCCATGTAGTGTTCTTCTATGATTGACTTGGCCGCTTCAGGATATTCCTTTTCATATTCTCTTGCATTACAGTTTTTGGCTTCCTGTGCTAGACAAGGTCCATTTGTGGATCCAAAGAAGACTACGCCGATTTCATAAACGTCTGGATCACGATTTCTATCCATTCCACGCCATAAAATCCTTTGTGATGCACAATCTTCCTTGCGTACCCTGACAAAAAAAATTCTTTGATGTCTGCTACGAAGACGAATGCTTTGATTCTAAAATTGAGTAAGATGGTTTGCACAAAACGTTATATAAATCTGGACCAGTGAGTAAAAATTCATTGAGACTGACTCCATTACATTAAGATGCACCATCAAAGACTATTCTCAATTTAGTCGGTTTATTTTTATTTATAATACCAAAATTAGACAAATACCAAGTCTTTGGTAGGTTGGTTATCTTCTTCTACAGAAAGCTTTCTTTATAGTCTTTATTCTGAAGATCCAACATTTTGTCACAATATGCCTTGTCATATTGAGGATTCCTATCAATTTTTCTCTCTGTACAAAAAAGTCTTTTCATGGCATTGTTTTTACTTTCTTGGAAGGAAGATTTGGAAGGAAGATTTGTTCATCTTTCCAAAGCAAACCAGTCTCAAAACGATTCCCAATTCGTTTCATTGTCTTATGTAGAATGTTTTGAGCTCTAATATCTTCTTTAGACAAAGATTTATCGATTTTATCTAACCCAAAACAATCTAATTTCCATTGTTCTTTTACAATATCATGTAATAAATCTAGATCGTCGTTTAGTTTCCAGAATATTTCCGTGGATTACCCATCCCAAGAGCGTCTTGCTAAGAGCGGGCGCATTCCATGGACCAATTATGATTTTTCTGTTAACTAATAGAGGCCAGTTATCTTGACCAATCAAAATTTTTGGCTTAGCATTTATCGTTGATATACCTCTACTGTCTATATGTCGATATTGTTTACAAATCTCATCTACATCCACCGTCTGTGTTGGTAGTGACATTCCTTTTATTGTTCTTACATGTCTGAGTTGGAACTCACCACTTCCATTCTCTGATCGTACCGTGAAGCTTACAGTCCTGGAATCGCCCTGCTTCTTCGTTTCGTTGTTCGTCCATTGAAGACAAAGTGGTTGTTGAGGACCATCCATGTCTAACGTGTCTGCTAAATCTTGATCAATAGGAGTAACCGTTGATGCATTGTCTAAAAGGGCATGAGTCTTAATACTCTTATGGTTACTACAGATTATTATAGGGAGAATTTTCAATAGGACATGTTTTTTTGGAGAAATATGACAATTTACATGAACATCTAGCTCATCTTTATCATCCTTTCCAGATTAATATGGATTTACACTGACATGTTCATCTTCTTTTTTGTGTAAAAGAATGTGATGGTTCTTTTCGCAGCCATTTATTCCGCACATCTTTTTCTTTCTACACACATAAATATTATGGTATGGTATTAGACAAGCAAAACAGATTTTATTTGTTTTAACAAGTTCCCAACGCTGATCGATAGTGAATGTAATAAATTTGGGACACCCTGTCAAAGCATGTATTTCATCCTTGCAGCAAAAACGAGTCGAAAGGTCCGGAGTTCGAGCCCCAGTTGCGGCTGGGATTTTTTAATTTAATTTGACCGATTAAATTATTAAAATCTCGTGGCTCGACTGGGGTGAGTCCTGCACGATTTACTGTTGCGTTCCAATTACCAGTGCTGCTCATAAGGTGACGTATGGAGTTAGTAATAAACGTCTTTATTACCTTTGACTAGTATCATTATATACATTCGGACAACAGTACATTCAATTCAAAAGGTAAAGGGCGAAGTTCAGTTCAGTTTCAGGATGAATCCGTCCACTGAATTGCTCTACAACAAGGCCTACCCATAACACATGGCTAATGACCAAACACAAAGGAAAAAAAAGGAAAAAAAAAGTTTTCTTAACCATAGTTGTCAATGTCATCTCCTTTTTGTGAAATGATTTTGACTTTTTCGTGTCACTGTCATCATAAAATTTTGGAATTTGAATTTTGCTAGCTATCATTGCTTTTTCATCTAACCACGACGCAAATTCTACTAATTTATGTGTTGGAGACGTTATGCTGGAAATGTGTTCAACCCACAACATCTTATAGGAGTTTGGAAGGTTTTTCAAAAGTTTGTGCAATAAAATAGGATTGTGTAAGTGATCTTGGGCATCTAAAGATTCAATAAATCCCACAAGATTTTTCACTTAGTCAGAGAAATTTATCAAGCAGTCCAGTTTATGTTCTTTCACAATTGAAAAGGCATTCAATTGGTCAAGAAGTAATAAAATTATTTGTTCTGACTGCCCAAATCAATTCTCTAGAATTTCCATGATTTTATCGACATTCCGAGGCATATTTTCCTAGCATTTCCTTTCAGGCATTTTTGCAGGCGACAATGATTTTCCTCCTGTGAATATCCACAAATATCAGTTGAAGTTCGGTATTGATAAATGAAGTTCGGCCATTCTAACGGATTTCCACTAAAAGTTGGTAAATCTTTTGGCACCGACTGTCTTGTAAGAAATTTTGTAAGTTGATTTGGTGATACTTGATTTGAACATTTATGCGATATTCACAGATGGACAATGGCGTGAAAATGATGAACGAGTTACTCTCACCTGACATTTTCCTTTTTTTACCCTTTCTGGCATTTGCCCATGTTGAATTCCACTCACTGTTTGACCATTCCAGGGATCCTTGCCATCGACCCAGTTTCCAATATCAGGACCTGAATTTGACCTATCATATGACACCCTGGACTCAGAATCATTTTCACTTATTTCAGCTGACCTGAGTGCTAATTCCAGGTCTAGCTTTTCTTGTTTCTTCCTATACTCCAACTCCAGCATTTCTTGTTCCAGAGTCTTCTTCTTTAACGCAATTTCTAACTCCGCTTGACGTCTTCTTGATGCATTAGTTTTAGTACTTTTAGTAGTATTCGTTTTGACATGAACCTTGCCTTTTCCGATGGCTTTTGGTCCATCAGACTCTGATGGGACTTGATTTGACGAGGTAGCTGGATTTGTTTCTGGAGCAGTTTTCATGTCTTTGGATATCAGACGTTCGCTTCTCCTCAATGGTTGAGAAGTAGACATTTTTACCACAGTGTAGTTCAGTTAAGGTGCATTTAGTCAACATCATTTTAAAATTGTGCTTAAATATATGTTGAAAGCGAAAGTTGAATCTGTTATATCAAATGCGCCATTTATACAACAATGTCAGGTTTATGCTAAAAAACCTTTGATGTTACCGTTATGTTTATGATAATGCTTGTGCTAAAGTTGACGGAATACAAATATTACGCAATTTGCTGGTAACACAAACGAATACAATTTTCCAGAAATGTAAACCACGAAATACAAATTGAATATTAATTTTTGTTTCATTGGAATGTTTTGAATTGAGATATGACTCAACAGCCAAAATAATCTTTCTGTTCCAAAAACATTGTAACACAGCATTGTTTTTGAAACTGGGCAGTGCCCATTCCAGTACGAAGGGAAAATGTCAATCTACTTTTTCGACGATTTGTATGCGTCTTCTGTTATGATAATTTTGTTTAGAAAGTGACAGGTAATCATCAAAGCGGAAGATGATTTGGTTGAGGCGCACTACTTGAAACCTATTTTTGAAAATTTTAGGGCAAAATTGATCATCGCAAAAATTCGACGTTTCATACATTCTAAATTTTGTGTTCCTTCCCTTTGTTATGGTCTATACTTCAGGAAAATCCGAGTGAAAGACTTTTTTAGTAGGGCCCGGCCGCAGGGTTGACTAAATAAACAAATTCAAAAACTCGCGAGAGCGACCAAGTTGAAAAATCGAAAACTGCACTTGGGACAATCTTATAGGCTTCCAAATTTTGCATGTAGCTTCTTCAGGGGCCAGAAATACTTTTTGGTCAACATTTTACCCCTTCCCACCCCTTTGAATTTCCTCTTTTTTGCCTGTTTATTCATAATAATATTTTTCGTTTGACAAGTTTTTCATCGATAATTCAGTGTATAAGCTTCAATAAACTCACCTCAACCAGTAGGTATTTATGATAGGAATATATTTCAACTCCTCTATACGAGCAGTTCGCCCCCACGGGCTCTAATAATCTATTTGAGCAAGAAAGAGCACACAAATGAACTTAGAGAGATGAATCAATGCCACCAAATGATTTCTTTGACTTTTTAGGCTCTCAACGGTTCATGAATAAATAAAGTTATGAACAATTCTTCCAAACAATAACTAAATAAACAATGTTTGCTTACAAATTTAATACAAATATTTACACTTTGATTATTCAATTAGTAATTTGTTAATAAAAACGTTTTGTAATTGATCAAATGTGATAGAATTCATTTTTGGCCTCAAAATCATTTTTGATATTTTCCTGGTAAGAACTGTATATAACTTCATTCATTTATTTTTTGGTAAGAATTGTTTATAACTTCATTCATTTATTAACCGTTAACGAACCTAAGGCCAAAAATTTTTTTTGGTGGCATTCATTCATCCCCCAAAGTTCATTTGTGTTCTCTCCTTTCTCAAACAGGTTATTAGAGCAGGCGGCGACGAACAGCCCTTATATAGGGGTTGAAATATATTGGAATTTGGAAGCCTAAGATTGAAGTGCAGTTTTCGATTTGTCAACTTAGCCGCTACTAAAAAAGTCTTCCACTTGGATTTTCCCTAAGTGAAGTCCATAACAAAATGAGGGAATACAAAAAAGGCATTTATTAGACGTCGAATTTTTGCGATGATCGAATTTGGTACCCAAAATTTTCAACAATAGGTTTCGAGTAGTGCGCCTCAACCAAATCGGTTTCCGTTTCATCAGATGATTACTACTCACTTCCTAATGAAAATCATCACAACGGAAGACATATACAAATCGTCGTACAAGATAGACATTTACCCTTCGCACTGGAGTGGGCCCTGCCTGATATCAAAAATATTTGAAATTTGTGTTTTTTTGAGGTATGGTCTTTCATCTCATCGCGGTTTTAGACCGGTGGTTCTCTAACTATTAAATCTTATAGGAAATATTGAAATGGTTCCAAAACCTGTTTTCACACCTTCCGATAAAAGGAGTATTATCAGTCATAATACTACGAGTGATTCAATGTTCGCGATAAATCTGACGATTCATTTTTGAACGAAACTGAATTGCTTCTAGAAAACACCACAAGTTCGCAGGACAAGTGGTGTTTTCTCGAAGAAATTCATTTGAGTTCAGAAATGAAAACTGACTTATGAGATCAATTCGATTATGAGGGAATTTTTTAGACTATTTCACAAACAAAATGAAAGGTGCAAAATCGGAAAGGACTCCGCACCAAATACATATAGGAAAATAGCTCTCAGCCAATTTCGATAAATTTTCGGAATATTGTAGAACAACTCACTAGAACTTACACATGCAAGTTTGAATTACTTTTTATTTCAAGTTTCGGAGATACGAATTTTTGAAAATCATAAAAATTGCTGTTTTACCAAAACATAGTTACGCTCACTTACCTATCCAAAAGTATTACTTTTTGGATGATTAGTAACAAAATAATAGCATTGCTGGTTTGAAGAAAGTCAAATGACATGTAATTCAGTCGGTCATTAGGATAGAAGAAGCCACCTATTATACAGGGTGGGTCAAAGATAGCGACAATTTAGCATATTTTGACAATCTTTATCATCGGTCTCATTAGTGAGACGAAGCATCTTTCATAAAGACAATCCCTATTGGGATTCTTTTCTTTTGCCGAAAAGATTTCCTCTAAAAGTTTCGACTTCTTTTAAATACACAGTAATTTTATTTTCAAATGTTTGTTTTTTACACCACATATTTTTAATGATAACCACAAAAAACACCCATTTTTAGTAAAAAAATCCACTTTAAAGCCAAAACTACTTGAGAAAGGCTTAAAGCAATTACCTAGGTACTATGATTAGCTTCAAAAAGTTGCCATCACATTCTATACGGGGGGCGTTAATAAATATTAGTTGAAATTGGTTTTGCACGTAATAATTATATGTTTGTTAATTATTTTTGAATGAATCTGCCAATTTGAATCATATTTTCCAGTTATTCTTTAAGGTGAATTACCCTACACTCGGGTGTTTCATTAATTTCCTATGTCAGGTTTTTGAAATATAGATTTAAATTGATATTCTATCTTATTTTTTGATAAAAATTCTTTGTCCAGATCCATATAAATCGTACTCTATTCACTCACGGAATCGTTACGAGGTGTAGAGTATGATTTATATGGATCTGGACACCAAATTTTCATCAAGAAATAAGATTAGATGATATCTTCTATAGAATATCAATTTTAATTTATATTTCAAAAACCAGACATAGGAAATTAATGAAACTTACCCGAGTGTAGGGTAATTCATTTTGAAGTACAACTGAAATATGATTCAAATTGGCAGATCTATTCAAAAATAATTAACAAACATATATTTTACGTACAAAACCGATTTCAACTAATATTTGTAAACGCCCCCCCATGACCACTGTCGAATCTATTTGAATAATGTACTATGGACCCACGGAATTATCTCCCGGAAGTCTGACAACACCGTTCTAACTTCTGACCTCCCACAGCTCACTGTCAAACAGAAACATCAGGCAGCCAGCGGACACCGTGACCGTAAGAAAAATCGCGGAGGACAAGGTGGTCCAAGAAAGATTTCATAATAGTGCTTTTATGTGTGAATAAATGTATACAGGGTAGTGAGGTAGTGTTTTATTTAAATATTATTTACATAATTTACTAAAACTAAAAACGAACGTTACACAACCTTCTTCAGTTTTATTTTTCGTCAGTGCATAATTACCGCTATCATAGTTGTTTATAATGACTGACTGATTGACCGAAGGCTGCATTGGAAATGTGAGATTTTACTTGAATTTGACTACTGATCTGTCCATATTTTTATTTTAGTTTTCTCATCATTATTTATATTTCATTACATGATTTATTTTCGTAAAGCTAATCATATTGAACAATTAGTATAAGTCTTCCTCAAGTAAATCAGGCTCTAAAGTTTTCTCAAACAAGGCTGTTTTGTGTGGCTATTGTAAAAAACAAGTACCTGGTAAGTATAAAAAACAAACATAATAATAATACTAATAATAATAATAGATTTTATTGACCGAACTGAACAATGATACATGAACATAAACAATTTCATCGACGTATCCAATATTTCTGTCAAAAGGCAGAATTCAAGTTCTGATCTTGTCACGTGAGTAACACAATCAGACCCTACTCTTCCATTCAACCTGAAAAAAAATTACTGTAGTGAAAAAACTTTTAGAGAAAATCTTTTCATCATAAGAAAAGAATCCCAATAAGAATTTTCCTAATAAAAAACAAGTTACAAAAGGATCTATGATTAAGAGAACCGCTAGAAGGCAGCAAAGTTGAATAATCCAAAATGCATTGTTATGGTATTTTCCATAGAAAATTCATGATTTATTTGGTTGCCATGCATTTTTAAGCAAAAATCTTCTCAAATCAAGGGTCAGTATTATTCGAATATGTACAGTTTAGACCAAAACTCAATGGTTTAAGTAATTACAAGGAATGAAGGGGCTGAAATGATAAAACTTAGGAATCAAACCCTCAAATCAATAACAACGAGTTACGTACTGTTGATAACATAATATTTCATAGACTGGTAACTCGTTCACAGAGTTTCCAAAGCATACCGCCGAATATAATAATAATGATAATAATGTAAATTCAAAAATTCATTCGTTGAAGTTATTCAAGGAAGTGAAATTGCTCATTTTGAAAACATATTCAATTATTCCCAAAAAAGTTATGTCCATTATCATGCAGAGTGACCAACTTCGAGAAAAAGCATTTGAAATTGAAAAACTCGACATATAGTAATATCATCATGTATTCATTTCCATTAGAAATATTTACATTGTATTGGTACAGTCATTTTATGAAGTATACATAACAGTTGAAAGAGCTGAAGAGGAAAAGAAGATAAAAAGACTATACAGTGCCTTCATTTCAAAACTTCCCACCCCTATTATTTCTTTTAGCAGGGAAAATTTCCTGTAGGGAAAAAACACATACATTTATATATGGAGGGGGAAGTTTAAAACCAGTGCCAGTTGTATTTAGGTTTAATCCCCCTACCCCTACGTAATAATTTTAAATGGCACACCCACACTTGTAACACATCATTTTAAAGATCATAAAAATCCTCACTTAACCCCGTTTAGAAAACTGAAATTGGTCGATCCGTTCTCGTAAAACAGAGCAAAAAGAAAATAAATTATAACAAAATGCAAAATAAATTAATGAATTTATGGAACCGCTACCACTGACTCAATAACGGTATGTTTGTGTTTCTTTTTTACACAAAGTTTTTTGCTTTAGCTGAAAGTGAGGTAAGGGCACACAGTTTCTTCTTCGCGTCAGTTAAAATTAAATGGTGAAAACATTTGTCAGAATTAGTTATTCCTGATTTTAAACTGTTTGTCAAGTGTTGTCAGTTGCACTGACAGTAATACAAATCGTAATGGTGTACACTTTACAAGAACTGAAATTATTTTTATTTATAGTGTTGAAAATAGGTGTGCTCGTATGACAGCCCGGGTGTTTAATGAAAGGCATGCAGGCCACAATTTGAGTCACCGATACATTTTAGACCTTGTTCTAAAATTTGGAGAGACCGGTTCTGTGTGCAACAAAGCAGTAAAGCAGCCGAGAGTTCTCACTGAAGCCGCACAGATTTAGATTTTAGGCCAATTCGCCGTTGAGCCTACTACTTCAATTTCGAAAGTCGATAAGTTAGTAAATATTTCAGTTTGTTCTATACACAAAGTTTTAAAACTAAACAAGTTCTTTCCTTACAAAATGAGTATTCTTCAGCAATTCAGATAGGAGAATTGAATTTTGTGAAATAATTACTGCGAGAATTCAAAATGACCCGAATTTAATAAAAAATATTTGCTTCAGTGATGAATCAACTTTTTTTCTTAATGGCTTTGTAAATAAGCATAACTGTAGATACTGGGAAAATAAAAATTCACACTTGTTTCGAGAGGATCATACGCATTATCCACAAAAAATAAACGTCTGGGCTGGAATTCTGGGAAACGAAATAATTTGCCCTATTTTTATTGAAGAAAATTTAACTGGTCAAATGTATTTAAACTTTTTGGAAAATGTAATCGATCCACTCATAACACAGTCCTTAGAAGGCCAAGTTGACGAAGAAGACAACCCGCTCTTGGATGAACAAAATTTACATTTTCAACAGGACGGCGCACCGTCACACTACGCATTGAATGTTCGACAGTGGCTCGAAGAGGCGCTCTGGAATGGCCGGCGAGATCTCCCGATTTAACTCCATTGGATATCTTTCTCTGGGGTTATTTGAAGACAATGGTATACAAAACTCCCCCGCTGGACATTCAGGATCTAAGACACAGGATTACTGATACATGCAGACAAATTAATAACGAAACATTTACAAAAGTCCGACAGGAATTCAAGAATAGATTGTACTTTTGCTTAGCTACCAATGGTGAACATTTTGATCACATAATAGAGTAAGGTACATTTATTTAATCGCAATAGCTATTATTTTATGTTTTATTATAATTAATTCTCTTTTTGCATTTTTTACGAGAACGGATCAACCAATTTCAGTTTTCTTAACGGGGTTGAGTGTGGATTTTTAAGATCTTTAAAATGATGTGTTACAAGATAGGGGGTGCCATTCAAAATTATTAAGTGGGGGTAGCTAGGGGTAAGGGGGTTAAACCTAAAATACCACTGGCACTGGTTTTAAACTTCCCCGTCGAAATTGATATGTTTTTTGCCTTCGGCAAATTCTCCCTGCTAAAAGAAGTAATAGGGTTGGGAAGTTATGAAATGAAGGCACTGTATACAGCTTAACAACAGTGCATGAAAAACATTAATTCATTTTGTTCAACATTTATCAATTAGATATGTTTTCAGTTTCGCTTTAAAGCCTGTCAATGACTTACTAGTTTTACGTAGTTTGGCAACTTATTAAATACTCTCAAACCCATATGGTCAGGTGACCTGTAAGATATTTTGTTATTGGAGAATAAATGGTACATAAAAATATCCATTTTGTCAAGTGCAATAATTATGAAATTATTCATTCAGTGAAATTTTTGCCAGTTTTGAAAAATATAAATACATAACTCATTTACAAATAGGTATGTTGAAGGTGAAATATTGTATTTGATAAACAATTATCTACATAACACTCTACGCGAGACTTTTGCAATGCATCTAGTAACGCCTTTTTCCGCAAGGATAGCTTAACTATGGACAATATTTTCAAACCGAAAAACTGTTGTATATGATTATAAGTCTATTACTTGGACTGTTTGATAATCACCATATATTTGACTTGCTTTAATTTTTATACAGAAGCCGTTTGGCAAACTATAGTATTCATTGATAATGGACGTTATGAAATACAGTCTAAATAAATCACATTCAAATTAGGGTTAAGTTTGGGGTACTCAAAAAGCGCTCAACCACTACAAACACTAATCTTACGAAAACTGTGTATGGTTGTAACTATTTCATTTATTGCTTGTAGTCGCTGTTTGTGATATTAAGAAGAATTGACCTAGAGGAAATTGAAGAAAAATCATTACCGTTACCTGTAGATCCTCTGTAGGTACACACAAGGAAGAAATTAACAATAATATTAGGGTGTGTCTGAATTGATACACATCAACCGAAAAGAATGAATCATTTGAAGCAAACGCTACTCATATACCCATATGAAAAAAACAGTTTCTATTCAACTCGTAATAAAAATCTTGTCGATTATCAAGTTACTCATCTGGCACAGGTTTTCAAGATCGGTCTTTTATTTTCGAAGACTTTTCGATGTTGGACACCCTATATAATAATAGATACATTCATTCTCCCACTTCTAATAACTGTCAACACTTCTCAATTTCTAGAAGAAATGCTTTTTTCTGAAATCCATCAAGAAAGCCCACTTTCTCGGAGCAACTTCAGGCCTCAAAATACGCTAATCTAATATTTTAGTCCGTTGAACTTTCCCGGACCAATTTCGGATCAAAACGGTACGGGAATAGTATATTGTGTATCTAGTAGTAAAAGCAATACATTCCCGGACGACAATGTCCACAAGCATTGAAGTCTTGGAATGTGCTTTTACTACGAGGTACACATACTATATTTCTGAAATCGCAATCAGCATTATCAAAAACTAAGGAATTCTACATATTGTTTGCGTGAATTCAATAACTGTCTAAAATGTAAAAAAGCCGGCAAAAATTTTCCCGTATCGTTTTCGATACGGGAATAGTAAGTTACGTAACAAGTCCGGAAAATACTGTTTTTTTGGACGAGTAGACCAAATTCTAGGACGAGCGTTAGCGAGTCCTTGAAGTCTACGAGTCCAAAAAAACTGTTTTCAGACGTGTTGCGTACACTATTTTTTCGGCAATCATGTAGAATAACAAATCAATGAGACGCATTTAGTCTAAGAGACGATTCCAAATTTGAATATTTCGAAAATTTCAGTTCTTATTTGTATTATACAGGGTGTTTCTTAAGTACGTGTAGAAACTTGAGGAGCATGTTGCTGACGTCAAAATAAGAAAAAAAGTTCCCAAAAACACATGTCCGCAAGTTATTCGTTTCTAAGATACAGAGTGTCAAAGTTTAATTCTTATATTTGTTTTTTGTGAATAAATCACAAAATGTTTGTGATATTCGAGTAAAATTTGGTATCTAGGATGATTTTTCAATGACAAAATCAAATTTCATGGTAATTGTGAAAAAACTTATTTAAATTTAATTTAATTAATTTAAAAATCTTGTCATTCAAAATCTCTTGCATCGATTATTTCAAATCTCAATAACTCGTAAACAGTTGCTCGCAGTAACCTATACCAGGAATATATTTTTTACACAAACTAAATAATAAATATTCCCAGATACCAAACTTCACCCAAATATCAAAATTATTATGAAATTATTCACAAAAAATAAAAATAAGGATTCAACTTTGACACTCTGTATCTCACAAACGAATTACTTGCGGACATATGTTTATAAAAACTTTTCTTCTTATTTTGATGTCAGCAACACGCTTTTAAGTTTTCTACACGTACTTAAGAAACACCCTGTATATTGAAATTCGAACAGAAGATAGGTACCAACAGAAACATTCTAATCCTTATTTATATTATTATTTGTATAAAAATTCGAGCACTTCTCGGACTAGGCCGGAAAGTGCTACTTTCCCAAAGAAAAAGTTTCCGGGAAGTGAACACTTCCCGGATGGTTGCCGAAAAAGTACTTTCCCGTACCGTTCAGGTCCGAAAACGGTCCGGGAAAGTTCGTTGCTTAGCAACGGACTAAAATACTAGATTAGCGTATTTTGAGGCCTGAAGTTGCTCAGAGAAAGTGGGCATTCTTGAACGATTTCAGAAAAAGTACTTTTTCTGAATTCGTTCAAGAATGCCCACTTTCTCGGAGCAGCTGCAGGCCTCAAAATACGCTAATCCAGTATTTTAGTCCGTTGCTAAGCAACGAACTTTCCCGGACCGTTTAATACTTTCCCGTATCGAAAACGATACGGGAAAGTACCTTGCCGGCCTAGGCCGTCAAAATCGGTCTTTGGTTTATAGTTGTCACTTTGACGTTTCAGGAAAGAACGTAATTTCGAATCCTCAATTTATGATAATGCTGATTGCGATTTCAGAAAAAATAGTATGTGTACCTCGTAGTAAAAGCACATTCCCAGACTTCAATGTTTGTTGGCCTCGGCTTCGCCTCGGCCAACAATTTACATTGTCGCCCGGGAATTTATTACTTTTACTACTAGATACACAATATACTATTCCCGTATCGAAAACAATACGGGAAAATTTTTGCCGGCTTGTTTACATTTTAGACAGTTATTGATTTCACGCAAACAATATGTAGAATTCCTTAGTTTTTGATAATGCTGATTGCAATTTCAGAAAAAATAGTATGTGTACCTCGTAGTAAAAGCACATTCCCAGACTTCAATGCTTGTTGGCCTCGGATTAACGCCTCGGATTAACGCCTCGGCCAACAATTTACATTGTCGTCCGGGAATGTATTGCTTTTACTACTAGATACACAATATACTATTATTTCCAGAATTGTTTTGATTTTTGTTGTGAATGAACAGTTTCATTTCCTTGAACGTTTTCAACGAATGACTGCGATTTTATAATTTTCAACGATATGCTTCGGAAACTCTAAGAACGAGATACCTGTCTGTTATATTTTCATTCATGTTAATACACTGCGTAACTCATTGTTACTGATTTGAGCATTTCGATTTCGAACAATATTTTCAATTTCAATTTCAGTTTTAGTATTCACTGAATACATGAGAATATTACTGATCCTTGATTGATGAAATATTTGCAACGTAAATGCATCGCAATAAAGAAATCATGATTTTTCTATGGAAAATATTATAACAATGCATTTTGAATCACTCAACTTCGCCGCCCTCTGGCGGCTCTCCCAATCATACGATCCTCCTATAACTTGACAGGGCCTTGAACCAAACAAAATATCAAAAAATTATCGAATTTTGCTGAAAGCCATTTTCATGGTATTTTGTGCCATGTCCTTAGCAAAAAAGTTAAGAAGTTGATATGAGAAATTAATAAAGTTGAAAAACATGAAACATTGATTTATCCCAATTTACTTATTCCAAATCTGCTCATTTTTAAATGCGTGCATAGCATTATTACTTATTTGACGTTTAACTGTCACATACACAAATCTGAAGACACCAAACTTGACAGGCCAATTAGAGTCAAGAGTCAAGTAAGGTAATATTGACAATTCCACTCTTCTCAAGATATTCACGTAATCTGACCAATCACAAATCAAAGACAACTTGTAATATCGCGAAAACACCAGCTGTCTCTCAATTCTGATTGGTCTGTCAGCGTTGGTGTTTTCAACGATTAACCATAGATGACAAAGCAAAGTTTGACATTTTGACAGATCATAATTGTAGACGAAAACGTCAAAATGAGTCTCATCGTAACTATATAATAAATTGATAAATAAAATTGATAGTTATAATACATTTTTTGTGATTATAGATGATTGATTACGATTATGATGAAATGATTGTTCATGTTTATAATAATACTTTTAATGTTTCGTGAAATAGTCTAATAAAATTCCACTCGTGAATGAATGTATCTCATAAGTCTGTCTTTTATTTCTGAACTCAACTGAATTGTATCTAGAAAACACCACTCGTCCTGCGGATTCGTGGTGTTTTCTCGAAAGCAATTCAGTTTCGTTCAGAAATGAATCGACAGACTTATCGAGAAAATTCAATCACTTGTGGTATTACTACTGATAATCCAAACTTGACTAGAGCTCCTGATTGGTTCATTTGGCAAATGCGTGAAATAGTCGACAGTAATACCACAAGTGATTGAATTTTCGCGATGAGTCTATCGATTCATTTCTGAACGAAACTGAATTGCTTCGAGAAAACACCGCAGGTAAACAATCTATAATTTGGTAGAATTAGACGAAATTAGCAAAGAAGTTGATCTCAGAAATTAATAAAGTTCAAGAAACAGGAAACATTTATTAATTCGATAGAATTTATCCCAATTCTGCTCGTTTTTGAATGCATGCATAGCGTTATTACTTATATTTGACGTTTAACTGTCACATATACCTACAAAGCTGAAAACACCGAACTTGACAGACCAACCAGAGTCAAGAATCAATTTCGGTATTATCGATAATCCGAACTTGACTAGTGCTCCTGATTGGTTCATTTGGCAAGTGCGTGAAATAGTCACTAGTACTTATAACCATATTTATTTTTCAGTGATCTCAGCCTCTTCCACGATCTCCAGCAAGAACCCTACCGACAAACGTGGGGAATCGACACCCCCCATTTCCAATCCAGAAGCGATGGTGATACAGAAACCGATTCTAAAAAGGAACCACTGGCACCAGACTACAGGGACCCAGCATCATCCAGCTCAGAGCAGAAACCGATACTCACACCCAAACCTAAGCCTATCAAGAAACCTATCAACCCAATTATTCCTGGGGGAATCATAGACGTCGACGCCAGCGGAATAGGAAATCCTTTAGCGGGCTTGGGTCCCGACTTTGATTTTTCATCGTCCTTCAATTTGAATTCGAAACCGTTTGGTTTGGGTGATATTTTTGGAGGGTTCAATTCCAACCAATGGTGGAAAGGGTGAGTAACTGATGATTTTCAATTTTTCAGCAAAAATACGAATGCATGAATGGTGAATTCTTCAATTGCTTGAATCCGTATCCTTTGTTGTTCAGGAATGATATTACTTCTCATCAAATATTTCCATTTTTAATTTAAAGCTTTCATTTAACTTGCTCTGTGTGAGTGTAAAATTACAACGAAAAAGAAGTAGGTAGGGGGTCTCGTCCTCCCTTTTCTCGAAAAAAGTTGGAAACTCGCGAAATTGAAATAGGAAAAATCCGTTAAAATAGTGAAAAATATCTGACCGTCAAATTTTATGGTTAAAAAAAATGAAATTGCCCCCTTGTCCCTTGAAAGCTATATAGAGGACGCGTAGGGTTTTGGAAGTTTTCTTGACTGATTTGAACATCAAAACTTACAGCTTAAAAAAAATAGGTACGAGGGGCTTGCTCCCATCCCCTTTTCTTCTCGAAAAATTTGGAAAACTCGCGAAATAAAAATCTGAACAATCCGTGAAAATAGTGAAAAATATCTGACTGTCGAATAGTACGGTTCAAAAAAAAATTATTTTCCTGTCCCCTCTCAAAAGCTAGATAGAGAAAGCAGAGGAACTCGGAAAATGTTTCAACAGTTTTGGACATGGAAAATTATGTTGAAAAAAAAATCTGAAATATGCCAATCGTAGATATTGACCTCTACTTCCAGATGCCGTTTACAGAATTTGAATACGACGATTTCCTCTAAATCGGCATATCTTGCAAGGCAAGAGCTTTTGAGCCTTCAGGACTGGCTCGGATTATTCCTTTTTGATTTTTTCATCAGAGGCATTTCAAAATTGATCATTTTGCCTTGCACTACTAAGTAGTTGTTGAACATTCATCACCATCAACATTATTCACGTTCTTTCGAAAACGTAGCCACGAGATAAAGATAATGTAATGTTTACTTTTTTTTTAGTCCTTTGTGATAAGAATATAACAGAAGGTTCAAGATCAAAACGTGTCCTCTATTGTTCGAGAAACCTCATTAATCCTGTCGTAAAAGTGGTTTGAAATGAATCATCCGCCAAAGCAACAGTATTGTTGTTGTGCTTCGTCAACATTCTAGATCCTATAACTTGAATGTTATTACATAGAAGTACCAAAATGTTATTTTCTGATCAGTTCTTCCATCAAAGTTTTTTGAACGATATGTGATCGTGGTTCATTATGTTACATACTTTCACTTCCACACTTTTTTGTTTTCTTCTTTATTTTTCATTAACTTTCAACTTTATGAAAATTAGTTTAAGTGCCATTTTTTATGATTTATATTCTGAATGTCACAAAATCTCAGAACGTGTCAAGGTTTTTATTAAATCCTGACGAAATTTGAAATTCTCCTAATTTACAATTTATAATTAATTTAGTAAAAATACTCGTTACAGACAGGACGTTTATAACACTTGTTACGTAATATACCATTTTGGAATATAATTGCTGAAATAAAAAATTTCATTCAAATACAATAGGAATATTGATTGAATGTTTGGTTTTGTGGTTTTCTTGAAATCGCTTTTTGGGTGTTTACCTCCCACAGTCTGAAAATGACAAGTGAAAAGTACAAGACATCGCTGAACTCACTGAAGAAGCTAGTAATATTTGGTGACCAGGTTAGCTTGCTCAGGTTAGGTTTGTGTATAAATTTTTCGTATTAAGGTTCTTTTGCAAAAATACCTAACTCTGTGTATGTCCAAAAATATTACATTTCGCTCTACCCTGGAATATTGTAGTTTCAACAAATGCTCACAGGGTACTGCGATGTGGCTAACAACACTTTTGAAGAGATCGCGCTGTCCATATATACACCAATCAATAATGCACAAAATGACTGAGGTTTTTACAAAAATACAAGTATTCGCGAAAACGCGCAAAGAGTGCGACACCTACAGTCCAAAATATATATTTCGAGCAGGTGGAAAACAAACCAATTCGCCATTAGAGTACATGTGATTTGAGTAGCAAATAATTAATATTTTCTTGGTTTTCAAAACAGTTTGCTGGAGTTTAATGTACCAAAATACTTCTTAAGATTCGAATAATGAGCAGCAAGCGCAAGAGGTATTGCTGGGTCCCGCAGTTTAAACACTTATAAAGATACAAATGTATCAATATACATCTTCTTAAAAGATCCAAAATTGTGCAAGGTGTGGCAGAACATTTTGAAAATTGAAAAACCCATTTCCAAATACATGTCTGTGTGTAGCAGGCACTTCGTAGAAACAGATTATAAAGGTAATTTCAGAAGATTTCATACTTTATATTGTATCTTGGCAATTTCGGTCATTTCAAGGAAACGCCTTGATATTCAATATTGGCTATAATTTTAATGCTCTTTAAATTTCAATTGACTTTATGAGGCTCCAAAGTTGAAGCAGAAGTTTGCAAAACCAGCCCAAATATCTCGAATTTCTCCACATGTTTAACTTGACACAAAATAATATGATCGCTTTCAATGCATGTTCGCGTTTCACTTTCGTCCGATTTCTATCGCCAGTATATTTGGATATGTCCTCTAAATTGATCTCTCAACAAGTACCATCCTTCAAATTTACCTTTATCGCTTAAAATTCAAAAAAGAAATGATTTATTTATCATTGAATCAAATGGGGGTTCACAGTGTTTTCCCCATTCCATTGAAAAGTTTGACAGATACTGCAGCGCCAACTATCGGAAAAAATTCCCCGAATAGGAAACGACTATGCCATCAATCTGTTAGCTTCTTGGTTTTCTGACTCCGCCCTTGCAGTGTTAATTTCACCAGATCGGGTAGTAACTGAAATTTTCCGCCAGGATATAAGAGAAATGCAACTTTGGATAATTAGAAAAGTTTCAGTAAACTACGAAAGACATAGATAGGAGGGATGTCAGGAAGAGTAAGGAGTCAATGATTGTAGTCACTAGTAAGTCATGTTTGGTCCCATTTACTTTGATATACTGTATTATTCATATAGTCAAATTACTGGCGTATAGGAATTTTGCCAAGATTTTTATTTATTGCGATAAATCGCTTAAAATCATTTGAAACGTCATAGGAGTGGATAGCCCTAAACTAATAAAGCTTGAATACATCACCTTAATATTCTGTTCATTATTTTCACATTAAACAAATAAGTTATTAATACTCATCCCCACCTTCCCGCAGTCGCATAAATCGTTATCTCTCACCTTAATCCTGAATAGATGTTCAGGAATGTCCTGTTCTCAATCTGATTATGGATGTAAAGACTTTCCTATGCATAGGTTGGCAAGAGAAAAACCAAGGCTGTTTCTGAATTTCATCTTGGATAAGTTTATATTTACGATGATTCGGTAAACTGATGTTTTTGATACACGGAATCAGGTCCAGATTATTGATTTTGTTAGTTTTATATGGAATAGTGTCATAGTATTTGCTATAAGGTCAGCCTTATCAAAGTCAAAGTCAAAATATGTATTGTCGGAAGTTAATGATAAACTTATTGACAAAGCATCATTGTATTAAAGATAATTTTGAAAAATTAATACCTGAAAAGTGTAATGGTGATACCCCCTACCATCGGCACATCATTCTTGATTAGAGGGAACACCACCACTATATGCGCTCCGGGAAATACAATATCAAAGTTATTGTTCTGAAGCTCAAACCATAGGTCCTTAATTTTGCTATACATGAAATTTGATTTATAGTTTATGTGTTTAGATTTCAGGCCTGTGATAGAACTTTTAGAATCAGACAATATAAGGTCTGGGTGATGATTGATAAGAATGAGTGCAAAGTAGATTGCAGTCAATTCTGACAGTTCGTTGTTAGATTCTGTTATGTTTCTCACTCTCAACTGTAATTTATCAATTTGTTATAAACATTTAAATAACAAAAAACGTGTATTTTATTTAAAAGTAAAAGAGCAATCTGGTAGGTCCAATGAAGAAGAAGAATTGTAGATAATTGAAATACGAACTCGATCGGATCATTAGTAAGGGAGAAAAGCCGGAAAAACAGGAAAATTTTGTGATTAAAAAAAAATTATAACCCAAGAAGTAGGATTCGCCTTCCTCATGTTAGTATTGAATTTATTTGTTCTTCATGTTTGCACAAAACAGGCGCTGTCGGATCATCAGTTTTGGTACAATTGCAATTTAATTTTTTTTGCACTATATTGCAGCGTGCCTTGATGCTCTGTGATAGCTCGATTTCAATTTGTCAATGAGATTATGAAAGTAGAAATATAGTACTACAAAACGTATACTCTCATTTTGAGCTACAATGATGTGAAATGGGAGAAACACGCATGCAAACATGACTGAAAACGGCCGAGCCCCCCTTAGCTGCCGAGTGCCGAGTGGTAGGAGAGTCCGGGAGATGAGGGAAATTCTTCTTGTGACCGTTTTACGTGATAATATGATTCCCGTCATCTTCCGCTCTCTCCTACCTCTCGACCGCTTACGCCAGCTCGGCCGTTTTCAGTCATGTTTACAAGTATTTTTCACCCATTTCGCAACATTCAGGCACAAAATGAGAATATACGTTTTGTGGTACTATACTTCTACTCTCTAAATCTGTTATGAAAATTAAAATCGGACTATCACTAGAGCATCCAGGCACGCTGCAAGATGGTACAAAAAAATTCAAATTGTAATTGTGCCAAAACTAATGATCCGATAGAGCCTGTTTTGTACACACATAAAGTACACATGATTCAATACTTTGATGAGAAGGGCCATCCTCATTTTTCGAAAAATTGCGGAGTTCTGAATTTTTGAAAAATCGCAAATTTTTTTCCGTTTGTCTGGTTTTTCTTTGTAACTAATGATCCGATCGGGTCGTTAAGTATTCCATTTTGTTTGTATCTACAATTCTTCTCATTGGAGCAACCAGATTGCTCTATTAGTTTTCATTTTATGAGCAAAACAATAAAAAATAACAGGTTTTTTGTTATTTAAAAGTGTATAACAAATTAATAAATGAAAACATAACAAAATATAACTACGGACTGTCTTTCATGTGATGACACAGTCGCTATATTGATTCGTGTACTGGTTATTTAAGCATGTTCAATGTCAAAGTCACAATTTTCGATATTAAAGCAGAATTTTATCATAGTAATCATAACCTACCATTCTTCTAATCGAATTAGTAAATACGTAAAATTGACGGATTGTGCCAAAATAACAAGGTATAATAACGTCAAACTGAATCATTCCCAAAATCTAGACGAAACGCGCAGGTAAGTATACACTCGCTAAAAACAATGTTGGTGCTGAACAGGAAATCATCAACTATGGTTCAAAGCTGAACGCAATGATATTATAGTGACTTCCTGTACAATGTAGATCAAGAATATTCTTAGGTAGATCACAAATCAAGCAGCAAGCGGCAATTGCTCCAGCCGAAGCTCCGGCGGAAATTTTATCGGTTATCGGTTTTCTACTAGTATTTTTGTTAGGAAAAACTGCTCTATTGATTGGCCTAATGAGGAATTTGAGTTCATAGATTTTCATAACAATTACTAACAGGTAGTCGCATAAGCAAGGTAGGTATTTAAATATGCGAGCGGTTTTCATACGTTCCGTACCACCACACTGGTTTCGTTGAGTATAGTTTTGCCATAAATGATTCATCTTTGAATTTTCTCCTAACGTGATGTTCTCAATCGTGATAGATACAGGCTTCTCTTTATTTGATATTAGGATGTTCCTGTTGGTCTTCTATTGAGATTCTGCCTCAACATTGTATGACTCCAATCAAGATCGTACCTATATGGTGAACATTTAGATTTGGATTCTACTCACTGGATTTCAAGATGTCGTTTTAAGTCACCTCGTAAATTTATAGGCTTGTGATTTATAATCTTATTGTTACTCTATTTTTTGTATTCTGTACCAGTATTTAACATCACGTTCTTCTCATTGTTAACATCTTAACGAATATTCTAGTTGTCACGAGCCATTTTCTATAATACAGATTTGAGTTGAAGATTACTTTGAGATCGTGCTTTTTGCGAGTAAAAATTTCCAATTCTTGGTACATCCTACACTGATGAGTACTACCAAAACAAAAGTAACGTGCGTTCAAGGCCATAAATATAAAAACCTACATACAATTTCCTAGTATACGTACCTGAATTACTTCATGCCTCACGAACAATGAACAATACTTAAAGTGTTTTGTTTAGTTTCCTGCACTAAAAACGTAGCTGAGTCATATCTGAAACAATGTTGAGAGATGTAAAAAATACATTGTGTATTATTTCTCATGGAAGACCCTTTTGTAATTATTATCGGAGTAGAATTCTGGATATTTCAGAATTCAATCAGAACTCATTCGAAAGTTCGAACAAGTTCGAATGGTTTGCCGGAGAGTACAAATAAATGATAAGAATAAAATCGACAAAGTCGAAGTACCCTTCTCTACACATATTTCCACAAAGTGGAAAATATGAGGCAAAAATCTAATAGAAAACAACTACTTCCCTGGCCAATGCCACGACGGATATTGAACTACATCTGACAGATATTTCAAAGATTTCCAAGAAGACTCAATTCCACTTCGTGGAAATATGTGGAGAGAATGGAACTTCGAGTTTGTCGATTTTATTCTTATCATTTATTTGTACTCTCCGGCAAAACATTCGAACTTGTTCGAATTTTCGCATTTACTCTACCCGGAGTCTTTTGCTGTCTCGAGGAGTGCTTATTGATTTTCCTGGTGGATGGCGCGGCGACTGACTTACTGTAAGTCGCTGCTTCATCCGTAGGGAATTATCAGATAAACAATAGATTGTAATTCATTTCGCAGGGACAAGACAACTCAAAGTTGTCGGACCTACCCTTGCACTGATGAGAGGCAACAACTTCGAAACATGTCTGCAAGTGGTCATCTCCAGCCGAATTAAGGATAATCTTTTGTTTGTCTACAATAAGCACTTGCAACTGAGTCTTCTTTGAAGAACGTTGCACAAATATCTGTCAGATGTAGTTCAATATCCGTCGTGGCATTAGCCAGGGAAGTAGTTGTTCTCTGTCAGATTTTTGCCTCATATTTTCCTCTTTGTGGAAATGTGTGGAGAGAAGGGTACTTCGACTTTGTCGATTTTATTCTTATAATTTATTTGTACCCTCCGGCAAAACATTCGAATTTTTCATAACTTATTGGGTTTCAAGTGAGCTGATTTTTTTTTTTGTAGCTAATTACAGATTTTTCCTTCTTTTTCCGACGAATTTCGAAAAAACGACTCGTTTTCTACCGGTAATGTTCGTCTTTTCAAGCTCGCCAGCCGATCAATAAACCACCAAGTTACATATACCATTTGATAGTAGACATTTCAGCATAAAATGATCACTTATAGACCTTCTAAATACAGAAAAACACCAAGACAATTATTGTTCGTGGAAAATAGGGTTATTTTTGTCGAAAAATGTACATAACTCGAAAACTAGTCGTCTTCTGAATTGCGAAAGAATCATGCTCATTCGACATCAAAAAAGGCATATTCCTACAAATTTTCATGTAAATTAAATCATTTATACGCGAGAAAAAAATTAAATATTCGAGGTTATGTCGAAAAGTGTTGTAGATAATAAAACAATCTAAAACTTTTATATTCAACTTTTTGATCAAACATTTTCCGTTTAAAGGTCACGTTTCGCCGCAAATCACAAAAAACCGTTTTCAACCCCTGCACTGCATACCCATTTCACCATTCTGAGTGTTTTCGTGTTTAAATATTTTTTTCACTCCAAGTGGGAACCTCTACAACATTCTCCACCTGGTCCTTGCCTGTTACTTTTTTCTTATTTAAGGCGTTTAAAATTCGTTTTGGCATCAGCCTTAGAAGCCGCCTCCTTTTCGAGTACTTCAAAGAGGTTCGAGAAAAATAAATATTTTGCTTCAAAAAAAGGCGTCTAATTTAGAACAGGAAAAGGTATTTTTGATTATTTACACTAGATTTTGCGACAAACATACAATTTTTACACAAAAATATTAAAACGTTTTTTCCGATTTTCCCGGAAAACTTGAGGTTATGTGGATAAATCTTGATACAAAAGTTGTAGATATTTTAATTGCCAACAAGTTTTTCCTTCAACTTTTTTTGTAGGAGGTTAATTTTCGTGCAAAAGTTCACCTTCTTTCGCCCTTCTATCATAATCGAATCCTTATTTATGTCCTTGTTTATTCTCTGCACCTATTAATATTACTCAATATTTTCGAAAGGTTTCAACTGTTAATTTCAATAATTTTAATAAATAAAATTGAGTTTAGAACAAAAATTTGAAAAATTGATTTTTGAAAATCAGTTTTTTCAATTTCTCGCGGTTTCTAAAAAAAAAAATTTGAGGTAATGAGGAATAATGTTTGATATAAAAGTTGTGAAATTTCTTATTTTCAACAACTTTGTTTTTTCGATAGGATGTCAACTTTCGTTGGCAATCGCGATAAAACCGTGAAATATTACTTTCAACCCATAAAAGTTCACCCTGTTCCATCCTCCATCTTTTCGACTCCAATTTATTTTCCCCATCATTCGAACAATATTTTGCTGATCGTCCATTAGGTCTCATGCTGTTATTTTTTTTAATCTCAAAAATGCATCAGCACTGGTCTAATAATAATACTAATAATACTCATTGATCCTTTCATTCTAAAAATTTACTACATGCTAGGATAATTGTAGACATTGCGGAATACGGAAAATTTCATTTTTCTCAATTTTATTGTCATAACACATGACGAAATTATCTAACTATAATGTGGAAACTTATTATTAGGTTTACATTGATAGAATATACTGCCAGCAAGGAGAAATTGAATCATCAATATTTTAATATAAACGGCCAGTGTAGAAGTACAGGTCCCTTCTGACTATTGACTTTCTGTCGTCAGATCAATATGTGGTGTCGAACTTGTACGACAATTTTGTTATATGGATGATTTTTGTCGATATTCGAAAATATTTGAAGTTGAATGTATTTTGTATTTACAAATAAATCTCTATATAGTATAGTCTGGAATGTTGGAATTCGTTAAAATCCCAATAGATCCTAATATTTTTTGAGTGTTTTTACGTATTAATCCTAAATATCTTAAATAAGATTTAACGGTAACAGCAATTTGTTTACCTTGATACCCATCAAGAATTTTATATATAATTAGAAAGGATTTCGCTTTGGACAATATTAGTTCGGTGATAGGCTAGTGAAAGTTGAGGAAAATATCTGATTGGAAGTTATTATAAACTTGACGTCATTTGAAGATTTTTTCCAGTGCACTGGTGTACCATACAGCCGTGATACAACATTTGGTCCTTTTTTGTATTGGATAATCTTGTGTATTCTTTCATTTTCAGAATCTGCTTCATGCAACATTATTCACATTTCAATAAATACTCATCAAAAGAGATCAATTAAATACTCTGGGTATGCGAGTACCTGAGCTATGTTCCAAAAATACACAATATTTGGAGACTCGTGAAATACACTGGCAGTTCTGAAATAACGATTGAGTTTTGGTAATTTCAAATGGCTAAAACTCAAAAAATTTAGGTTTATAGCCATTTGAAAATGGCAACATTCCATTGTTGTTTCGAAACACCTCGGGTATTCTACGTAACTTCAATCATTCGTTTGTTTGGGTAAATAGCTTGGGTACTTGCATACCCAGATATTTTCACTGATCTCTCATAATAAGATTTTGTTGAATTTTCTTCCTCGTCCATGATTTATCATCAAATTTGATTAACCTGTGAATAACTTGGCAACGTTGCATCTGGTGCTAAAAGTATTATTTTGTGAATATCACGTAAAGCATAGCCTGAAAATGAAAGAATCTTCAGAGTCATTCATTTAAAAAGAAACCAAATGTTGTTCCCCGAATTTATGGTGCAACCTGTACACTCGAGAATGATTTTCAATGACTATCACGTCGAGTCAAGTGTCCAATAACTTCCAACCAGTTTTCAATCGAATAAATAAATATTTGGAACCTTTGGTGTAATTACAATTCAAGAAAAAGAGATTACCTAAAGAACAAAAATACGTCAATTTACACTCGACACTCGTTTCGCTAACAAAGTTAGCATCTTCAGGAGCTAAATATTTACTGTACTATAAAGCTATCTATTTTACTTTATCCGCCTACATCAAATTGCCAACTCTCATTGTTTCCGTAATGTGTGGAATTTATTTGCTCTGAATTAATTTTATACCTACTAATTACTCCATTAGGAATAGGAGACACCTTTATTGAACTATGAACTTGAACAATGGAATGTATGGAGAAGTATATGGTCATGAACCTGTTCAATCAATCAAACTTGTGTCACATAATCCAAAACACAGATAGACCATTGGCCCATGACACTAGAAGTGTCGATTATCTACGAAGGTTGGATTATCGGAAAAAAAAGTGGTTTGTTGGATCGGTACCCAGTTGCCCCCCTCCCTGTTCAATCAACTTCCGGTTGAAAGCAATGTTGAAAATGTTATTATAGAAGCAGCTGTACAAATGTATTGGAATAACCGGGCTCTAGCCGATTTGCATACGTCTAGCTCGGTACCCAAGGGCGGCATACGGACCGGAAGTTACGCTTACCGCCATTTCACTCAGAGTTTTTACGAAGATATGCCCTTTGGTTATACCCTTCATTTTGACTCATCAATCAATGTTTGCATTTGCATACAATTTGGTTGGGATAATTTAGCCGTATTTGAAGGAAAGGTGACGTCATTGACGTCAGGGAAGGGGGCGACCGGGTACCGATCCAAAAAACCACTTTTTTCCCGATAATCCAACTTAATCTTCATGTTCCTTGAAGATAATCGACCCCCTAGTGTTATGGTCCAACGGTGTATAAATCCCAGTCAACACAGAATGGTCTCAGAGGTGGTAGTGGGATTCACATTCATGTTTCAGATCATACCAGTAAATCGCAAACTGACTTCCATTATTATCGTATAAACGTCTATTCGGTGCCCCGTTGGTCATGTCGAGACATCAAAATGTGATGCAAAATGTGACTCGAAATTATCCAAATGTGACATTCCATTTACACTTCGGAATCGAATGCACATTGAGACCCTTTCGATGTAAATGTGAAATTAAATAGACTGGCACTTATTTAAAAATGCGCTTCATTTTCTGATTCACATGTATGTCAAGAATAAAACAAAGATTACCATGTTTCAACATAAACAGAAATTATACCTCAATATTATTATTCTTACTAATGAATTACTGTTCATATGGATGGAATGCTAGAAAACAAATGCGTAAGATGATTCCGTAGTGTATACTTCTCACAAACAAAAAAAAATTATCAAACTATGGCTGAATCATGAAAAAAAAAACAATATACAGAAATGTAGAAGAATCTATAATTCAACTCCAATCCCCTGGGCAGCATTTTCTTCACGGCGAAATCAGTACCTATCCCGAAAATGCCAAATTCTGTAAATCACTGAATTTACCTTTCTGAGTTTCTACTCACCGTTCCGGTCCTTGAAGAGATACAGTTCTTGGTAGAAATAATAATTGGGCAATGTTAATGAACACATTTTATTCAACTATTGAAATAAAAACAAACAAACAGAACACTACACACTATCAGAACTACCTATAGAATATTTAAAGAATGGCGTCAACCAAATACAAATTCTACTTGACTCTCGAATCGACAAACACCTCTGGCCATTTTGTGCCGTGATGGTGATATTTCGATCCATTTTGTTACCAATCTAATTCCTTCTATAGCGACAAAATCGCAATGAAACCAAAATTCATGTTGTGTGTTCTTCACATTTTACGCCTCAAAGCGACACTAATGAGAAGAGAATTGTGAACAATTTGGCATCACCAAGTGGTAACAGTGATGTATAAAATGCAACTCATTTTGTTACCATAATAATCAAGTTTGTGTTAACTGGGAAGAAATCAAATATTTGGGAATTATTATCAATGAAACGCTCAGATGAGATAACCCTTCAGAATATTTGAATAGCAAACTAAGAAAACTGGTATTTGCATTTTACAAACTCAGTGATATTCTTTCAGAAAAAAATGGCCTAAAAATCTGTTATATCCTACGGAATAATAGTATGGGGAGCTGCATATCATAATTAAATAAATAGTTGGAAAGTCACGCAGAAATGGATTTTGAAAGTAATACTAAGAAAAAGACGCAGATTCGCCACCGAACAACTCTTCATAGAAAGTAAAATGCTTGACCTAACAAATTTATATATTTTCAATATTGCGAAATTCATGTACAAAAATAGAATGCAACATCAAGAAATTTCCCACAGTCACAGTACGAGACAAAAAGGACTCAAAAGTTTAAATATTCCTCGTCCTAATTCTACCCTCTATAAAAAGTCAATAGCATACGTTGGCCCTAAAATATATAATTTCATCCCATCAAAAACATTCATGGCTACAAATTATTCTGCAGAAAGCTAGTTGCCTTCATTTTCCTGAACTCTAGAACTCTTGAAGTACTTCTAAAATAAATTTCGGATAAATTATTCCTGTTTTCTTATTTCCTTAGTTTATCATAAATGTATTATTTAATGTACTCATATTACCATATCTACCAAATGTTCGTAAAACTTCATTTAATTACTGTCATAGTATTATTCAGGCAGAAAACGATCTCATCCTGAGATCACGTGGCTTAAAATGGTTAACATTTTATTATATTACCATTGTAATGAAAATATTATCAACTCAATAAAATCAATAAAACTCAGAAAATAATCGGTGGTCGTGATCCAAATCATGTAGACACTCGATTTTGCTCGTACTTCCACAGCCCTTCTAGCCCCACATACATATGGTATACCACGATGAGCTAAGTCGATATGTACAGGGTGACCCAGGGGTTGTGTGCATGGTCCATAACTTTTTTTCTATGCAAGCAATCGACTTGATTTTTTTTTCAATCGATAGGTTCAACAATGAGCACATTCTGAAAATATGTTCATCGATATACAAGATGTTTCAAAATAAAATACACGACTACGTTCAATTTTTTTAAATGGCAACCCTCCTTTTTTATTACATTTTTGGATTCCCCACTAAATTGTCAACATAACGCACCTTAGTTTCATATACCTATCTGCAATAGTTTTTGACTTATGCCAATTTATGTGTCAAAATCGCGTCGCGCATGGACCCACAGAAAAATTCATAACTTCAGAACTTTTCAAGATAACTCAACCTACTTTTTCCCAGACTATTCCTCAAGCTTCAGAGCACCTTTTGAAATGCTGGCGAACTTGAAGTCAATGTTCCATCGCCTACTACGATTTTTTTCAAATGACGGTTTACAAATGGCAATAACTCGATTTTTTCAAATGCAACACCCTATATTTTATTACACCATTACATGGCATTTTCTAAGAGCTTTCCGTCAATATAGCATTTGTAGGGTCTACTTTGTGTAGTTTGCGAAATATGTTGAAAATAAGAAATGTGGATTATTTTTAAGGAATCTAGTAGGCTGCTTTCGTAAAATTTGTCACATTCTTAAAATTATGGAGAGAATATGTTTTTGAAATTGTAATATAAACAGGAGTACATTACAAAGAAAATAATTCTAGTAATAGTTACAATAACAGGAAAGAGTGATTAACAATAAACCATGTAAAAATTTTGGGGAAAGGCCACTTATAAATGCTCAAATAGGTCCCCTTCATGTTCCACACAAGCTGCTAGTCTTCTTGTGAATGAGTCCCGAACTCTAGCAAGCATTGCTCCATTAGTTGAACGGAAGGCTTCCGTGATCCTATTTTTCATATCATCTGCAGACGATCTCTGAAAACCCTTTCTTTCACGTACCACCAAAGAAAGAAATCTAGAGGCGTAAGGTCTGGGGATCGCGCGGGCCAAGGAATAGTACCTCCTCGGCCTATCCAACGATTAGGATAGGATTGATCTAAAAATTCTCGAACTATACTATGGTTATGCACCGGCGCACCATCGTGCTGCAACCACATGGTTCTTCGGGTATTTAAATCCACTTCTTCTAACATTCTCGGAAGATGTTCGCGAAGGAAACGTAAATATCTTTCACCATTTAGCACATTGTCGAAGAAGTAGGGACCAATAATGTGATTTCCAATAATTCCTCCCCAAACATTAAGCGACCATCGGTGGTCAAGAGTCTTCAACCAGTGAGGATTTTCGACTGCATAATAATGCATGTTGTGTTTGTTGACCGAACCGTTGATCTTGAAAGTTGCTTTATCAGAAAACAGAATTTTGTTTAAAGTATTATAATCCTCATCAATCATGCCATTCATTTGAATACAGAACGCAACTCTATTGGCAAAATCATCACCATACAATTCTTGATGTAGGTTCAGATGAAAAGGGTGGAACTTATGTTTCAATATTATTCTGTTCACACTACTTTGTGAAATATCCGTTTCCGCTGCTATTTCCCTAGTGATTACGTGAGGATTTTCCTGTAGCATCAATAAAACTTGCAACTCATTTTCCTCATCAATTCGACCACCAACAATTTCCTTTCTAGTATAAGACAAACTACCACTGAGTTCAAACCGATCTCTTAACTTTTGGAATGAAGACACCCGTGGAGTTCTTGCTTTCGGATATTTTTCATGGTAGATTCTGCTTGCTAATAAAGGATTTCTGTCAGCTTCGCCAATACAGTAGACCATATTCACTAATTCTTCGCGAGTGAAATTCATTTTCAACAATTTTACGTGTACAATTATTAACAGTACAAGGATGTCAAATTTTACGAAAGCAGCCTACTAGATTCCTCAAAAATCATCCACATTTCTTATTTTCAACATATTTCGCAAACTACACAAAGTAGACCGCACAAATGCTATATTGACGAAAAGCTCTTAGAAAATGCCATGTAATGGTGTAATAAAATACATTTGCAAAATGCATTTGAAAAAATCGAGTTAATGCCATTTGTAAACCGTCATTTGAAAAAAATCGTGGTAGGCGATGGAACATTGACTTCAAGTTCGCCAGCATTTCAAAAGATGCTCTGAAGCTTGAGGAATAGTCTGGGAAAAAGTAGGTTATCTTGAAAGGTTCTGAAGTTATGAATTTTTCTGTTGGTCCATGCACGACGCGATTTTGACACATAAATTGGCATAAGTCAAAAACTATTGCAGATAGGTATATCAAACCAGGGTGCGTTATGTTGACAATTTAGTGGCGAATCCAAAAATGGAATAAAAAAGGAGGGTTTCCATTTATAAAAATTGAACGTAGTTGTGTATTTTATTTTGAAATATCTTGTATATCAATGAAAATATTTTCAGAATTGTTGAATCAATCTATCGATTGAAAAAAAAAAAATTTAAGTCGATTGCTTACATAGAAAAAAAGTTATGGACCATGCACACACCTCTGGGTCACCCTGTATATGGAAAACTAATCGGAGTATTTTTCTGAAAATTTGTGTATGGGAGTTTTCCCAAAAACTCGTTTCAGTTAAAATATTTTCAGTTGTCTATGACTTCAGGTTATACCGGAAGCAGATCCCAACTTTGTTTTTTTGAATGGAACACCATGTCTTTTATTGCGCTTCTAGAAACTAAGATGAATTTCAATGTAACATTATTCGAAACATCATATTATTTAGAAAATTTTTACAAATGCAGCCCTTCACAAAAAAGGTTTTTTTTTGAAAACTAACAGAGTCTGTTCAAAAAGTATTAAAATATGCCTGAATAAGACCTGAAGATTCCTAAATCTTTGATAACTATTTTTTTTCAAACTGCAACCCTATTTTGAAATTATTTTGAAATTGTGGTTTAGCTAATTTGATATACTTTTAGTCGTAAAGTAATGTTACTTTCAATGTACAATAGTTTGTTCAATTCAGAAATATCATAATTTACGTGAAAAGTTTATGAAAAAAGTGGGAAATTTTGTTTAGCTTTCATAACATATTGAAAACAACAATAACAAAGTAAAAACATCTGCCCTTCGGGGCGGCTTAAATGATGTCGCATTCGCTTTAACAGATGCAGGGAAACCCGAAAAACCTGCAACACCACATCCTCTCCTGAAGAGCTGAAATTTATCTACAATTGAAAACTTTCAAAGAGCTCAGACGAATTGTGAAAATCTGCTCTACGGTAAAATAGGATGCATGGTATCTCCAGAGGTCTCAAAAACTCCAGTTCGAAAGAGATATTATATTTTACGGGGGTCAAGTGGACAAGTAATTAAAATACTGATCTTTTATCCACTCTGGTCGCCGGTCGTGGGTTCGAAGCCTAGCGACTGCTTATATTTCTCTGATGGCCCAAAAAAGTGGAATAGCACGTAAAAAGTAAGAATTCATTAATCCTTGGCTCTCACAAGTTTCGTCTTTTGAGGGCTGTCGTTCGTAAGGGAACGACATCTGGTTAACGGAAACATTAATTTTAAAGAACGATTTATGCAACTATCTTCAAAGGACCCCGCACACATTCAATGAAAAAAAGTCTTACTGTGAAAATGGCTGAATTTTTGGTATGTTGTAGCTGAAGATATTCTGAGTAAAAGTCTCCATTGGCCATGACCAGATTCGGCGCTAGAGGGTGACACATCATGAATTTAGGGATTTTTGGAAAAATTTGAATGTATAATAAAATATCAATATACCATTCATATATTGAACTAGTGAGCGACTGGTCATTACTGACATTCGTGAGAAATATGTTTCATAATACAGAAAAAACGAAACTGTTTTTCTACAAGGTATTCAATAATATAATCAATTCTCCTGGGTATGAATACGCATACGAGTGTATAAGTTGATTGAGTTCATTATTGACTATCAATCAGATTGGATTTTTGAATTGTTGACACCCTGTAGCTCAAAAACTGGCCATCTGTGAACTGGACAACGTAATGAGGATGGCAGGATCAAAAAAATATCAAATAAAAAATGAGGATAAATGTGCCTACTCACAAAGTATTTTGATCTTTTTTTATTTCAGAAGGTATGGTCGAAATATCTGTAGGCTAGTTAAGCCCGTGGCTTACGGTCAAATAGATTGATTTTACCGCCTTGAAATGAAGTTAATTCAATTGGTTTGTTTCACCATGAGCCATGAGATTTAGATTTGGGTAAAACTAACAGTTAGCCATACAATTTTTGCGATCACCAAATCAACATGACTTTCGCCTACGCAGTTCATTAGCTACTAATATCAAGAATTTTCGTGGAATTGACAATTTCGGAGCATAGGACTGGGAACACCTACCGTTCAATTTGTAGGACAATATGACCATTCAATTATACAAATATTAACCAAGTAACGGTAAAAAAATCCGCTGGTTATCAATGATTTTTTATGACCACGTCAATGGTACATGTTGGGAGTGGGGGACTCTTCAGTCCTACCATCCATTTTGTAGGACAAAAGTTTTTTCGAGTACTTCATCGAATTATCTCGAGGTTCAACTGAAAAAGTAACTGTTATTAATGACTTTTTTGCACTCACCAAATCGACATGATTGACGCCTGCGCATTTTATTAGCTACCACTTTCGAGAATTTTCGTATAGGGAAAAGTTGGGCGTCTTAATAGAAAGAAGCTACTCACGAAGATTCAGCCTGTTATTAATAATTTTATTTTGCCATGGTATTGACAATATCGGAGCGTAGGACTGGGAACACCCACCATTCAATTTGTAGGACAATATGACCATTCAATTATACAAATATTAACCAAGCAACGGTTAAAAATCCGCTTGTCATTAATGAATTTTTGCACTCACCAAATCGACATGATTAACGCTTTCGCATTTTAGTAGTTACCACCATTGTTTATATAGAAGTAAGAACCACTATCGAGAATTTTCGTAGAAGAAAAAGTTGGGCGTCTCGACAAAATGAAGCTACTCAGGAAGATTCAGCCTGTTATTAATCATTTTTGAAAATAGGCGTGGGATCCCGGTCTATATGCTGAAGTTTCAATAAACAATGTTTGATAATAACTTGACGTTAAAGCATAATTATTATATCAAAATCATTCAATATGCCCCGTTTAGGATTTAGTAACGAAGATTACTTCAATTTATTAATAATTTACGGGAAATGTGACAAGGTTATTAAAGCGCCTGTGAAACCTTCCGTTCGCGATACCCGGATAGATCAACGCCCACTCATGACACCCTGACGCGGCTCATTCACAATTGCAGAACACACGGGCAGTTCGTTAAAAAGCAAGAAAAAAGTGAACCTGTCTTAGATAATGAAGTAAGAGACTAGGTATAATTCAGAGCGCATCCAGAAAATTCCTTAGTAGATGCAGAAGAGATTTGGTGATGTGATGTGATGAGTATTCAGAGGATTCTAAAAAAACATAAGTACCATCCGTATTCATTCTCAGCAGTTCAGAATTTAAGAGTAGGTGATGAACAATGGAGGAATGATTTTTGCGAATTCATATTATTCAAAATTCAGGAAGACGAACATTTTTTACAAACATTGATTTAGACGGCCAAGGCAAAGTTTATTAAAAATGGAATGTTCAATCACTGTAATTTACATTACTGGAGTGATACTACTAAGTAATCCACACGTTTTTCGAGAAAGACAATTTCAAGGTTACTATGAAGTATCAATGTTTTTTCTGCAATAAAAAATTACGGTGTATGCGTGTGGTGCATTTTTATGATGACAATTTGAATGGTAAGCTTATTGGAGATCGAAAAAAATATTTTCCGTTAATTTTAGGTCAGATATATCTCTAAATTAAAAAATTATTTACATCCATTAGATTTGAATTCGAATCAGCTGTAGTATCAACATGACGGAGACCTCATAATATTGCACCTGTGAATACATTTTCAAAGAGTAATTTTGTAGATCATTGAATAGCGATCAATGGACCCCTTCGATATCACTACAAAAGATTTCCAGGAGAGAGTTAGGAATGCATTTCGATCTCTTTTCCCCAAGAAATTCAGAGTGATTCATATGCCGGATTTTTAAGAATTCAGAAATGTTAGAAAGTTGGGGGCAACCATTTCGAACATTTACTATAGTTTGTTCAATTTCTTGTTTGTTCCTATGTGTGTTTAACGATAGTGGATGATGATCCGCGTCCATTGTCTACTACAGGGTTAATTTTATTTTGCTTTTTAACAAACTTCCCGTGTGTTTTACATTTGTGAATGATCTGCGTCATGGTATTATAAGTGTGCTTTGGTCTATCGGGATACCGCAGAGGGAAGGTTTCAAATACTCTTTCAATAACCATGTCCAATTCTCTCCATAAATGACTAACAAATTAAAGTACGTAATGTTCATTTTAAAAACAGAACATGATTCAAAATTTCACTACGCTTAAACACAAATCATTAAAAAATATTGTTTGTTGAAACTTTAGAATTTGTTTCTTGTCGATTCTTTCAAAAAAGGCTACTGAAAATTCAGAACTTTTAGTTTTCCCAGGTTTCTACAAAAAACGTTTGATTTAGATATAGGGTTGTAAGCATAAACTTCCCCTATTTTTCAGCGTGGAAATTACTGGCGTTGAGAAAAATGGGGTCGCCATTAAAAAATAAATTTACAGAATTTTCTATATAGCTGAATTTGGCGCCAATTTCTGAGCACCCCGTATAATTTTATTAAAAAGTTTTAGAAGATTTAGGAAGCTTTAGGTCTTATTCAGGTAAACTCTGTCCATTGTTGACCTGACTTTGTTTCCAAAAAATAATATTTTTTGTGAAGGGCTGCACCTCTAAAAATTTTCACTTATAATATCACAAGAGTTTAAATTATCTCCGGAAATTTTTTTGAGGGGCACGAACATTTTGAAAATTATCCCGAGTCGCGAAGCGACGATGGATAATTTTCTTAAAATATTCGTGCCCGAAAGAAAATTTCCAGGAATAATTTAAGCTTGCGTGGTATTCGGTAAGAAAATTTCACACCATAATTTGGAAAAAAAATTATTAATCCAATCTGACATTTTAAATTAATTTCACTGCTTGTCAAGTCCACCATGTTTCGTTAAAAAAAATATTACCAACTTTAGTTACACCAAATGCTAAAACTCAGATGGGTATTAGATCAGTCTATCGCCCTTTCATAATTTTAGGTTACGATGGTAGAAATGTATTTTTTATTAAAGGAATCCATAACACTTCTAATGTAAACAATATAATATTAACATGATTTGTTGCAGTGAGTGGCCGTGATATAGGCGGCCATGCTTTTGACAGATGAGGTTTATATTGGTAAATTACATTGAGTTACTGTATAGTAAACCAGCAAACAAAGATATTCTTATGTAAAACATTTCTTGTAAGCATTTGCGTTAAACAATTTGAGAAAAATGAAATGCTTTTAAAAGTACAATTTATGTAAATACTGCAAAGAGTTGAGTCAAGTGCAAATATGTTATCCAAAATTAAAATATTTAACGAATTTAATGGAAGATTGCGACCAGCTGGAAGCGTTAGCGATTGGTTTGTTTACTGTTTACTGTTTGTCTGCTGCAGAACATTTGAATCTTACTATGTTTGTAGATCTTACGTTTTTTGAAATATAAATTATTAATGCATAGTAATTAAACAAATTTGTGTTTTCTGTTTAATGAAACTTTATAGCGAATAATAAATAATAATGTTAATTCTTATAGAAATTTTGCATTATTCACAGGTATATCTACAATATTTAATGGTTGTAGAACATATGTTTACCTTTTCAAATGTCAAAAAATTTCTACTTAAATATTGTGGTGCCACGAAAAAATTTCCGGAATTTTTTTTAGTTGCCATGGTAACTAGTCAAAATTAAGGCATCTTATTGGTTAAAAAGTAGAGGTGTGAAATTTTCAACAAAATTCAAATAACTGGAAACTGAAGCCCTTAGATTCTGAAAATCTTATGAAAAAGACTCCAGGTATTTTCCCATCCAGGGTGTAAATTTGAAAACTTCCAATGCGAATATCTCGCGAAATGAAAAAGTTAGAAAAACGTCGTTTGGCACAAATGCTAAAGAGTTAGGAGGAACTAGAACCACCATATTTCAGTGAAGGGATGAGCCACCCCTTAGGTGCGACACACCCCAATTTCAAAATGTCAAATGGCACTACCTCTGTTGTGATACCTCAAACGAAAGGTCTCATTCAGTAGTATTCACCTGTAAAATAATTTTTTTCCACCCAGTATTGTGTTGAAAGGATATTTTATTTGATCAGATGTTCAAAAAGCATTCAATTCTGTTGTAAGCAATAGTATACTCGATTTTCAAATTCCATTATAACATTTTGGAACACATCTCTTGTAATAGATGTGCGTTCTGCAATACTCCGTTGTCGAAGATCTTCTATTGAATTAGGTTGTGTTTCAAATACGACGGATTTCAAATGTCACCAGAGAAAGAAATCGAGGGGTGTTAGATCTGGAGATCTCGCTGGCCATTCGATTGAACCTCTCGGTCCAATCCACTGACCTGGAAAAGCATCATTCAAAAATTGCCTGACTGGAAATACGCACTGGGGTGGTGCTACATCGTGCTGAAAATGTATTACGTTTTCATTCAGGTTTCTATTTCCGTCATTGTTCAACTGATTTTCTATTTCTGCAACAATTAAAGGTTGAATGGTGGTGCCTAACATTTTTAAATAGGTATCGCCATTAAGATTGCCATTGATAAATGATGGCCAAATCACTATGTCGCCTAAAGTTCCCTACCAGACATTTAATTTTTCTGGATACTACGTGTGTCCTTCCCTGAAGACATGCGGATTTTTGTCATTCCAGTACCTACAGTTGTGTTTGTGTTTGTTTACTGAACCATTTGAAAAAAAGTGGATACGTCGGTAAAACAAATATTTTTTAGCAACTGGGGAGTAATATGTAACATTTCGGTCATATCCTCGCAAAATTGAACTCTTCGATCAGTGTCGTCCTCCAGCAACTCCTGAAGAATGTGCATTTTGTATAGATGAAGCTTATGAAGTTTGAGTACCCGACGGATAGCTCAATGACAAACTCCTGTTATCGCTGAATCTTGGCGTAGAGACATTGTAGGATTCATAGGAAAATGTCTTAAAACTTCCACTTGTGCCGCTTCATCAAGTACTCTTTGATTGGTCTTTTTTTTGAATGCCACTGACCTTGTTTCTTCAAATTCAAGAATCTGTTGTCTGATGTAAGTACGACTTACATTTTTTCCCGGGTTTCTTTCGTTAAACGCTGCAGCAGTTCTTAAGGCACAACGATTTTCAACGCCATAGATCAACACCACAGATCAACACCATCTAAATTCTTTCAGGCAAACTGTGAACCATGATGAACAGAAAATACAAGTTCTCAATTCATTTGAGATAATTTCAATTAGACGGTTTCTGATATTACAGTAAAACCTAGTACAAATGACTAAATTTTTACCAACATTGATAGAAAGGTACAAATCCGATAAAAACAATGCTACTTTTTCAAGAACTTTTCATTTATTCTGAAAAAAATGCTCCAACATGATTTTGTTTTTTTCATAAGAAACTGGAATACATGTTGACCATCCACTTAATAAAAAGAATATAATTTGAAAATCGATTGGACTATTGTTTAGAACTGAATGGAATGCATTTTGAACATCTGATCAAATGAAATATCATTTTAACAGAATCCAATTCATTTATTCGAAATATGTTTTTATTCCACGCTGTGTTGGATGAAAAAATAAAATTATTGTACAGGTGAATACTACTAAATGAGACCTTTCATTTGAGGTATTACAAAAGAGGTAGTGCCATTTGACATTTTAAAGTTGGGTTGTGTCGCACCTAAGGGGTGACTCGCGCCTTCACTGAAATATGGTGGTTTTAGTTCCCCCTAACTCGTTAGCCTTTGTGATAAATGGCGTTTATCTAACTTTTTTATTTCGCGAGATATTTGCATTGAAAGTTTTCAAATTTACACCCTGTACAAATGTCGACTCAGCTCACCGTGGTGTACCCAGTACTTCTCTTATAGTCCTTACAGCTAATTTCGTAATTCTCCTAATTTTCTTTTTCTTCTGTCTTGTCTTTGGGAGTAGGTAACCAAGAGTTGTAGTTCATACGAAGCTTTGTGTACTGAGAGTTCTGACAATGCCTTCGAAACCAAGTGATTCGAGGTTCGTATGGTGTAACGACATATTTAGGAGGGTTTTCCTCCTTTTGAAATGTCGAAGAGTTAGGAAGGGTTTCCTTAAATCTATGTTTCCTAATCAGTATGTCCATAAAATAACCGATTAACTCATTTCTTAGTTTTGAATCTCTGTTGAGTGGAGACAACAGGAGTCGATACACCAAAAAAAATTATGTTTTCCACACCCACGATTTGTGAAAATCATTGGATTTGAAGTTTTTATTATTAATGTCGAATTTAAATTATTTTGCTTTACAGCCCTTCAGTTTGGGTAAATATTCGTTGCAACTTCATAGGTAATGAAAGCCACATTATTATTATATCTGATAGAAAATAAACTCAGTATGAATATTTATTTGATTCCAGTGCGACTGAAGCATTTCTATGATAATAGTTATAACCTGATAATAGACTTATCGACTGCAGAATTTGTTATTCATTTCAGTTGTAGTGAAAACATTTCATGAACAGATTAAAACAGAAAAGTCTCATTCGGATACTTGTTGACATTTTGAAGAAAAAAGCTATTATAAATTCAATATAGTTTGTAATTTAATAATTGTTACTATAGGCCAAGCTGTAGATAAAACTAAGAGGCTCTTTTCACACAAAATAATAGACGCAAACGGCTTATACTTCTTTTTATAAGATAGTTCGTGAATGAAAACCCCGGTTTTCACCTCAGCAAAATCGCTTTGTGGAATTTTGTAAACAAGAAATAATGAAAAAATTGATTTTTTTGCGAATATCTCAAAAAGTATTGGAGGAATCGTTTCACAGTCGATAGATCTTTCGTAGGGAATTATAAAACCTACAAAGTGTTTTTTTTTACGACCAGATAGGTGCATTTTTCACTGAGAAAATCAGGGAGAACCTTGAAAAAGAAACTATTTTTCAAGCTAGACAAACAATATTGCGGAAACTGATAGATAACAACATTAGCTTGCAAGATGTGCCCTTAAATTGTTTTTAATGCGATTATGCATAAACTACACATACACTACATAGGGAATTATAAAACCTACAAAGTGTTTTTTTTTACGACCAGATAGGTGCATTTTTCACTGAGAAAATCAGGGAGAACCTTGAAAAAGAAACTATTTTTCAAGCTAGACAAACAATATTGCGGAAACTGATAGATAACAACATTAGCTTGCAAGATGTGCCCTTAAATTGTTTTTAATGCGATTATGCATAAACTACACATCGGACAGTAAACATCTTGCGCCTAGTTGAACCACATCTTATTATCTATCAGTTTCAACAATACTCTTTGCCCAGCTTCAGATTTATAAAAATAATAAATTTTTGAAAAATGGTCTCTTTTTTGAGGTTTTCCCGGATTTTCTCAGTGGAAAATGCACCGATCCGGTCGTGTGAAAATCCGTTTTGTAGGTTTTCTAAATCTCTACAAAAGTTCCTGTATAACGATTCCTTGAATAATCATTGAGATAATTCCAAAAAAGCAAATGTTGTAATTTTTTCACTACTGCTTGTTTAAAAAAATTCACAAAACGATTTGCTGGGGCGAAAAATGGGTTTTTCATTTACGTACTATGTTATAACAATAGGTATATGCCATTTGTGGCTTTTATTTTGTGGGTGAAAAACCCTCTATAGCTTGGTCTAGTAGCTAAATCAGCTGAGCAGTAATATAATCTTTTCCTTATTTTCACCCAAATTTAGAAATTGTCCTAACACATTTAGGAAAAAACATTTACACGAAATTGAATTTTTGTTTACATTACAAAATGCAATCCGAAAGCGCAAATCATTTCCCGTTGCTCAATTATTAACTTTTCCTATTTGCTATTATAATAATGAACATATGCTTGCGCCATGTATAATTATTTACACCTAGACTATAACTGCTTGAACAACCAATTACCTTTGCCGTTGTTTGAGTACACCGACCTCTGAGTGACACGGTGTAGAAAAATTTCAGTAGTCAACATTCTTCAATGATAAATGAGAACAGGCAAAAATATGTAACAGAATTGCTATTGTATGTTTTTTTTTGTTTAAAATTGTTTTTTTGTGAACCAGCTGTCGTCCCCTTACGAACGGCAGCCCTCAAAAGTCGAAACTTGTGCGATCCAAGTATTAACGAAGTCTTACCTTTTTACGTTCGATTCCTAGCACTTTCTCGGGCCATCAGAAAAATATCTGCAGTCGCTAGTGTTTGAACCTTTGACTGATAGCCAATGTGATCGAAACAGCGGCGGTTCAACCACTAGGCTACCTGGCCTGAATGAAAGTTCAATCGGCTAACTCACCCAGTTTTTAGTTAAATGACTCATTCAGAATAAAATAATATGAGCGGTCTAGGTGTCGACCGCCTAAACTACAGCTTGAAGTGGACGTTGGTTCGAGACCCGGTACAAAATACATTATTTTTTCAAATTTATCGATATCGATATACACATACATGCCATGTTCACAAGTAACTGTATTCTAATTTTGAACCAGAATGACAGACACAAAAAAACAATATCAATTCAAAGAAATTACTGAAAAACTAACTAATTCGTGAGACAATAGCTTAACGGAACGATTCCAGATATATGTATATCTGCTTGATTGTTTTTGAACGCGTTTTTTTATGTAAGTATTTGAAAAAACGGTGATGTTAACTGGAAGGAAATGGCTCTACCCAAACGATTCTGTTATAATGGTGATTCAGGTCATAGGGGTCTTTGGTAGACTGATGGTCACGCTACTCTCAAATCTGATTGAATTATAAATACTGGTTTACCGTAAGATGGCAGAAATCTCAGCCGGACAAATGCAGAAGACTGTTGTCATTGGCTCACTTCGTCTTCTCAGAGCACATGATTCTCTTACGCCACTTACCCATGGGATGTGTTGAATGGGTGTTTGGGTGAATGTTATACCAGCGCGCCCTCTGGATGTACCAGAGCTTCGGAGAAAGGACCTGACTGGAATGTAAAAAAATAATAATAATTTTATACTCCATCGTAAATATTCGTAAAGTGTACCAAAAGGCTGGTAAAGAGTATTATTTGCCGTAGCGCACCAGTGCAACTTAACGACTTTTGGAGGCACTCTCGCTTTTCATCATCAGAAAAACCTGGAAAACATCTCGGATGGCAGAGTTGGTTCGGATACAGGGAAAAAGTATCCGAATACCGGATACGCATATTTCCAATGTTTCCGAATGCTTTTTAAAAAATTGCGGATACTTTCTCCTGAAAATGTATTCGAATACAAGTATTCGGATACTTTTTTCGGATACTTTTATGGATACCTTAAAATAAAATTTGAAAAATATCCTACAATCGCTACTAGAAAGTCGAATATTCAAGCATGGTTACGTGCAAAGAAAATCATTTATTACAATAATCTTTGTTGAAAGCAGTATAATTACTGATTGTTCGTAATTATATCAGGAGTCTCCATATCAATAAAGTCCTCCATTTCGATGCTAGGTATTACCATCAGCAGTACCCTGTCATGGAAAAGCCATGCGAGGTCCATTGTCATGTGTCTCTCAAAAACATGATTTTCTGTTTCATGTCAAGAGCTATTTCACTTCTCGTCAGTTGATTACGATTATGATCAGGGTGAGGCACAGATCCGACCTGCCCTAAAATACAGTTCTCTTATATGGAGTGCAGCTCACAAACACAAACTGAAACTTTTAGATCATGTCCAAAAAAGGGCTATTCATTTTACAAGTGATGCTGAGCTTACAAGCTCGCTTACTTCTCTGGAACACCGCAGAAAATTTGGCGATCTATCTGTTTTATAGATATTTTCATATGGACGATACTCTTCTGAAATATCATTAATCGTTCCACCGTTTAGCGGACTCATCGACACTGACCCGTCGAACTCAGTCTTCACATTTCTTTATCGTCACTTTGAAGACATGCCGAACATTTCTTTCCCAGGGGTCGTTCATTCAGCAAACGGTACAGCTTCAGAACTCTCTGCCTAGCGAGGTGTTCCCTGAGGCATACAGCTTGCAGAAATCTTTGAACATTACAGAATTTTATTCTTCGTGGGAAAGAAAACATTTGAAAAAACATGAGTACAATAAGTATATAGTAGACGAAATGGCTAAAAAGGAATTCAAAATATCCTCCATCCATACCAAGTAAGTTAGTAGGTACTCCTTCAAAAGACCAACACTCACCCTCAGGCGCTTTCCAACTGAGAACTTGTAATCCCTGAACTTATCCTGAACTGTACCTCAATAATTGAACTAGAAACTGACTATTTAATTGAAACATGGTTTTTAGTGGTCTGCGAGATCACTTCTGGAGCTACCGGAGTCACTCGAGGCTACTCATTGGGACAATTGGAGAGCAGCTCTGGCCACCCTAGGAGTGAAAAAAGAATCTCCGCGTAGGACAATCCAAAAATTATATTCCACCATGTCCGACATGATAGACTTTCATAAAATGCGGCTGTTTGGTACGGAATATTACTGGTCTCATTCATCGAATAATTTAAAAGTATCCGAAGATCGAAAAAAGAATTCGGTATTGGGATACAGAAATTCGGCCACGGATACGGATACTGAATGCAAAATTTGAAAAGTTTCCGAATACAGCTTTTGAATACTGTATCTGAATACAGAAGAATTTGGATGCTACCTAACTCTGCCAGGTGGTCGCTACGCAATCCACAATAGCATTAGAAGCCATGATTGGCATCTAGGCAACACGCATTCTGACTTGTATGTGTGTATGTATCCATTAGGATGTGTTACCAGTACCTGGATGATAATTGTTAAACATGCCACTAACACACCAACCTCGGAACACCAAGGATGTTATTTCATGCCCAGCAGACGGTTTCCTTACATGTCAGTAAATCATATAGGCAGCTCTTTAACTATTACCAGGTTTTCTGGCCTCACTGTCGTATCGTCGTATATTGAAAATCTGGTTCTGGCTGCTGCAGGGCATGTACACAGAATGTGTTTAGCCGTATCATCATTCTCCATGCATTCCTGGCACTCTGCATCTTGTGCAAGTCCGATTTTATGCATGTGATGTTTGAGTTTGCAGTGGCCAGTCAGCAAACCTACTATAACTCTGAGATGCGATCTATTGAGTTCTAGCAGTTTGTCAGAGTCCTGTTTTTCCTTGTAAAAGCGATAAATGCTTTGGAATGGGCTAGGCCCGGTAGACTACGCCAAAACTCGAGTCTTTTATTGTCTGCCTAAGCTGTTATGAACTTTTGCTAGAGCGTCCGCTATTTCGTTTTCTTCTAGACCTTGTATCCAGACTAGGGTAACGTTGTTGCGTTGTGCTAGTCGGTTTGAGGTGACTCTGCAGTTCCATGCTGCTCTAGATTCAAAGCAGTTGGATTTAAGCTGTTTCAGTGCTGCTTGACTATCTGAAAATATTTTTATTATTTTTCGTGTGTGGTGTCGATTTTCCAGATCCCCTGCACACATTTCAATGGCATATACCTCTGCCTGAGATATCGTAGCTAGTTCACCCATACGGAATGAGCGTTTCTCTACTGGGTTCATCCCATATATTCCGGCTCCGACGCCTTCCAAAGTTTTGGAACCATCGGTAAACCAACGTTCATTTGCCCTACAAAGGTCGGTTTCATTACAGACCCAGTCTTCTCTTTCAGGAAAGACCACAGTGTAGGACGTGTGGAGGTTGATAGTTTTAGGAATGATGTCTAAGGGCATTCCCAGAATGTTGTAGGCTATTATGCCCTCCAGCATGCTGCTGCTTTTCATGACACATGCCTCTCTCTCCAGAACTACATAGAGAAAAAGTAATCCAAGGAGGGCTTCCATTGCTGCCGTTGCGTTGGCGTGGAACGAATGCTTCCAGTAATGGACAGGCACGCTTGTCTCTATAGAACTTTGAGTTTAGCAAGGGCTATTTTTTGATGGCCCTTGCTCCTGCAGACTACAGAGCCATCAATGGTCGTATGAAGGTCACGTACAGCTAATATACGTGTTTTGGTGACATGCCCCATGTTTTGCCACATATTCTGCGGCATGTCCCTAATGATAGGCTAGCCTTTCGGATAGTCTTTTCCAAGTGCGAGTTCCAGTTTAGCTTTTTATGTAGCGTTACTCCCAGATATTGATTATTAGTTTTTACTGTAACATGACTGATTGAATGAAGTTTATGGAGATCGAATCGTTTTGTGTGTAGTTTGTACAATTACTATGTATCTTTATCTTCACCCTAAAAGCTTTTCTGTAATTTTAGCACGTCAGCCCGCTCCAAAACGTGAAAATATTTTATAACGTATGTCCTTCAGGGTTTTGGTAGTTATAAATATAATGATCAATGAACAAGCAAAATTAGCGATTGCCCGTGGAACATAATAATAATAATAATAATAATTATCATTATTATACTTTATTTTCTTAAAGGCATGCAAAAACACGTATAGATTCAACAACGCTATATTTCTCAACACTATAGGATATATGGTGACTCTTCGGACCCACGCGACACGTTTGCCGATCGGTTTCCATAATAGACCGTCAGATAGTGACAGATTTAGGTGCCCCATTTTCACATACAAGTCTTGAATATAATTGAGAAGTACATCGATGTTGAGTAAAATGGAGGGAAATTTACGAGTGGCTCCTGGGGAAAACATATGGAAAATTCGATTTTCCATGGAAAATTCGATTTTCCATATTTTAACGCGAGCCGTGTTCATCTAATCATTAATTAGTAGAACCTGGCTTCGGAAGATCAAAGGCTTGAGTGTTGAAGGTGGCTAAAGGGTTAAAATAAGGCTGCAATCTTGTAAAGAAAAATCTAGATTTTAACAGATTTTCCCACGCAAGCCCATCGAAACTATGAAAACCTACATCGTCACTAGACCGAAAAACATAATGGCTTGAGTGGCGCGAATGGAAAAGTAGATTTTGTCGTTGGAAAATTTAATGGAAATTCTTTTTGATTTTTCCATATGTTTTCCCCACGAGCCACTCGTAAATTTCCCTTAATTTAACTCAATATCGACTTACTTTTCAACCCTATTCGAGGCTTGTATGTGAAAATGGGGCACCTAAATCTGTCACTATCTGACGGTCTATAAGATTATATTCGATGAAATATCGTATGGTCACAGTTTATAAAGAATTTATAAACTGTGGTATGGTATGCTTGGCATACGCTAAACTATCATTAAAATACGTGATTGATCTCTTTATACAATCAACAATAATCAACTAGTTTTGCATGTATTTGAGAAAGAAAAAGTATTATTTTTTTTTGGTGTATTGGCATCGACTGCTATGGTCATTTAGCATGGACTTAGTTACAAGTATTATTATTGTTATGGTCCACGGACAAGCGCTAATTTTGCTTGTTCATTGATCATTATATTTATTACTACCAACTCTGAAGGGCATACGTTATAAAAGCATAACACATTTTGACAGCGGGCTGACGGACTATTTGTGAAAAGATAGGAATAGAAATGATTCATTTTTATTTGTTTCTCTCAGTATGTTAAAATATGTTGATATTTGCGTGTATTTATATCGGTCAAAAATTGGGGATTATATGCACTACAAATTTCTATTCCTTTCACAAAATTATCCTTTATTGAAAGAATGAAATTTCAAGTTCAAAGTCTCGCTTAGTGCATGTTGTTCTTAGAACTGTTCTAAATGATTACCACCAATTAGAAAGTTCAGAAAATAATTCTGCATATATCTAATATTTTTAAGTAGGTTTTGAAATCATCGTTCAAAGATCTGAATGTAGGTGAGAGATTGTCTGACGTCAAAACATCATCAGAATTTTATCGTATTTCTAATAACAATCTTCATATAATCAATGCGAATATTCTCAGAGCATAATGGTACCTATAGGAATGACTATTATGATAAACGTAAAACTCTGTAGTGCAGAAACATATTTCTAGATCAAAAATTAATTATATTACCGGGAATTAGGTATGGCTATGAGATCTCCATCATCGCCCATTCTGAGAAATATATGTTCATACATTTTGATGGCCCCTGGGTACGGTGTAGATATGTTGATGATGTATTTGCATTTGGAATCAGAATAGAGATGACTTGAACCTTTTCTTAGATTATTTTAATAAACAAGAACCCAACAAGAAACAAAAAAAGATATACAACTGCCTTTCTTAGATATTTTGATGAAAAAGTCAACAGCTCTACTCAATACAACTGTTACGGAAAGAAAACAAATACCCTCATCATAACACCAGCGTTAATAATGGAATTATGAAATGCCTTTACATTAGAGCACAAAGAGTTTGCAATTCAAACCAGGATCTGAAAGAAAAATTAAATTTCAAATGCTGTTCTCAAGGAAATGCTTATCCAAATCAATTAGTGAAAAAAATGATACATGCGGTTGAAAACAGTGATATCTACACCAAAAAAACACAACCAACAGAAGTACCTACTCGATCTCCATACACATCCAACAATCAACGTAATACTTCAAGACACAACCAATTAATTAAGATCAATACTCTTAGAAATACAATATACGAATAAATGATTCAATTCACTTGAAAATTTGTAGGAATATGTCTTTTTTGTTGTCAAATGAGCATGAGTTTTTCGCAATTCAGAAAACGACTGGTTTTCGAGTTATGTATATTTTTAGAAAAAGTATCCTCATCTGATCATTTTAATTGTTGAAATGTCTACTTTCAAATAGTCTATGTAACTTGGTGTTTTATTGACCGTTGAATCGCTTAAAATTGAGAAAAACCGATAAGTCTCTCTGAATCATGATTTTCTAATATTTCCAATAGTTGTAGAAAAAAAGTAACAGGCAAGAACCAAGTGGAGAATGTTGTTGAGTTTCCAACTTCAGGAGAAAAAATATTTAAACACGAAATCTTTCAAAACGGTGAAATGGGGACGCAGTTTAGAGGTTGATTTTTTTTGCGATTTGAGGCGAAACGTAACCTCCTAGCGAAATATGTTTGTTGAAAAAGTCGTAGATTATGAAAAAATCGAAAACTTCTTTCTCCAACACTTTTTGACATAACCACAAAGTAACCGTCAAGATGGCAAAAAACAATTTTTTATTTTATTTTTCTCGCGAATAAATGATTTAATTTAGATGAAAATCTGTAGAAATGTATTTTTTTGTTTCGAATGAGCATGATGTTTTCGCAAATGGGAAGACTTCTAGTTTTCGAGTCTTTCACATTTTTTGAAAAAAATACCCATATCTTCCATAAACAATTGTCTTGATATTTTATCGTATTTCGAAGGTCTATGTGACCATTTTAATTGAAATATCTACTTCAAAGTCTCTCTAAATCAAGATTTTCTCAATATTTTCAATAATTTTCGACTCTCGTCATTATTCTTATAAAAGAATTGAATTATTCATGATGAAATATTGGAACACATAACTACACTATAACAAGTTTCAATAATATTATTTTTATTCTATTCATGAAAATCATGATTCAGAAAGACTTGTTGCCGGTTTTCCTCAATTTTAAGCGGTTTAACGATCAATAAACCACCATTTGAAAGTAGACATTTCAACAATTAAAATGATCGCTTATAGACCTTCGAAATACAAAAAAACATCAGAACAATTGTTTGTGGAATCGTGAATTGTCTTGTGAATTGCAGAAAAATCATGTATTTGTATCTGAATTAAGTCATTTACGCAAGGAAAAAATTGAATACTGACAAATCGGTTTCTCGCCATTTTGACAGTTAATTAAGGTCTGACAAGATTGGCGTGTGTCGATGCTTGTGTGCTTCCTATATAAATATGAGTGATATTGCTCGCTTGGTTGATTCATCAATCGACAATCTGAAAGATTTGTGAAAATATGAATGCAAGAAATTTTTATAATCCGCTTTGAATTTGCTTTCCCTTGATATTCATTTACATGTTTTGGATGTATCGTTGTTAATGAAGTAGTCGTTTATTGAAAAATTGAAGATGAATACAGGTTACTTATACAAGAATTTAGAATGATCTTCACACCTTTCACCAAGAATATCAATCACGACAGTATTAATAGGATATTTCACTGAAATGAAGTTTTGATTTGATGAGGATTTGTCCGTGCCTGTCCAATAATACTATGTTCAATATAGTGATGAAGTTTCGACCTTCTGTAACCTTGTTATAATATCAGGATATAACATGAAAATTAAATTAAGAAGGAGACACCGAGATCTAAAATTAGGCATCAGTTTCCTCTTCAAAACTGAAAATACTATCGTTTACGAACTTCGAATAAATACTGAAGTGAGTGTGACTCGAGTGATTTTTCTTTTAATAGAAAATTATAAATGGTATAAATGGACACTGTTTAGATTTTCAGTATCTTTCCTTTGATTGATATAAAGAATTATATTTCACCAAATTAATCATCTCTTGAAAGATGCGCTTGAAAAGATAGCTTTGGATACGCACAAATTTTGTGTTTAAAAAATTATTATTATGATTGTTTTTCTGGACATGTTCCACAAGATAAATGAAATATTTTTATCATTATATCCATCTGAATACACTATATTTACATGCTTATTTAGCATACTGAAAAAGGGATTTTCCGTGCGCCCGCACGGAAAAAATTTCCGTGCGCTGGTGTCATCATAGCTGCCTATTTACATGTCAAAATTAAATAATATGTTGTTGACAGTTCTCTAGAAATCGCAAATTATTCGAATATTTCCTTACCAACAGGGTAAATAACGCTTGTTTTGTAGCAATTTCTGGATATTTTTGACCATAAATATTTTAATTAATAATACATGTTTTTGTTCCTTCATAATTGAAAATAAATGTTTCCTAACAATCTGTGGTTTTCAGGTAGATATAATGAAGAATATCGTTCATTACTCGTCCATAAATGCTTTTTCCATGCTTGCACGACTTCCCGTGTTCGGCTTCGCGCACGCACAGAAAAAGCCTATTTTCTGAACTCGTAATGAAATATGCTAATGCCATGTTTTTTCCTTAGACCCCGTTCATATTCCTTAATTCTCGTTATTATGTAACCTGTTGTCTGGCTTTCAAGTAATTGTACGATGAAGTCAATAGGTATGTTGGTGAAAACAGATACAACGTCTAAGGATACAATTATATAGTTTTCTGGCATATGTTGGATATGTTCTTTAATCTAAGTTTTTTCATGATAGACCAAGCTATAGAAGTTTCTTTCCCCACGAAATAAAAGACGTAAATAGCCTACAAGAATTTTTATAAGATAGTTCGTTAAAGAAAACACCAGTTTTCGCTCCAGCAAAATCGCTTTGTGGAATTTTTTTAACAAGCAATAGTGAAAAAAATTACAACTTTTTTGATTTTTTGCAAATATCTCAAAGATTATTCAAGGAATCGTTTTATAGTACTTTTGTAGAAATTTATAAAACCTACAAAATGGATTTCCATACGACTGGATTGGTGCATTTTCCACTGAGGGAATCCGGAAAAGCGTCGAAATAGAGACCATTTTTTAAAAATGTTTAATTATTATAAAGCTGAAACTGGACAAACAATATTGCGGAAACTGATAGATAATAATATGTTATTTTCTATCAGTTTCAGATTTATAAAAGTTATGAGTTTTTGAAAAATGGTCTCTTTTTCGGGGTTTTCCCGAATTTTCTCAGTGGAAAATGCACCAATTTGGTCGTATAAACCATTTCGTAGGTTTTATAATTCTCTACAAAAGTTTTATTGACTGTAAAATGATTCCTCCAATACTTTTTGAGATAGTCGCAAAAAAACAAAAAAGTTGTAATTTTTTTCAATATTTCTTTTTCAAAAAATTCCACAAAGCAATTTTGCTGGGGCAAAAACCGTGGTGTTCATTCATTTTGTGAGAAAAGAGCGCCTCTTATTTTTATCTACAACTTGGCCTAGATTCTTCGGTGCAAATAAAATGACAGCGCTGTTGTCTAGAGCCGAAACTAAAATAGGTACTTATAGGAGAAAAGAACAATCTAAAGATATAAAAAAAATAAAAAAATTTAAAATGTTCAAGTCAAAGGAAGTTGTGGCTTCTTGGTGGTAACGGAATTCTCGTACATTATACACTTATTTCGACGTAAATGAGTATATTAAACGAATGCGGACTATAACTCCCATATGCACCGTATGTACTTAATGTGAATCAATTACCATTTCAGCAAATAAGTGGGATGACATTATAGTTTATTTCATGAAAGAGACATAGACATAACAGTCGATTAGAATTCTATAGTACATGGTGCATACGGGCGTAAATCTTTCAGAAATATTTCTTATGATTAAATCTCCAGACCAAAAGTAGGCATTTTGATCGGAGATACTTTTGGTCTGGAGATGCAAAGTCATAATTCATTTAACCTTAGATCGAAGTCTCTCAACTATATCATGAATCATTTTCATTATTTAACTTCTTTGTTGCAGAAAAAATGTTTGCATCGAGCGTGAAGAAAATACAGACGACGAAGACTCCGAGGATGAAGAAGGCAATAGCGAAGAAGGAAAGAAAAACGAGACGAGTAACGGTCCTAAATCGTTACCAGATTTCTTCTCCACATCAATCAGCTTGTCGAACTGTTTCGAAACTCCAAACAAATACGAATGCGTCACAAAGTGAGTCTTTTTGTTATGTACTTGTGGAAAAGCGGCTTAGTCATCCCACTGCCAAAGTGTAACTCTCCCTCTGACCTATCGGATCTCAGACCTATTTCCATTTTAACCTCTCTTTCCAAAGTGATGGAAATGATAATGAAGGATCAAATGAATCTTTGTAAACGAACAAAAAATTATTTCCTCTGTTCAGTCAGGATTCAGGCCGCAACATAGTACTACCACAGCTCTTCTCTCGATTACAGATGAAATTTTCAGAGCTGTAGATGAGGGTAGTGTTTCTTGTTTAGTATTACTTGATTACAGTAAATGAAGCGTTCGATACTATCGACCACGATATCCTGTGTTAGAAGTTAATTCGCTTTCGGCTTCTCGCAGGTTGCGGCACGCTTATTAAGAAATTATTTGTATGACCGTTCCCGAAAGGTAATCCTAGACAGAGTAATTTCAGACGCCTTACTTGTAACTAAAGGTGTTCCGCAGGGATCTATCCTCGGACCCTTATTATTTAGTATATATATATATATATATATATATATATATATATATATATAAAACAGGAAATTTTTTGGGTATAGCAGCAAGCAAAACGTGTTCTCTTTTAACACTATATTTCCGATATTTCAACAGTGAATACTGTCATCTTCAGGGAAGCTACAAGTAACAAGCAAAATTATACGATTAATGGAAAGAAAACTTTGAAGAAGAACCATTTACTGTGTTGATGAGAATGATTGCTATGGATGTAATATTTAAAATTATAAACAACATGTCATGTAAGTAACATGTGACACAGATGAACAAAACACATTAAAATACGTCAAACAATAAAAATATTACTCGTAAGTCATTGTTATAAAATTATATATATATATATATATATATATATATATATATATATATATATCTGATTTCCATCAAGATGTTAATACTTGTACCATTCACCACTGTGCCGACGAAACCCAGATTTATTTCTCATTTCCTATTCGCGACCTAGACCTGGCACAAACTCAAATAAATACTGAACTATGTCTTCGATAGTTCTTCTGCCCATAAACTTAAAATCAATCCAAAAAAGTCCTCAGTTATGCTATTCGGATCCAGGAACAACAGAGAACTTTCATTGAACACCATACAAATACACCTTGAAAATGAGTTACTTCCTATTGTGAAGGAATTCAAAAATTTAGGATTATGGCTTGATCCTGAACTCAGGTTTACTAAACTCGTCAGTCATCTCAGTCAATCATCCTACAATATCTTAAGGCAACTTTATCCAAACAGGGTTTTACTTTAGACGGAATTAAAGCTTAAACTTTGCGAGTCACTTATATTTTCCAAAATCTCGTACTGCGACAGTATATACGGGTCAGCCTTACGCCTAATTGATCGTCACTGCTTGCAACGTATTCAAAATAATTGCCTAAGGTTTTCTTTCGGTATTCGTAAATTTGACCATATTTCCGGGTCGATGAAAAAATCAGGTAGGCTGAATCTGGAGAAACTTAGAGAATTACACTTCCTAACAGATATTCACAAAATTCTAACAACACAAAAGCCAGATTATCTATTTAAAAGGCTTAGTACGTTCTCGGACTTGAACAAATTTTCGACTCGTAATAAAACAACACTCGTTATTCCGAAGCACAAAACATTCCTTTTTTTACTCGTAGCTTCTCTTAGCACGCTCCGAAATCTTATAACTCTCTGCCCAGTGAATTTAGATATTTCTCATTGCTTAACTTCAAAAAAAGACTGAACGCTCACCTTGGCAAATAGATTGTCTTTACTCTCAAACTGCCTCGACTAACTACCAAATGTACATGTCCTGATATTATTTAATTTGCACTTTGTGGTCAAAATATACGTTTTATATTTAATTTTGTACGCTACCAACTGCACCTAGTTATCTCTCATAGCGCTAATATTTATCTTTACTTGTTGGTATATTTATACATTTCTCCTATCTTTACTGTTACATTTATATATTATGAGTAGTATTTTGTTTATATTTCTCGCCCTTCAGGTACATATGGTTGAGTTTAAAAACAGCTCACGCTGACACTCCGCCTTTTCATCATCATGCATGATTATATTGTACTTTTATTATTATGTCTAATACTTGATGATGAATAAAGATGAATTATTATTATTATTATAAATGTAGGTACCTGGTGACACTGGGATCGTTAGCCACTTCATTGTTTTTTCAGATACCCAAATTAAATTTCATAGTTCATCATCGATTGGTCTTATGCAGAATTCAAGATAATAAATATTCGAAATTGACTTCCGGTTTTATCGGAAATAATACAAAGAGAACTTAGTACGTTTTTTAAGACATATATTCTACGAAAAATTATTTAACGAACCATCATAGGTTATATTCGTTTTTGGTATGACACCATTGTACCAATCATTAAGTACTACAAAAATGGCTACATGAAGGAAAGAACTTATCTGGACTAGGACTAGAATTGTCATGTCTTGATCATAGAACCCTCATGTAATATGAATCTAGTTGTCTAAAACTTTTTTCAACGATATTTTTCAAGACACCGTTAGCAGTTACTTCACTTCTTTCTATATCTATTTCAGTAAGGTAGTTAACTTTGAAGTTTATACCAAAATAGTAAATTAAGTCAGATATTTTGGCCTTCCTTTAAATAGGTACACTCAAAAAATGGACAATTTGAACCAACAGTGTACGTCTAGATGATTATTTACTCTTCAATTTTTTCGTCATGTAGTAGTAGAATGATATCATTCAATTCAGTTTTGGTCTATACCTATCTAGCGTGGTTCAACAATAAACTTAACTGTATAAGGTGGCCCATTTGAAACTTTCTACTTTGAGACATTTATTTCAACATCTTAGGAGAAGTTTCATTTGTGAATTCCTTAACGCGATTCAAGATCCTAACACAATCCCCTGCACAAGTGATAATATCCCTTTAGAATTTTCTGTAGGTATAGGTGTCATGAGACCACTTGTTCAACATGTCTTTCAATTGTTGTTGATTGTTTGAAATATTTTTCAGGATGCGTGCATTTTTGAAATTTCCTCCTTCTATAAATATTCATACTATGGCCTTTGTTGAAAATAATTGGAAACATTTTGCAGTTATTCAGCTGTTATTTATACCATTCGTCTACAATCCTTTGACGTAAACTTACAGGTCTCCGGGTCAATTGCCAAAAATAGACATGAATTAGTTAGATTTTGGATTTCTTTTCAATTCGCCATTAAGATATAAACTGGATATATTTTCGAAAGTTCTAAGGTACAATTCAACAATGCAACAGCCAATAACTTATAACTGTGAAGATTTCTTAACATTATGATGTCACAAGATACTTATTAGCAATAAATTGTTGAAGCTAAATGCATTATATATCACATCACAGTAATCAATGTTCAATTAACTTGGCCATATTATAAACAGGATCTTGAAATTATTTTAATAGAATGCAGAATTGATATAAGTAGGTAAAATAAGATATTCCACAAGAGTGAACTGCATTATAAAAATTCGTGAATGAGGTAGAAGATAAAGGATCCTGACAATATACAGTGTGCCCCAGATAAGGATGAACAGCATGGGGATCTTGGTAACCGTAAGAGTTACACAGTAGGTCAAATGGCAGAAAGTTGCGCAATCAAAGGGTCCATAAACAAAGAGAGTTAACTAACAGGAGGGTAAAATAAGCTCTAGCCAATCAGAAACTTGTAGCATCGACGCGTCATAGTGACGTACTTGGACATGAGTACAGAGTCGAACTCGAACCAAGAAACAAAACTGTCTCATGTAACTCTCATATACCAAGAGCTAGTCCGTCACTGACTATGGAGAATGGCGGCCATGACATGTCCCACTACGTTACATTTCGTCACAAATGTTCTTTCATCTCTTTCTATTAGTGTCCCCATTGTCTTATGGGGATTAAACTCTCCTAGTCAAATAACGTTTAGTCTTCTTGGTCGATGAATGGATGTTGAGAAATCCCAAAAATGTTGTTTACTTCCGGAGATATTCGGAAAAATCCGAAATTTTGCGATTTGTTTTTTATTTTTTTCTGAGGTTATTTGGAAAGTTTCGAAAAACCGAAGGCACTTTTCTATTATCACTTTTTCATCTCTACAAATGGCGTTCACAGAATCTCCGTACAACGTTTCGTTTCTAAGAAACCATCAGCAACTTTGTTTTTTTTATATGGCACGAAAAAAGTGTACACCCTGTAGGACATGGCATTTTTTATCGCAAATGCAACGACGTACTGTACAATATGTTTTCCTACGTTTTTTATTCAGTAAAAATGCTTACAATATTACAATTTTTGAACATAGGCGGTTCAAAAACAATCCATGACAACACACATAGCTGTCAGTTTCCATAAATAATCCTAATTTCGGATGAGTATTTCATTTTTATTATTGTTGTTATTGCCTTCGTTTCTTTTACATTAAAATGGAGCGAGATAATTTTACAAACGAAGGAAAGATAGATATGCTGTCCTGCTACATTTTATGCCAAAGAAATTTTTCCATCAAATATTTCCCCATGTCTAATCAATAACATTGACAAATAGGAAGGAAAATCTATATGAAAACTATTTTCGAAATTTTCTTATTTTAGATATACTTAACCAATTATTTTGACACCATTCCGACCAATAAGAGGAGGACCACCATTTCTAGCAATAAATGTTTTCAGTGTGTAGCTTCTTCCATTGTATCTTATTTCTGAATAATTTAAGTAACCAAATGGTTGAAAGGCCACTCCTACATAATCTCTTAGACTCAAATCGTTTTCAAATATTTTTTTATATTTGAAATACTTCAAAAATATATTTTCAGAAATAGCAGCATGCGCAAAATCAAACTCAGCCTCAAGCTAACTGGAATATTTTCCACTATTAAATTAACAAATATAGGTTCATCAATAACATCAATATTCCTCAGATTGAAAATTATTATTTCTGAGAAAATTATGAAAACTTGTACATTTTCACGTGGGAGCCAAATGGCCCTTTATGGCAAATACAATTGCTATATGAACAATCGTTAGATCGATCATTCGAACGTCCACAAACATTGCACTTTGCATTTGACCATGTGATTCTTTTCCTTGATTTCGCTCACTAGTCTGGCTGCTGCTCTGATTGAGGCGTCGACTATCCAATGTATTCTTCTGTTGATGATGCCATGGGGATATCTGGAAGAACTGGAAGAACTGGCAATATTTTCCGACGGTTGGTTGAAATGCATATCTGCTTCGCTTTCAATTTGAATTGAGGTCTGTGACATTCCCTAACAATCTTTTCAGCCAACACTGACTTCTTAGCTAGAGCAATTTTGACAACCTTAGCCATGTCCACTTTTACATCTGTGGCGTCTTCCTCGAATAAACGATCCATTAGTTCTTGGTCCCTTATACCAATTACGAAAATGTCTCTCATAACTACTCCTAGAGTTTCAGAACTGAAACCACAAGTTGATGCAAGTTTTTCAACTCTATCCTCCCACTTACAAACTTCTTCGGTTTGCGATTTTCTTGCAAAATACAGTTTCATTCTTTCTGAGAAATGGGTAGTGAGAAGTGTCACTAGTTCATCATAAGTCTTATCCTCTATTTTAGGAGGTACACATAAGTTTCGTAACAACACATAACATTCTTCATTAAGGGTGGATTTAGTCAACTTTGGCATAAGCATTATCATAATCATAACGGTAACATCAAAGGTTTTTAGCATAAACTTATCATTGTTGTATAAATGGCGCCATTTAATATAACAGATTCATTTTTCGCTTTTGACATATATTTAAGCACAATTTCAAAATGATGTTGACTAAATGCACCTTAAGAGTATTGAGCAGAATTGCTTCCTTTCTGGCCGAGTCCGTGATAGCATTTGCCACAAAAAATTGAGTGAGTCTTTCTCCAAATACGTTGTAATCTGAGATTTTTGTATCGAAATTGTTGAGTAATCCTAGTACACCTGAAGTTGAAATTTCCAGTTGAAATTGTCCTCTGGACTTTACAAAATTACTCAATAAATGGGTTCTTCAGTTAACTGCTCGTCACCAATGTTAGATATCAGTTATTTAACTTGAAATAACATCCAATAATGGTTTAATTATAATACTGTATTACAATAGTGTTGTACACCAGAATTATCTTTATAATACTTATCAATGATTCAACATGTCATAATGACAGAACAACACTACTCAATTATACAAAGTAAGTATACATAATATGAAAATATCAAGATTGGTGAAACACACATATATAACATAATCAACGTGTGAAGAGATCATCCAGATACCAACATCGATTCGGTTTTAATATTTGGTGTGGAATTTTTGGCACAATGGAAAGGTCCATTCATAATGATATACCAGACGTCTGTAACTGCTCAACGGTACCTTCATCTGTTACGACAAGATTTGGACGCTGTGCATAATTACTGGTTTCAACAAGATGGTGCCCCAGTTTAAAATTCCATGGCTATTCGCCAATACCTGTGTGAGCAGATCCCAAGAAAATGGATTGGCATTCATAGTGATACACCCTGGCCAGCAAGGTCACCCACCAGACCTAACACCTTAAGAATCTCTTGCCTTCTTAGTTTTTATTATTTTTGTTTCTGTTAGTTAAATATTAGATTAAGTTGAAAAACTATTCATAAGCATTTTTCCTGAATAATAACATAGGAAAACATATTGTGCCTTACGTCGTTGCATTCACAATAAAAAATTATATGTCCTGTAGGGTGTACATTTTTTTCGTGCCATATAAAAAAACAAAGTTGATGATGGTTTATTCCAAACGAAACGTTGTACGGAAATTTTGTGAAAGATATTTTGTAGAAGTAAAAACGTGGCAATGAGAAAGTGCCTTTGGTTTTTTCGAAATTTATCAAATAACTTCAGAAAAAAATAAAAACCAAATCGCCAAATTTCAGTTTTTTCCGAATATCTCCGGAAGTACACAACATTTTTGGGATTTCCTAACAACTATTTATTGACCCCTTAGTTGCTCAACTTTTTGTCCATTTGTCCTACTGTGTAACTCTTACGGTTTATCCTTATCTTGGGCACACTGTATATAGAACGTATTTTATAGTTCCTCTCTGTCAACTTTTTAGCGGTTCGACGTACAAAATAGGGAAATAGCCGGTTTGGATAATATTACCGATACTACTTTGAGAAATAAAGACATTGTGATTGATGGAGCGGAGGGACACATCAACTTAAAAATTTCAAATAGCATAGGAGGTGAAGTTTTTACATCGTTGAAAAGATGAATCAGTTCTTTTTTCAACCATCTAAAGTTTTTCGAATTTTGTGACACTCGAACCCCCAAGATAATTGAAATTTTTAAGTTAATGCATGTTATATCGGTGATGTCATTCTATCGTTCAAAACGGCTTTTGCCCTATTTTTGTACGTCGAACCGTTCAAACGTTAACGGAGGTGGTGGGCTTTGAAAAGCCGCACTGCATGCTTTTTTAGTATAATTTGAGATGGTTTTCAAACGTTTGATTTGCATGTTTCGCTTATACTTCACAATAAAAAAATGATAATTTGATTACCCCGTGGCAAATGTTTTGTCGAAATCAACTATATTTATTGATTGGCTGAATGGAATCAATAAATTCACAAGCCTCAGGGAGTACTCTGAGCAAAATCTGTGATCAGTTTCTCAAGAAATCGTATACGAAATGAACAAGAGTTTCTCGATCTTTACGAAATCACAACATCAACAGGATTTTTATTCTTTGATAATGTACCCCGCACGTTTCTTATGGAAAGTGGGTCCCAATCGAATTGGCTGAAAATTTGGTATAATGTAGATTATGATGTCCTGGTCAAATGTCTTCTTGGGCACAACAAGATCTAATATACAGTTTTTCCGTCGGCCGACGTGCGAAAGTGATCGCGTCGTGAGCCACGTCGATGAGGCGTGAGGTCCGGCCTCAGAAATATTAAAATATAATATGTTCAATATTTGGTGGCTCTTGTCTATTTGTTGCATCTTGTACGGATCCTGGTCAACGGCATAAAATGGGAGACTACTGCATTAATTCAACTATGCTAATGAAACAAATAAATCAACCGACAAACAATATAGGTAGACTTATTAAATGCTTTCAATCCTGCAGTACATTACGAAGTTTCCTCACCAAGACGAAACCAGAAAACAAAACAGAATCTAGCAAAAACTGTATTTACAAAGTCCCATGTGAATGTGGAGATTCCTATATCGGAGAAACCAAGAGGCCATTATCAGTAAGAATAGCCGAACACAAAAAGTGGACTCAACGAGGAGAAAAATTAAAATCGGGAATTGCTGACCGCGCCTGGACAAAGCACCACCGAATTCGTTGGCACGAGGCTAGTATTCTTCATATTTAGGAACATTGGTTTAAACGGAAATTCATAGAAACTGCCTATCCTCTAGAAGACGATTGCGGATTCAAACAATCGAAACGTAGTGAGAAAATTTGATAGAGATAGAAATCTTTCAACCATTACGATGATGGACGTGCAAATGTAGTTAATCAAGTTACTAAATCGTCTACCACCTTCAAACAATAAAATGCTTGTTTCTCTTTTATTACTCAAAAATCAGGCAGTGTTTCCGAGGTTATGATATAGAAAAGGAGTGACTTGATGAAACAAACAGAAGTCAATTAATCATCGATGACATGTCAGATGAATTTGACTCATGATAATAAAATACTAGTGTTCAATTGACCTCATAAGAAGTTTGTAACAGAAACAACAGTCTACTTCAGCAACAGAAGTATTACTCGAGTTGCTTTTCTTCCGTGTTTCAAATGTGTGGTATACCGAATTATGCAATGAATGGAGATATCGATTTTCACTGAGTCACGGAGATGATAGAAATGAGTGGAGAGCTCAGATGCTGTGAGAGACCGTGAACAAGGTCGTATAAAGTGAAACTAGTGTTTTAATTGATATCCCAACCCAAGCATATTACAATATGGCTAATAAGACACTCACACAATAATAGTTATTCATAAGACATGAAATGCATTACAAAATTTCGTCCACAGCTGATATAATGAATACTTTTCCTAATTTGAGGGATTCTTTGATGGCAATGACAGTTGCCGAGACGGTTATGATAGAAAATGAGTAACTTGTTTGAAACCACAGAACTCTACAAGCAAACGTTAGTTGATTCTCGATAATATTATGACACTAGTATTTTGTTGAGTTCCTAACAGACCGGGGGATGGTGACAGATTTTGAGACACGATTTTACTCAGTATGCCTTTTGGAGGACAGTTTGGATGTCTGTATTTCCTCATGATAATAAGGCAGGAATAAAAGAGTTGTCCTGGGTTCTTCCCAAAAAAAATTATTAATCATTTGTTCGAAAAATATGTGTTTTGCTACGATTTTAATCAGGCTGCTATGTGTTTTGTAATGAAATAACGAAAATAAAATACTCAGAAAACCATTGGCATACCGTTAGGGCGGGTCCGAAGGGTTGGTATGGTCACGTGAATTTGTATGAGAATAAGGAAATTTTCCGTGTTTTCAAACAGGCTGCCACTGATAAGTATACAAGTTATTGTTCTGAAACTGCTTAAAAAAATATGGCAGACTGAATGCGTATGCCTAAGTACTGTTAACTCTGCAAAAAATTTGGGGTATGTAATAACATTCCGTGATTTTAGTCAGTATGCCATTCCATTTTCATTAACTTTATGGTAATGTAAGAGGTATATGAAATTGGCATATGGTTTGAGAGAGTAAAAATTACAGGCCTACACAAAAAAAATTGCAAAATATAAACAAAAATTTCCGCCATTTTAAGCAGTATGCCTCTCTGTTTATATGATGTACATGGTGCATGTAGTTGGAATAACAAAAGGCATACCTATCTATAAGGTCCAAGCTTGTCAAAAATATAAAAAGTTATTCAAAATAGAGATAACCTGATGTGTTAGAGAAACGTGACAATTTTTGTCTTTTTAAGGATGACACCTTTCTGTTCTTATTATAATCACGGTATATGTAGGTGGAATAACATATGACATACCAATATGTAAAGTCCAATAGTTCGGAAAATATTAAAAATGGATGCAAATATAGAGGAAACCGATGTGAGAGAAACATAAATTTTTTTGTGTTTTAAGCTGTATTCCCTTTCGGTTTCATGATATTCATGGTATATGTAGGTGGAATAACAAATCGCACATCGTTTGATGAGGACTAAGGTTTATAAAAACCAAGAATAAAAGAGGTATTTATGAAAATTGAGTTCATTGGAAACGAAAAACATTTAAATCATAACTATAGTATAGAGTTATTATTGTTTTTCATCATTGGACAACACCTATTCTAACGTCATAAGAAAAAACCACGTATTCCACATATTTATCAAAATTGAGATATATCATTTGGGGGCTTGTATAGGCCTTTTCAACAATTTGACGAAGAAAAATGTGCGTATTTTACAGTTTTAAAATCATTTTAGCTATACAGAACAGAAGTGATAAAGTTAAATATTTCTTTTAGAAAGCTTGGAAACGAAGACTGTGAAAAATGCGAAGAGTATTCCTTTCACAACTTCCCTCACACCAAACAGTCTTTGGATAATGAGTGTGAAATCTGTATATAAAAAATTCATCTACAACACGTAGAATACACTCGAATGGCTTATTAAAAAGATGTTGAGAACGCTACAAAAATGGAAACCAATCAGACAAACATTTTAGCAGTTTCTGCTGATTTGCAAAAGGTCATTATGTTACCAAGAATAGACATGTTCAAAAGAGCCCTTTTCACACGAAGAATTAGTGTTCATAATGAAAGTTTTGTCCCCCTTGGGTCTCAGAAAAAACATTTTCCATAAGCAGTTCTTTGGCACGAAGGGATGGCAGGAAGAAAACAAGAGGACATCGTCTGGACGGTATACTTGATCAAATGTAATAACAAATAAGGGACATTTTCCTAATCTCAATAGTGTATAACATTACCAGTGCGAAAAGTGCCATTTGTCAGAATCAATTTCGCACAATTAATGTACATACACTATTTTTCCTACGACCACGCCATAATTTTAACAAATAATATCAATATTATAGACATGGGTGCAAGAAAATCTATCAAAAAGGCTGACTTAGAACTAACTTCATCTATGTTAGATAATTATTATTAAATGCAAAATATTTTCTTTACGAATAATAACTACTAGATCAAAATCATGATTAAACACAGGTTTTTTAATAAATATTAGAAATAAAAAATATTCAAAGAAATATATGCGAACAGATGTTGAATTTGCAATGCGCAGTACTTCCGGTTTTATTTGCTTATACTTTTCTGGGACAACACCGGAACATCGTGCTTCACAAACTAAGGGGCTCCAGTTGTTTGTACTGAATGAGATGACAACACATGCATAGGCAATGCAGGAGGCGGACCTAATTCTGTTACCGCTCTTACTCTATGAAGTACGACGTTTTCGATCCACAGCGGAGTTGCTCTCACGGGGACCCTTGGCACTATCTAAGCATTGTGCAGGTCCCGAAAGATGAAACCTGCAGTCATTCCCTCTCATTCCTTCCTATCCATTATCAGGAGAAGCTGAGACTAGAGCAGAAGTTTGTTTCTTCTATAAAATATCGTTTTCAGAATTATGAATTTATAGGAAAAAAATTTCAATTATTTTTATTTATTGCTTCCGTAGTAGGTATATATATGTTCCTTTGGTAAATCTGAATAGGAATTATATATTTGTCAGCTTTACCGTGGTACATCTAAACAAATTATGTATTTGACAGCATGTACAGTGACTGTGACTGTACAGTGCGATATGTTTTACTTTCCCATGTAGTCGTAAGAAAATTCAGTTCCAGCATTATTTCTGAAGTCACGATTGAGGCATAATAAAAATAGCGTATGATGCACGTGGTGAAGGAGTGCCTTTAGAGCACTCGCAACGTTCAAACTCGTGGCGGCATATGAGTTTATGATAAATGCAGATTTCGTTCAATTTGATTCAAAAACTAAGTCGTAGACAAACTATACTGTACAAAAATATGCAAATGAAAAAGAAGCCACATATAACGGTACTGCGATAGGGGACCAACATGGCAATGTCGGAAAATCGAAATAGTAAGAAAGTTTTATTGCATTTTTTAATGTGATAAACCCGGGCTACTTGTATGTGATTTTTATTTTAACGAAGTGAATCACTAACTTTTTTCATAAACCAAGAGGCATACTGATTAAAAACACATGTTTTTTTTTCATAATTTTGCAACATTTTTACAATTTTTTATATAGAAAACTCGCACAACTTGTATGCCATTTCTTATTTCATCTCCATATACCATGGCTATAATGAAAACAGACAGGCATACTACTTAAAAACATGGCATTTTTTAAATCTATTTTGCAACTTCATTTTAATTTTTTAGTATGACGAACCCGCACAACTCGTATGCCATGTTACATATCAACAATTCAGGAGACAAACTTTATATTACAACAAATTTTGTGCTGATTAAAATCACGGAATGTTATTCCATACCTGTTCAAAATTTTTGCAGAGTTAACAGTACTTAGGCATACGCATTCAGTATGCCTTTTTTTTAAAGCAGTTTCAGAACAATAACTTGTATACTTAACAGTGGCAGCCTGTTTAAAAACACGGAAAATTTCCTTATTCTCATACAAATTCACGTGACCATACCAACCCTTCGGACCTGCCCTAACGGTATGCCAATGGTTTTCTGAGTATTTTATTTTCGTTGTTTCATTACAAAACACATAGCAGCCTGATTAAAATCGTAGCGAAACACATATTTTTTGAACAAATGAATGATTATTTTTTTTAGGAAGAACCCAGGACGACTCTTTTATTCCTGCCTTATTATCATGAGGAATACAGACAATACTGTCCTCCAAAAGGCATATTGAGTAAAATCGTGTCTTAAAATCTGTCACCATCCCATGACTTTATAAGATGCCATCTGCGGATAAATATGATTTTCGATGAATCAGTCTATATCATTAATTCCAACCAGGTACTGAAAGATCATTATATTAGTATAAGGTACCTGGCAGTACCTACACTTAAAAATATTTTCTATGTATCAGCTTAGTCAGACGAAAATATATAAAATAAACATGAAACTAATGTGTATGCACTGAATAATATGATTAGCTATTGTTAACCTAGTCGTTTGCAAGCTTTCATTTCTTAATTGAATAAACAATGAATGGAATGAAAACAATTGAAATGTTAGATACGTTAAAAGGAAACTTCGCGGACTAGAAAACTGAAATTGTAGTTGGAAGTTGTGAGTTTGAAGGAGATTTATTGTCAATTAGTTGCGCAATGAAGCGAAAACCTTTATGAATTTAAATTGGAATCAATTTAGAACCAGTACCCGAGTTATAGCAGTTGAGAACTAATTCGAAGTAAAATACCAGGGTTTTCAATAAGTATAGGAAAGTAAGAGCGGAGCAAGAATTCATCATTAATAAATTAATATTCCGGATATACGGATCCTTATTTGAAACAAAAAAAAAAACTAAGCACAATAATTATAATGAAGATTATGTTAGATTCGTTTAGGGCTTCCCTGCTACAAGCCTCTACACTGCTACCATTTCAGATCCTTTGTATGTGCCTTCTTAATCGTTTGGAGTTATCTATCTAACTGTCCTCATTACAACACTAAGACACCATTGGCTAGTTTGTGATACACCCTAGTATACGGAAACTGTTGGTTTTTATTTTCCCTGCGTTAGAAACCTTAGCCTTGATAAGCACCCGCAGTGGCTTAGTACCTACCTATTTGTGTCTTCTGCACTGTCAAGGCTCTCTTTGTTCTGTATTTCAGTCGTACCTTTCCCAGTTAGTCTCTATTTCACTAAAATACGCGGAGGGGTAGCTAGATGAAATCTAAACTACCTTTGGTCCGAACTTGAACGTTTGCCCGAAACGGGCTTTTTCCGACGTAAGAGTTAAATATGTATAGAAATTCTATCCTCGCTGCTGTGACGAAAGTTGGTAGTTACCTATATTAGCTATCACCAATTTTTCTCTTAGATCAAACTGTAATGGTGTTGATGTCTGTGCTTCCCTATAATGTGTGGTGTGCATTTGCATGGTGAGTTGGAGTTTGCCCTTGCCACGAAGGTGATGACTTTGTCTAGTACCGGTGGTGGGCATGCTTCCTCACTTGAAAAATATGCTTAGCTAAATATTCTGCTTCTTTTTCTCTCTTCATAGCACCGGTATCTGTGTAAATTCAACCTTATTGCTATATTAAATACATAATATAGGTTAATTGTAACCTCATAGTACTTCACCTTGGTTGGTTGTCCATATCCCTCCATTTAGCCAGGGTTCTAGCCGAAGCTCATCCGCTCCAGCATGATGGATGTTCAAATGCAGAAACCTGATCCTGGATTTAGTTTTGTGAACTTTACCCTTCTTCTGCCTTCTCTGAAGCTTCTACCTCCACAGGTGTTGCCCTATCATGTTCCATTCACATTTTGAGTGAGCTTTCTCTTTGTTGCCTCAACCGCTTCCTGAACTTCTTCAGTCTCTGAAATCGGCTGGACACCATCTTCCTCGGTCCTTTGGCCACCCTATATCTGGGAATTTGTGTCTTGAGAAAAATCCGGCTAACACATTTCCCTATCGAACCTAATATGATTCTGTTGGGAAATGGGCAGAGGAAAAGGATTTCACAGAAAGCTACTTTCCCCAACACCAGTTGTTACGGTCGAAAAATTCATAAATGCAAATACGTCTAGGTGAACGATCAAATTACTATTTATTATCCTTATACCTTCTAATCATGGTTTCTGTCTAGTATGACCTAATATTCCTTATATTTGCGTTGACGATATTTCACTTTTGGTAACTCATTATTTTTTATTTTAACTTTATTCCGTACTGACTCTTGATGAAACGATTGTTATTTTCTATTATATGAAAATCATTTTTATTTTGAGATTTCCTGGCAGAACAACTGTTGTAGGAAAATGTTTAAGTGAGTCGAATGTCGATATGGATTGAATCGTATACTAATGTTCATCATTTTTGGTTATTAAGAAAACAGGTCAATTGACTTGTGGCTGATTACGTTCCTGTCATAGTGTTAATAAATTCGTACAGTTCGAACAGTAATTTTATAGTTGTTCTTGTGTCGACAGAAAGAAAGATATCTTTCCGGGTGGAGATTTCCGGAAAAGCATGATTCTGTTTTGGTAAGAGAAGAGAGGCTTGACGTGGTTGAAAACGGTACTGGTTGGAGAAGTTGACTGGTCCATGTTAGGGTAATATCTCTATTGAGTGTCCGCAGTAGTTGCGGGATTTCACTCTTCATGGTATACAATCCATTTACTTGTTTGGAAGCAGTAGTGGAAGTATGGACTGAGGAAAAATTGGTTTCAAGTTCCAAGTCTCCTACAGGCAACATGCTAACGCAGACAACTCTCACATTAAAAAAAATCTCTACTTTGTCGAGGTAAGTTATTCATGGCTTTCCAAGTTTCATTGATATGAGATCATTTTCATTTAACAGATTTTTTATTATACTGAAATATTAATTGAACTCCATCATTTTGGCATTGGAGTGACGTCGTTGAAATTCAAAACTCATGGCATGGCAGTGAGGCTGGACAGTTAAAAAGTGAGGAAAACCTCGAAGGTGTAGATTCCTGTAATAATCTTGGTCAATACCATGGAATGGTAGTTGGTAGTCAATCAGAAGTATCTTTTGGTGTATGGCTGGCTGTATTGAAGGCCAAAAGCAGCGGGATGATTTTAGCTGGAGAAAAGATATTGAGGTAACATCTTTGCCAGTACCACTATATTCGAACTGGTCATCCAGAACTGTTCGGATTGAAAAGAAAATGAAAAATTTGTTTTATTAATAATTTTCTTAAGGAAGCTGATCGGCATTAGCAATTGTTCTAAGTTTATTTGGTCCAAGGTGACATTTATATTGATATAACAATTTTCGGTTCATGGAAAGATATCAGAGAAATGTAGGTATCATAGCCATAAGGCGCACTCGTTTAAAATTATCACTTCGTGTGGTATATGATTTTATTTGTAATATAAAAATTCGGATTCCTTACAGTTCAGTTGTGGTAACAAGCCAACAGGCTCATCATAGGTAGCTAATAAAACTATTGATCACCAGAGCCTTTTTTTATTTTCTTCTACCGTCTACACATGTGACAGACCGTCGTGACCAGCTGGTATACAGGGTGGGGCACCGAAAACGAAACAGATCGAATATCTTCAAAACGCTTGTGTTGTAACGGTTCAATTTTCCACCCTGTAAATATTTGTTCAAAGTACGAGCACGTTAAAATAATCACCTATCTATCAGGAACGAAACAGCTCCGGTCAGTTTAAAAAACCAGTAAGTTCGTTATCCGAATACCTCAACCAATGAGAGTATTGGGGGGGGGGGGCTGTCTGATATTTCAGCGGTTTGGCAAAGAGCACTGAATTGTGTAGCAGGAAGACATATTTGTCGTAAAAAACAATGTGCTGTTGCAGAAAAAGAAACCTAATAACAACTAGGGTCAGTAATTTCAAGTCTCTTTAAAATGGTATCGACTAAAAAAATAAAAAAAAAATTTCTTTAGGTTTTTTGTATTTCCTAATGAGTTTTGTGTATTTGCTCCGTGAAACGACAAGATCACGGTGAATACCGAAAATTTAACTGTACGATTCGGTATCGGAGTATACATACTCGAAACCAGCGATCTCTGGAAGTAATCCTGTTTTTTTGGTCGACTATTATATCCAGACACCCACCTGATTGAATTCCCCGGCTTTTCCCCAGACAAGGAATAGAAAAGCGTTAGGCAAGTGTGGCCTGAGCGTCTACAACGTTATGCAAGCAGAGCGTTCTCTGCATCAAGATAAGCATTTTTTTTGGAAAACTTATTCTCGCAACCCGTTCCAGAATACTGTGACCTGCTATCACGCACAGGGAGTAAGATAAGTACTTTCGGAGCTCCTGTGAGTAGTTATAAATTATTTTGAATTCTTAACAAAAAACCCAGATAAGGGTCAATGTTCATTTTAGTTATATGTATTGATTTTTAAATATTTCCTGAATATACATTTTTATTATATTTTTTAAATACGAGTTGTTTTCAATTCCAAGCTGTTCTGATATCTGTTTTTCCCCTCCTCGTCGAAATCTTTATTTTGGCTGGCGCCCAGGTGTAGCTTGCGCCCCCGACACCTGGCAGATTTATATAAGAAGGATTAAACCATGACCCAGCTCTCCCAAAGGTAAGGGTTACCAGGCAGACGTTTTTTTTGCTTTGGAACAATTTAGATCTAAACAGACGTCACAGAGTTTAGGAAAAAATGCAAAAACCGTCGATTTTTAATCCAAGGGGGACATCTTCCTATCATAACCTCAACTGTCATACCTATCCCCCCACCCCTTGTTCACCATCACCCAAACAATTTGAATATGGAAAGTAGTAAGTATGACACATCATTAAAAAGGTAATTTCATAAGAAATTCAGAGATGTCAATTTTTGCTACCTAACTTCTTATTTTGGCCCTCTTGCGGAAAAAATTATGGTAGTTCATTTGCAAGCTAATTTGATATAAATTCGGTGACAATGCATTATAGAATTTTTCTGAAGGAAAAAACAAAATGACGGCTCCAAAATGGCGGACAAGATTAGCAATTATAGTCAGATTCGATTCAAAATGGATATGTGGTGGTTTTTAGGGTCGGAAATCATGATTTTTTTGTCGATGCAAAATAACAAGACGGTGGCTCCAAGATGGCGGATGAAATTTGTAATTATGGCCCGATTCAAATCAAAATTAGTATGTGGGGATTTTCAGGGTCAGAAATTATGATTCTTTTGCTAATGCAAAAAACCAAGATGGCGGACGAAATTTGTAATTGTGGTTCGAATCGATTCAAAATTGGCATTTCGGGGTTTCAAAACGTTGAAAAAGCTTTTATACAAATGCGCTAAAAAAGAAATAGTTTTTTTTAGATGTGTGACGTAGGTTATTCTATGCGTAACAGAATCAGACTTTTACCTCGCACAAATACCTATTTTGTACTAGCGGCAAGCTTTTGAATCTGTTACGCACAGAATAACCTACGCCCCATATTTTAAAAAAAATATGTTTTTCTTTTCATTGAATTTGTATAAAAGCTTTTTTATCAATTTTACTCAATTATTTTAAGTCATGTTAAAAATCTTTACCTTAAACCCCCACAATCCAATTTTGAACGAATCGGACAATAACTACAAATATCATCTGCCATACTGGATTTGCCATTTTGTTGTTTTTTTTCCAACAAAAATTCAATAATAAATTTTCATCGCAATTATGAACACCTACCAAAGTTAAAGTTGATCGGACAACTAGAAGTGGGCTAAAATTCAGCTGCAAGATTTGTCCCACATATACATACAAGTTGAATACAAGCTTTTGAAAAAAAAATTGGACATTACATAAATTGGAAAACCTTGCATAAATTCAAATCCAATTATTCGAAACTACATTAATTCCCTGTAGATGCTCAAAGTGTTCGCCATGAACTGCCATATATGAGTATAAGTTAGTCTCGAAACGCTGCAAAATTTTACAATTTGTAAGTTCGTACAATGTTAATTTTTTCAATTTTTGTTATGTTTTCGTGAATTGTTCACATTAGCTTTCAAATCAAATTTCATAAGTTGGAATATGAAACAGTTGTTTTTCCCGCAATTGGGCGCCAAAATGAAAAATTAGGTAGCGAACACTCACATGTCTGAATTCCTTATGGAATTACCTTTTCAATGCTGTGTCACACTTAGTATTTTCCCTATCCAAATTGTATGAGTGACCAAGGGGTGGAGAGAGTGGTATGACAGTTGAGGTTATGATACGATGAAGTCCCCTTATTTAAAATCAACGTATTTTTGCAATTTTTCCACAACACATGTATTTTGAAAGAATTCGTTTTCGCTGCCGGGTCGAAAATATAACTACAAATTTCGCCCGCCATCTTGTTTTTTGCATCGACAAACAAAATCATAATTTCCGAACCTGAAAATCCCCACATACAAATTTTGATTCAAATCCGGCCATAATTACAAATTTCATCCGCCATCTTGGAGCCACCATATTGTTTTTTTGCACTGACAATCAAATCATAATTTTCGACCCTGAAAACCACCACATTTCAATTTTGAATTGAATCGGACGATAATTGCAAATCTTGTTCTCCAGTTTGGAGCCGCCATTTTGTTTTTTTGCCTGGGTGAAAGTGATCAAGGGGTGGGGGGAAGAGTATGACAGTTGAGGTTATGATAGGAAGATTTCCCCCTTGGATTAAAAATCGACGTGTTTTTGCATTTTTTTGAAGATATAGGATCTGTTTCGTTTTCGGTGCCCCCCCATCCTGTATACATTCATTCTGAATATTTTTTTGTGGAATCATATAATTCTTCCTTTCATTCAGCTTGAAGTGTTGAGCACTGAGGTCCTTATTGTATTTGGAGTTGCAGCATACTAGACTGCGAAGTGTGTAGATCTGGTATTTCGATACAGGTGAGCTCGTTCGTTTGGGGGTTGGGTTAGCCGGAGAGTCGTTTAACCTCACAAGTTGTACAATGCCCGCAGGGACAAAGCACAGTGGCGTGGAGTACACTAAGGAAAAATCACTATTTACAAAATACGAGTCCCTTTCAAGAATTCTACCACTGGAACACCCTAAGGAACAAGAAGCCTTATATATTTGGCGATGAACAATCGCGGGTTTTAAAATTCCTGCAATTCATTCAGTGTCATTTATTATAACCGAGACCCTGACTCTGAACTCAACTTCAACGAATGAACAGGAACACTGGAGCAGGTCCACCCACTGTTCCAGACGAAGTCAAATTATTATTGCGTGTGTTCTCTTGTTCGGTAAGCTATCGAATGAAGATTGCAATTCATTTTATAGAAAATTTCCTCAGAATTTGGGCTTGCCATTGGCTCAAACCCCGAAAATAGGCTCAGAAACGGTCCAGAATAACCGTTATGACTGCTAACTATCAAATAATATTTGAAATAGAAATTTTCGCCCGAGTATATCTGGAGGCGAAGTTCGGATAGTGTACCAGTGACTTTGCTTCGCCATAGGGCGAAGTGAATGTGCACTGTCTCTATAAATTAAGCCAGAGTGGGCTGGAAAAAGGACTCATCCAGTTGCCGCGGAAGAGCCTGGATAGTGGTAATTTTTCGGGAGTGGTAGCTGGATAGCTCACTCAGCTATTAAAAGCTTTATAATTATTTTTGAGTATTGTATTTCTGGCCAGGTGTAGACTTCGAAATCTACAGCCTGGCATAGGCGTATGAGACGCCACTGCTAACCCCAACAAATATCCAAAAAGAATTCGTACTATTCCTGACTGATCCGAAAAGAAGAGTTCCGGAGTTGCTGGAGATTTTGCGACTATTCTGTGTTTGAAGAAGCTGAGCTAGCTGGATGAGGTGAAACATTCTCCAATTTCCGATCTCCAAGTATACGCATTTGTTGTCATAACGATCGTTATCAGTTAGAGAGCCTATATGATTTACTGACAGGTAAAGAAGCCATCTGCTGGGCATGAAATATCATTCTTGGTGTTGCCCCAAGTAGCTTGGGAAGAGGGTCGTTTGAAAACCAGTCAGTTTGTTACTGATGCGGAAACCGTCTGCTGGTTTTACATTTCGGTAGATATAGACCTGAACATACATTCTGATATGTTTCAATTGCGAACGAGGTTAAGATCCAAAGTTATGCACAAAAACTCCGATTTTTGAGTGTAGCCCATTATGACTGTCACATGAGTTAGGTGACAGGTCCGAAAACCGCTCAAAACCTCCTAGGCTGTGTTAAGGCTCACTAGAGGCGCGCAGTCGGTCAAGGGTCATTTTGGCATCACTTTGAAATAACCGAAAAATCGCTAAATTCTACATTACTTGTTATAAATAAAAAATAAGCTATGAAAATGTCTGCTGTTTTTTTTTCACAGAGAGATTTCTCTGAGATTCTGGTAATTCGGATACTCAATCGGTTTGAGATTATAAATTTCCAATACGAAATCATATGATTGGCAATCGATTCACCTCACAAAGTGGTATTTCATACCGCATTACAATAATGGGTATCTTTATGTTTTCGATATCGGAATTTGATTTTCAAAAAATTCAACTTGATTCAAAAACTTGTTGCTAACTCGAATGAATGTTCTTCGTTCCCATGAACTGATGTTGAATCCAACACCGTCTCGACGGCTTCCTGAAAATCTACTAGACAGCAATGATGCTTGGTTCAGCAATCCCACCGGAAGACATACAGACTATCGATGCGCGGTAGCAGAAGAGCTCAGTACAGTCCGAAACAAGTACGAGTTACTGTTTGTACTGGTCATTTCTAGTGTATCGATCGCATCGCGAAGTGCACTGTGAAGTTTTACTACTGAATGTATAATTATACTACCCTCTTCATCGTCCGAATACTTTCTCATTAAAAATTCGCGCATCTCATACGTTTCTCGACATTCATTGCTAGATTTGCCACCGATATTCACATATGCACGGTGAGTTTCACTATCTGGCCTGCCTCTATATAAAGCTAAATAACTGTAACGGTCATTTTGCCAGTTGAAACTGTTCAATAATTCTTAGTGAACACACTCACTTAATTTGAACAATTGAACACTTGAAGTTCTTTACCCACTCTGTATCTAGAGAGAAGTACCCGTTTACTTTGAACTCGACAAAATGCGCCGTGAAAGAATTAATGAGAATCGTAGACGGTTTTTTGGAGAACCGATATTAACGCTATTCGAGTGAGAGAATATGAAATTTGGAGAGTTCTATGTTGACTGTTGACCAAGTCAGATGTTTTCGTAAATCCATGTTTATTTTAGAAAATGAGAAGGCCGTTCTGCTACTGAAGGTAGAGTATCAGTATATTATATTTCGTAATAATTATTTTCGATGTGAGATCGAGTATTAACTTATTTGTGGGTCAAATGAAAAATATTACGGTCAGGTTCTTTAAATTTTTTTATGATTTCGGCGTGATGGCGCACCACACTTCATAAGGTCTAACAACATCGTCCACCAGTCAAATTGTCCGGTCCAACAACAGTATTTCATAACTATTTTATTCAAAATTGCGAATACATTTGAGTATAACTTTTCACCAAATTGAGTTAGCTTTAGTCCTGTGTATGTTCAAAAGTGTGAGCCAGATATAGCTATATATGGGTCTAATTCATGATTTTTTAAAAGAAAACTTTACTTGATTGAACTAAGTATCTCTTTTATATCTCCGTTTATATACTCAAAGTTTAAAGGAAGTAAATTATTAATTCTGCTTGAATTCAATTTTTTTCTTGGCTTTGGTTTTTTTCCAACTGAGTGGCGCCCAGCATTACGTTGGTCCACTCAGATATTCATTATTCAATCAATATTTATTTTCTGAGAACCACACTGCTCCCGATCACGAATGAGCTGCCGGTGTACGAGTGCCCTTTTTATCAACTAAGGGTTACATAACAATCCAGAACTGGCTTTAAGATTAATATTAGGGTGAAAAAACTTACAATACGTGCGATGCTAGAAGAGACCTTCCCCCGAGGCGAGGGATTTTTTCAACTTTCTATATCCGCAGTTTTCTGTCAGAAGCAAGGAAACCTCGAGCAGGATCCGAATCTTCATCGCACATGGAAGGTCATTATTGGGAGTAGCTTTCTCAGGAGGTGTTCCAGGTCTTCTTTGCTATTTCCCCGTGATCGGCAGAAGTGTGTCCAATAGATGATTCAGAAGCGGATATACGGGAGACAGACAGTTAGATTTTGACCAAGGTGAAGAGCCACAGTAATTATCGGATTATGATAGAATAGTGGAACAATTGTTGTTGTTAAAACTGTTATTTCCGTCAACCGATTGCACCCCTACGCGCAACCCTCGGAAGTCTTCGAGAGACTTGTGTGAGCTAGGGAAGACGCAGCCTTACCTTTTAACGTGTGATGCCATGCACGAGGCCGGTGAATAGGTGGATCGAACCCACGACCCCACGCTTGTAGATTGATCAATGGAGTAGGCTCATTTATTCACGAATTCAGCAAAGAAAGGAGAGACCAAGAAAATTGTATCATAAAATTTTATTGAATGAAACGGGTAAATACTGCAAGCTCTCCGTTTTTCCGTTTTTCCGATTTCTTCAACAATAGGTATTAGCATATATTATTATTATACAGAAAATACCCAAAATCCTGGCTTATGAATTCAACATTAGATGCCAGCGCTGAGGTGTCAAAAAGTCGAACTACTTTTGCATACGTTGTGCCAACCTAAGACCAGAATATTCACCATGTATTCGGTACAAATTATAATGAATATTCTGTTCTTATGTTGGGATAACGTACGTGAAGTGGTTCGACGTTTCGCCGTCTTGGTACTGACATCTAATGTTGCATTTCCATTACTTCGACGACTTTTGGATAACATTTATCTTCCTTCATTTTCTATCACCGTTCAGTCAACAGATGTCATTGGTTTTTCCTATTTTCAATTTTTATTAAAAGCTTTTATTTAACTTGCTCTATGTGTTTATTAGATGGGTGCAAATCTTGCAAGCTGAATTAGAACCTACGAAATTGGAATTTCACATGTTGGTTCAGTTCCGATGACAATATAATAATGTCGAAGGAATTGTCCCCCTGCCCCCCGATAGCCAGATATAGAACGCGTAGGGTTTCCAAAGTTTTCTTGACGGATTTGGACGTCCAAAAATAACAGCGAAAAAAAAATTAGGCATCCCCCTTTCTCAAAAAGAGTTGGAAAACTTGTGAAATTGAAATTAGAAAAATCCGTAAAAATGGTGAAAAATATCTGACCGTCGAATATTATGTTTTAAAGAAATTTCACCTTCCCTGTCCCCCCTCAAAAGCTAGATAGAGAACGCAAAGGAATTTGGAAAATGTTTCGGAAAATAATGATGACAAAATATCGATCGAGGGGTTCGCCACCTTTTCTGTTACGAAAAAAATTAGCAAATCTCGTGAAATAGAAACCGAGAAAATCCGTAAAAATTGTAAAAAATCATCTGACCATTGAAAAGTTTACCCGTCTTCCCCTCTCGAAAGCTAGATAGAGAACGCGTAGGAATTCGGAAACATTTCCAATGGTAAATTAACAGGCAAGCGATTTTGCAACTATGATGCATTAAATGAAATAAACAGACTGAGAAATATATAAAAAAAAAACTAAAAAAGAAATAGATAAATGAACTTTAAAAAAACTTTTTAGAGAAAAGCTTTTATTTAAATGCACTAAAAAGAAGAAAATAAATTTCAAAGTGGATTAAACCATTTATTTTGTTACATTATGAAATAAAAAACCGCAACCCTCAGAAGTCTTCGAGAGACATGTGTGAGCTTTGGAAGACGCAGCCTTTACCTTTTAACGTGTGATGCCATGCACGAGACCGGTGAATCGGTGGATCGAACCCACTACCCCATATAAAAGTTTATCGCGAGAATAAATCTTGAGGTAATTCACAATAAGAAATACATAGATACTTCTCACTACAAGCTTTCATATCTTTAAAAATTTCGAAATGTAACAAATTGATGGGTTTAATTCACTTTAAAATCTATGTTCTTCTTTTTAGTTCATTTAAATGAAAGATTTTTTACAAAAAGTTTTTGGTAAGTTTATTTATTTGATAGTTGGTTTTAATCCAGGACCTGGACTAGGATGCTGTGGGATAATTCGAGTAAGAAGAATTTTCCTTCAGAAATGCTTAGTAGAAGTACTAGCAAGTGGTTTGGACGTGGGTGGACATCCGCCACCTGGCACGTTTTCTAGCTATGACGTCATTAAAGATAGCGACCGTTCGATAATTGAACTGCTCATATCTCAGACAAAACTTGACCGAATTGCATGCAATTTGGGTCAATTTGTTGGTATTACTTTTGGTAAGATGAATAGTAATGTGGTTCAACTGTCACTATACATAAACGTACAAATTTTTTTATTCTGTTGTCGTTTCAATTTCCACATAAATACACATTAAATGCCATGATAAACATACTTTATCATGGCTAGAAATGCACAATATCATAAATAGAAAAAGTTTCAATGGAAATATGTTCAAACGAGTATTTAACAAGGATTTTCACAATTTGACCCTTTACTACCACAATTGCAAAAAGAGCAACATTTAACATAATTTTTCCTACAAATGCAGGAGAATTTGGCGCATGTTAAACAGTTGCAAGCATCAATAAAATCAGTGGCATATTTTTGTTAGTTTCTGTCGGGCACCAAATCATCTTCTATCAGTATAATTCCGAAATCACATGGGTCTAAGCCAACAAGCTCATCATCAATACAATATCGCTAAAGATATGTGTAGAAATATGATCTTAACAAATGACCCCTAACATTTCTGCTTGTTGGCGGCAAATCTTCAATGTCCATATTATTGGCATGCTAATACAGCCACAATCTAATTTGGTCTAAGGACTTACAAGATGACCCTTTTCGTAATACTAGCACTAGGTATTCTTCTACAGATTTGAGGATTTGTTCAATGCCTTCCCAGTCAGATGATACGCCAAAGTGTTCCAAGTGTGCCAAAGATACATTATTGAGAGCTGCTTTTTTGGTGCTGAATTATCTCGTATAATCTGATCCAGATAGTGCGTGGATGGCTGGAAGCAAAGAGCATAAGTTTTGTCCAATTTGTTTGTAAATATCAAGCAACAGAAAAAAAATATTAGTGGTTTTTGCAAAACCTGAAGAGGTTTTGCAAAAACAATGCTATCTCCAAAATGATCACATAACATAAGTTTTAGTCCTTTGTTATCAACTGTCATGTCTTCATTTTGTGTAATAAACTTGTCTCGAATATAACTGAGGGTTTGTTTATCCATAATCAACAGGTAATCCAGATTCAATATCGTTAGCTATAAGAGAAAAAGCTGCAACCCTTTCAGAAACTTGAACTTGTCACCTTCTTCAACTTTTCCAGTTGTACCTCAGTAAATACCCAGAAATAAAGTTCACGTGACACAGCAGATTGGCACAAAAATGCTTCACACGTCCTCCAAATCACAGGTGTCGGTGAAAACGTCATCATGTAAATATAACGTGGTTCCTTAGCTCTTGGAGACTCATAGATTCTATATTTCTTGTATAGTCAGTTATGTGATTTCTTGTTACAGATAATACATAAATATTATCGATTACAAGTGATACCTCCTCGAGGACTGTGGTAACGTGCAAGTTTCCTCCAAAATTTCCTAAGATTTTCCAGTTCATAGGATTGGAAAGTGCTTCCTTTATCTTCAGTTTCTATTATTTCCTTCCCACTTTCAACCTTCTGAAGGAACTTTTTATGACAATAATGTCTGTAGCACGCATTATTCATATGATAGTAGAACACTACTTCCTCACTTAATGAGTTCAAATGCTCAGTAATAATGTTATTCCGTACTTTCGCAGCTGCCCTGACTTTTCCTTTTACATTTTCTGTACTTATCTCACTACCATCAGTTTTTCTTCATATAAATGCATGCTTTCCCGGCTGGAATAAAATTTTGACACTGTCTCTTGAGATTCTCTTCAATTTTATAATATTTATATTATATCCATTTCATTTGAACAACCTGAAACAAACTTGAAGAACAATTATCACCTTCAATTCACTGATTTCAAGTATTTATATCTATTATTTGCATAGAATGCCTCTTCACTTACATTCATGAATGACAAATACGTATAAAAGTTTACAGTTTCATGCAAGACGATCAAGTATTGCATGAGATATGAACAGTTCTATGATCGAACGGCCGCCATCTTTGATGACATCATAGCTCGAAAATGTACCATGTGGCAGATATCCACCCAAGTTCAAAATACTTACTAGGATACCTACTAAGCATTCCTGAAGGAACATACTCCATTTTCCCACAGGACCCTAGTCCAGGCCCAGGACTATTTGTCAGAGTAATTCAACTGCGCAAATTTTCTTTGAAAGAAGTCCTCTTTTTTACTGAAATATCTAATAAGGAGGAAAACTTGGAATACAGCATAAACGATATTGAAGTTTCGCATCTCGCAATAATAAGTATCACATACGATAGCACTACACAAATGGATCCGAAAAAGAAACTTATTAAATAGATACATAATAAATTTTTGGTAATTTACTATCTCTCCTGTTTTCGGGTGAACACTAGACCGTCAGATAGTGACAGATTTAGGTGCCCCATTTTCGCATAAGCCTCGAATAGGATTGAAAAGTACATTGATGTTGAGTTAAATGGAAGGAAATTCTCGAGTGGCTCCTCGATTTTCCAGAACAGAAATAAAAGGAGTATGTTGCCCATATTTCCACTCGAGGCGTGTTCACCTAATTATTAATTAATAGAACCTGGCTTCGGAATACCAAAGGCTTTAGTGTTGCAGGTGGATGAAGGGTTAAAATGAGGGTGTAATCTTGTGAGGAAAAATCGAGATTTTGACAGATTTTTCCACACAAGCCCATCGAAACTATGAAAACTTACATTGTCACTATACCTAAAAATTGCGTGAAAATATGGGCAACATACCTACTCCTTTTATTTTTGTTCTGGAAAATCGAATTTTCCATATGTTGTCCCCAGGAGCCACCCGTTAATTAACCTCCATTTTATTCAACATCGATGTACTATTCAAACCTATCGAGGCTTGTATGCGAAAATGAGGCACTTTCTGACAGTCTACACATGAATACACAAATTATACGTCGACTAAGTACCCCGCACCAAATATATGAGAAAATGTCTTTCTGCCAATTTTGACAATTTTTTTGAAATATTGTAGCACAAGTAACTAGAAGATACACAGAAAAGTTTAAATTAGTTTCTATGTCCAGTTTCGGAGATACGAATTTTTGAAAATCATAAAAACAGCTAATAGCTTTGATGGTTTGACGAAAGTCAAATGACATGTAAAGTCAGTCGTTAGGATGGAAGAAGCCACCTATTTATAATACAGGGTAGGTCAAAAATAGCGACATTTAAGCATATTTTGACCATCTTTTCATCGGTCCCATCAGTAAGACTGAGCATTTTTCATTAGAAAAATATCAGTTTGGATTCTTTCCTTATGAAAAAAATATTTCCTTTAAAAGTTTCGACTTTTTCACAACACAGTAATTTTCTTCAGATGTTTTTTTTATACTACATATTTTCAACAATAGCCACACAAAACAGCCCTTTTGAGCAAATAAATCCACTTTGGAAACAAAACTACTTGAGGAAGACTTATAGTAATTGCTTAGTATGATTAGCTTCGAAAAGTTACCATTCACATTCCATACGTTTACAAAAATTAGTTGAAAAGGAACAGGCGTTCCTATGGCGCGGCGGTTGTTGAGCTTAATCTATTCTCTCTAACGAGAACGAATCAAAACTGCCAGTTTATTAAAGTGGTATGCTTCACTCTCCCTTATTCAATTCGGAGGGAGACCCAGGGCAGCTTCAGATGGAGATACGGTATCCCAGGGTTCAAATATGGTGACTTAAGACCAAGAGTTGTCAAGTGATTGCAGGCTTTAATTGCAACCCTTGAGGTTCGTGAAATATACCAGCTGCTTTGCTTACTTTCAGATGTCTAGTAAATAGATTATGTTTAAATAAAAGAAGGAATATGGTAACAATGTCAACATTTATTGTTGATGCCTTCAATTGAACATTCAACTAAAATGCTAAACTCACTGAGACATGAGTGAACGCTACAATACTACGAGAAAAATTACTATAAAAATTACTACTCAGGGAAGCAAGTTCTGCACGGTAAGCGGGTGTCTGATACTTTTTGGGTTTGTCGGCCTTGCAAGTAAATTGTACGGGTGTTCTAATCAGGTTGATTCGTGTCCGGACTGATATCATCAATTTAGAAAACACACGGCATATATCTTGGGATTCATAGTATCTGTATCTGAGATAAATGTGCTCGGACTAAACAAACAGACAGGATATTTGTTTTCTGTAATAGCTTCCTTTACGGCTCACGGCAAGTTAGCCACTTCGACTTGTCCCGAATTGAACTGAAAATTCCAGTTTTCCGAGTAATTAATATAGAAGCATGACTTACAACGGAAGAGCTTCCCATCAATGCAACGGATTCACGAGTGTTTTGCCAGCAGGCAAACAACGCCTTAGCAACACTTATGCAAGGCTGTATTTCTTCAAGCGAGACCTGATCCCGCTAGTGACAGATTGCTCTGTCCCTTAGGGATACTAGTGACGCACAGCAAGATTGAAGATCGGTTGGGAGTCCCTAGCTGAGCACTACTAGTTTAAATTCCCAAACAGAATGATTCCCTCACCGTTTTCGTAAATTTTCGCGGTCATTGTCCTGCCAACGGGCAAACAACGCCTTAGGGACACTGAAGAAAACAGCACTCGATTACCACCTCTTCCTACCGACGGGCAAACAACGCCTTAGGAAGGAGATGGAGAGTGTTTGATTAAAAACGACGGTTGGAGGATTCTAGTCTGGTGGAATACACGGCTTTGTTAAAAAGAAAATACACAGATACCCCAAATATACTAATTATTCAATATTCCTATCACTCCTGATTTGAAACACGTAGTAAATTTCAAACGGCCAAAATAATATAGAAAATTATGTTTCCATTGCTTACGGTTGTTATTGTTGTTGTTTGTTGTTGTTGTTATTTCCGTCAACCGATTGCACCCCTACGCTCAACCCTCAGAAGTCTTCGAGAGACTTGTGTGAGCTAGGGAAGACGCAGCCCTTACCTTTCAACGTGTGATGCCATGCACGAGACCGGTGAATCGGTGGATCGAACCCACGACCTCACGCATGCGAGGCGAACGCACTACCAGCCGACTACCACGGCCCATGTATGATGATACGGCTTGCAGGTCGATTCACAAAATGCGCGGCGGAATATTCGGCTTCGTCTTAATCAAGATCAAATGCAACAACGAATTATTATACAATTTCACTTCCAGACTTCAAAGTACAGAGTCACAATCGCGAAAAGAGAAGGGCTTCCCAAGAGGTGTGCTGTATTTATAATAAATCGGTGGCCTTCGGAGTATGACGTAGAAAATTGAATGAAAAATGGAAAAAAGTCTGCTCTGACTTTTTAAGATGCCAAAAACATGACTTATATGAAACCGGAGATGGAAAACTATGCAAAAGTTAAAATTTTTAACCCACCACAAAAACTAAGTAGGCCCGAAAAAATAAAGGGACGGTAATTCTAGGTAAAGTACGGAAGTAATGAAACCGGAGTTGTACAGAAAGGAATTGAATTGAAGTTGTAAACAAACCGAAAGTGTGGTTAGAGATTTTTCGAATAATTATTTCAGAACTTGATAACAACGTTATCTATCCTACTCTAATATCTAAATATTTCAGTTAATGACTATGAGAGGAAAGCCCAACAGTTTTCTAATTTTCAATATCGAAATAATAATAATAATATGCCTGTAATAATAAACGGTAATGTTAATGCGAATAAATCTAGGGAGGTTACAGGGTGGTCCAACGAAGCATTATCAGCTGAAGGCCTTATATAACAGTACGGACAATAAAGTAATTCTAATCACCCCAGACAGGGTATAAAAATATGCTCCGTTACACAGTTATATTTCAAAGTAAATCACCTTACACTCGGGTAATTTTCTGTAACTTTTCTGATGCCGGACCAGTCACCTTCACTCATGTACAAGCATTTTACACGAAGGAATGTTCGGAAATCTTCGTCTACCGTCATTGAGAAAGTACGACAACTAGATGCGAATACAGGCGGTTCGAGAACTTTCTAGTAATTTCCTTCATGTATTTGAGAATGGCGGCAAGCAAACAGCAGAGTTGTCGGTTCGGTCACCGAGAATTAGAGTGCAGCAGTTGAAATAAATAGTGCACTTTTGTGATATTATAAATTAGAGACTTTATGCTCAAAAATAAATTGTTTGAAACCATTTAGACTTCAAACATTTTACAGTGGTGACAAAAATAGGATTTGTAAATAAATATGGCGTGCGTAGTGGATTTAAAAAATAAAATACACTATGTTCGTGTGAGTGACAGTTGTGTATTTCGGACAAATAAATTGATTTCGCGATAAATAGATAGTGACTGATAAACATTCTTCGTGAAGTAGACAGTTGTGTGCATTAACGGGAGTGTAAACTGGTACACTTCTCGCGTGTTAAAATAATAATAATGAGAGACTGGTGGTCCGTGGAACTAACGTTCGTGTGGAAAATTCAATAAATCGATAAATTTTTTGTGTGGAATAGACTAGGGGTGGAACAGTACAAGTTCACCGATGTTCAACTAAACAAAGTTCAGTTGTTAAGGAACTAGACATTGTATTGGCTAATCCAAAGCAACTGAAGCGAATTTACTTGAACTGTTGGTGAACTAGTTTTGTACAACACGCCCTAAGACAAAATGTTTTTGAGAAGAGTTCGACTCGTCGACCTCAATGTCGTGGTACCTAAAAATGAAATAAAAAAGAGGGAACTTGACACAACTGGTAAGAAGGCTGTACTCCAGAAAAAACGTTCAGACGAATTGATTGCTGAAGGAAAAGACCCCGTATCCTTTTTATTCGAAGTTTCTGGAATGGATATAAGTTCCATAATAAGTTCTTTGAAAGAAAAACTTCAAGAAAACTCGAAAAATCTGCAAGAAAAACTTCTAGAAAATTCCAATAGCTTCAAGGAAGAATTTCAAGAAATTTCGGAGAATCTACAAGAAAAGCTTCTAGAAGATTCAAAGATTCTGGAAGACAAACTCATCGAAAATACAGATGGTTAAAAAAAGAACTTTCTGTGCTGGCGAATCGTTTGAAAGAAAGAATGGTCTATAGAGACAGAGATGGAGAAGAATCAAAAACGGAATTAAGGAAGAGATGGGAAAATTGAAGGAAACAATCAGCGATAAAATCAGAGGCGGAATCGAGGAAGAATCAGCAAAATGAAGGAAAAAATCAGCAAGTTGGAAAACCAGATTGACACTACACACACCACAGAATCTGTGAATGAAAATTCAATGCTGGAACTGAGTGTGAACTAAGATGATGTTCAAAATGGTCTGAAAGATGTAAAAACCAGTTCGGAAACAGAAGAACTCTGTACGAAACCACCTCAGTTTGATGGAAAAACACCATGGGCAAATTACCGCCGACAAATTGAAGCTGCAGCAAAGGCAAATGGATGGAATGCGGGAGAGAGAGCTGTAGCGTTAATACTGGCGTTGCGTGGAGAAGCATCACATATCTAACAACGTGAGGGGCCCAAGAAGAAGAGGACTTCGAGCAGATGATTAAACATTCAGAATTACGGTATAGATAAACCCATCTGAAACATGTATACCACCCACAGCTCAAAAACCACTGCCAGAAATCAAGTGAATCCTCACAGGAATTTGAAGCAGAAGAGGTAATAGAGCGACTAGCAGTTCAGGCATTCTTAGATGGACTTAGTGACCAGGAAACCAGACAAGCATCGACAGTAGCTCGTCCAACAAATGTCGTGGATGCAATGGCACGCGCTTTGGAATATGAGGCAGCAAAACAATCCTGCAGAAGCCAAAGTAAAGTCCGATTTATTGAGGAAGACTCACTTGGAAGCTGCCATAAGAAAGGTGGCAGAGGTAATGTTGCCTGAGAGAAGACAGATAAATTGCTAAAAAATTGCGGCAAAATTGGGCATGTGCGTAGCAAATGTCCAAGATTCAAAGAATCGGCACCGATGCAGAAAAACTAAAGAAGGTCGTTGAGGAAGGGGATTTGTGCCAGTAGAGGCAATAAATGTCAATTATTACCCGCAGTGACCTTGAAGAAAAGAACTGTTTTGGAGCACTGCTCGTCAATTTCCTCTTGAGTTATTGAACAATCCGACAGTCCATGGTGGTGAAGAAGAAAGATGGATCAACATGCTTTCGCGTAAATTATCGTCGACCGAACAACGTGACGAAGGACAGTTACCCTCTCCCGATAATAGATGACACCCTAGACACGTTGGCCGGTTCCACGATTTTCTCAACCCTTGATCTGAAGAGTGGATACTGGTAGGTTGAACTGGATCCAGGAAATAGAGGAAAGTCATTCTTCACCATTGGCTCAAGACTGTGGCATTTCACCGTTATGCCATTCAGGCTTTGTAATGCTCCAGCCACATTCGAGAGATTAATGGAGACGGTTTTGAAAGGACTCTCTTGGAGGACGTGTCTGTTATATCTCGACAACATTATTGTAGTTGGCAGTTCGTTCGGAGATCACCTGGAAGAGGTATTCCTGCGACAGAGAAACTCTGTATTGAAGAAAAAATGCCACCTGTTCCAAAAAAAGTACGATACCTTGGCAATGTTGTTTCTGGGCACGGAGTATCAGTGGATGACGAGAAAATCAAAGCAGTGAAGGAGTGGCCTATTTCGAAAGATATACACCAACTTCGTAGTTTTCCTGGATTTATGCACATACTAACGCCGATATGTGCTGGGGTTCGCCAACATCGCTAAACAACTGACGAGGCTCAAGGAAGGTCAAACAAAGTTCCAATGGTCTGAAGAATGCCAAGACTCGTGCAGGAAGCTGAAGGGGGCATTGATCAACCCCCTTCCGAGTGAAAAATTAATTATGGACACGGACGCAAGCAACGTGGGACTTGGAGCTGTCTTGACCCAGATCCAGGATGGGCAAGAGAAGGTCATCGGATTTTCAGTAAAACTCTCAGTAAAACGGAGCGTAACTACTGTGTCAGCAGGCGACAGCTGTTGGCTGTTGTCAAGGGAGTTGAACACTTATATAAATATGTGTACGGGAGAAGATTCCTGTCGAGGACCGACCACGCAGACCTTAAATGGCTTCTACAGTTCAAAAACCTCGAGGGCCAAATTGCACGTTGGATCGAAAAATTCCAAGAATTCGACTTCGAGATCAAATATCGAGCAGGAAGTAGCCACAAGGACGCAGATTCCCTGTCAAGGAGACCATGCCCAGACGATTTCCTCCATGTATTCAAGTGGTGGTAAGCAGACATCGGAGTTTTCGGTTCGAACAGCGAGAAACAGAGCGCAACAGTTGAAATAAATAGTGTACTTTTGTGATATTATGAATTAGAGACTTTATGTTCAAAAATAAATTGTTTTAATCCGTTTAGACTTTGAATATTCTACATTTCATAAATTTCCTATGTCTGGTTTTTGAAATATTAATTACAATTGATATGCTATAGAAGATATTATCTAATCTTATTTCTTGATTAAATAATTTTGGATAATATCCCACCCTGTATAATAGGTGGTTTCTTTTATCTTAACAACCGACTGACTGACACGTCATTTGACTTTCTTCAAACCAGCAATGCTATTAATTTGTTACTAATCACCTAAAAACTAATACTTTTGGATATTCTATCTGTTGGTAAAACAGCACTTTTTAAGATTTTCAAAAACTTATATTTCCGAAACTTATCGTAGAAACTAATTCAAACTTGCATGTGTAACTTCTAGTAACTTGAAATACAATGTTTCAAAAAATTATCAAAATTGGCTGAAAGCCACTTTCCCATGTATTTGGTGTGGTCCTTTGAAAATGGTAATTATGTGAGAGTGTGCTTTGCCTTGTTCAAACTGAAGCCTTTGTCTTATTCAGGGTATGATTTATACATAGTTTCAGTGTGTTACTTTCAAAATGAATATCTTCGTTTCCGACTCGGTAGTAAGAAAAAAAAATTATTGCATGACCTGAATGTATCTGCAGAGAAATGCACTTTCAAATTAATGAATGGATGGATAACGAAAGTCACGAATTGTTAAATGATCATTTTGCACGCCTACACTTTGTACTACCTGAATAAAACAAGTTTTTGATGAGACCATACTTTATCTTTAGATGCGGTCATCAGTAAATGCTGATTTTCTTTATACTCCAGTCATCAGCAGTGAAAAACTATAAAACCGTGGAATTTTGAGAATCAACACCGATTTTAATGAAAATTTGGATTTTAGCTATACGTACCCTCTTCTTCAAAATCTACCCTTTGCCGAACCGTGCTTTTTAATTTTTAGAGGGGAAAACTGCCTCTTATTGCAAAAAAATAAAAAACGTAGATTTTAGCGTATATTTAGTTAGAATGAAGTTTAAATTAATTATTTGTAGACTACTTGACATTCTCGAACGTGTTTATAATTAATCAGAAAGATGGAATCCCTGTAAATCATCTCAAGGGGTAATAATTTTCAAAACTAGAATTAAATATGTTTATTATACTTTGAAACGATTGAAAATTGCGTCATTAAATTTGAATTATAGTTAGAATGAAATTATTATTTTCCAAAATACTTCAACCCTTTTGAAACACCTCCTGGAAATATGAATTATTAAAAACTAATTCTTTTTAATTTTTTTTTTCTAAATTAGAAATATTTTTAAACTGCATTTATATTGAATTGAGAATAATTCAAAGATGATATGAAATGTGTTTTTTCAACCCTTCAATTCTTATAAAAGCTACCCCTTAAGACCGAAAATGTTGATTTTTAGGAAAATTTGACACACCTTCGCAACAGAATCAACGTTATCGTTACTAGTACTGGGCTGATCTATAGTATTTTTGAATCAACACACTATAATATGATGTAAGAATTACCTCTAAAAGAAGCAAAATGTATTTACACATTTATTAACATTAGATTTAAAAAAAATCAGTTAGTTTTTCAACGATAACTCCTCCATTTTTTAATTTTAAGCAAACAACTTTTTAAAAGGAGCATTTTGTAGAGAATTTTTGCAGAAATATTTGCAACCCTTATTTTTGAAATGGGGTAAGTTCAAAGGGGTTGGATAAGCCGCAATTAGTGCATGAATGAAAACTTTGAACCGCCATATCTCCTTAATTTTCATGGTACAAAAAAAAAACTTTTGTAAAGAAAATTCCACAATTAATATACGAAACATTTTTTCATATTATGTATAATTTTTGGTTTATTTAAGAAAAATTATAAAAATATCGTTTTACCAATTTATTCCATGATTTTTTCTAAACGAAGCATTCCAAACCGGTCAAATCACATGGATCATATCAATTAAATCCAAATAAAGTTAATTGCAAGTGGGGAGTCATTAATTTTTATTAGGGTTGTTATGACGAGGGTTTAATTGTTACATTGAAAAAACAAAACTTGGAGTGACTTTCTTTTGGTCCATAAGTCAGTCAATTCTTATGCAAAGGACTTTTATCGGAGCTCATTTGGAAGGTTTTTTAATGTAATTTGAAATAGTCTCCCCAAAAATTTCACCATATTCAAGTTATTTGAGACTGAAGGTTCTTAAATTTGGGGTTCTTCGAAAATAACCATCCTTCAAAGAGCAATAACTCCGTCGCTATTGAGTTTACATAGGTCTTTCCGACACGATTCTCTTTATTTTTTTATTAGTTACAATTTTGTTCGGGATGATTTTTTCGATAAAATTGATTTTTTTTATTATTTATGAAAAACGGTTGAAAAACGAAAGTTTTTTCAAAGAAAAATGTACAGTTTCAATTGCTAATAATTCGGAAAGTATCAAATTTACAAAAAAAATTTCATGGAACTGAAGTTGTGTGGAATTGGTTAGTTCATTGACATCCGTGGTTATTTTTATTGAACACATTTTCATCCTCTAGATGGGGTGGTTTTCACCCTCATTGCAAAATCCCGTTTCAACGTAGGGTAAATTTTAAAAAAGATTATAAATACTACCTAAATCCAAATTTTCAAGGAAATGACATTGATTCTCAAAATTCCACGTGAAAATGGCTGTTGATTGGACTATAAGCTCAATATCGAGTATTTTGCAAGTTAAAATCATAAGCTCCCAATAATTTTTTTGTTTTTTCTTCCCGTTTTTTGCATTTGTTGTTCACTTATACAGTGTGTCTCTCTTTGACCAGCAACACCCTCGTATTTTCTTGAGAATAAAACTGAATCATTAAAATTTACAAGTTTTTAAATGGATGAAATAATTTAGTCTAACTTCTACTAGTTCTGGTAGCTAACTAATTATCATCCCATTATCAACCATGATAACTAATTAGTTATCATACTTGATAATGGGATAAAACCCGAAACCGGTCGTAAAAATAAAATAACTTGTGGAAATTAGGAAATTAGGAAATTAGTGTTTCATTCAGTTCATTAAAGTGATAATGAATTTCCACAAAATAAATCATCAATTGCACAAAATATACAGGGTTGATTCATTGCGGTATACAAAGTATCTGAAAATGTTCAATTAATGCTGTAGACAAAATCCAAACATTACTTTTTATGGCTAGTTAGGACCATTTGAAAACTGCAAAAGTGGGGAAAATACACTAGGGACTTTTTTAAGGACAAAGGTAATAGTGGATTCTCATTCGGAACACCTTGAAACTAATAGACCCTAATTATTAAAAAAATTGAGTGTGTCATCACATTACGTATACAAAGGAGTTCCTAATTTTTCCAGCTACAGATGATATCCGGCATCTTTTCATGATTCAAGGATGAAAATCTGGGGCTTTAGAATGTCTTGAACCAGAATTCGCTGTCACTTTTGTACTGAATTATTCCTTTATTTTCACTGGTAATGAGAAAGTAATATTTGGATATTTTTAGGTTCATTGGGACTAGAGAAAAAAAATCGAAAAAACAAACATTAAGGATGAATAAACATCAATCATGTGTGGCTATTCACATATGACATCCTGTACAGTTAAATGAATCAAGTACTGCGATCTGGGGGTTTTGGGGTGTTCTGAACCAGAATGTAAAGTTAGTTTTGAGATTCAAAATAAGCCTGGTATGTGTCACTATTTTCACTCGGGTTTGAAGGCCGTCATTTTTTTGAATTTCTGACGTTTCGCCAACTCGAGTGGCTGGCTAGTTCAGAGGCTTATATATCTTGGATAATCTCGGATGACTGAAGGTTCCGTCTCCGGAGATTGTATTTATTCAGATTCAGGTAGTTCCGTGTGCTCATTACCATATCTGGAATAGGTACATTTTCATTTATCCTAGTTAATTCCCACTTACCTGCTGTCCTATTGTCCATATTAGATTGAAATTTTCGATGTGTTTGTGGATCCAAATTGCCTCTCTTACAAGTCGACTATGGAGAATTTCAACAGAAAAGAAGAAGCTGTGAGCATCAATCGAATATAGAATCCTATTCTTAAAAATTCAAGAACAACAAAGGAAGACAACGACAATAGGACAACAGAAATCAACTTAGGTTAATGAAAATGAACCTAATCCAGATACGGTAATGAGCACACGGAACTACCTGAGGCAGAATAAATACAATCTCCGGAGACGAAATCTTCAGTCAGCCGAGATTATCCAAGATGTAAAGCCTCTGAAGAAGCTAGCCACTCGCGCTGGTAAACGTCAGAAAGAAATTCCAAAAAACGACGGCCTTCAAACTCGAGTGAAAATAGTGACACTGAAAACTTCGTCCGCGAAAGCCTAACCATTTTGTCATGCCTAGTATGTTTTCCCAATTTTACATTTTTCAATTGGTGATATGTAGCCATGGAAAATGGATATATGACTATTTCATCAATCTGTACTATAATAATAATAGCTCTTTATTATTTTTCACATATAGTACATATATACAATATACATTAATAAATAAACAACATTTTTAAAGAATTGGAAAATGAAGAGCAAAATTCATTTTCTCTAATGAAGCAATCTCTTACTTCATCAGGAAAATGTTCTTTCATTTAACACTAGAACGTGTGTCATCAGTTTGTTCATAAATATTATATAATTTATGTAAAATACATGCATAGTTATAATTAATTGATAATTTAAATATTGACACATTATAATTATACTAAGTTTCAAAAGAATACAGTATTGCATGTTAACAAAGAATTGACATTTATTTTGTGAGTAAGATTTTTTTATACTTTGACGTGAAGCTAGCACTACTTAGATTTTGTAAAGTCACAGGAGCGGTATGGTATGTGGAAGACCGTCTGTACATTTCAGTTTAAAATAGTGGTGGGAACAACGAACATTTGAATATCAAATTCAACTATTCAAGTTGTGTACATCTGTTCTGAGAGTAATTTTTCTATAGAGGTATATAGGAATTTTTGTTAGGATAATTTTGTGATATAATGAATTTGCATGATGAACTCGTCTATGTTCCATATTCAACCATCCTTTTTCAGCCAATTTATGTGATATTCTTTGAAATTTTTTGATCAATCTTAACCAGGAATTCTGTTCTTTCTGTATTTTCTTTATGTAAACACAAGTCAAATATGGGCATTATAACAAATCAGCAAAATTAAAATCTGACAAAACTAATGTTTCACGTAATGTCATTTTAACATTTTACAGTGTGTCTCTAGACCAGTGGGATAGTTGATTATCTCTTGAACAAATAGGAACTTTCAAAATATTATAATTTCACATCATTTCGCAATATGAGAGCTAACTTCAGGAATGACTATTTTTTATACGAGGGGCGCAAGAAAAGCTCATAAAATCAATCATCAGTTTTTAAAAATTATTGTTATTTCCGTCAACCGATTGCACCCCTACGCACAACCCTCAGAAGTCTTCGAGAGACTTGTGTGTGATAGGAAAGACGCAGCCCTTACCTTTTAACGTGTGATGCCATGCACGAGACCGATGAACATGCGGGGATTTGAACCCTCGACCCTTCGCTCCAAAGGCAAATGCTCTATCAGCACGGCCACCACGGCCCATATTTCAATGTATCTCAATTTTAATTCATTTAGGCTAATTACAAGTTATTTATTCTTGAAAATCTGACAAAGGCGTTGCCAAGTTATACCAGTTTTTAATTAAATGCAGACATTTTTTAAGACAAACCCGTCATTAATACAACGAAGAATTTATGGAGATATTCAAGACTATCGGTAGTCGGTAGCATATCTAGGTGTATATGAATGAATTTATTTATTGAATTGAAACTTCAATACATGGTGAAAGTCAGAAAATTTGGATACATGGTGCCAATGGCCATCTTATTCTTGTTCTATATCATCTATATGCATACGTACCTACATATACATTGTGTTTTATAAAATCCTTTCATTTCCTAGATGCTAACCTAAGTGCTTGTGGCATCATGTGAAATACTGATCTTCTTCGAAAGTTATACAGAGCTGTCAAAAAAATTATATGATTTTCACGAAATTCAAACGAAATTCTATTTTTCAAGTAGTGCATGCACCCTACAATAATATGCATGATGTTATATCCCATGGTGGTTTGATGTCCTGTCATTATTGGGAAAGAGTGATGTGATCAACGATAGCAAATAAAAAAAATATCAAACTACGTATTCTACTGAAATTAACTACATACCAGTCCCAACAATTTACGAATAACTATATACGCATAATAATATCCAATAGATGTCTAAAACCGTCCGTGAAAATTTCACTATAAATGTTCAAACTACCTTCAGTTTACTGAAAGACAGGTGATTTTTTGTAATCTTATGCAAACTTGCATTGTTATACTTCAATAACCACCAATTGAAATTATCACTTATTGACCTTCATAATACGAAAAAACACCAAGACAATTGTTTGTGGAAGACAAAGGTATTTTTTTCGAAAAACGTTATCATACTCGAAAACTAGTCGTCTTCTGAATTGCAAAAAAGTCTTGCTTATTCGTCACCAAAAAAGACATGTTTCTACAAATTTTCATCTAAATTAAATCGTTTATACGCAAGAAAAAATTAAATACTGAAAAATCGGTCATTAGTCATTTTTACAGTTAATTTGAGGTATGACGAAGAGTATTGAAAACAACAGTTTTTGATTTTTTTCATTATCTACTACTGTTTGATCGAACATTTTCCGCTGAAAGGTCACGTTCCACGCAAATAACAAAAAACTGTTTTCAACCCCTAAACTGCATCCCCATTCCACCATTTTGAGTGTTTTAATGTTTAAATATTTTTTTCCCTCAAAGTTGGAATCTCAACATTTTCCACCTGGTCCTTGCCTGTTACTTTTGCCTTTTTCACAAAAATTATAGGCACTAGTCTATAATTCTTTGCATGCATCGCCAAGAAACAACTTTTTAGACCGTAACTTGTTTCACACTATGATACTCACAAACTATCTTTTATTTACAGAATAAATAATCATGGCGTTTTCAAAACCTTCACGGTTCGTTACAAGTGCTGTTACGGTTTCAACAAGATTCCGGGCGGTGAATGTTCTAAAAAGGCAGATCTCAAACCCGTTCTTGAAACTCTCGACGACTTGAAAACCAACGAATTCAGAAACATGATCAGAAGTGTCGGCATGGAAAGTAAATTTACCGATGGCAACTTCTCGCTTTTCGTGCCCAGCGATGATGCGATCAACGAGTATAACGAAGAAATTGCAGAGACCGTGAGTATATCATACATATTGCGTTTTATGTTATACAGTGTGTCCATTTACTGCGTAATCCTTCGATATCTCGAAAGCCATAACCTATAGAGAAAAACTTTAAATGAAAAACTTTTTCAGGTACAAAAGTTGCTTATTTTCTACATTACTGGCTAATTTATAAAAGCGGGACGGCTCGGCGACACCCTGTATTTTTTATTCGGAATTCATTCCGCCAAGGTTTACCTCTACATCGCTCTAAAAAAAATTTGATTCGGTTGCGGCGTTGCCAAGTTATAATTGATAAATTTATTTTTACCACTATTGAAGGGACATGTTGAATTGGGCGTGGAATATTCATTTATCCAAATATTTAAGATGTTTTTGGCATACAGTAATAGCAAAGGTATCACGTTCACCAATCCAGTAATTTTGCGACATGATCCTTTACAGGGTGCTGAAATTTGCATTTTGAATATTGTAAGATTCAGACGACGTTCATTAGAATTTTTTAAATGGAACACCCTGTATTTTTCTTCACAAATTTATTCCGACATCGTTCGCTTTTTTATTGCTGAAACAAAAATCAAAATCGGTTGCGGCGTTGTCAAGTTATGAGTAATTTTCTTATGTTTACTACTATGTCGGGGAAATATGTACGTCATAGTTCTTTCATTTATTTGTATTGTGGAAATATTGCGTTGCTATGGTATAATCAAATTTCTGCATGAACCATTATGATTTTTTTTACAATAGGAACATTTACAGCCTCTTCAAGTTTGAATTTAAAACAAATAGAGTGGGTTTTGACAAATTGATCCAAAATACTACTTTCACAGAGATTTTTTGCAGACTATGAATAAATTTTTCGAAATACATTTTCATTATTTGTGTAGTGGCCTGTCAAACATCGCAACAATCAGATATACCTTGAATTTATTTAAAATTTTGCTGAATTCTCACCCAAAACCCGTGTGGTAAAGAAATATTGTTTGTATTATTATGTAGAAGTTGCCTCCTTCAAGTTAAATGGAAATTTGGATTGCGGGAATGAAGACAATGAAAGTAGCCCAAATTTTGAAAAATTGTCCTTATTCTCGCATTCCAAATCTCAATTGTTTGTATTGTAGAAGTTGCCAATTAATACATATTTTATATCGAGATGTTTTTATTCTAAGTATTCCAAATAATGTTTGAGGTTGAGATGAAAGAAAAACAAGTGATAGAGGAATTAAAGCAAATAAAAAACTCATTGCAGAAGTTGTTCGAAATGTCTTCCATCCTGATTGATACAAGCCTCAAGTCGCATTTTAAAATTTTCCCTCACGTTGAACAACATGATCGGTGTTATACTTCGAAAGGCATCCCGAATGATTTCTTTCATGTCATCAATGGTGGTAGCAGGTATGCGATAAACCATAGATTTTACGTGACCCCATAAAAAAATTCCATACTGGTCAAGTCGGGAGATCTCGCTGGCTATTGAACTGGTCCTCCCCGACCTATCCATTTTTGAGGAAAATATTGTTCAACATGGTTCCGAACTTCTCTATGATATTGTGCAGGTGCACCATACAATTGAAAATACATGTCCTGTTGAATCACCAGTGGAATATGCTGAAGTAAGTTAGGCAGATCACCTTGTAAAAAACGCAAAAATCTCTCCCCGGTTAAATGCTGCTCGAAGGAAAACGGCCCAATAACGTAATCATGGAAAATACCTCCCCAAACATTGAGCGACCACCTATGTTGGAAGTTAGAAACTAGAACTGCATGCGGGTTTTCAGTAGCATAATAGTGGAAATTCTGACGATTAACGAAATCATTTCTGTGAAATGTTGATTCATCACTGAACAGCACATGTTTGAAAAGTGTTTTGAATATTTCCGTGTGTGTGTGTGTGTGTGTGTGTGTGTGTGTGTGTGTGTGTGTGAATATTTCAGGTATTTTTAAGTGTATAATTGTGCTCCAGTGGGATTTTTGGGAGACCAGATGATAAATAATGGGTTGACACTCTGAACTAAAGAATGTAATTAGAATAGAAACACTTTGAATTAGGTTCAACTGTTTGAGCAGGCCAGTGGAAGAACTGCCTTTAGACCACTGTTTTAAAAGCAGACGTTGCTTTTGACATGTTTGTTTGTTTCACATAGGTGCATATGATCATAAGTAACAAGATTACGGAATATTTCAAATTTGGACAATGCACATATCGCAAAAATATCTGAATGATCTATGTAGAACTCGATTGTCATTTGGTTGGCAATATTCCCACAATCAAATCAAATGAAGGAACTATGCCTTATAATTAGCCCTGAGATAGTGATAAACATAAAGAAATTACTCATAACTTGACAACGCCGCAACAGGTTTGAATTTTTTCAACGATTAAAAGGCGAGAGATGTCGGAATAAATTTGTGAAGAAAAATACACGGTGTTCCATTCGAAAAATTTTAATGAACGTCGTCTGAATCTTATATCTAACATTCAAAAAGCAAATTTCAGCACCATGTAAAGGATCATGTCGCAAGATTACTGGATTGGTGAACGTGATACCTTGCTACTACTGTACGCTAAAGATATTTTAAAAATTTGGATAAATGAATATTCCATGCCCAATTCAACATGACCCTTCAATAGTGGTAAAAATAGGTTTATCAATAATAACTTGGCAACACCGCAATCGATTAAAATTTTTTTTAACAGATGTATAGGTAAACGTTAGTGGAATAGATTTCGAATAAAAAATACTTGGTGTTCTATTTAAACTAACTCGTCTCCGAGTCGTTCCGTTTTTATAAAACACCCAGTATTGTTGAAAATATTTTTGAAATGGGTATCTTTAGTAACGGAAGAAATTTGTTTTCAAAGTTTTTCTCTAGTGATAATGGCTTTCGAGATATCGAAGAATTACGCACTAAATGGACACACTGTATAGACCAGTGCTGATGGACGACAAAAAATATAAAAGCTGGAAAAAATATTAACAGCATGGGACCTATTAGAAAAGGAGAAGAATATTGTTCGAATGACAGGAAAAATTATTTGGAGTCGACGAAAGGGAGAAGGGTGGAACGAGGTGAACTCGGGGATGTAAGTGATATTTCACTGTTTTTCGCCATTGGCAACGCAAGTTGACATCCTATCGAAAAAAGTTTGATGGAAAAGTTGTTGAAAATAGAAAGATCTACAACTTCTGTATCAAACATATTTCCACATTACCTCAAATTTTCCGGGAAAATCGAAAAAACAAATTTTTCAGTTTTTAATTATTTCTCCGCGCAAAAAATCGTTTTTATTCACGAAATTTGGTGGAAATATAACTTATTATGTTTCAAGTAAGTTGTAAATATTTTGTAGCGAAATAAAGATTTTTCCTTTTTTTTTCGACAAATTCCGAAAAAATGACCTCATGTTCTACTGAAAAGTTTCACCGATATAATTCGTCTTTTCAAGCTCGCCAGCCGCCAGTTTTTTTCGATGAAGCATTTACTTTCAGATTATGTAATGAAAGAGTAGCACTACTGTGGAATTTTTTTCCAGAAAACGCGAGAGAATGAAAAAATCAATTTTTTAAATTTTTGTTCCGAGTTCATATTTATTTATTGAAATTATTAAAATCAACAGTTGGAAACTTTCAAAAATTATCATGTTACCTCAATAGGTACAAAAAATAAACAAGGACATAAGGATTTGATTATGATAGAAAGGCGAAAGGAGATGCACTTTTGGCAGTAAAACTGGTTTCTCACGATTCGCACCGAAACTTAACCTCCTACAAAAAAAAGTTAGGAAAAAAAGTTGTTGGCAGTAAAAAGATCTACAACTTTTGTTAACAACATTTTTCCACATAACCTCAAATTTTCCGGAAAAATCGGAAAAACCGTTTTGGTTATTTTTTTTATGAAAATTTTATGTTCGTCGCAATATCTAGTGGAAATATACCTTTTAATGTTCTGAATTAGATGTTTTCTTTTGCAGCGAAATATTTATTATTCTCGAACCTCTTTTGACACCTTGAGTACGAATGACTAGTTAACTAGTCCTATTGGTTTTAAATTGAGGACCAACACTGTTACGGAAAGAGTCAGAGTATCATTTAATATTTATCATTTATTATTGTCATTGTACTGCGAACAGATACCTATGTTTCCCTCAATCGCCCTGTATCATCGGTCCTCAGGGACTGCGAACATTTTTACCAGTAACTTATTAGCATCGGTTGATCGTGCATCGATAATCAACAATTCCGCTACGTACTTCTAGTAGTTTTCTCCGGTTTGGAGGAACTACCAAATTAGTTTATTAAATTATTAATTTCTCGCTATTTCCTCCGCCGATAAGCATATGTGTTGTGGAGTGTTTACTCGTTTCTTTAAAGACAGAATAGGCAGAATATCAGTGGAAACCCTCCTAGCCTTTACAGTCTACATATAATTCGAACCAGTAAGGCTATCGGCTTCGATTTTTACGGGAGGGCCCGCACGGAATATGATAATTTCTCAATTAATTCCTTGTATATTTTGCAATGATAATTGTTCAGAAATAATAACAGTTCGGGATGCTTCTTGTGTTGACTAATAAACTACGGTCATTGGACCCTGTGACAAGAATTTCTCATAAGAGACTATTGCCTAATAACTTGTTTACTAAAATAACACGTATTTGTAACATTTATTATAAAAATTAAACTTTTTCTAGCCATCTTAGCAATACAGTTAAACATTATTGACTCCTCCTAGTATATCCTGATTGTTCATTATTCAATACGCATTTCACTATTATTATTAACTTAACACTACGTGCACACTATGCACTTCTATTCTCTTAATTTATACATTTATTATTTTTAATTCGTATGGGGAAAGTCCCATGACCACGGACATCTATTGATGAATAGTAGAATTAATAGTATTGGCTGCAGTCACATAACGTTATTAATACGCACTTTCCAAAGGACCCGGCAGCTCATGTGAGCTATTTCGTGGCACCCGCAATAAAATGAAGTACGTTACATTGAAGATAAATCGTGACTAGTTCACTAGTCTTGGGTTCCTTCGAAAAACCCATTGGTCTATAACGCATTTCCCCAAAAATTCTGTTGGTTATCAACGTGTTAAGTACTCGGAAAGATAGCGGTTCCTAGTTAGGCTGGTGCCAAAACGAATTTTGAACGTCTAAAATGAGAAAGGAAGTAACAGGCAAAAAGACCAGGTGGAGAATGTTTGTAGAGATTCCAACTTTGTAGTTAAAAAAAAAATAAACAAGAAAACACTCCAATGGTGAAATTGGGATGCAGTTTAGGGGTTGAAAACGGTTTTTTGCGATTTGAGGCGAAATGTGACTTTTTAGCGGAAAATGTGTTTTAAAAAGTTATGAATAAGAAAAATAGAAAACTTTTGTATTTAACACTTTTCGACATAACCTCAAATTGACCGTGGCGAAAACCCAATTTTTCAGTATTTAATTTTTTTCTCGCGTATAAATGACTTAATTCACATGAAAACTTGTAGAAATATGTCTTTTTATTGTCGAATGAGCATGCATTTTTCGCAATTCAGAAGATGACTAGTTTTCGAGTTATGTATATTTTTCAAAAAAATATCACCTATAAGTGGTAATTTTAATTGTTGAAATGTCTACCTTCAAATGGTCTATGTAACTTGGTGGTTCATTGATCGTTAGACTGCTTAAAATTGAGAAAAAATGTCTATGAATCATGATTTTCTCAATATTTTCAATAATTTTCGACTTTCTTCATTATTTAACGATCAATAAACCACTAAGTTACATAAACCATTTGAAAGTAGACATTTCAACAATTGAATTGATCACCAACAAAATAAAAAAAGCACCAAGACAATTGTTCGTGGAAGATAAGGATATTTTTTTCGAAAAATGCGCATTGCGAAAAAATCAGGCGCATTTGACACAAAAAACACATATTGTTAAAAAATTTCATGCGAATTGAATAATACGTACTCGAGAAAAAAATTAAATAAGGAAAAATCGGGTTTCCGCCATTTTGACGGTTAATTTGAGGTTATCTCTAAAAGATTTTTTTATTATCTACAACTTTTTTGTGAAATATTTTCCGCTAAGAAGTCACGTTCCGCCGCAAATCGCAAAAAACCGTTTTCAACCCCTAAACTGCATCCCAATTTCAAAATTGGCATGTTTCGTGTTTAATTTTTTTTTTCGAAGTTGGTAACTCTACAACATTCTCCACCTGGTCATTGCCTATAACTTCCTTTCTTATTTTGGCACCAGCCTAACTAGGAGCCGCCCCCTTTCCGAATACTTCAAAGAGGTTTGAGAAAAATATATGTTCCGCTACACCAAACAAACTCTAATTCAGAACATAAAAAGGTATATATCCACTAGATTTTTAGATAAACGTACAATTTTCGTAAAAAAAAAATTAAAACCAAATTAAAACGGTTTTTCCGATTTTTCCGGAAAAGGACCCCGCAAACTCCTTATGGAATTTGAGTCCCGGTGGATTTTTTTGAATTTTTGGTATGGTATTGCGCCAACCCAAAAAAATGAGCAGTTTTGCAGCTAGGGGGCGTTGAAATCACACCTTGCGCAATCAAACTATTTATTTTTGAGCCCGGTAACAATATTTTCACTTGTTTCATTATTGCTAATGTTGCACAATATTGTGCTGTTTTATAAAAAAAATTCTTACCCCCTCCCCTTTTTCCCCCAACTCCTATTACGGAACGCAAAAAAATATTTTTCGAGTTCCTTCAAATGTATCGTCGAATGTTTAAATATGCCTAAATAAGGAAAATATCAGTTTTTTATGATTACCCCCCCACCCCCCAAATGACACGAAACGAAAAAAGTTCGGTGGATTTTTCTGAATTTTTGATATGATGCAGTTCAAGTTATTTTGAATAGAAATAAATCGGGTGACAAACCCCAAAAATGAACAGTTTTGATGCTACGGGGCGTTGAAATCACACCTTGCTCAGAATAGGCTATTCATTATTAGAGGCGGAAACAATATCTCTACGTATTTTTGTTTTATTTTATGCCGAACAATTGTGTAAACTTTCATAAATTGAAAATCTAAAACCTCCCCCTTACTTCCAACCCCTATTTCAAAACACGAAAAAAAATAATTCAGGCACCACTTCAAATTCAAATTGTGGATGTCTAATTTTTATTTATTTTCAAGATATTCGCCCAATTGATTGATATTCAAAAATCATGAACTACGCCCTACTAAGAAGTCAGCAAACTCCATCAATATTCGTCTGAAGGGAGGGAAAGGTGATATTAAACAACTGTACGATTTCCTCAATTTGAGCTGATTAAAACATTTATTTTGATAAAGCATTCACAAGTAGTCGGGAATACATTTTTTCGTGTTTTAAATTAAGGGTAGGGGGTAAGGGGGAGGTTTTAGATTTTCATTTCATGAAAAATTACAGAATTGATCAGCATAATCTAAACTAAAATACGTAGAGCTATTATTTCCGTCTATAATAATGAATAGTACATTCTGAGCAAGGTATGATTTCAACGCCCCCTAGCATCAAAACTATTCATTTTTGAAGTTTGTCACCCAATTTATTTCTATTCAAAATAACTTGAACTGCATCATATGGTAACATTGGTTGAGAATTACATGGCCTACATCATACAAAAAATTCAAAAAAATCCACCGGGACCCAAATTCCATAAGGAGTTTGCGGGGTCCTTTGAGGTAATGTGAGAACAAGCTGTAGATTTTTTGGGTCCATGTCATTTACTCTCAGTGAATTTCCTCTCAGAATTATTCTCTCACGATTTCCTCTTAAACAAGTTGCTCTCGTACAAATTGCAGGTATGTTTTGCAACAGTTTTTCCTGGCGAAAATGCATTTTGTGAAGAGTATGATTTAACGATCTAACCAGAACGAACTAACCTTACCTAGACATTTGAGTGCGTGGAAATTTGCGTGGACGATGTAAGAAACGAGAATCCGAAAATTCATTAATTAATTCAGTGTACCAAACAAGAATATTTCAGTTAATTTTTTGAGTTGTACGAAAAACGATAACACCCACACCAACAAGACCCTCTTTTAATTCGTCAGGTACAATCATGGACCTATAATATCTTATAAATACAGATTGCCATACCTACAACACGGATAATTTTGAAGTCGCTTTCATTATAGGCGCGCGGGTTGCGGTGAAGAGAGTAGGTAGATCTATGATCTTCCCACAACCGACAGGAGCGCACGCATTTGATAAAAATAGGGTTCAATCACAAGAAAAAAATGCTGAATAGAATATACTATCCGATGGGACTTCGTGAGATAGAAAAACTCGTATGACACACCTGATGTCATGCATGAGGTAGTATCGATCCTTAGAAAATTAGCTTCACAAAGTTCGCAAATTGGAAAATAATAGACTTTCAAGACTCTCATTTTCGAAGAATGGAAAGCTGAAGACAGTCGACTGAAGAAAAAATTAAAAAGAATTGACTAAAAATGGCAATTAATATATTCAATAAATACATGGGCTAAACTTAGGTTCACTTGAAATCTGATTAGGAAAAAACAATTCAACGAAACGATTGTGGACCCTCAGCCAATTGTAATGGTACCATTTTTGTTTTGCGGAAATGCCCTGTTGCCAAGTTGACCTCTTCGGATTACTGGAAATCTGATATGAAAAAATCAGGTAAACGTCTCGATTATAGACCCTCAGCCTGTTTTAATGGTAGGTACTCTTTTTGTTTCGCGGAAATCTGATATGGGAAAAACAATTGAACTTCTCGATTATGGACCCTCAACCTATTCTAATGATACCATTTTTGTTTTGCGGAAATGCGCCGTTTCCAAGTTTTTGTCCCTAAAAATAACTGGAAATCTGAAATGAGGATAGTTCTGAGTGAATACCATACTACTCAATAAGATGAATTGCACTATGAAATTTGAACCTTGCAGAGATGCGCCAATGTTGGCAAGTCGTTGGCGCTGGAAATTATAAAAAAAAGATTTAAGGAAATTTTGCTCAAAGAATATCATTAAAAATTTTCATCCCTATTATGAAAATACTTTCAGATATCTGATGACCCATGGCCCAAAAAACCATTTTTATTTCATTTAGGTTATCTCACTTTAAGTTCATATGATATACGTTGGAAATTCTTGAAATAACTAAATGATGCGAGACAACGTTGAAATTCTCAAGTTCTGGATTCTCAGTCACAAATAATTATCATACTACTTACAGCTCACGGCCTATAAATGTTCAGTAGTTTGACGTCAACTTCATTTCCACAACAAAAGTTACAGCTTGTCTCTTTCTCCAGGACCCCAATTCTCGAGTTCATGAGAACGGAACGCTCCCATCACTTGATGTGACTGTTCACATCGCCTGCAATGTTCTCGCGCTAGAAATCGGTATTCTCGAACGCATGTGATCACAGCTTCTCGAGAGAACCGTTGACACAACGTTGCCAGACGATTTTTGGTAGAAGCCTTACATTTCCAGTGGTTGAAGGAAGAAGAGTTACAAAATAACCTATTTTGTAAATTAAATCAAATAATTATGTGTTGTGTATTATGTTATTATCCACTGAGCTGAACTCTAGCTTCTTGAATAATACTAATTTCATAAAAAACCGTATCTTCATAGGTACCTTCTGCGCAAATGTTCTAGCTCTTGAAGATTGGAAGTTATACCCAGTTATTTAAAATTTATAGTTGTTTTGCATCTGTCACTTCTAAAATTCAGCGGAAGTGCTTAATTGACTTTTACCAGAAATTTTTTAAAAATCCATTTCTGATAACTTCCTGAAGCATAAAATCTCAAAGTTACAAGCACCTCCAACAACAAAGTTATTTAAAACTTATTTATTTTACTTTTCGGTGTTTGTAGATATATAGTAACCATTTCCATCAAGAAGCCAGTGAGGTTTTTAATGGGTCTAAGGGTATGGATTTAGTCAACTTCAGCACAAGCATTATCAGAAACAAAACGGTAACATCAAAGGTTTTTGGCATAAAATTAATATTGTTGTATAAATGGCGCCATTTGATATTATAACAGATTCAACTTTCGCTTTCAACATATATTTAAGCAAAATTTTAAAATGATGTTGACTAAATGCACCTTGACATTTTTCGGGGCGGACGCTCTGCTTGCCCCTCTGCGCTTCTGAAACAATATAAGAAACAGAATCGGTTGATAATGTCGGGAATTGTTGAGACTCACAGCGCAAAACAGATTAAATGCCTTCCGCGCTAATGGTACTTTGTATCGAAATCTCACCTTGGAGATTGTTGAGAACAACTTCAAATACTACACCTGTTCCTTCTGAAGAATTTATTAATACACGAAAAACTAAAAGAACTGAAGAGTGAACACCAAATACTGTGTCAAAATCGGGTCCAAAATGCCAAAAATCAAGGTTAAAAATTAAACGTCAGTTGGTCATTCTCAGGAGAATCAAGCGATCTCCCACAAAATAGCAGGAGAATCACGTTCCCCAGCTTTCACGCGAAGTGAATGATCACACGTGTTCGAGAATACGCTTTGATGAGTTTCAGGAGAACTGTGCCTACTTTTCTAAGGAGAACGGTGTTCTCAAAATTCATCAAAATAAAAATGGCGCCATCAGAATTGGCTGAAAATCTATAATAATACTCTACACTGAAAATTGCTATAAAGCTTCTCTGAATGATATATAACTTGGCAACAGCGCATTCCCGCAAAGTCAAAATGTCGTAGCAGGAACCACCTGGTTGAATAGAATAATATCCATTTCGATTGGCAACAGAGCATTTCCGCAAAACAAATATGGGATATGTTACGTAAATCAACTTGGTTACTTTGGTTACTCGTTTTCTGTCCCGTAAATATAAAATGTTCGGTTGGTTCCTGAAACACAGGTTATTTACGGAACTTGGTTGCTGAAAAAGCGGTAGATTATCTGTCACCAGAACGACCACGACCGTCGATTTTCTCTGGTAAGTTCGGTTTTTGTTGACGTTGACGTGCTTTAGTTTTCGTTCTCATTTTAATAATTGAGTTAAGTTCCGATGGATTCGTTTACTGAGTAGAATTAATAATATTCGATACATTTTCAGTTTGATGACTTTTTTTAATTACAGGAAAATATATCCTTTGCTTGTGCTTATAGGATACTGTGCACAAGAACTTTTAAAATGTCAATGTAAATTATAAAACGAAACGGATTCATAAAGCTGATAACAAAAATTCTAAATATTCAGGACTTTCATTGTCGTCAAGCCAGCAGAATGATTATATAACTTCACTAAAGGATTCTAATAATATCTCATTATTCTCAAGCCAACTGAATGTGAAATCATCATTGGCATCCAGTTCCAAGACACATCATAGGTATGAATAATAAGTATGTAATGAATGTAAAAAAAAGAATTAAAAGCAAATAGAGAAAAATGTAACAATCAAGCAAAGTGAAAGAGTAAAAACACAAAACACACGGGAAACGATCAAAACCTTAATTTGACAAATGACTGGCATTCCGTAAATAAACCACTGTCAAAAGTGTTACCGCTCCTGAAAACATTGGTAACTTCGGTTGATTAACGGAACATATCCATGGTACTATCAGAATCGCCTGATGGCACGAAGTGGTGACGTACAATTATTTTTTCCATATCAGATTTCCAGTAATCCCAATTGAGCAAAACTGGTCAACCGCACATTTCCGCAAAACAAAAATAGTACCATTAGAATAGGTTGAGGGTCTATAATCGAGACGTTCAACTGTATTTTCGTATCAGATTTCCAGTCATCCGAAGAGGTCAACTTGGCAACAGAGCATTTCCGCAAAACAAAAAAGGTACCATTACAATTGGCTGAGGGCCCATAATCGCGTCGTTCAATTATTTTTTTTCACAGCAGATTCCCAGTAAAGCAAATTTTTACCGACTTTGGAACACAATCATTCCCAAATTTTCGCTGCAAATCTTGAGAAACCATTTTTACCCCCAAAATTTTACCTCTTTTCGCCCTTCTATCATAATCAAATCCTCATTCATGTCCTTGTTTATTTTTGTTGTTATTGTGGTAACAAGAAATTTTTATTCCCGAAAGGTTTCAACTGATAATTTCAATAAATAAACATGAGTTTAGAATAAAAATTTAAAAAACTGATTTTCGAAAATCTGAACTCACCCAAAACGACAATTTCAGTATCGCCTTCTCTGTTAGTTACTGACAACTCTTTCTCGATGGTTTTTCAAACGAACCATGATTTCGTAAACTCCTCTCAATGCGTTGAAAATATCTTTCGGATGGCTGATGCCTCTCAGGGTACAATTCCCCATACATAGCTAGAGATCTACTAGCATTTCTCTTACCTATACAAAAAGGATATCAACTTTTAATTGAAAAAATTCATAGTTTTCACCTCACAAATTCACATGTATCAAATGATTATTTATGTACTTGTGAATAGATTTGACAATTTGTTATTCTGTTAATTCATAGCTCACTTTGAAAAAATCAATTTATTTCAGTACTCTCAGAATTGTTTCTCCAAGATTTATATTTGCCAGAAAACATCACAAATAAACATTTTTGTTCCATAAAAATAGGCCTTTGAACAGTTCTTCCATTTTCATAAATGCCTATGCGTTCACGTCTAATTGCAAATTTTCGAAAGATGTTGATGTTGATGTATCGTTGAGTTCGAAGATTGGTTACTAACTTTATCAGACTAAACCATCGGAAATTGTTTGACCAAATATTGAGTTTTTTCGGAGAGAAACGTCGAGAAATACATGTATTGTAATTGATAGCTGAATTTGTTAAAACAGTGGCTACTAAAATTGATGAAAAAAACTATTTGAAACAATAAAGTTGACGACGGAATTTGATGAACAAAACGTCGCATTGGAAATTGGTTCATATGATATTTTAACAAATATGAAACAGTATTGAAAGTTCCTCTAACTTTTTTTTTGAGACTACACTGACGGGAATTGTATGACCAAATATTGATGATGTTTTTTCCGAAAAAAACGTCGAGAAACACATGTAATGTAATACATAGCTAAATTTTATGAAAGTGGCCACAACAATCGATGGAAAAAATTAAAGGTCCTTATTTAAAAAAATAAAGTTGATGATAGAATCTAAGAACGAAATGTCGCATTAAAAATGAGTTCACATCAGATTATAACAAAAATGAAATATTATTGAAAGTTTTCCTGACTTTTTCTTATATCATTCAAAATGGAGACAATAGAGCAAAAAAATTAAATTTGACCATTTTTGGCGAATATCTATCTCAAAAACAACCATTGATATTTAATGGCGCCTCTTCACCATCGGCCATGATGGACGAATACGTGTGGAGGGCATAATCGCCTGTATTTGCCCATGAACGGAGACGAACTTGTCGGTGGTTATATCCACCAATTAAATAAATGGCGATATCTGCTACTGTATCAACATCCATGTAACAAACGATATGCACGATCCTTTGGACCGCTGCGCAATGATGCTGGGAATCGTGGCCCATTCTGTATTCGTCCATCATAGTCGATGGTGTAGAGGCGCCTGATAAAAGCTCATTATTCCTTCCTCAAAATGGAAACTTTTTTCCAATTTAAGAGACCTTGTAAGTCAGTAATGGACTGTATATCTTTTTATATCACACTTTCCAAATAATACCAATAAAAATAAAGCAATTGGAGAAAAATAACTAAATTTCCAGCAATGGACTGTACTGTAATTTTCCAGATCGATGTGAATAGCTTTTGACATCGATTAGTAAAATTATTCCTAACCAGCAGAGGCTTTGTTGGTGTTGACGATATATAAAATATGAAACCTGTAGATAAAAATAAGAGGCACAAAATAAAAGTCGCAAACGGCCTAAACTACTTTTTATAAGATAGTTCGTTAATGAAAACCCTGATTTTCGCTTACAACTTTTTTCTTTTTTTTGCGAATATTTAAAAAAGTATAGGATGAATCGTTTTACAGTCAATAGAACTTTTGTAGAGAATTGTATAACCTACAAAATGGATTTTTATACGATCAGATCGGTGTACTGAGGAAAATCCGGGAAAACCTCGAAAAAGAGACCATTTTTCAAAAATTCATAATTTTTATAAATCTGAAGCCTGATAAGCAATATTGCGGAAACTGATAGTTAATGACATGTGGTTCAATTGTGCGCAAGATGGTTCCTGTCCGATTGTCAGTTTCCGCACAATCGTGTTATAAACAATCTCACCGCAAATCTTTCTAAATGCACCGATTTAAAGGAAATCATCTTATTCAAATTCTGTAAACGGCATTTGGAAGGTAGCGATGAATATCTACAATTTGTATATTTCGAATTTTCACCTGAAAGGTGGGAAAAAAGTATTGAAAATGTCACTGGAAGTTACTCTAAATGCTCAAAGTGCACCCGAAGTCGCCCGAACTCAACTCTAGTTAACTTCAGTGCGACTTCGGGTCACTTCGGAAGCACTTTGAAGCGATCAACTTTCAGTGACATTTTCAACACATTTCCCACCTCTCATCATTTGCAAGATGTGCCCTTAAATTGTCCATAACGCGATTGTGCAAACACTACACATCGGACAGAAAACATCTTGCGTACAGTTGAACCGCATATTATTATCTATCTGTTTCCGCAATACTGTTTGTCCCGCTTTAGATTGATCAAAATACATTTTTTTGAAAAATGGCCTCTTTTTGGAGGTTTTCCCGGATTTTCTCATTGGAAAATGCACCGATCCGGTCGTATGAAAATCCATTTTGTAGGTTTTATAAATCTCTACAGAATTTATATTGACTGTAAAACGATTCCTTGAATAATCTTTGGGATATTTCCAAAAAACCAAAAAAGTTTAAATTTTTTTCCCTATTGCTTGTTTAAAAAATTGAACTGAAGTTTTCATAAATTAACTTAAAAATTAGTATAGGCCATTTGCGTCTTCCATTTTGTGGGGGAAAAAACCTCTATAGCTTGGTCTACTAGGCGAGAAAAATATATGAGATGATCTAGAACAATGATAATACATATAAATCACTTGCTTAATAATACCAACTAAAAAGTATTAGTGAATTGAGGTCATGAAATAAATGTGGTGTTACAAGCCGTTTCACACGAAAGGCTCGATTCATGTGATTATTGTCAAATTACTAGGCAAATGATTTAAAATGCTAAATAAACAATTCATAGATCAGTGTACTCGTTGATCTATGTATTTACTTTCAACAAACTGTATATCAAGCTGACTATCTTTTGAAGTGGAGAAATTGATTAACCTGTCAAATTTTCTCTTAATTTACGCATATTTTCAAATAGGACATACATACAGGATGCTTTATTACGAGATATGTATAACGTTATCGATATTTTTTTAATGTCATCTCCACTTTCATAACAGAAATTGAATGATACCACTCTTATATTCTACTGTGGAAGTAATATACCAAGATTGTATACAGTGTGTCCCACTTTGAGCAGCCATACCTTCATGTTTCATTTAGAATACAATAAATTGAAAAACTTTTTTTTCATATTATAATACTCAGAAATACCTACCTTTATAATGATAAAAAATTCGTAAACAAGTGAGGAAAATATGTTAGGTATTTTTTCATCATAAAATTAAGATCAAATTCTGTTTCAGACTACCCTTAAACCAGCAGAACTCAATGCATGAATCACTTGATTATACAAGGTGTCATTTGTAGCTGGCAATTTGATTAACTCTTTTTCATCAGTAATATTTACCTAAATTTCTAAATTTCTTCACTTTTCACAAAATTTACAAGAATTTTAAATTCGTACTGCGAAAAATAACCGAATAGTACTTTTCCATGGCAAACTATTGACCACTTGACTAGTGAAAAATTGGGAAAAAATATATTAAGGATGTTTTATTGAATAATAAAACCCCAACTCCTTATTTTGGAATGTCCGAGGACACCAGAACTCAACAGGGTGGGTGTCTATGTAGCTGGCAATATTACCAACTCTTATTCATCCATAATTTTCGGGATGATTTCAAAAATGTCTCCTGTTGTGACGAAGTGCTCAGAAATATTCCAATAATACTGCAGAATATAAACAAGCATCACTTTCACATGGCTAACTATGATCAGCTGAAAAGTAAAAAATTGGGGAAAACATATCACTGAACTAATTAAAATGGGTTCAAAAATCTAGATCTTAATTCCCGAGTCATCTGCAGATACCAATAATATACATTGATGTAAATTTGCAGCTGCAGAAAAGGAATAAATTAATAAGCGCAATAATTTTCAAAACAAGATGATTTAGGAGTTGCACTTTTCCCATATACACCCTATATATTTATTGAGATCTGGGGGTTCCAGAGTGTTTTGATCCAGAATCTGATGGTAGTTCAGTGATAAAAAATCCATAATATGTTTTTCCCAATCTTTCAATTTTCAGTTGGTCATAGTTAGCCATGAAAAAGTGATTCTTGGTTACTTTCTACAGTAATAATGAAACATTTTTGAGCACTTTGTGACAAAAAAAGTCATTTTGAAATCAACCGAGCATTATGGATGAATAAGAGTTGGTGATAATGCCTACATATGATACCCTATGCATATTTCAATGATTCAGCATTGAGTTCTGGGGTTCTGGGACATTTCAAAACCAGGTTGGGGTTAATTTTTCAATGAAAGATCCTTAATATATAATTTTTCACTATTTAAGTGGTCACAGTTTGCCATGGAAAAGTATTATTTGGTTATTTTTCGCAGTATTAATTGAATAATTTTTTAAATTTTGTAAAAAGTGAATAAATTTTCAACATAAAGATAGGTATTCCCGAGTACTACAATATGAAAAAAAAAATTGTTCATATTATTTTATTCTCAATGAAATATGAGGGTGTGGCTTTTCAAAGTGGAACACACTGTATGAGGAGTAATTCATATAATGGAATGAACCAGTTCATGAGTCCAAATAATAAATAACAATATGTAGGTAACTGTTTAGTTCAAACACTGGACATGTGTGGAATCTGAAGAAAATTATCATTATCCTCGGAAAATGAAACAAACGAAAAAATATCAGTGGAAATCGTTATCATCATTATCATCATTATTATTTCAGAATAACGTTGATGCTTTCCGACGTCGACGAGGCATGCGACAATCTCTCTCAATCAGAGACCTCGTGCTGAGCCACGCTGTAGAAGGATTCATCGACCTGACGGACTTTGGCAACGATAAAGTCATCAACAGGTAATCATTTTAACGGTACTCTTTCAGCGGATTCATTTCTTATATTGTGAATTACACTTTAAATTGATGAGAGCGTTCTGAGAAGCTTTTTTTGATGAATCTGAGATCAGAGCATGACTTGAATTGTGCTGAAGCAGGAAATAAAAAATATAATGACTTTTCTATTTTCAAGAATTGTAAAAAGAACCACGCACACATCTTAGGGAAAAAGTCTTTAGGTGGAAATGGCTGGATTTTTTATATGTTGTGGATTCGGCGCTAGAGGGCGCCAAATCATTGATTTTGTGAATTTTGAAGAAATTCAGCTGAATAAAAAAAAAAATATCTCATTTATATCCAGTATTCTGTGCTATTTTCCATAATACATAATTAAAAAACGCCAATGTTTTTCTACAGGGTTGTCAACAATATACTCAATTCTTCAGTGATTGAATTCGCCTACGAGGTTATCAGTTGATTGAGTTTATCATTGAGGATCAATCTGAATTTCTCAAAAAATCACAAAATTAATGATTTGGCGCCCTGTAGCGCCGAATCTAGTCGAGTTGAGCCTATGAAGACTTCTACTCAGGATGGCTGCAGCTACAACATGCAGCCATTTTCACCGAAAGACTTTTTCCCATGAGATGTGTGCGTGGTCCTTTGAAGTTTTTATTTTAATTGTGAATTTGTCCTTATAAGGTGTTTCAAGGATGTTAATCGTTTGATATACCGGTTTACAATATACCTGGAAAAAGCTAGATATCGGAAATTGGTCAAATATACGGAATTTTATAATAATGAACTGAAGTCAGCCAATTATTTTTAATAATTACAAATTGACAATTTTCAATGGCAATTCTTAACTTGAGATACATCATTGAGGTGCTCCATTGTGTTATGACTACTTTTGAATTGATTGTATTTCGTGAACCTCTAAACCCTAATAACACAAGTTTGTCCATAGGACAAGCTGCTCTGGACACTCCAGAAATCCAATGTACAACCAGATTGTGTACACTGGAATTCTAATGCACATCCATAGGATGACCCTACGGGGGGGGGGGGAGTGTCCGTTCCGTTCGTCCATGGTATGGACAATCTTGACATAAAACAAAATATGGACATCCATATGGGACATTAACTTTTTACATTGTGGATATCCATAGAAGGTCCTGTTACATACATAGGATTCCTCTTTTGTATATTCATGGGCTGTAATTTTTTTCCGTGAGAGTTTTCAAGTTAGTAATGAAATAAATTATATAGCTCATGTAAAGAGAAGCGAAAGTGAAAAGCAACAGGTATATAATATATCACCAAAACAGAAAAATATGCAATTATACATAAATATCACTTCGTCAAGTCGCAATTCTATAAAATTACAATAATTGTCATTATAAAAAATTAAATCACACTTCCAGACTTTCTCTGAACCTATTAGGAAAACCAACAAACTGATATTCAACATTTCACCTGATCACATGACAACAAAACACCAAAAGTAGAAAATGGACGCTTCCGCTCGGCGCGATGCGATGTTTAACAATAACCTAACTTTCTAGAACGTTGATACTGCCAACCGTAAATCTACTGCAGTTAGCGTGCATGCATTGAATGGGACCGTTTTGATTGGTTGATTGAATGCAAAATTTTCGTTCTTTTTCAATTTAAAATAAGTCCATTTCATTCAGAAGACGGTTCCATGCAGTTGTCGTTTATATTTTGTTAAAATTTGGCATTTACATGGAAATGAAGAATAGGCATATTCCAGGAGAGAAAATGAAATGAATATCATATGTACTACCTCAAACAGATGTTCATTGGACATCCCATGTGGACATGAAGTGAACAATGTGTAGATATTTTGCAGATGGACATCAAATGGACACCACATGGAAATACTTTGCCTGGACACTCATGGGACATCTTCATGGATGTTCAAATTATATCCACCTTGTTCATATACTGGACAAGAAACGGATGTCCAATGGACATCTTGTGTTATTAGGGAAGTTGCCATGTCCTTAAGCCAAAACTCCTTTTCCTCTATCCACTATCTTTCTAACAGTTATTTAAACTAATGAAAAAACCCCGCACGAAACCCTATGGGAAATTGGCTTTTGGTCACATTGGCTGCAATTTTACTATGTTATAGTGCGATGGGTCGTTGGAAAAATGTGTGAGTTAAAATGATTTTGAATATGTCGTTTCTGAGATATGAGCGGTCAAGGTGTATGGATTATTTATCACTATTTCAAAACCAAAAAGTTACATAATGTTGATACATTATGGTTTCATTATATTCTATGCGATAAAAACGTGTTTTCGTTCTTGATGACTCTTTCTGCTTGAAATATGAATTAATAAAATTTGGAATTAGCTATACCCCTACACTGAAAACAATTGACCACAAAAAAAACAATTTTTTGGTACTGTAGATTTAACAAAGGTAGTTTTTTGATGAAATCAATTGTTCAAAATTACCTTTCATTTAGAACAGGGCGCGTTATTTTTTTGTAGGTCATATACAATGTTTTTATTGGATATCTCAAAAGCTGTTCCGTTAATTTTAACCTGATTTCACTCACACTAATCTGAACAGGTTGACTATTACAAAAAAAAATTGTCAATATTGTATGTTACGTTTCAAAAATATGCAGTTTTAAAGATTGTAAATAATCTTGAAAATGAAAATGTGACGCACCCTGTATCCAATTGAAAGGTAACATTGAACAATTTAATTCATCAGGAAGCTATCTTATTTTTTGTTCAATCAACAGTGGCAATGATTTTTTTGTTTTAAAAAACGAACTATTTTTAGATTGGGTGTATAATTCAAAATTTAAAAAATTCATTTTTAATACCCGAACATCCCGATTTTTTTGATAATGCCCTGTTACCAACCTAATGTAACATCATCAATAAGATTGTTATTGGTTATATTAAAGAGTCTCGATAAATATATTTTGATCCTGAATTTGTCTTATTTCTACTAACAAAACAGTTTTTTCTTTGTCAATCCTACCCAAGTAAGACATTTTTACGAACTTTGACCGCGTATATCTCTGGACACATACACATCCAAACTCACACATTTTTCTAACGACTCATCCCGCTATAACATAATAAAATTTCGGAAAATTTGACAGAGAGCCAATTTTCCATGTTTTCGTGCGGGTCCTATGGAATGCAAATGGATGTGAATTTTTTTAGTGGTAACAACTTCGAGGCATTGTTTTGACGGATTAACTAAATGAATACTAAAATTTAGGTTTATGGTAAAATTAACATAGATTGAAAAGTCCGTCTTTGGATAATAGTCAAAAATGTTTTTGTCATGTGAATTCAGCCAAAGGACAATACAAAATAATCACAAATGATGACCCTGCCGAAAGATTGAAAGAGATTTTGCGTGTTGATGCATAAGTCTTGTATCTACTATTGGGGCATTTACTCCCGTATGTACTTAATCTGGATTAATCAACTTTTCAGCAAGTAAGTGAGATGACATTATAGTTGATTTCATGTGAGAGACAGTGATATAACAGTCAATTAGAATTCTATAATACACGGTGCATACAGGCGTTGAACTCTCACATTACCAAAAATAATTCATTATATATTTAACCCCGAAGGAGTCAATGTTTTACCGAAACACGTATCGATTCTGTTAAATCAAGAAGTGTAAATATCCTGTTTTTCATTAAACTCAGGTGTGTAGAGATAGTATTGTTGAGTAGGCCTTTTAAATATTTTTAATATTACTTGCCGTAGGATCCCATCGAAGTTATTGGTTTCCATGATACTTTGATATGGTCTATGATAATTACATCACCAGTTACCACTAGAAAAGGAGTTTGCATACGTTAATTTTCACATTCCAAATTTCGTCGGTTCAAGTTCAAAAAATACACTTGTTATTATTATTATTATTAATTGATCAAGGAAGAGTTTTTCAACAGTGTTACTCAGTATTGCAGAAGTATTGTACACTTAAGTATTTAAAAGTTCAAATGAATTCGATTTCATGAGAATACTACAGTATGAACGAAAAGTTTTTTCATGGAGTGTATGTCTAGGATTGCGACTGTTTAGACACAGCAGTCAAAAAACTTTGTTGTTTCTTCCTGATAACCTATTGTATACCTACTCGCCTATTCCTGTATCCCGTACTGGTTGGCAAAGTTTAAGTGGCGGTGTGGTTTGAAGTATTTTTGGTCCCTTTTTTTTCACCTCGAGTACCCAGGTCATGTCCCCTACGATAAGTATCGCGTATTCACAATTTATAGCATTCGGGTCCAAAACGGAAAATAAGAAAAATGTATAACCAAACCGTTGAGACTTCGTATATCTGTTCTTCATGTCGAGTTGGACAACATGCTATTTGCGAAAATTCGCTTAGCATGGCGTTTTCTTTTGGAACCCCTGCAAACTCTTGGGACTGCCCGACAAATAGAATGACCCAAAAATGTTTTCGGACAAGAATATCACTGAATTTTATTGAGCGATTCTGTAAAAATCAGCTATGAGGGTCTGAATTTTATGACGTCAAAACAACTCCGATTCGAAAATCTTTGTAGGAGTTCGAGTTTTAATCGAAAATCCCGAAAAAAGGAACATTTAAGGTCTTCCAGGAGCCTTTCCTGCGCTTGTCCCGTCTTCTAAGTTCGGGAAATTTCAACATGTTAGCTTCCCAATGACCCTGAACTCATATCTGAAGTCTTGAATTCTGCCCCCCTTCATGTAACTTAGACCCCTTTTTGAGTATCAGACGATAGATCACAATAAGTGAGCAATTCACCATATCACCACATGTAACCCGTACAGAATTATTTGATGCGTAGTTTGAAGTCCGTTACAGTTAGTATACCTCTCAACAATTGCCATTGTCTATTGTAACTTTTGAAATTGTCACCCAGTTTACGATTCTTAAGGCAAGAGTAGTTACCAGCAAAGTTAAGGACTGAACCTATTTGATGTGACTAGATAAGAACTATGCTTCATGACAGAACGCGAACGACCTTCCTCTAGAATGAGAGTGTTAGCAAACCAGCCTGGGGTTGTTCTCCCCATCTGTTGTGGTCACTGCTGGTGGATCATTTGCAGGCCATACTCTGGCTTTGAGAGGTCGGTCCGCAAGCTGTGGTCCTAGAAATGAATACCAAATCTGAAGTGATGATACTTCAGGATATACTAAATACCATATATTGAATATGAATGGGGTGATAGGCAGAAAATAGAAATAGGTATGCATCAATATACAGGATGAGTTATTTGAAATAAAAAATCGTTGCCAAGTTCAACGTAGTAACAAAAATATTTCCAAAAATTAAAAAATTCAAACCAAATAACTTTTGTATTGAATTTTTTTCTATCTTCAATAGTGGGAGGTGTTGTCCATTGCGACCTTATAACATTTGTTGTAAACTGTAAAACTGCAATACTGAATTAGAAAAATGTATTTTCGATTTTGAGTGAACAAAAATTAAAAACCCACCATATGAAAAATGAATAATTGAAATAAAATGCCATGACATTTTCCATCAGATTTTTCTTGATATTGAGTAGATTTGGGATAATTATTTTTCTTAAGACGATTTATTGAGTCTTGGTCTTGGTCTTGGTCTTCGTCTTGTATTAAGACCAAGACAAGACCAAGACTAATCTGTTGGTATCGCAAAGCCGTACTTCCACAAAATGGTCAAAGTAGCATTAACCAGATCAAGGAAGCTTATATAGATAATTAGTATAAAATTCTTCATTCCGACGACCTACTTGAAACACGTATCATTTCGCACCATGATATACAGACTTGAAGGAAGGCGTGAGAACTCAAAAAATTCTGAGAACTCAGATACGAGTATTATGCCAAAAACGGCAATCTAGCATACGTCCTACACTAAGGCCTACCCTTAAACAGAAGACTGAATCTGACCTTACTAGGGCAAATAACTGATGCTTTACCAATGATTCTAAAACCGTGGTCGGAACCCAATATTGAAGCCTCAGCATGGGCAACTTAGTTACAATATTGAAATTTGTTCAAGGGAGCTGGAAAATCAGTGGCACACACGGAAAACAAAAAAAGGGGATAGTCAGGAAGTACTAAAAGCTCTCGACTCCAACTTCTGTAATTCAAGAGCAGTATGGAACATACCACCTCAAACGAATTGCACACCGCGTTAAGGACTGGTTTCCTTGCGATCGTGACGGCGGCGTTCGACGGTCGCCGACAAACTCGCTGTACTGTACGTCGGCGCGCTCCAAGGAAACTATTTGTACACAAACTCATAAAAACAGTACAGCACATTTGTCGGCGACCGTCGAACGCCGCCGTCACGGTCGCAATGAAACCAGTCATTTACCCTAGCCTAGAATGAAACAAAATGGTGGACGCCCAAAAAAAAATGGGACACAGAACAAAGTTCCCTGGGCCAGAACCGGTTGTCATTGCTAATAACATATCAATAACCTGGACAGACAAAAAAAGACTCAATTAACTATTGGCGCAGTCTACCGGGCCAAGCCCATTGCAAAACATGTTTCTACTACTATAGAACTCAGTAGACCTCATCTAAGAGTTGTAGTATTATTACTCACTGGCCAGTGCAAACGCAAAAAGCATGTGCAAAAAATTGGCCCAGCAAAGGATGCAGAGTGCCGACTATGCATGGAGGATGATAAAATGGCACATTGTATGCACATGCCGTGTAGCAGCCGTGTAGAACCGTGTTTTCTATTCTTGACATGGTCTTTTGGCCTTTTGGGCCACGAAAATGTGGAAGACCATGTCTTGAAGCGAATTTTCTCCACAAAATTAAATTTTCAAACAATACAATATGTTTTCCACATTCGGCTTAAAAGAAGTAATCCCGGAAAACGTGGTGGACTGGTCTCCCAATATACTCCTCAATAGGGAATATGCAAGTGATTTAAATTTACTTGATTTTTTTACCTTATATACTTTATTGTCTCGAAATTACACCTAAACCATTAGTTTATCATTTAGTTTGTATTTAACTCCATAAAACTTTAATCAAAAAGTGCATAATAAGCGTGCGGAATTCAAATTTGCGAAACGCATCACCATATTGGTCGAAACGAAGAATGACATCACATGGCACGTTATGAAATTTATCTGTGTTAATATTCATACTGTGCTAGTCGTCTTTCATAGAAAATTTGTTTTTATTTATATATTTGTAGTGTTTTTCATTACATAGTTCGATTTTGGTCTAGTGACAATTGTAAATTATCAAGAGGAATGAATGAAAGCGGTTTTGTCAAAGCACAATCCGACAATACCTGAACTTATAAGTAGTAATGGTTCATCAAATGATAGTTTTTCTTTTGTAATTTAGGTGAGGCAGGTATATACAAAACATTTATGCATACAAAACTTAAATTCCCTTCATGTTAACTATCGAAATACAATCTACTCACATTGAAATGATCTTTACAACAATGGAAATGTGATATTGGAGATACTTCGCCTCTTCTCATAACCTTACACCATTGTTTACGTATTTTCGCATCTCTTGGAACAGAAAAAATTCTTTACTTGGTGTACTTATAATTGTGTTTTGGCATTCCGGTACTAGACAATACCTATAAAATGTTTTTTAGCATTTTCTATTATCGTAATAGCGATTAAAACTGCAAATTCCTAACCTAATTAATAACTGTCAATAGTGTCAATGGCCATAACCATAGAAAGGCTTGTTCATTGAAGACTGCTCTGGTAGATCGAGATCACTTTCACATATGTTCATATCTCTCTAACACTTGTACTGCATTTGTCTTACTTTTTTGTAAAATATCAACATCAAGCAAGTAAAGCAATCAGAGTATGTTTCAACGAACTACACTGAAGAAGAACAACACTGATAGCGGCATGTGACGTCATCCACAGCGCGCGATAATGGAGGCGTTCAAATAGGTCAAAGTCAGTCGGTATTTTATATATTATTTTAAAAATTAATTCCAAGACTTTCAACCGTATGTATATTTTTACTATGTTGTAACGAATTAAAAAATTGATTAAACAAATAAAAAAAAATTATGCATATTCCCTATTGCGTTAGTAGACTAGAAATACTAGGAAAAATATAAATATAGGCTGAGCCACAACAGGCCATGGCGGCGGTGGAGGAACTGTTACAGGCCTGCTTACATTTTAACTGAACCTGACATACAATACTTTTATTCAAACGATAATTAACATATGGATCTTTCTTTCAGCGAATATAATAATAATACCATCAGAATAAACATTTACCCAACTCAAACAAGCGAGAAACTAGTTACTGCCAATTGTGCAAGAGTAAAGACCATCAATGTTTTGGCATCGAATGGAATAATACACGTCACAGATGGTGTTGTCGTCCCAGCAACTGACGACATAGAGACAATCATAACACAACACCCTAGACTCACAAATCTGAAAAAAGGTGAGTGAAAATTTTACATAATCAATTCCATTCAAGATAGCAATCATAGGAAAGCAAAATCGCTTTGTGGAATTTTTTGAACAAGAAATAGTGAAAAAAATCACAAATTTTTTGTTCGTTCTCTCAAAAAGTATTGGAGGAATCGGTTTACAGTCAATAGAAATTTTTTAGACAATTATAAAACCTACAAAATAGTTTTTTATAATACCAGATCGGTGCATTTTTCACTGAGAAAATCCGGGAAAACCTCGAAAAAGAGACCATTTTTCAAAAATTCATAATTTTCATAAATCTGAAGCTGGACAAACAATATTGCGGAAACTGATAGATAATATACACAATATACACAATCGCGTCATGAAGAATTTAAGGGCAAATCTTTCTAAATGCGCCGATTCAAAAGTTGTAATTTTTTTCACTATTTCTTGTTTACAAAATTCCACAAAGCGATATTTCTGTGGCGAAAACTGGGGTTTTATTAACGAACTGACTTATAGAAATTAGTATAGGTCTTTTATTTTGGAAAAAAAACCTCAATTGGTGTATTTTTTTATAAAGAACCTAATACCAAATATTCGCATTGAAAGTCTATCCTTTCTTTGTTCCTATTATTCGACAAATGATAATTTTAAATCTTAGTTTTATGGAATGTCTTAAACATGATCTAAGATGACGTTCAAATGACACAGTCTGATGATTTCTGTTTTAGCACTGGAAAATTCTGATATACCTAGCCACATGAAACCAGACGGGCATTACACCGTTTTCGCACCTACAGATGAAGCATTCAACAAGTTAGATGAAGTTCAGAAACAAAAGATCCTGAATGGAAATGGATGTGCTGGAAGTAAGTATTTGTTTATCAAGAAATAATTGTAGGTTTTATGAGACCTGTTTGTGAACTCTCACACTACCTACAATTCCTACACTAGAATGTGACAACTGCTTGAAGAAGTTGAAATATTTTAGGGCAGAAGTTTAAGGCGGTCTACGAACTGAGCATACACTAAAATGCGCGGCATAAACGCTTGACCAATAATGGTGTTATTAATAGTCGGAGAGCTAGTGACGCACGTTTCATGAAGTGTTTCATGCACCTTGAAATTTTGTGTGATAGTGTCTACAGGATAGATGAGCAGGTATACATGTGTTGGGTAGACCTACCTGGGGACACCAGGCTCAAAGGTGTTTCCTAACTACGGTTCCTAATAGCAGATGGGAATTTGTAATCCTAATAGCACCAGTGTTTCGACTTCTCACCAAAATTAGACGTTCTATAAGGATATTCAATCGACATCCACCTGGGATGTTTATTGGACGTCCTCGAATTACATCAATCGAAAGTACATGTGGGACGTCCTTAGGACGTGCAGAATTATCGGATGTGTTTGTTCGTACATCTCTTCCAGGACAGAGATTATGATAATGTTGTGGATTACTGGAGATATCAATTTGGATGGAACTAGATATACTACGTAAGCTCATCACTCTCTTAGAGTCATTCCAATTCGGTTTTGGAAACATCAGATACATCTGAATCAGTCGAAACATTTCTATTTAGAGCTTCTGACAATTGTTTAGCAATACCATTGCATTGCGCTGGCGTTTTGATATATATATATATAGGATATGCAGCAGGCCAATAAGATTATAGGAATCTGTGTAATAGAGTACTCTTATTGGCCTGCTGCATATCCCAAATATTTAGCAAACTCATTTCCTAACTAGTCAGCAAACAAGACTACCTTTTTCTATATATATATATATATATATATATATATATATATATATATATATATATATATAGTGAGTTTGTGAAGGTTAGACGACTGTCTAAGTTAAAGAAGAATCCTTTAAATTCGGGTATGCAGTCAACAAGGGTATGGAAAAAAAAAGTGTACTCTTTTTTCTATTCAAGCTTTCGAGTCATTTATTGGCTCTTCATCAGGAACTCTACAATGAATTGAAATTGAAACATTATTTGATTTGAAAGAAATTAGGCACGTGTGTACTTACGAAAGTGAGGTTATAAATCCATTTCACTCGCCGTACTATATGAAATATCATGTCACAACGGATAACACTCTTGATACAATATTAAAATGACAAAACTTTTTTTTAAATATGATTAAAAATGATCATGGTAGATTAAAATAATTGAGAAACACAATTTGAAATTACACCAGGGCTCTTATGGAGGCCATGATGAATTAAAGAGGAAATGATGTATATGAATGACAATGACAAATGAATAATGAAGTTGACACTTGGCAAGCAATGACATATTACTAGTGACCTTGTTGCCAACATACAGTGAAATGGAAAATAGTAACACCAATTACTAAGGGGTACCAACATGAAAATTATTAAAGTGAATTTTGGTCTCTGTCATAAGGAGGGCGACTGAGTAAATATGAATAAATTATGCTCAGATTATCAATATCAGTTCTGGAATTTATTTAGTTAGGTTCTTTGAAAATTTGTGTCATTTCGAGAAAGGTTCTCTTTTTTAAATTGGATTCATGTTCTAAGATAGTCACATTATCATAATTTGGGTTATGGTCAAGAGAAATGGTGTGATGAGCTAAAGAACAAGTTTTTTTTAAATTTCTGATATCACTTTTATGGGAAGTGATTCTGTCTTTCAATTTCCTTTTAGTCTGGCCAATATATTTCTTTTCACATTGCGAACAAGGGATACAATAAACTAAATTTGAGTTGTCTAATATAGGATCTTTGTCTTTTAATTTTGAGAAGATATTATTTAATACCATTTGGTTTTTATAAGCAATTTTGATATTCGGAATCTTGCAAAACAATTTATTGAATTTATAATTCAGAGATTGAATATGTGGAAAAGAGAGATAAAAAGTTGGTTGTAAATTGTTACTAGTAGAATTATTGATTGTATTATTATTATCATTATCATTTTTATTGGAATTAATAGAATGATCAATATCCATGGAGGATCTACCGAAAATCAGTTTATACACTAGTTTTCGTGGGTAGCCACTATTAATGAAAAGTTGTAAAAGTTTTTGGAGATTAATTGTTCTTAATGAATTGTGACTTGTTTTGATTACTCTGTTTTTCATACAAGTACTATTTTATAATCTTTTGTCTGTGTTGATGATAAGATTCATAGTGTAAGAATCTTCCTGAGGCACCTGGTTTGGTATACCAGCTGGTGATTAAAGTATTGTCTACTTCTGATTACTTTCGTATCTAAAAAGGGGACACTTTGTTTCTCTTCTTCGATGGTAAATTGTAATTTTTCATGGTAGGAGTTGAAAACAAGTAACAATTCTTGAAGTTTGTCCTGAGGGGCACTTAAAATAATGTCATCTACATATTTTTTTAAAAAGGGAATTTCAAGTTGAATTTTGTTTAAACAATTTTCAATGAGGTCATCCATAACATATTGAGCAATTATCGGTGAAACCGGGCTTCCCATTGGCATACCTAGGCATTGTTTATAGTTTTATTTTCAAAACTGAAGACTGTTGTGTCATATAAAAAATCAATTAATTTTAAGAATGATTGTTCAGAAACTTTGCAATGTAAAGAAATATCATTCCAGTGTCTGGTGATACTCTCTTTTGCTAATTCTACTGTGATATTATTGAACAAAGATACTACATCTAAACTAATAATTTTGAAATCAAAAGGAAGTTGAAATTCATTTATGAAAGTGCAAAATTCAAAGGAGTCTTTGACAAAGTAATTATTATTTGAATTATATGATAGTGTGAGTATGTTAGTAACAAATTGCGCTACGCCTCTGTTGGGACTGTTAATGCCTGAAATGATAGGTCTGAGTTGAAGTATTGGTTTATGAATTTTTGGTAAACCATAAAACTTGTTTATCGTTCCATTATAGATTCTAAAAGAAAAACCTTCTTGTTTGGAAATCATATTCTTTTTTTCTAGTTCTGTGATCAATTTGTTAGCCTTTTGTTGAATAGTACCTGAGGGGTTTTTATTTATTGGTAGATAATAAGTAGTATCATTGAGAATGTTAGATGACAGTGCCGAGTATTGTTCTTGAGTCATAATAGTCGTCACTTTCATTTTATCGGATTGGATAATTTTTAATTGAGGGTTATTTTTAAGAAAATTTTTACATTTTGTGTAAGTATTATAAATTGAATTGTTAATAGAATCTTTGGTGTGTACAAAATTAGTAATGATATTAGTACTTTGAGTTAAAAAAATATTTCTTTCCTTATTTGGAACAAATTGTGAAATTGAGTCAACTTCTGCTAAAAATTTTGGAATATTAATATCTTTATTTTTTGGTTCAATGCTAAATTTTGGTCCCAGAGCTAGAAAATTCGAGATTTCTGAAGGAATTGCTGTATCTGTTAAATTTTTTACCCAAGTAGTTGGTGTTTTTATTTTACAAATGTGAAATTGTTTAAGTTTATTGAATTTGAGAATATTGTTCTTCTTAATTTGAAAAAACTGTCGGTTATACGAAATCGACTGTCGTTTATAAAAGTCAATGGCAATGTCATAAGGGATAAGATTATTAATTGTGGATTTCGTATTAATCAACATCTTTTCCAAATTTCGAATACTATCATGAGTAATTTTGATTTCTAAATTTAATAGATTATTCCTTAACCTGTGGTTAAATTGTGAGGTGTGGTGGAGGGTCCTTCCTACAGCTGCTGCGGTTAGATCCACTACATTTTTGATACCATGAAAATGTAGTGGATCTAACCGCAGCAGCTGTAGGAAGGACCCTCCACCACCACCAACATTTTGGCGGACACTGTATAAACAAATACACAATGAGACATAAACTAACTAAATTTTTTTCATTGTTTCGTTGAAAATTTTTATTTAATTGAAGCGAATTAGAAAAATTATTAAAAATTTTTTCTTCAAACTGGTCACAGATGCGTAAAAATCAAGAAGGTAAAAATAATTACCGAAAAACAAACAATTCATTTTATATTTTAGAATCCACAAGCGACTCACTACAAAAAAGTTTATGGTGCGAAAAAGGGCTAGACCCTTGTGATTCTTACACAATTACTCGGCGAGCTGGATGATGTGAGCCCTAAAACTAACCTATGTCTCAAATTTGATCTTAATATCTCAAAAACTAAAAAAGATATAAAGAAAAAAATTTAAAAATCTTGAAACTTCAACGCTCTGTAGATCTTTAACGATGCGTTTGCGGACCCATGTGTGTATGGAACAAAAAGTCGTATTTTGATCTAAAATCTTGATACTGAATTTTGAAACACCCTGTATACAATATCCTTCGGTGAAACTGAACACTTTGAAAATAAAAAGAATCACATAACACACACCATCAAATACACACAGGGTGACCCAGGGGTGTGTGCATGGTCCATACCTTTTTTTCTATGCATGATATCTACTTGATTTCTGTTTTAAAACGATAGGTTCAACAATGAGCACATTCTGAAAATATTTTCATTGATATACAGGATGTTTCAAAATAAAATAAACAACTAGGTCGAATTTTTTTAAATGGGAAACCTCCGTTTTTGTTACATTTTTGGATTCACCACTAAAATGTCATTATAACGCACCCTAGTTTCATAGACTTATCTGCAATAGTTTTTGACTTATGTCAGTTTATGTGTCAAAATAGCGTCGTGCATGGACTCACAGAAAAATTCAGAACTTCAGAACCATTCAAGATAACTTAACTTACTTTTTTCTAGACGATTCCTTGAGGCTCAGCGCATCTATTGAAATGCAGGCGAACTCGAAGTCGATGTTCCATCTCCAACTACAATTTTTTTTAAATGACAAATTACAAATGGCAATAAATCGACTATTTCAAACGCAATATCCTTTATTTTATTGCACCATTGCAAAGCATTTTTTAGGAGCTTTTCGTCGATATACTTTGAAATATGTTGCAAAATAAAAAATGTGAATGGATTTTGAGGAATCTAGTAGGCCGCTTTCTTAAAATTAGACACACCCTTAAAATTATGTTATTGAAATTGAGATAGAAACAGGAGTGCATCGCAAAGAAAATAATTGTAGAATACAAGAAAGAGTGATTAACAATAAACCATGTGAAAATTTTGTGGAAAGGCAACTTATAAATGCTCAAATAGGTCACCATCATGTTCCACACAACTTCTCTTCTTCTTGTAAATGATTCCCGAACTCTAGCAAGCATTGCTCCATCAGTGGAACGGAAGGCTTCCGTGATCCTATTTTTCATATCATCCGCAGTTGTCGGATGATCTCTGAAAACCAATTTCTTCAAGTAACCCCAAAGAGAGGAATATGGAGGGGTAAGGTCTGGGGATCGCGCGGACCGAGGAATTGTACCTCCTCGGCATATCCAACTATTAGGATAGGATTGATCTAAAAATATTCTCGAACTATTGTTATGCACTGGCGCACCATCGTGCTGCAAGCACATGGTTCTTCGCGTATTCAAATCCACTTCTTCTAACATTCTCGTAAGATGTTCGCCAAGAAAATGTAAATATCTTTGACTATTCAGCACATCGTCAATGATGCATGTGATTTTCAATAATTCCTCCCCAAACATTAAGCGACCATCGTTGTTGGTGATCAAGTGTCCTCAACCATTCAGGATTTTTTACTGTTTAATAATGAGTATTATATTTGTTGATGACTGACCCGGTGTTCTTGAAAGTTGCGTCAATAGAAAACAGAATTTTTTATTATTATATTATATATTATTATATTATAATCCTCATCAATCATGCCATTCATTTGAATACAAAACGCAACTCTATTTGCAAAATCATCACCATACTATTCTTGATGTAAGTTCAGAAGGAAAGGGTGGAACTTTATGTTTCAATATTATTCTGTTCACACTAGTTTATGAAATATCCGTTTCTGTTCCTATATTCTTGGTGCTTACGTAAGGATTTTCGTGTAGCATCAATAAAACTTGCAAATCATTTACCTCATTGATTCAACCACCGCAAATTTTTTTTGAGTATAAGATATACTACCAGTGAGTTCAAACCGATCTCTCAACTTTTGGAATGGAGACACCCGTGGAGTTCTTGCTCCTGGATATTTTTCATAATAGATTCTACTTGCTAATGAAGGATTTTTGTCAGCTTCGCTAATACAGTAGACCATATTCACTAATTATTCGCAAGTGAAATTCATTTTCAACAATTCGACGTGTACAATTATTGACAGTACAAGGATATGTCAAATTTTACGAAAGCTGCCTACTAGATTCCTCAAAAGCTATCCACATTTCTTATTTTCAACATATTTCGCAAGCTTCACAAAGTAGACCTCACAAACCCCATATCGACGAGAAGCTCTCAAAAAATGCCTTGCAATGGTGCAATAACATACAGAATGTTGCATTTGAAATAATCGAGTTAATGCCATTTGTAAATTGTCATTTGAAAAAAATCGTAGAAGGGGATGGAATATCGATTTCAAGTTCGCCTGCATTACAAAAGATGGTCTGAAGCTTAAGGAATCGTCTGGAAAAAAGAAGGTTGAGTTATCTCGAACGGTTCTGAAGTTATAAATTTTTCTGTTGGTCCATGCACGACGCTATTATGACACATAAATTGACACGAGTCAAGAACTACTGCAGATAAGACTATGAAACTGTATGTATACAGGGTGTTTCATAATAAATGCGCAGGACTTCAGAATGTGATAGCTCGTCCAAAAATATGAAAAAAAGTTTCTATTAACCTACCCTCTAAAATGCACCATTTTCAAGATACAGGGTGTTTAAATTAAAAAAAAATTATCTTTTTTTTGCGAATATCTCTGGAACCGTTTATCGCACAGAAAACAGATTTCGTAAGCATTTTTCACTCATAATAAGCTATGTTTTGTGCGGATTTTTTCAATTTTTCAAATTCATAATTGGTGAAAATATTCTTCTACGCCACTGAAAAAAGTACAGTTTTGAGCCTCCTATATACCGCCAATTTTTTCTACACAAAAAAGGTATTCTTGGTCATAAGCTCTAAAGTTGACCGTTTTCAAGAAAAATCAACTTTCATGTTGATTAAATAATGTTTTTTTCCTCAAAAAATTGCTGCGTGCATTGAAGCCAACGGCGGACATTTCCAACAATTCAACTTAGTATGATTGTTATTGTTTTTTTTTGCAATTAAGAAGTCAACGTTTGGTTTTGTTACTTGTTTTAACGTTTAAATAAATTTGGTATAAGTAGGACAAAAATTATTTAAAAAAATTTACCATGTTTTTCTACATGAAAGTTGCTTTTTTTTGAAAACGGTCAATTTTAGAGCTTATGGCCAAGAGTACCCTTTTTGTATAGAAAACATTGGCGGTTCAAGTAGACAGCTCAAAATCATACTTTTTCCAGTGGCGTAGAAGTTGGAGAAAAAAACACCCACTACCCCTTCAAAATCTTCACCAATTATGAATTTAAAAAAATAAAAAATCTGCACAAAACATAGCTTATTATGAGTAGAAAATGCATTCAAAATCTGTTTTTTGGGCGATGAACGGTTCCAGATATATTTGCAAAAAATTATATTTTTTTTTTAAATTTCAACACCCTGTATCTCGAAAATGTTGAATTTTAGAGAGTAAGTTAATAGAATCTTTTTTTATATTTTTGAGCTATCACATCCAGAAGTCCTGCGAATTTATTATGAAACACCCTTTATATTATAGGCTCTTTTTCCCGTCTCATTACCATTGAGAACAATTTATAACTGTTCCAAGGTTACTGAAAAATAAACATTATTTCGTTTTTCAGGTATTTTGAAGTATCATTTTACAGCACATACAGTGTGCACATCAGCAATAATCGGAAATGCTACTACGCACAATGTCGAAGGTGATATTTTGAACCTCGAGAGAACCGTGGATGACGATCTTATTTTCGAAGGAAAAGCAAAAATCGTGGAAGGAGACATAATTGCAACCAACGGCATCATTCATTTGATCGACAACATAATCATTCCCGATTCAGGTAGTTATATTTTGAGTATATGAATACGAAAAAAAATTGTAATTTTTTCAAATGTTATTACTAAACTCTCACGGAGGTCAGTTCTCATTGTACATTTCATCTATGGATCGTTTAACTTGATTTTTTTTAAATGGTTGAATGGAAGAGCAAGGTTTGATCACGGTAGGTACTCATTAAAACCTGCTATTTGATAGGATATTCTATTTTCTATGCTGTGCTTTATTTTTCACTGTTATAGTTATTCCTGACAATGGAATCTAATTTTATTATTATTATTATTATAAAATATTCAAGATCTTATATCACTTCTTTCCAAAGGCTTGTGCAGATCCATTGTTGGCCTTCCTTTCCACCTTCAATTTGTCACACCATTATGATTGATTGTTTTTTTACGTATTCCCGGAGATGTCATTTTGTGACAGAATTCCCGCTATAGAGTAGGAATATTGAAAGAATGCGCAATTTCCACCACTTATATTGAAATAGTACATTATATACCGCGGGACTGAAGTAGTACATTTAATCCTGAAGGTAAAGTTTATGGCCCGACCGCAGGGAGGGCCATAATTTACCTGAAGGATTAAATGTACTTCAGTCGCAAGGTATATACGATACTTTTCGTACTTCCGGTATGATTTTATTAATTATTTCAATAATTTCAATCAGTTTTTTCTCTCTTCAACTCATTTAATAAACTGTCTTTAAAATAAGTTACCATAGTAACATTGCGTTGTGACAGTTATAATTTAGAAACATTGTCATTACTAGTGTCATTGTAAAGAAACATTGTTATTGATAATTATTGGTATCATGAGTGAAGAAGGTGTATCTGATATTGATAAAAGAGCAGCCGAAGTAGGTGAAGAATTGTTACCACCGAAATCTAGAAAACTATACGAGCAGCAGTACGATGCTTTTAAAAAGTGGTGCCGCTTAAAAAATGTGAGACAACCTACTGAAAATGCGCTGTTAGTCTACTTCGATGATAAATCAAAAGCGGTTTGTGCCTCAACTCTCTGGGCACATTACTCAATGCTGAAATCGGTTATTAACATTAGAGAAGATATTGATATAAGTAAATTTCCAAAATTATTAGCTTTTTTGAAGAGAAGAAATATCCCTTAAATTCGTTTGTTTGTGATTTAATCGTTCCGGGAGTTTCGTCAATATTTAATCCCGGAGGGATTAAATGTGACACTTTAGTACCTGTCACAAGGGAGTGAAGTTGTCACTTTAGGCCCGGAAGTACGAAAACGAACTTATTCTTGCTTGATAGAAAATAGTATAACAGCAAATTCAAAGCATTCCATTTTTGACCTATCATTGGTATTATTTTCCAGACCCAGTTAAGTGGCAGTTCTTTCGTCATTTGTGTACCATTTACTCGAATCGTTTTCTCCTATATGGTAGGTAGCCTATAAGGTTAGTTTCGAGTATTTGTACTGTAAGTGGATAAAAATTGCCTCAGAGAAAAATATACTTCAAATTATCCCCAAATATGAAATAATTGAATGACTATTATCAAGTTAGTATGATTTTCTCCTATCTTTGACTAAAGTCCTCGAGAGAAACGATTATAAAAATTTCCAGATTTTCTCTTACTTTTTGACAATATTCCTCAGCATTGTCATGATTCTGAACAGTTTACAGTGTACTTGTGACATACGAGGATATATTGAAAAATTCTTAGCCTACTATAGAACCAAACAAAATTTCAATGTCAAAATATTTTATTACTCAACATATTCTCCTCTTAATTGGATACATTTATTACAGCTAACATGCAACGTCTTTAGACCTTTCAAAAAAAATGTTTCTTCTTGCTCTGCAAACCAGACCTCCACAGCTATTATTATCTCCTCGTTGGAAGAAAATTTAAGACCTTTTAAACTTTTTTCAGTTGAGGAAAGAGTTGATAGTCGGACGGAGCCAAATCTGGTGAATGAGGGGGTGTTCTTGTAATTCAAAGCCTAAATCACGAATTTTTTGCGTGGCAACATGAAAGGGGCGTTGTCCTGCAGAAACAAAACATCTTTGGATAGCTTTCCGCGTCTTTTCTCTTAAATTTTTTCCCGTAGAGTGGTCAGTAATGTCGAATAGAAATCTCCAGTTATTGTTCTACCCTTATCCAAAAAATCAATCATGATCACTCCATGGCAATTCCAAAAAACTGAAGCAAGAACTTTTCCAGCAGATTTTTTTATACGAAACTTCTTAGGTCTTGGAAAACCGGAGTGTCGCCATTCCATCGATTGTTGCTTAGTTTCTGGATCGTAGAAATTTACCCAAGTCTCATCCATAGTAACAATTCGGTTTGAGAATTCTACATCGTTTTCAAATCGAGCACAGATCGTACGCGATGCTACTACCTTTGCACGCTTTTGGTCAACCTTCAAACATTTGGTGATCCATTTTGCAGCAATTTTTCTCAGGTCCAAATTGACGTGAACTATATGGTGAACGCGTTCGTATGAAATATTCAGTGCTTCAGATATCCGTTTTAGCCCAATTCGACGGTCTGTTAAAATCATGTCATGAACTGCATCGATATTTTCGGGTACTGACACGGAAACTGGCCTTCCCGATCGGTCATCATCTTCAATGGAAAATTTACCTCTCTTGAAGCTTGCAGTCCAATTTTTCACAGTCGCATACAAAGGTCATTGATCACCAAGGGTATTGAGTATATCTTCGTAAATCTGAAAACCACAATTTCTGTGGAAATATTTTTTTTTTATTTATTGCGTAACTCTGGTTTACTTTTTTGACGTCAAACTTTACACTGACACTTCTAATGAGTTATTGTTCGTTGCTATGGTAACGCAAAATTTTGTTTATGCAGGGAACTGGTCTAGGCTAACTAGATATCAATACATCCTCGTACTTACAATTTGTATCCAATAACACTAGAAATATTTGAAAATGACCACATATATAGGCTACTCACTGGATAATAATCGATAAATAATACACTTACGATGATGATTTCATTATTATAAACATGTCGCGCATAAATATGAATCCGGCAACAATCACACCCATAACCAGGACGCTACATGTGGAAGAAACGAATGAAATGACGGAATGACTCCGTGGGGCTCGCTTCGTTCAATTCGACCGTTTTCGCAACCGAAGAATTTAGCGGAAACACCCGACCTGAAAGAGTGAACTAATCATAAGTGAATTGTATGTATGTATGTAAAAGGGGTGGTTTGGCATTGGATGAATCCATTTGCCACAGACTTTGATAAGTGATTTGGTAACTACCTCAATCGGACGGCTAATACCAAGTGAAGTTGTTTCAGATAAAAGATTTTGTGTGTACTTATATAGATATCGTACATTTAAAATATTTCGATTCACCTAGTATTCTGATGAGTTACCATAGAAACACACTTCCAGAAACATTGTTTCGCTTACTATGAGTATCTCATATTTCCACAGTAAGTGAAAATTTAGCACCCACAATCGACTTTTTCTCAAGTGAACAATTTACTTGGCCGAGTTTTCTCTGTGTAGGATAGCTACTGTGTTTATCAATATAACGTGCATATGTTGAATGGAGTATCGATCGGTTGATTTGTCTTAAGAGCTGCGTTTGTGGAAAAAATTTGTTTGTATTTTGAGCACGAAGTGTTAGGACCGCCTTCATCCAAAGATTATTTCTCTTTGTCGAGCCGCAATCTATCGCTTTACGCTCTAAACACAGAAATAGCTATCAAACCATCCTAATGGAATATACGTACCGTTCAGCTTCAAACACATATACTACTACAGATTTTTTTATTTTTATTTGCATTCATAAAATCCATACCAAAACCATTAGTGTCTATATAAATGAGATTGTATCCTATTCTAGGGTTAGTTATTGTTTTTTCACCATTACTTTCTACAATTACTTTTCGTCAACTGAAAATTATGATTTTAACTATAATTTGTCTTGCCTCAGACCTGATATAACTTTGAATTAGATTGGAGACACAATCCCCTGGAAATGCGTTTAAATTAAATTCTATTTTTCAACAGTTATCACGATGGTGTGAGCTAAACTATCTAGAACCAACCTAAAAAAAAGTAAATCACTGCGTTTTAATGATAGGATGAGTATAGTTTAGATCACCTATAGAAGGGAAAAGACAACATTTATATTACACTCAGTAATACCTAACGTTTTTTAGAAACTTTGAATAAACCAACATTTATGTCACATCAAGTAATAAATACCACGAGTTCTTTAGGAATTCTCGTAGATTCAACATTAACGTGGTCAGTCCAAATTGAATAGTCAGTAAAAAAACTGTTTAAGACGTTTTTTGCAATTTGACTTGGGTTTTCGGGTGTTTTTATTTTCCATACTCTTAAACTGTAAATTGAAGGAAATGCGTAGGGGGGCAAATCAATGACATGTTACGGCTAGAATCCGTTATTTACATTTCGAGCTTCGGTCACACTCTAAGCACAACTTTCATTGCCGCCTGTTTCGCGGAAAATAGTTGCCTGTCAACACATAAGTCGGCAAAGCTGAGTTTCTGCTGAATTATCTGCTTATATACAATGTATATAAGCAGATAATTGCCGCGAAACAAGCGGCAGTAAAAATTGTGCTTAGAATGTGACTCCGTTTTGGCCGCAGCTCGAAATGTAAATAACGGAGTTCAACAGTAATAAGTCATTGGGGCAAATGAATCAATTTTTCACATTGTACGAGATTTTTATTTTGTTTCTAGGCCAATCAATAGAGAATATTTTCCTAACAAAAATACTAGTAGAAAACCGACTGTGCCATCACATGGAAGAGAGTCCGTAGTTATATTCTGTTATGTTTTCGACTCGCAACTGTCATTTATTAATTTGTTATAAACATTTAAATAACAAAAAACGGGTTTTATTTAAATAGTTTTGCTTATTAAATGAAAACTAATGAAACAACCTGGTTGTTCCATTTCTTTAAAAATTCATAACTCCGCAATTTTTCAAGAAATAGAGCGTGCCTGCATGCTCTCGTGATAGTCCGATTTCAATTCCCAAAACATATTTTGAAAGTAGAAGTATAGTACCACAAAATGTATATTCTGAGCTAAAATGCTGCGAAATTGGTGAAAAATGCTTGCAAACGTGACTGAAAATGGCCGAGCTGGTGGAAGCGGTCGAGTGGTAGGAGAGAGCGGGAGATGAGGGAAAGTGTATCATCATGTACCCCGTTCACCAGAAGAATTCCCTTCATCTCCTGGACTCTCCTACCACTCGGCAGCTAACGCGGGCTCGGCCGTTTTCAGTCATGTTTGCATGCATTTTTCACCCATTCCGCACCATTGTAGCGCAAAATGAAAATATACGTTTTGTAGTACTATACTTCTACTCTCATAATCTGATAAATTGAAATAGGTCTATCACTAGAGCATCCGCGGACACACCTATTTTGTGCACATATAAAGTACACATAATTCAATACCTACTTTCTTGAGAAAGGCCAATCCTACTTCTTGAAAATGGCGGAAATTGCAAAATTTTCCGGTTTTCCAGTTTTTCTCCGTTAATAATAATCCGACCGAGTCGTTAAATATCTCATTTTGTTCGTATTTCAATTATCTACATTTCTTTTCTCATATTGATCAACAAGTTTTAATTTTATAAGCAAAAGAATGAAAAAATCGTTTTTGTTATTGAAATTTTTATAACAAATTAATAAATGACAGTCGAAAACCTAACAGAATATAACTACGGACTGTCTTTCATGTGATGGTATCGTCGGTTTCCTATACTAGTATTTTTGTTAAAAACTCAATCATTTTATGATCTATTGCCTGGTGTATTCCTACTGCATCCACAGACTATGTTTAAGTCCCATTTATACACATTTTTTATATACACTGATAAATTTTTTTTTGCAACTTTTGTATCTACCAATTTTTGATATCCTCCACCATTTCTTATACTTTATGAAACTATTACCATGTTCACTTTTGCGTATTCTATCATGACGTTGAATCAAATGAGAAAACTCATAACAATCAATGATTGATTAATTAGTCATATCACGCCCTTTTTGTTTATAGGACTGTACATAGAAAACGTTCTGAAGCACCAGAATTTCACAAAATTTCAAGACTTGATCAAGAGAGCTGGATTAGAGAATGAAATAAATGAATTATTGAATGCCACCGTTTTTGTACCGAGCAACGAAGCCTTCGAGACTCCAGAAGCCAAGAAACTACTCGAGGAAGTTGATAACAACCAGGAAAAATTGAAAGAAATTGTTAAGTATCACACTGTTCAAGGTGAATTGCAATCTGCAGATATGAACAATAATGCGAAATTGGCCACTTATGACGATGGAAAAGAATTGAGAATCAACTTATATTCAACGGTAAGAGATTGTCATAAACATTGAGTCGGTTGCAAATGGAAAATAATATATTTCATTAGGAGACGAGAAAATAGGATTTTTCCGTGCGCGCATGACAAGTTCTCGTGTGAGAAGTGCAGCCGAACACGGGAAGTCCTGCAAGCACGGAAAAAGCATTTATGGACGTGCAATGAATGATATTTTTCATTATATCTACCTGGAAACCACATATTGTTGAGAAACATTTATTTTTAAAGACGAACGAACAAAACCTTGTATTTTTAATGGGAGTATTTATGATACAAGTTGTGATGTTATAAACAGCTGATCCTTCAGCAGCTACTTCATTTTCGATAACTGTAGTTGATAAAGTAAAAGGTGCTACTATATCAGTAGGAGTATTCAGTTTTTGATTTTCTCCAACTGCATTGTATTCTGATGTTGGCGTTGTTTTTACTGTTCTTGAATAATGGCTGAACAATTTACAGGAAACTACAGTAAATCTGCACCTTTGCCGCTTCACGTGATATTTCTTCCTCTGGTGAAATAATTTTTGAATAAATATTTATTTTGTCATGTAAGTAGGCAGCTAATGGCACTAGTGGGTGCGGGTGCATGGAAAAAGCCCACTTTCGGTGCGCTAAATGAGCATGTAAATACAGTGTATATAGAATGAAAAATACATATTGAAGCTACAGCAAAGAGTTATAGAATCAAGCTATTTCGGAAAATTCAGTTATAAAATCATAAAATATTATATAACAAAGTAACAATTAAAAAAATGAATGGCGCTCCGGATAGGCTCAAATTAATCCGGTGGCGCACTCGCTTTTACAGCTGCAGGAAAACCCGGAAAAACCTGCGACACCACATCATCTGAAGAGTTGGAATTGGTTGAATGATAACTCCTAAAGAGATCCGTCGAATTTTGAATATCTGCCTTCCGGTAAAACAGAATCTATGGGGTCTTCAGAAGGTCCGAAAGGTTCAGTTAAAAAAAAAACATTTTATTCACGCAACTATCATCAAATTTATAGCAGTCCGTTCTGTCCTTGGCCAGAATCAACTTCAGAACCACAGTGAACGATGACTGCGTAAAGCTCATGACGTCAGTCGGCTAGATAGGGGCATTCCTCCAGTTTGACACATTGAAATGATTCAATACATCTGCGACATCCTAAGTCATAACTAAAGAACTCCAAAGTCAGGATCAAATCTGCAGGTGTTCCAACAATACTTGTTATTCTATCTCTGTCGGTTGTTTAAGCGCAGATTTGGTACTACAATCGTCTATCATCTGTTAGGTGTTCGGTTCTCAAGTGATGATTGAGTAAGTTCTGCACGAAATGGATTTTCAAAAGATTGGGGAACGCGAGCTCTAATTCAAAAAAGTAACTGAAGCTTCTGCTCTTCATTCCGCATCCGCGGCACCTCAAAACTGTAAGAATTTTCCCTCGAAGAGATGTTTGTACTGAACAAGCAATTATGGTATGTGATTCAACAACGTCCGGCCTTTTTCGGAAATTGATCAAACTATTCTCCTGCTCAAGAAGTGTACTCAACAGGTACTCCAATAATTCTGTCTGTCTTGTTGTCCGGGTGTAGAACTAGTTGGCCCCAAAGACTTCATGAAATCAACAGGAGAAATGGAAGAAACCTTTTCAGCAAATTGAAGTTGGTTGAAAATTTTCTTCAGTTCGAAGAATAACTGGAAAATATCATATTTATTGGTTAATATTTGGTCCCCTAAAAACTCCGTTGTAAATAGCGCATGTAAAATGCTATATATTCATATAGAAAGTATTTCCTAAATTATTCAATCCAACTTCACTCCTGTGATTTTTAAGGTAACTTGTAGAACTAAAAACAGCAAAAAGTCTATCTTGACTTTTTAACATCCCAAAAACATGACCCTCAACTACCGGAGCTCGAAAACTATATAAAAGTGAACTATTGACGAACAATGAGTATTCTGCCAGAACGTCGTGGTAAAGCAAGGTATGATATTTTTACTATCCCAAATAAAGGAAGGAATGCATTTTTTCAGTTTGTTTCTACAGAGTTAACAACTATCTTTGATCCTTACTATAAAAGGGGTACTATATATGTAACTCACAAAGCATTCTCCTAGGAATAGGTGGTTGGTCGGAGCAGTAATGGTTCTGACATATCAACGGGCTGGCAGTTGCAGTTATGCAACCACCCTCAAGTGCAAAAAACGCTTCCTTACAATAAACAGCCTGTTCCAAATTAAGTCGGCACCATTGCCAACCTCATTATTTTTGACTATATTCATTTAGGTAAACACACAAACTAGAAAACTTTTTCATTACCATTTCGAAGCTGAATGCAAAAAACTGACATTTGCGGTCTCAAAATATTTGATCAAATGATATTTTTTGAACGGAACACCCTATTTTCATCAAGTATTTTGATTTATGATTACATTCTTAACAAGAAAGCTATATGACTATTCTTGCTGAAGTTGAAAATGAGAAAGTTATTTGGGAAAAATATTTCTAATTCGGCATGATTAATATAGGCAATCGAGTTGTTTTGGAACATCGTTGATATTACTAACATGTTAACCCTTTGAGGCCGAAATTAATTCGAAAATTTTAAAAGTGAAAAATAATGAGAATTTTTGACACAAACGTTCAATAACATAAGCTTCAGTGGAAATAAGATTTGAATAAACAAAAAATACACAAATCATCCTGCAGGATGTGGTTACTACTGCAAACGACCAGGAAATAAATCGTGCAACATTGTAAAATTACAGCTTAACAAATCTCTCAAAATTATAGTTTTTTGTTTACAATAAACTGAAACATTCAGGAATAACTCAACCTGGCACGTTGAACATTTCCAAATTTTTGCCTCGAAACGCTATCAATTCGACATCCTATAAATGTCACTAAAGACTACCAAAACTCGTTGCAATCGGCCAGAAGAGTAAAAATGATGCGTAGGCAACATAATAAACACTGTGGCTACAATGTAAAACCGATAGGAAAATTAAAGGGTTGCTATCAGAAATGTGGGTTTGACTGATAACCATTAGTCCCCAAAGGGTTAAATATTCTCGGGTGTCATAATGAATTGTCACTGTTCATCGTTTCACTATTTATCGAAACAAATATAGGTATTGACGTCAATGATCCTGTTAAATAAACCCCTCGTTTACCAGAGGTGACATCCCTCGATTTATATTTTTGGGGAGTTTTCTGAAACTAAACATGATAACGTGAATGAATCATAAAATATCATTAAAACCGTTTATGGCGAACTGTATTGAAAGCAACGCATTGTGTTGACAGAAGGACCCAACTATGGCGGACTATTTAATGCATTTAAGAAACTGAGCACTTCATCAATTCAGAATTATACTTATCATCAACGAATGATAGGAGTTTGGGAATAGTTTGAGGCAGAGGCGCAGCCAGGATTTTTTTTCGGGAAGGGCTAATTTTTGAATTTTAAATTCTGGAATCCAGAATACACCTCAAAAATATATTTTATGTAATAATTCTTTATTTGTTGTATTATTCCCTTGGTGATTCAAATTCGAAAACTATACGAGATGCGAAGATGGTTAAATTGGGTAAAATTTTCACATTCATTTGACTAAAAATATGATATTGACAAAGTTTCAAAGTTCCGAGTATATCTGGAGATGCCCAGAAAAATATCAAAATTTTGAAAAACCATTTTAATTTTTTTTTGACGTTATTTGATAAAGGATATAAAAATGAATGGTACATTCACATTTCCATTTTGTCCCCGCTATTCCACGGTGTTTTCAGAATTATCATCCGACGTTTTGTTTCTTGCCACCATAATCAACTTTATGTTTTTCTATGGGCGTCATATTGAACTGTTAAAATTTAAATGAATTTTCCATTTTGACTCCAACGATGTATGATATATCATACTTTGGTATTTCACAAAATTGTCATAATATTAAAAAAAAAAGCTTTAGTTGGCTTCGATTCCATCAAATAACGCTTGTCAAACTAATCGATTTGGTGTAACCTCTGTCGCGTCTGTTGTTTCTCTCAAAGTAAAAATTTACGTAGAATGGTTTTTTTTTAAACAAGAAACGAGATATAATTTGAGTAAACTGGTTTTTAATGAACTTCATTAAAAATATCTTTCTCTAACTCCATACGAACGAACGAAATGACACAACAATGACGACGAAAAATCTGAAACATAGAAGCAATTGCTTAAACTTTCTGCCCTCTTCCTCAATACATAGACATGCCATCATGTTGGTTATGAACCCAGTTTTTTGATGTGCCCCACAAAAAATTATCAATTTCTGTAAGGTGACCTTGCTGGCCATCTCACATGGCTATTATTTCCAATCCACCTACCTGGCAATCTTTATTTTAGGAATTTATATACTGCTCTGATATTATGTGGAGGGGCACCCTCATGTTGAAACCAATATTGATTTAAATTTACGAGAGGTAAAATGTCAAAATAATCCTCAAGAACGCCTCGGAGGAACTGATTCCAGATAAGTTTCTCCATTGAGTGTTTCATTAATAAAGTAAGGACCATGGATTTGATCTCAACAAGTTCCAGACCCTACGTTCAAACGGAATCGTGTGGTCTAACTGCTACAAACTCTCTAGTATTGTTCAGACTTCAGATGTGCTCATTATTCATATCGAACACACCACAGTGAAAGTGCTCTCATTCATCCAAATAACGTTTGAGAGAAATTAGGTAACATCATTTCCATTCAGTAGCCAATTACAGTAAACCAACCTCCGTTCAGGAATACCTGAGTATAATTTTTGGCCAATATGAATTTTGTAGCATTTTCGACCATTTCTTCTGAGCTCCCTCCAAACACTTGTTTGTGGCGCACCTTTATTTGAAGCAACTTCATGTGTTGAAACGGATGGATTCATATTTATCTGAAAAGCAGACAAGTCAAAAAAAAATAGAATATTGCAATTAAAGGATAGAAGTTCATTACCCGCATTAGGAATACTGTTTCTAGTATTTTCATCTAATCGATTTCCATATTTATTCCTGTTTTTTTTTAAACTGCCCTACTCGGTAAGGTTTCTTTAAATTTTTTTTAATGATGTCCTTGCTGGTTGTATTCTTTCTAGTTATAGCTGAATACACATTTCTGCACTTCTCTCAGCATTACTGACTGATTTATAAAACAGTTTTATCATATCCCTTTTTTCTTGGGTTCAAAAACCATTTCATGTTTATTGTCACTCTGAATTGGTGACAGCAGACGTGACTGTCTGACAGATAATATCGTAACAAAGGATCAACTTATTTAACAAGTGTTTTTGACGAAGTTAGAGCCAACTTAAAAATTCTATTTTTTGAAAAAGTATTACATAATAAATACATCGTCGATAAAAAAGTCCATTTTAATTTGTAACAGTTCAATATGACCCCCATAAGAAAAAATGAAGTTGATGATTGTGGCCAAGAGACGAAACGTCAGATGATACATCTGAAAATACGTAATATTGCGGGGACAAATTGGCAAAATAAATGTGCTATTTATTTTGATATCCTACATCAAATAACGCCAGAAAAAAATTAAAGGTGTTTTTAAAAATTTCGGTTTTTTTCAGATATCTCCGGATGTACTCGAAGTTTTGAAACTGTCTCAACGGAATACTGTTGGTCATATATACTCAATGAGTCAGAATAGGACCGACAAACTCTGCATACAGATTCCTCACCTCATTACCAGGTGAAAAGATTCCATCAATGAATGTCTTGAAATGCATTCCTCTCAGACGGAATGCATACAGGGTGTCAAAAGTACGAAAAAAAAACTGAGATATGTCCTGAGTACAGGCATGATTTCCAGTGTGCAATAGTCGCATAAGGCATCTTCCTTACAATATGTAGGAATAATTTCATCCTCCTGAACATTCTTCAAGTTGCGAGTATTCAAAACATAGTACATGTAAGTCAGAATGTGATCGACAAACTCCATTTTTTCCATTTGTCATATTATTTGATCGAATCGATGTCGTAAATTCACTGATATGTAACCATACTTTCTTGCTTAATGATTGTTTTGAAATATCAGTTGATGAACAAACTCAGCCTCAAATTTATAATACTCCTCTTAGATGAGATGACTTCTCACCTCGAAATGAAGCAAAGAATCCTTAACTCATTTCGAATTAGACCGTCCCTCCTTATTTTCATGCCGGATTTTGAATTTTTATTCTCAGTTCTCATGAACTAGTGTCGTAGATACATTGGCATGTGACTCTATCCTCTTAAAACAATTTCTTTTCTTTCGATTCGTGATAACTAATTGCAAATTCAATCCCTTCAGACTAGTTAATGGGTGAGTATACCACGCATAAGTCTTACACGAAATTTTTATCGTTCTTTATCAATAATATGCTGATTGGAAAATATTTACCTGGATACATCAATCAGAAATGGCTCAAAAATACAACATAATATTCTACAAATTAAGAGTACTGATCTTCAGTTTTTCGCAAAAATTATTTCAGTCCTTAACTCTAAGTGGAGTATTATAAATTCGAGGATGGGTTTGTTTGTCAGTTGATCTATCAAAACAATCATATGTAAGAAAATATGGAAACATACCAGTGAATCCACGACATCGATTCGATCAAATAATATGATGAATGAAAAAAACGCAGTTTTCGGACTCTTTCTGAGTCAATTATCTCAATTATCTCAGGAACCTCTACTTTTAGGCATATGGAATGTTATGACTTTTGGGTTGAGTATCGATAAGTCTAACTGATGTCACTCATTTGTCCATTCACTTGCCCAAAGAAAATATGAAGGGAGTTATATATGGCCAAATTCCATCGAAACTACTCCACTGGTTAATGGAAATTGAAAATTATAACTTCAAAAAATCACGTTGATAAGCCTTGATTAGTGTAACAAATTTCAAATTTTTTCCCTCAGGAGTTTTGGAGAAAAAAAAAGAAAATTCTCAATTTTTTGTACTTTCGACCCTGTATCTCAAGGATGCATTCTAGGACAAACCTTGATGGGAACTTATCACCTTGAAATGAGGTGAAGAATCTCTACTTGGAGTTTGTCGGTCTTATTCTGACCCACCATGTAGATGCGCAAGTTTTAAACTATTTTGTATTTTGTTCGTTTTTTTTAGTGAATTGATCAAGTGCTATTGAATTTCGGGGGGAAATATTATAACCCCTGAAACTCCTCCTTGGGTGCGCCCTTGGTTTGAGGAGTTGGCCGGAGAGTGGACATAACAAAACGACTATAATTTCGACAAACTCGAAATACCAATCATCCAGGCACTTTGCAAGATGGTGCAAAAAACTCACCGACCTATAACCTGGAGAAATACTTCCTACCGAGATTACAACCCTCATAGGATACTAGCAGTTCTTTCGTCGGAAATTCCAAACACTTTGTAGACATTCTCAAAGATGTTCAACTAGGACCAAAAGATCGTTTCATTAGCTAACCATCATCAAGAGAAAACTGGAAGAAGACATCCAGCTTCATAAAAGGACTTATCTCTCCGCACAAGCGATATTGGAACCACTGAAGTTCTGTCCATAACTCGTACTTTCAAGAAAAAGACCGTTTCTTCTCCCAAGTTGATAGACTGCTGGTAGGATCTTCTCTTCCTCCAGTAATCGCCAACATATAAATGGAGTCGTTTGGATAATTGGCAATCAGAGAGGCAGAATACAAACCAAAACTATGGCTAAGATACGTGGACGACACCTTCATCATGTGAAACGACGGAGATGAACACTTCAAGAACCTCTTCTCAGGAATCAATTACATGAGGGTTCCAATCAAGTTCACGATGGAAAAGGAAACTAACAAAACCTTGTCCTTTCTCGATGTGAAAGCTGAAAGAAAAAACACTGGTATCTTCACCTCTGTTTACAGGAAGAAGACGCACACTGGACAGTATCTAACATACAGCTCCAATCACCCGAATTCCAAGAAGAGGGGCATTGTAAGAACGTTGGTGGAGAGAGCGATGTGTATTTGCAACAACCAGGAGTCTCTCGATGAGGAAGTGAACCACATCAAAAATGACTTTCGCCAAAACTGATATTCCTAGAAACTCATAGGAGAAGTTCAGAAACAACTTCAATGGACTAAGACGATCGAAGAACGACCACAAAACCCCGTTCTTGCCCTTCTCTACATCAGGCGTATTATCTCCGAAAAGATGAGAAGGATCGGAAACAAATACAACATCAAGAGTTGCTTTACGAAGCTTCCTCACGAAGACGAAACCAGAGAACAAAACAGAATCCAGCAAAAAATGTATTTACGAGGTCCCATGTGAATGTGGAGATTCATGTATCGAAGAGACCAAGCGGCCATTATCTGTAAGAATAGCTGAACACAAAAAAGTGAACTCAACGAGGGAAACATCTAAATCGGAAATTGCCGACCACGCATGGACAGAGCACCACGCATGGACAGAGCACCACCAAATTCTTTGGAACGATGCTAGTGTTCTTCATAGAGAGGAACATTGGTTCAAATGCAAATTTATTGAAACCGCCTGTATCGAAGCCAAAGGTGCCTTCAGTCAACCAAGCGTGGAAATTTAAAACGAATGGAGACCGCTAGTGGACTGTTTTGGAAGGAGAAAAGCTCGCTACAAGACCGAGCGTAATTACAACGTAATTACACCAAACCGGCAGACCTATAAAACATCGTGAAGATTCTTAATTTGTCAGTATTCACCTAAGAACGATTGCAGGTTCAAGCAATTGAAACGTAGTGAAAAATTTAAAGAAGTAGAAATCTCAACCATTAAGACGATGGAAGTCCGAAATGCAAGTAAACAAATAAATAAATGACTGATTCCAATTATCGACGTTTTGTCACCTTTCAAAGACTTACAGCTGGGCAAATCAATCTGTGCCTGTGAGATGCGCGAACGATAATTAAAGAGGGTAAATATCCACTACTAACTTCAATCGGGAAGGACAAGAAAGAACAGCGTCTGTTCTACAGTGCACCCATTATTTAGAGGCACAGATAAATTTGCCGAGCTGTACACGTCAACTTGTTTTTTAAATCAGTGAAATGACCTGCTAGCTCGCCAGCTCTCACCTAAGCTGTTTTTTTGTGGCCCTATCACAAAGTACGTGTTTATGTTAGAGCCCTTGCATTGAAGACCCCAAGAACAGAAAAGGTACCTACGCATTGAGTGTCAGAGATTGAACTGAGTCTGTCTCCGAAGAATATGCATTATGGTTGTTATAAACAGAGGACAGTTGTGTTTCGAAAACAATGGATATCACTTCAAACTTGTTATAGATTTATTTTTGTTTTTTGTATTTTTAAATCAATTGCCACTTTTTGACTATCAATTTTTATAGAAAGTATTTTAGTTAGTTTTTTTTTTCATGAAGATAAGATTTCATAATACCCGTGTATAGTAACGACTAGTTGAAAGGAATGAGAAATATTCGCAGGAAATATCTCAAGACCATGACAAATAGCCGACTATTATTTTCCTCATAATTCTATCGAGAGTACCTTTGTATTTTGACAATTTAAAGAGACCATATGAAAATTAATAATCTGAATAACTCCCGAGAGCTTTAGCTCAAGGGAGTTATTTTTTGATTAATAATGTTTATATGGTCGAATTGAATAATTGTCGCTATTTGTCATGGTCGAGTGAAGTTCAGGAAACTTATTTCATGAACAGCATGAAAGTCATCCACATACTCGTTCATATACGTTTCACCATTCAATTCAACCTGTATATTAAAAATCATTCTGTAGTAGAAGATAACTCAAAACAAGACATCCCAATTTTGTGTAACTGAGTTATGTCAAACTTTGACATTCATACAAACAAAAGAGAGCCGCTAATATTTCTTTGATTACATGAATAGCCTTGTTCAACTGAATAGCCGCTTGTTTACCTACATAGTCGCTCATATCACACATAATGTGAATTCAATTATGAAATTTTATTAGTGCAGCAACGTATGAATGAAATAATCGTAGGTACCCAGCAAACACATCTGTGACATGACATCTCTGAGATGTCGCAATGAGGTAACACGGCGATATCAAAAAGGTTACATCCCTGCGATGTACAGAAGCAAATACATCTGTGACATGACATATCTGAGATGTCGCAATGAGGCAACAGTACGATATTACATACGTTGCATCGCTGCGATGATGTACAAAAGCTAATCTATGACTTGTCATTTCTAAGATGTCACAGTTGTGATTTTACAAATTTCTCCTCGCCGTGATGATGTTATCGTCATATGTGTTTTTTGCGATGTCAACAATGAACGCCATTGCACATGCGCCTGAGATTCGTAAATTTCTATATTCGTTCATTTTGCTTCTCGATCATAAACTTTGAACATAGGTCATAGATTCGACTTCCGGCAGCGGTTGAGGTCAGACGGCGGCCTCGTGTTGGAAGTCAAGTTAATGTAGAAGTGTATGTAAATGTTAGTGAATGTTTGCCATTAGGTCTTAGTCCATCTAATATCTAATGTGCATGAAGTGTAAGCAAACAATAGACAAGAGTGAGGATATTGCTTCGTGCTAGACAATCCTCATCCCTCGACGAAGCCCGTGTTATTTACGCCGGTTAGAGGCCGGGGCGAGACGGATTCTTGCATAACACATATGGGGATTCTGAGTAAATTGCGCAAGCATAGCTCATTAAAGGATTAAGAAGAAGAAGAACATTGAACATAACCAAAAATGGCTTGTTGCACTAAGTTCGATTAACTATGGTCATAGTAATTTAATAAATGTTTAATATCCTGTGACAAATCTGTGAAAATAACTTTTTCTAAGAAAAGTTCCCTGTATAAAAGTAAGTAACAATAATTTTTCACTTGAAACTATGGCAAAGCGTTCATTTCCCTCTTTCTCTTATCGTCATAAAAGACGGATGATAAAGTTTTATAGTTTTAGGTATCATTATTTTTTACTGTTGGAAAATGCTTCGATTAGAACAATGTTGTTTTATTTTGAGTACATTATATTTATTGAAAATAAAATGTTTAAATACATATTTTCCATCCAAAGCTGTTTTCCATTGATATATATTTTCCTTTGTATTACCTAACCCCTGCGTGACAAAAGTACATCGCTGTGATATGTCACATGTTCACATACCTGCGATATCAATATGGAATCATCTCGTATACATCGCAAAAACACATCGCATTTACATCTCAAAATATATGTCATTGTTACATCGCAGAACTTGTTGCAGCGACGTCGCATGGATGAATCTTGAGTGGGACAAAATAACATCCCTCCGACATCGCAGCGACGTCTATTCGACATAGAATGCGATATCGCAGGTCACATTGTTACATCGCTGCGATGCATCTGTGATGTAACTGTGTTTGCTGGGTAGTATCCCAAGACCACGACAAATAGCCGACTATTATTTTCTTCTTAATTATATCGATATTACCTTGTCTTTTGACAATTTAATGAGACCATAATATTAACATTAATAATCTGAATAACTCCCGAGAGCTTTAGCTCGAGGGAGTTATTCTCTGATTATTAATGTTCATATAGTCGAATTGAATTGTCACAAAATACAAGAAACTCGAGATGATTGGAGAAAATACGTTTCAACATTTAATTCAACCCGTAGTTTAACAACCATTCTGTAGTAGAAGATAACTCAAAACGAGTCATTTCAATTTTAAGTGACTGAGTTATGTCAAACTTTGACACATATAAAGACAAAAGAGAGCCGCTAATATTTCTTTGTTTGCATGAATAGCCGTGTTTACCTATATATTCGCTTGTTTACCTAAATACCTGCTAATATCACTTCAATCATGAAATTGTATTGGTGCATCCATCTGTGAATGAAATAATCACTTCAATTTCAAAATGAATAATTTTTTTTCGACGTAATAGAGCAACGTATTTCAAGTTGTTGGTAGCCTCCAGCGGCCGCGATATTCCGAATAAAATTATTAGAAGAGTAAGAAATAAAATTTGTTTGATTCAAATAAGTATGGCAAGTGAATTTTTTGAATTATAATCTTTAACTTTTATGGTTGAAACCATTATTAAATCATAATTTGTTTGTAGGTATTTAATGGAAATTTCTTTGATTGGAGATTTGAACCCTTTCACATCTGCAACTGAATCAACATTCACAACTGCTGATTTAAGCCTGATTCACATAATGGCAGCAGCAGTGGCGTCACCCTCCTCTATTGATAAGATAACCAATGGCAAACATGTTTAGACGACGCTGAAAATTCAAGGTCACGCTGCTGAAAGTTTGATTCATTTAAACCTTTTGCAGTAAAATCTAGCAGTGTTCGCATTTCTAACCTTAAAATGATCATGAAATCGAGATTGCTGTTGTGATTCCTTTCTACTGCTTTTAACAAACAACTAGTTGAAAATTTCCATTCCAATGTCACTCATTCGGATAACAGCGTCAAAAGGGGAGGAGTCACTGCCTTTAGTGCCGCTACTGCCATTATATGAATCAGGCTTAAGGCAACGCCACGTTCTTTTAAAGCTGAGTTAATTAAAATGTTTTCATTAAATAAAGGATGGTTTTCCAGTTCTCTAGAATCATGAAGTGTAGGTATCACTTTTCTACTTTTATCACAAAAACAAACTCGAATGATTATTATTATAAACTCAAGTAATTACTATTAATGAATTTTTGAAATGACAACTAGAATTACACCCTTACACAGAGAGAAAAAATAAAATAAGCTACATCAAATTCAAAAAGTATTCATTAAATAGAACAATATAAAATATAAAGCTCACATTACAGTACAAGTAAATAAAACTACAGTAAAACCATTGTTTCAATAAAAGTAAGTAAGTAAGTAGGTTAGCCAAACTTATGAGATCAATATTGGATTCAAATGAAGGCGACATGTAGATGGCGTCAGTGATCTAGCGTCCAAGTCATGTCGTAACTTGATTGGAACAATATTACAGCATTAAAATGACGGTTTCTGGAAGAACCCTGCATTAAAATGACGTCAAATATTCTTGTTTGTAATTAATCACCCTAGATGACACTCGCGTTTCGGTCCAATACCTTTTCTACAGACATTGACTAACTATATTACTTCTATTCAAACAATGGTAAAACCATCGCAGTACCACAGGGTAAAAGAGGAAGTTCGACTGCGTCGGGTCCATTCCTTGCCCATTTGAGCGAACAGAGGGCCGGCGGACCCTCTCGCTGAGAGCGATCATATTTGGGACAGTTTTTTTGGTAATAGAGTCGGTAACTCAAAAATGGTTCTTCGTATAGATTTCGAACTAGGGAAGGCTTCTATAGAACGCCGATTCTATGTACCTACGTCTGCGGCAGCAACTCACGATGTTTTCCACAGATAATCGAGGTAGCTGCAATGGTATTTTTCTTTTATTAAATTTGATGCAATCTTTATCCAATCGAAATAAATTTGGTATCAAAGAAAATATAAAACATTGATTTATGTGTTTGCTGTAATATTTTTTCGAAATTATTTGCACATCAAGCCAAAAAAATAGCTTCAAAGTAACTGCATATTTGAGACATTTTTGAGATTAAAACTTCAATTTCTATTACAGCACGTACCTAGAATCGACCGTTCTCTAGAATACTGCCCTTGTTTGAAATTGATACGAGGAACTGTTTTTGAGTTATCAATTGACTCTTTTACCCTAAATAGCACCACAAATTTGATTGCGCTCATGGTTTCTTACGGCAGCCACACGATGTTATGTGTTTTTTTTTGCATTTAAGCGGCTCAGTCGATGTTCTTTGTTTCATTCCTATCTCCTCAAAGTTATATAGGGGGAGTTATTGTGTTTTCGAGTTAGACATCAGATCTTTGGGGTCATTCAGGTCGGACTTTCCTTTTATTGCCCGGAAAAGCAGTGAAAAACCCTAGTTTAGCTCATAACTTTATGTTATTGGTCTTCACTGACCTGGATTTTCATGGAAGACATCCAATGCCTGGTAAATGAACCCACCGTGCTTCCAGCGCACGTTGTTGTTGTTGGCTCTGCCAATGCATCACACGCGTCTTCTCACTAGACCACTAGAGATTATAGTTCCAAAAGTTTATATGCCGCATATGATCAATCAAATCTTATATCTTATCATTTAAATAATTGTTTTGAGAACAGCTCCGGCTGCTCGGGGCTGTAGGATTTGACTTTTATTATTCAACAGGTAAGTACATAAGATTTAATACCAAAATTTTCACGACTTATGAAATGACAACTTGAAAGACGTTGTTGACTCTTGATCTATTATAATAAAGGAAATCTTTGAATGGTTGAACATGGCTGAACTTAGAAAGACATTCTGAGAAAAAAACGTGGAGATGTAAGTCTCTGACAGGTGACAAAATGTGGATAATCGGAATCAGTCATTCAATTGCTTTTAAAAAGCATTCAAAAACTGTCTGAGGTATGATGCGCTATGATTTTTTCTTCAAATAAGAAAGTTACAAGTCCGCAAAAACCAAGCAGTATTAGCTGGTATAAATGACTACTTTACATTTTAAATTCAATCCTTCTGTAGTATGATCCCACTAGACCTAATGCAAGGATTTGATCTGGTGTGAATGACACCCAGAAGGAATTTAGTGTAATTGATCACGCTTCTTTTAATTTTCAGCTTCCTTTATTCACTAACATCGTAAATCGCGCCACTGTCAACTGCGCACGAGTGATTGGATTCGATGAAAAAGCTTGCGGATCAGTCATTCACGAAGTTAATAGAATACTGGTACCTCCTACGAGGAATATCTTGGATATCATAAACAGCGACAGTAAATACTCTACGTTACGCAGCATCTTGAAGGATACGGAAGTTGAGAAAGTTTTGCAGGAAAACAATAGATCCTTGACGTTTCTGGCGCCTACCGACGAAACGTTCGCAGCGCTAGATGAGAAGGACAGGAAGATTTTGACAGAGGACAAGGAAAAGGCCAACTTTGTTCTTCAAAACCACGTTTTGACAGGTGAGTTGGTATATTTTTGTTTATTTTACGATTTACGATGATGTACGAAAATAATATATGCTTATTGAATTCCCCAGTATGGAAAATTTATTCAAAATGTTTGAAAAGATTATTCTACCAAATTGTAAGAACATACTCTCTCTATCTCTTTCACATTCATAAGAAAGGAACTAATTTAAGATGACAATGAATGGTGACCGTTTACAGAATTTGATAACATGATTTCCCTTAAATCGGCGCATTTAGTATGATTTGCTCTTAAATTCCCTAGATGCCCTTCTCTGGTGTTCTGGCATCGACTGCTATGTTCATTAGCCATGTGTTCTGGATAGGCCTTGTTACTAACTCCATACGCCACCTTAGGAGTAGTACTGTTAATTGCAACGCAACAGTGGATCGTGCAGGGCTCACCCCGGAAGAGCCACGAGATTTTAATGATTCAATTGATTCAATTGAATTTAAAAATCTAACCAGGGCTCAAACTCCGGACCTTTGGCTCAGAGTTGAACGCTATAATCACTGCGCCACGCCCTAACATTGTATTTTATAGTCATTATTTTTGAGTACTTGTGTTTCGGACTTCCATCGTCTTAATGGTTGGAATATTTCTACTTCTTTTTCACTACGTTTCAATTGCTTGAACCTGTAATCGCCTTCGGGTAAGAATCTACACGATGTTTTATAGGTCTGCAGGTATAGAGTAATTACGTTGTAATTTTTCGCGCTTTTTCTACCACCAAAACGGTTCATTAGCGGTCTCCAAATGTTTTTTGATTTCCACGCTCGGTTGACTGAAGGCACCATTGGCTCCGATACAGGCGGTTTCAATAAATTTGCGTTTGAACCAACAGTATTCTCTATGAAGAACACTAGCCTCGTCTCAAAGAATTCGGTGGTGCTCGGTCCATGCTTGGTAAGCAATCTCCGATTCAGATGTTTTCCCCGTTGAGTCCACTTTTTGTGTTCAGCTATTCTTACAGATTATGGCTGCTTGGTCTCTCCGAAATAGGAATCTCCACATTCACATGGGACCTCGTGAATACAATTTTTGCTGGATTCTGTTTTATTCTCTGGTTTCGTCTTGCCGAATTGAAAGCACTTCTTGATGTTGTATTTATTTCGATACTTCTGATCTTCTCAGAGATACACCTGATGTATGAAAAAACAGGAACAGGGTTTTGTGGTCGTTCTTCGAGCGTCTTGGTCCTTTGGAGTTGTTTCTGAACTTATCCTATGAGTTTCTCGGAATATCAGTTTTGGCGTAGGTCCTTTTTGATTTGGTTTATTTTCGCATTCAGAAGTCTCTTGATTCGGAAATAAACCACATCAAGGAGGACCTACGCCAAAACGGATATTCAGAGAAACTCATAGGAGAAGTTCAGAAACAACTCCAAAAGACCAAGACGATCGAAGAACGACCACAAAACCCCGTTCTTGTTCTTCCCTACATCAGGGGTATCTCCAAGAAGATCAGATGGATCGGAAACAAATACAACATCAAGAGTTGCTTTTAATCCAGCAGCACATTACGAAGCTTTCTCACCAAGACGAAATCAGAGAACAAAACAGAATCCAGCAAAAATTGTATTCACGAGGTCCCATGTGAATGTGGAGAATCCTATGTCTGAGAGACAAAGCGGCCATAATCTATAAGAATAGCTGAACACAAAAAGTGGACTCAGCGGGGTGAACATCTAAATCGGAGATTGCCTACCACGCATGGACAGAGCACCACCGAATTCTTTGGGACGAGGCTAGTGTTCTTCATAGAGAGGAACGTTGGTTTAAATGCAAATTTATTGACACCGCCTGTATCGAAGCCAATGGTGCCTTCTGTCAACCGAGCGTGAACCGCTAATGAACCATTTTGGAGGGAGAAAAAGCGCGAAACACTCGCGTGCCACGAAATTACTCCATACCTGCAGACCTATAAAAACATCGTGTAGATTCTTGACTTATCAGTATTCACCTGAAGACGATTTCAGATTGAAGCAATTGAAACGTAGTGAAAAATTAAAGAATTAGAAATCTTTCAAACCATTAGGACGATAGAAGTCCGAAATACAAGTAATCAAGTTACTACATCGTCTATAATAACCTTCAAGCGAACATTATTATTTTTGTTTTATTAGCGAAAAACAGGAATGCGATTCAAAACACACAGTGGCAGGGATGTACAAAATTGCTCCCGCATAGCGGCGCTGAAGTAGTTGGAGTCCTTTCGTTTTTGACTGCCTGTGTTATTCATATGATAATTATTGTATTTACCAGTATTTGGATTTATTTTCGTTGGTTTTGGGAGTTTTTTTTAGTAAAATGAGTGATAAATATGGTGGTTGGGCTGTAAAGCAGTTGAAAAATTAGTTGAGAAATAGGAATGTGAAAATTATTCTAAAAAAGACGACTTAAGACTCGTTCATACCCTTGCGGACCTTAGTATTTTTTGTGATTTGACTCATACCGCGAAAAAATTGCGGTGAATGATGAATTATACATGTCACTTTTCAGTATTTGGGGTTAGTTATTAGGTACTGCATTACTGATTCATCATTCACCGCAATTTTTCGCCGTATGTTTCGAATCGCGAAAAAATTACGAATATTTGCAAGGGTGTGAACGAGCCTTTACGTCTTCTTCGAAAACAATATTGACCTGTCCCAACATTTTAGGTAAAAATAGACAAAACGACCTGTCATCATTTTGCGCCGTGAAGTTCTTATGATAGACCTTTTAGGGGATATTAGCAATTATTTGTTTGATAATTATTTTTCGTTGAAGCCATGAATAATGAAAATGAGTAAATGCGTGCCGAAACAATATTTATTTGGGAAAAACAGGGTCAAATTACAAAAACTGATTCCACTGGCAACATACATCAGTTGATATAGGAATTATTGTGGTTATGTTCAAAACTTCTCCTAAAATGTTCTGAGCTACTGGTACATTCTGGAAGATCTTCTAAATAACCAGTTCTGTCCCTTCTGGGATTCACTGGGGGCTCTGAATCGGGAGCACATGATATGTGCCTTCTTTGTCCCATGGCGACACTTCTTCTTCCTCTACTCCTGCCTCTTCTACTCTTTCCACTACGTTTCTTTCTTTTACATCTACCGCAATCTGTCAGAGGATCTTCGTCAGCTCGGAAGTTTTTGAAAATCAAAAAATTATTTTTGTTCAGTGCTAAATTGAATCTAGAACCTCATAACTTCACCAAGCCGTTTTTCACCGCGTTCGTTAGAGCCCTCTTAACTTGCATGGTTACGTTTCTTGGTTTTGGTATGACATTTTTGCGTCTATTTTAGATTGTATGTATTCGATCAATCTGCTTTGTGTGGAACCAAGAAACGAGGGTGTTTTCCGGAAAGTTTCATCATGTGCCAGACGTCTTGAGGTTCTGGCGTGAACTTGCTTTCACTGCCTCCCATTTCTCCTATCCATTTGTATTTGAATTACCTAATCACTGTTCAATTTTGTAAAGTGGAATCTTATGAATATTCGTTGATTTTACTGACATTTCTCATGATAATTTCGACATTTTCAATAAACAAATGAATTTGTTATTGGAAGAGATACTACTACGCAGAGAACCATACAATCATTGGAGTGAACTGATTTATTGTATACAGGGTTACATGAGTTCAGTAGAACATGTTTTGAAAAATTCATTTGTGGTGCTAAATACACTTTTGGTTATTTGGAAATATCTCAAAGATTATTCAAGGAATCGTTTTACAGTTAATGAAACTTTTGTAGAGATTTATAAAACCTACAAAATGAATTTTCATACGACCAGATCGGTGCATTTCCACTGAAAAAAAACAGAAAAAACCTAGAAAGAGACCATTTTCCAAAAATTGATAATTTTCATAAATCTGAAACTGGACAAAGAATATTGCGGATACTGATGAATAATTATATGTGGTTCAACTGTGCGAAAGTGCGCAAGATGTTTTCTGTCCGATATGTAGTTCTTGTTGAAATAATAATATTGCTTCACCAGTTTTGTTCATTTTACTTTTATATTTGTTTTGTTCGTTTACATGGATATGTAAAAATATTGAGTAAAAAAAATCATTTATGAAAGTTGTACTTTACTTTAATCTGAAATATTTCGATAGTATAAATCAAAATTCAAAAGGTTATGGGCCCAGATAACGAGTATAGAATACCACTGTTCGATGGATCAAATTATGACAATTGGAAATATAGGATGGAAGTCCTTTTAGAAGAAAATGATTGGTTGGAATGTCTCGACGAATCGTGGTTGCAGAAAATTGAAACAGAATCAGACGAGAAAAAAAAACAAACTGAAAGCCAAAGAGCGAAAATGCAAGTCGCTCATAATTCAACGTTTATCTGACAGTCATCTTGAAAATGTCAAAGATAAGACGTCCTCTTGGAATATCTGGTCAACGTTACAGACAACTTTCGAACGTAGAGGAATTACCAATCAAATATATCTGAGGAAGAAGTTATTAACATTAAAATATGAAGAAAACTCTTCAGGATCATTTTTTGACGTTCGATAAAATCATACGAGAATTGAAAGCTGCTGGTGCAAAAATGGAAGAATTAAATGTAATCTGTCATCTGTTTTTAACTTTGTCAAAAGAATACGAAGTGTTAGTTAAAGCTCTTGAGACTGTGAATGATAAACTCAGTCTTGAATTCGTCAAAGGAAAATTGTTAGATGAAGAGTTGAAGAAAAATAGTAACAGTCACTTGGAAGTTCAGTTAGTCCAGTCTTCTAGTTCCACAGCGTTTTTAAGTAATTCGAATTTCAAATATGGATGCAACCATTTTTTCAAGAAGAAGGAAACTGAAGCAAGTTCATTCAATTCCCGTAGAATGAACACGAGAAAATATAAATCAAACCATAGACGAGCGGACATGGCTGAAATTGAATCAGATGATGAAAGTGATTCTTTGGATTCTCCCGTATTATTCGCTGCTTTCAACCAAGCATCCATAATTAATCATGTAGCTGAGCCCAAATCAATCCGATGATACTTGGATTCTGGTTCAACAGAACATCTCGCCAATAAAGAAGAATTTTTCTCCTCGTTGACAGTCTTGGAAAATCCAGTTAGAATCTCAGTTGCGAAATCATAAACTATAATACACATAAGAATTTACACATAAACTATATTACACATAACAGATTACATTCAAATTTATGTTGAAAGTGTATCTTTGAAATACTCATCCAAAGTGTAGAAAGAGCCCTAATAGCTCTTTAACTCTTTTTCTTGTGTTTTTTTTCTGAATTTAGATTATTGGTATCCTGAGGCAGATAATCAAAAAGTGTTTTAGAGTTGTCAAAAATAATGTCTCTACTTATGTAGAGTTAGGCTCAGGGAGCGATCGATATTACAAGTCTGCCTGGTAGGAAAACGAGAATTTCTCAACGGGTGTGACAGCAGCCACGAATTTCTATCCACGAGTTTACCGGATTGTACCGCGTCGATGAAGTCGTGGCCAGCCGATATCGATAACATCACATCACAGGTAAAAACGAGGCTCGTCCACAAATTCGTGGTTACCAAATTGTGCCCGCCATGGATTTTACTTTATGAGAAACTGATTCAATATTGTCTCGCTTATTTTCGAATGCCACTGTGAATGCATATCATTCAAAGATTTAGAATCGGTGAGATAGTTGTGAATGAAAAACATAATCCCGATATTTTCATCCACTACTTTGAGGTTAGTGAAATAGGAGACCTACACACTCAGAAAGTAAGCGGGAAAGTATTAAACTACGCGAATTATTATTTTGAAAAGTATGTCAGATTTGAAATAAGACGTTTCACACAAAATATTTTGCCAGGCAAGATTTTACCTCATATGGCCCCTCAAAAATGTAAAGAAATACGACAAAACGTCAACTTTGAAAAATCATACAAAACTAACCGCGCATTCTCTTGAAAATTTTTTGGGCAGAAAGTATTCTTACGGCCATTTTTTCATGTTCCAGTTAAACTCCAGATAACTGACTAATAGTTCAGAATGTGATCCTTCACACGTCATTTGAAGAATGCGTTCACCATCTAAACTATTAGTTAGTTATCTGGAGTTTACTGAAACCTGAAAAACTGGCCTTAGTAGAGAAGCAGTAAATAAGACCTGATGCACAAAATATTTTGCCGGGCAGGATTTTACCTCATACGGACCTTTCAAAATGTGCCAAATAACGACGAAATGATATCTTTGAAAAATCATACGAAGCTAACCGCGAATTTAACTGCGAATTTTGAGAGCTGGAAGGATTTTAAGAGTAGCAGTGAATAATTTCTAATTCACGGAATATTTTGCAGTGCCAGATTTTACCTCATACGGCACTTTCAAAATGTGAAAAAAAGCGACAAAATGCTAATTTCAAAAAATCAAACGAAGCTAACCGCGGATTTTTCTGCGAATATTTTGGGCTGGGAGAATGTTCAGAGTAGCAGTGAATAGTACCTGATTCACGGAATATTTTGCCGTGCCGAATTTTACCTCATACGGCCCTTTCAAAATGTGAAAAAAAAAACGACAAAATGCTAAGTTTGAAAAATCATACGAAGCTAACCGCGGATTTTTCTGCGAATTATTTGGGCCAGATGTATTTTTAGAGTAGCAGTAAACAATACCTGATTCACGGAATATATTGCCGTGCCGAATTTTACCTCATAATGCCCTTTCAAAATGTGAAAAAAAACGACAAAATGCTAACTTTGAAAAATCATACGAAGCTGACCGCGGATTTTTCTGCGAATTATTTGGGCCGGACGTATTTTGAGAGTAGCAGTGAACAATACCTGATTCATGGAATATTTTGCCGTGCCGGATTTTACCTCATACGGCCCTTTCAAAAAAAAAAAAAAGATAGAATGCTAAATTCAAAAAATCATACGAAGCTAACCGCGGATTTTTCTGCGAATTATTTGGGCCGGACGTATTTTAAGAGTAGCAGTGAACAATATCGGGTTCACGGAATATTTTGCCGTGCCGGATTTTACCTCATACGGCCCTTTCAAAATGTGAAAAAGAAAAACGGCAAAATGCTAACTTTGAAAAATCATATGAAGCTAACCGCGGATTTTCTGCGAATTTCTTGGGCTAGTAGGATTTTCAGAGTAGCAGTGAATAATACCTGATTCACGGAATATTTTGCCGTGCCGGATTTTACCTCATACGGCCCTTTCAAAATGTGAAAAAAAAACGACAGAATGCTAACTTCAAAAAATCATACGAAGCTAACCGCGGATTTTACTGCGAATATTTTGGGCTGGAAGGATTTTCAGAGTAGCAGAGAATAATACCTGATTCACGGAATATTTTGCCGTGCCAAATTTTACCTCATACTGCCCTTTCAAAATGTGAAAAAAAAAACTACAAAATGCTAACTTTGAAACATCATACGAAGCTAACCGCGGATTTTTCTGCGAATTATTTGGACCGGAAGTATTTTAAGAGTTGCAGTGAACAATACCGGATTCACGGAATATTTTGCCGTGCCGGATTTTACCTCGTACGGCCCTTTCAAAATGTGAAAAAGAAAAACGACAATATGCTAACTTTGAAAAATCTTACGAAGCTAACGCGGAATTTCCTGCGAATTTTTGGGGCTGGTAGGATTTTCAGAGTAGCAGTGAATAATAGGTAATTCACAGAATATTTTGCCGTGCCGGATTTTACCTCATACGGCTCTTTCAAAATGTGAAAAAATAAGGACAAAATGCTAACTTTGAAAAATCATACGAAGCTAACCGCGGATTTTTCTTCGAACTTTTTGGGCTGTAAGGATTTTTAAAGTGGCAGTGGATATAATTCCTAATATAGGGAATATTTTGCAGTGCCGAATTTTACCTCATACGGCCCATTCAAAATTAAAAAAAAACGACAAAATGCTAAATTTGAAAAATTATACGAAGCTAACCGCGGATTTTTTTAAAAAGTTTTTGAGCTGGAATAATTCCGAGAAAGGCAGTTAATAAGACCGAATGCACGAAATATTTTGCCTGGCAGGATTTTACGTCATTAGGCACTTTCAAAATGTGAAAAAAAACGACGAAATGCTAACTTCAAAAAATCATACGAAGCTAACCGCGGATTTTTCTGCGAATTCTTTGGGCCGGAAGTATTTTTAGAGTAGCAGTAAACAATACCTGATTCACGGAATGTATTGCCGTGCCGAATTTTACCTCATACGGCCCTTTCAAAATGTGAAAAAAAACGACAAAATGCTAACTTTGAAAAATCATACGAAGCTAACCGCGGATTTTTCTGCGAATTATTTGGGCCGGACGTATTTTAAGAGTAGCAGTGAACAATACCTGATTCGCGGAATATTTTGCCGTGCCGGATTTTACCTCATACGGCCTTTCAAAATGTGAAAAAAAACGACAAAATGCTAACTTTGAAAAATCATACGAAGCTATCCGCGTATTTTCCTGCGAATTTTTTGGGCTGGAAGGATTTTCAGAGTAGCAGTGATTAATAACTAATTCACGAATATTTTGCCGTGCCGAATTTTACCTCATACGGCCCTTTTAAAATGTGAAAAAAACCGACAAAATGCTAACTTTGAAAAATCATACGAGGCTAACCGCGGATTTTTCTGCGAATTTTTTGGGCCGGAAGTATTTTTAGAGTAGCAGTGAACAATACCTGATTCACGGAATATTTTGCCATGCCGGATTTTACTTCATACGGCCCTTTCAAAATGTGAAAAAAAAACGACAAAATGCTAACTTTGAAAAATCATACGAAGCTAACCGCGGATTTTCATGCGAATTTTTTGGGCTGGAAGGATTTTTAGAGTAGCAGTGAATAATACCTGATTCACGGAATATTTTGCCGTGCCAAATTTTACCTCATACGGCCCTTTCAAAATGTGAAAAAAACAAACGGCAGAATGCTAACTTCAAAAAATCATTCGAAGCTAACCGCGATTTTTTCTGCGAATATTTTGGGCTGGAAGGATTTTCAGAGTAGCAGTGAATAATACCTGATTCACGGAATATTTTGCCGTGCCAAATTTTACCTCATACGGCCCTTTCAAAATGTGAAAAAAAACGACAAAATGCCTAATTTGAAAAATCATACGAAGCTAACTGCGGATTTTTCTGCGAATTATTTGGGCCGGACGTATTTTAAGAGCAGCAGTGAACAATACCGGATTCACGGAATATTTTGCCGTGCCGAATTTTACCTCATACGGCCCTTTCAAAATGTGAAAAAAAACGAAAATGCTAACTTTGAAAAATCATACGAAGCTAACCGCGGATTTTTCTGAGAAATATTTTGGGCTGGAAGTATTTGTAGAGTGGCAGTGGATATAATACCTAAAAAAGGGAATATTTTGCCTTGCCGAATTTTACCTCAACGGCCCTTTCAAAATTTGTAAAAAAATGACAAATTGCTAAATTTGAAAAATCATACGAAGCTAACCGCGGATTTTTCTGCGAATTATTTGGGCCGGAAGTATTTTAAGAGTAGCAGTGAACAAAACCGGATTCACGGAATATTTTGCCGTGCCGGATTTTACCTCATACGGCACTCATAACCTCATAACCGCGGATTTTTCTGTGAATTTTTCGGACTGGAAGGATTCCGAGAAAGGCAGTTAATAAGACCTGATGACCAAAATATTTTGCTATGAAGGATTTTACGTCATTTGGCCCATTCAAAATGTGAAAAAAACGACGAAATGGTAATTTCAAAAAATCATACGAAGCTAACTGCGGATTTTCCTGCCAATTTTTTGAGCTGGAAGGATTCCGCGAAAGGCAGTTAAAAAGACCTAATGCACGAAATATTTTGCCGGGCAGGAGTTTACGAGGCCCTTTCAAAATGTGAAAAAAACGACGAAATGCTAACTTCAAAAAATCATACCAAGCTAACCGCGGACTTTTTGTGAAATTTTCGAGCTGGAAGGATTCTTAGAGAGGCACTGTATAAGACGTGATGCACAAAATATTTTGCCGGGCAGGATTTTACGTCGTACGGCCCTTTCAAAATGTGATAAAAACGACGAAATGCTAACTTAAAAGAATCATACGAAGCTATCCGCGGACTTTTCTGTGAATTTTTTGGGCTAGAAGAATTCTCAGAGAGGCACTGAATGACCCGTAATGCACAAAATATTTTTACGTAGTACGGTCCTTTAAAAATATGAAAGAAACGACGAAATACTAACTTCAAAATATCTTACGATGCTAACCGCGGATTTTTCTGTGAATTTTTTGTTTCGGAAGGATTCCTAGAGAGGCAGTAAATAAGACCAAATGCACGAAATATTTATATGCATTCACAGTGACATTCGAAAATAAGCGAGACGATATTGAATCGGTTTCTCATGAAGTATAATCCATGGCCGGCACAATTTGGTAGCAACGAATTCGTGGCCAAGCCTCGTTTTTAACTGTGATGTGATGTTATCGATATCGGCTGGCCACGACTTTATCGAAGCGGTGAAATTCGGTAAACTCGTGGATATAAATTTGTGGCTGCTGTCACACCGGTGAATTTCTCATGTAATTATTATTTTACTTCTGTTTCTCAAACATCAAACAGGTGAGAGTCATTGAAGTTTATGAGTTAAATAGGGACCGACATGTATCTCTGAAGACGTCTCTGCAGACATACCAAACAACAGCTCTATTCTGATGTAGTCTTGATTTGCTCACAGGGTGGAGCGATGACTAACTTATTGTAAATCCTCTGTTCAGCTTGAAACAAATTAAAATTTTGGATTGCATTCTTCTATTCCTTAGCTGAAGTAGTCTAATTTTTTGTTTCCGGCGGATTATAGTTCTCGTTGCTACTTTTAAACACTTTCTTCTGGTATCATCTGTGTCCATATCATTGGTTTCACAATCACGAATTCCTCTAAAATATCAAACACAGACAAATAACTGCCAAGTTATTATAATGTAATAGTTGCAGAACAGTGAAGTAAATTCCATGTCCAACAAATTCAAATTAAAAAAATATCACTAAACTACCTATCGTCGTTGATGCTGCAATACGAGCTATGTCCAGAAACATTCATTTTACAGAAGACTGTAGATAATAACTACTAATGACCATAGCAGTCGATGCCAAATCACTAAAGAAAAAAAAATAACTACTACATAAGAATTTTTACCGGCGGTCATTGTTTTGGAATTTAAAGTATAAAATAATCGCGCGTAGAAATTTTTATGTATACCTATTATCATTTTAAAATCTCCTGTGGAATATATGTTTCGTGACATAGCTCGCATTGCAGTATCAACGACGCTATGTCAAGACAGAAGAGTTGAGTTTGCTCATTTACTTTTTAGTGTACCTACACTGCAACAAGTTTTTTCCTAATTATTGATAGGTAATCGTTTTTAAGGTCGACTTAAATAGTAACAATGTTTTCTACAGCTATTTGAACAAATAGTGTAGTTTTGTCTCAAAATCGGGATTATGCCATGATTACCATGCTGCGACGCCCATGGTTTGATTTTATAAGACGATAAATAAGTCGTAAACGGACGTAAATAAACATGATCGCCAAGTTAAGAGTGAATATAACATGGAATTTCAACCTGTTCATCGAGTGCAAACGGATGTATCCCATTTTTAAGATGATTCGGGCTGAGATGTTTGTAAACAACGTCGGGTGTGTTGCTTTCAAGAAAGAGACACAGAAGCCCTCTCAATATCTTTTATTGCTCGGAGTAGTTCACTCGAGCAATTTTTCACATTCTAGTATGATTCAAGTACAGACATGGCCACGAACTCAAATAAACTTGAAAATATTGTTGGCTCGATAAATTCACGAGCAGCAAATAATACAATTGATGGAAGTATGCATATTGCACGGATTATGTCAATTCTGCCCAGTCAATTTCAATTTCATTTCAATACAGCCTGGGATTCAACCCCGGATGACCAGTAGACCATTACCAATCTTTAAACTAGGTTGATTCGAGAAGAAAAAAGAAATATATCTGGCGCACAAAATGATTCAGTGCCTGTTGCTTTCCAAGCTCAACAAATCCGCTGTTTTACTCGTAATGGACCTCACTTGGTTAAGTTCTGTCCTTCCAAACAAAAAGTTATGCCAAAGAAACCGTTCAAGAAGTTTCCTTCATGTACATTTTGTGGACGTAGAAATCATGCTGAAAGGGACTGTCGATACAAAACGACAGGTGAATTTCAAAGAAATGATGTCTCTCAAGGAAGTGGAAGAAAAAACAAGTCAGTTTCTTAACTCATCCGAATCCTGATGTTGCATATGAAAACTATTCGGAAAAGAGCAAATGGGTTCTAGATAGTGGAAGTTCGTCCCATATGACATGTGATAGGGATATTCTCTTTGAGAAGTCAAAAACTAAGAAAATAGTCGGTACTTCCAAGAAAGGAGAATTCATAGAAGCAGAATCAGTAGGAAAAGTAGAAGCTGTTCAGTGCGACTTGAATGATGTTCTGTACTTACCGAAACTAGAAAGAAACCTTTTGAGTGTCAGTGCCATCACTCAAAAAGGTGGAAAAATTTAATTTGCAAATGATGAAGTCACTGTAAAAAAAGATGGAGAGCTAGTATTAACCGGAAAACTCGACAAATCTGGATTGTACCTAGTTGATATTGATGTAAACAAAAATGAACATTCGAACTTGGCATCAAATCTCAACTCTGATGAGGATCTCCACAGAAAACTAGGTCATTTGAGTTACGACAATATGAAGAAACTGACAAAAATAGCTAGAGGAGTTGAACTCTATAAATCTAACATTGGAGTTTGTAAAGTTTGCCAGGATTCCAAACAAGCTCGTAAACCTTTCAAACACGAGCTACCAGACCTTTGGAAATAGTTCATACAGATCTCGTGGAAGTGGAAATCCCAACCTATGACAAGAAGAAGTATTTCATCACTTGTTTGGATGATTTCACTCATTACACCCAAGTATATTTGTTGGAATACAAAAGTGAAGCTGCCAAATTCCTGAAAGATTTTGTTGAAGAAAAAAAAATGGAATCTGAAACTCCATAAGCTACGCTGTGACAATGGCGGAGAGTTCACTAGTTACACTTTCAAAAATTGGTGTTCTGAAAGAGGAATAGTACTAGACTATACCATTCCTCATACTCCTATGCTGAATGGTTCTGCTGAACGCCTTAACAGATCGCCAATGGAAAAAACAAGAGCTCTACCATTCGATTCCAGCCTGGAACAGAAATGTTGTAGAAAAGCGTTGTACTGCGCAACCTACTTGTAGACTACAAGCCTATATAACAATTTTGGGGGGTCATTTGACCTAGCATGAAACATATTCAGAACGATTCTGCTGTTTAAAAAAATAACTTTAGTCACTATGCCGTCAATTCTTGGTGGTGCAAAAGATAATAATAATACTAATTTTTCATCTGAAGATGTGCTTTTCCGACAAAATATTCCTGTACGACATTCCTCACGTTGGTAGATTATGAAATAATAATCTCTCAGAACCTACTACCCTACAAAAATAATGGGGCCGGAATCCAGGATTTTTTTTTAATTTTCGGAAATTGAAAAATTTTCCTGGCGTCCAGTCCCATTATTTTTGTTCGGTAGTAGGTTCTAGAAGATTATTATTTCATAATCTACCAACGTGAGGAACACCGTACATGATTTTTTTGTCGGAAAAGCTTATCTTCATATGAAAAATTAATATTATTATTATTAGTCATTTGCACCACCAAGAATTGACGGCATAGTGACTAAAGTTATTTTTCCATATAGCAGCATCGTTCTAAGGATGTTTCATGCTGGGTCAAATGACCCCCCCAAATTGTTATATGGGCTTGTAGTCTATTGTTGAATAGAAGCCCAACTAAGTCTTTAAAATGCACACCTGCAGAAAAATGGCTGAATAAAATATAGTCCGGTGGGAGCGATGGATTATCTTTCAATTACCCATTTTTTCGGTATATCAAAATGGGACCTGTGCAGGTCGATTGCTTATGTCTTTCCACACATGGAATGGAAATCTACGACACGTCAGCGTGGTCGTGACAAAAGTTATTGGAGAAATATGAAAAAAATTGGAAAATTCCAAAAATCAAAATGAAGGAGCTATAACTCCTAGTATAATCGAGATAATCGAAAAATGCTTTCACTGTTCGAAAGGACTATTCACGTTCTTTAGAATGAATTATCAAAAATTTTCAATGAAAGGAAGAATTTTCTGAAAATTAGCATTATGTTGTGCTGAGATAAAATTTACCATAAAATGTTGAAATTTCAACTCGCTAAAAGTCACTCATCATTCATCCAACTCAAATTATTTTTACACTCAAAACTGCGCAATTTTCCCAGCAACATTTCATTCCAATTATGTATAGATCTATCAATGAATTGGCTAGAGCAATTTGAACGCGACAGATACAACGCATGGCTCTTCGGTGAGCTACCGCTAATAATGTTACGCCTACATACCATTCGTTTTTATGCAGCTATGTTAGTATTTACCCTCCATTCCATATGAGATGCCGTTTGGTCAAAAAGTATTTTTGCAAACATATAAAATTTTGTGTCAATATATTTATCAGTTGTAGCAATATTTTTTTTCCAAAATATTCATATTTGATCAAACACAATATGAGTATTTACATTTCAAGCGTTGCAAATATATTGAAACGTGAATGCCCGTATGTTTATATATTCGATCTATTTTATGTCGTCAAGAGATGGCGCAGCAGACGTGATTTAATACACACTTTGATTTCGTCAGTTCTAAGGTATTTGACTTTAAATAATCCAATGATTATTCAAAAAAACTAATGAAAACATATTCTGAGCATATATTCTGACGGCAGCGATATCATTCGACCTCTATATTCTCGAGACAACATGAAATAGATCGAATTTATAAATATATGGGAATTCACATTTTTATATATTTGGAACGCTTGAAACGCAAATACATTGTGTTTGATCAAAAGTAAATATATCGGAAAGCAAAATAAGAAGTATTGCTACAACTAATAAATATATTTACATTTACATATTTGCAGAAACTCTTTTTACCCAAGCGGCGCCTCATAATTCCGGTGGTGATGGGATATCCAAGAGAATATTGTCTGCAAAAAACAAAATAAACAAAAATCCTGCTGGAATTCCATTTCATAGGACTTGTAGAAAATCATTTTGTTGCAGTATCAATATTACAGAGGCAACCAATGAACTCGCAAAGTCAGGAGGTAGTAAGGATGGTGATCATATTTTCAACCTCTACTGAGTGTCTGATTTGTGGTAAATGTGGCACCCACAAGGAAATTGCCTTAATTCAGGCTTGCACGGGAACTGAATCTGGGAAAAAACCAAAGCAACTATATTGAAGGAAGCTTCAGAACGTGGTGATTGGGTGATGATGGAAAAATTTGAATTGTTCCCAGATTTGTTTGCTTCCAAAGCTATGTATCACCGTCCCTGTTACTATAAATATGTCAGCACGAGAAACATCAAAAGCAGTAGGAATAAAAAATCTGATTCAAGTGGAAAATCTGTCCCAAAAACGGTACATTTACTATTTTATTTGCAGGTTTTGAACAGAAGGAGGTAGCAAAATCAAAACTATCAAAGCTATGTTGGTTCAGGTAATGAAAAGCATCGAAATAGGAAAAATAATTGCAGATCCTACTCCAAATCCAAACTTTTTGAGGAAGTCCCTTGAAAATCGCTTCGGAAAAAGATTAACATTTTCTTGTAAATCCGGCAAACCTACAATCGTATACATTCTCCAGATATCGTTTATGATCTTCTCAATTGCCAACTTCGAATCGGATATTCTAGGTCTCAAGAAGAATTGGATGTATCAATGGAGAATGATAGAAGAATTTTACAGAAAGCTGCAGGTATTTTGCGACAAAATATAATAGGGCATGCTCGCTGCAAAAACAAATCAACCTATCTCACTCCACAAGCATTGACCGAAAGAACTTGTAAAAAGGAAATACCTGAATCACCCTATACATTCATTCTTTGGATACTCATAAACATAAACATTTCATAGATATTTCGCAGGGGTCTTTCGACATTCGTAATGGCAGCATGCTTGATTCTACACGTTTCTAACAAAAATGATAGCAACTTAATAATAAAGTCGGACGTCTTTGTCATCCTTCTGTTTTATTACTTGACTAATGAATATATGAGATCTCAGAAAATATTCATGGAGAAAGGCCATGCTAGTGTTTCTTCAAATAAGGATAGATTTATCGCAATTCACGAATTAGATGAAATTTTGGAAAAACCTATTTGCGATAAATTGCCTGCATTCCATGCATGCACTGACAGGATGTTACAACTAGTTAATTTTTTAGAATTGGGAAAAAATCTGTTTGGGACATATATTCGAAAAAATGCAATGATATTTCTTTGGTTCGTTTCGGCACGGCAGTTTTAGCGAAAGCAATTAAGTAGGAAATTGTGAAGATGAGGTCAGGCTGATTCTAGCAAAAAGTTCAAAAAGGTCTGCCAAAGTGATACCACCCACAGATGATGCCTTTCATTTTCATGTTCTAAGGTGGTGTTTCAGAGTTATTAACAAAATGGGGTTTGAATTTTGTTTTTTGTTTCTGTAAATGCTATTATTAAGTATGGGTTTGGATAAATAGTCATATTCCATACTTACAGAATCAGCTGGATTTATGAGTCAGTCGAAAGTTTCTCCCATGTCAGGAAAATCATAGATCTTTACTGCAACGATGTAAGTTGTCAAAACAAATAGTTTTTATGCAAGGAAGAAGGCATGTTCTGTACGGATGGATGCAATTGCAAACTTGCATGTTCCAATGAAGAAACAGAATATGTGGAAAATAGCGGAGACTGAATAATTGAATAATAAAAATTATCCTATGAAATCATCTATAAATATTTTTTCCAAGAAAAAAAATTAAAAAAATGTAATGAATATTGTTCAAATATGTTTCACAAAAGTTAGGAATTTCGATTCGATCAATCTTATTCTACTACTATTTTCAAACCCTAACGTAAAAACTGTTTTGTTTTATTTCACGCCAGGTTACAATCGGCTACAAATATAGCATCGCAGATGGTATGTTCCGTCGTCGTCAAATGACTGCAGCCAATTTATTATTGAGATAAGATCTACATATAATTGACATGATTTGAGGCTTGTGAAATTGTGCAGTTTTTGGTGAAAAAGGGATTTCTGTTTGATGAATTATGAGTAACTTTCAGCGTGTTGAAAAATAACATTTTATTGAAAATTGAATCTCAGCACAAAATTATGCTTATTTTCGGAAAAAGTTTTTTTTTGTAATTTTTGATAACTCATTCTGAAGTTTGCGAATATGCCTTTCAAACAGTGAAAGAATTTTACCATTATCTCTATTATACTAGGAATTATAGCGATTATGAAAGATAATCCATCGCTCTCACCGGACTACTAGCTGCATACAAACGGGTAGTATGTTGGTGTACCATTATTAGCGGTAGCTCACCGAAGAGCCATGCGGTCCTTGTATCTGTCGCGTTCAAATTGCTGTAGCCAATTTATTATCAATGATAGATCTGTACATAATCGACATGAAATGTTGCTAGGAAAATTGCGCAGGTTTTGGCTTGAAAAGAATTTCAGTTAGATGAATGATGATTGACTTTTAGCGAGTTGAAAATTTAATATTTTATTGAAAATTTCACACCTCACTTTTAGAGAGTACCAAAACACTCGTTCTTATTTAGATGCCATGGCAACCCAAAAAATTTCCGGAAATTTTTATCCTCCTGGGTACCCAGGCCGAAATTAATAAGTGGAAATTTTTCTGTCAAATATTTGACAGGTGATAGTTTATATTTTGCTTTGATGTACAAATGGAATTGTATTTTTCATTTGAAATGAGATAATATTTCATATTTATGTATTTATTAAATATTTCGAATGTGTCTGAATATTTTCTTCACGATAATCGCAGAATTTGCAAATTCTGAAATCAAATTTCAGAAACACTTCAATACACCAGTTGTCTACATGTAAATCAAAGGCCCCGTGGCGAGTCGGTAAAGTGTCCGCCTCGTGGTCGTGTGGTCAATTCCCAGTGGAGTAGAACATTTTTACTTTTTTTTGATTAAATTTAAAAAAATCAAATTGAAATTTTGTTAAGTGTGTTTTACATATCAATATTTTCATGCATCTTTTTTGTACTATGCATATAAATAGTTCAGGTGAACCATAGTTAGTTATTTCTTATGAATTGTTGGATATATTTTGGTGTAAAATTTTCTTACCGAATCCCCCGCGTGCTTGAATTAATTGCAGGAAATTTATCTCGTACATGAATTTTTTAAGAAATTTTCAAAAAATTCATGTACTCGAAAAATTTCCGGCAATAATTCAAGCACTTGGGAGATTACAAGTGAAAATTCAATCTCTGCACAAAATTATGCTAATTTTCAGAAAATTCTTCTCTTCATTGGAAATCTTTGAAACCCTGTTCGAAAGTACGTGAATAGGCCTTTCGAACAGTGAAAGAATTTTTCAATCATCTCTTGTACACTAGGAGTTATAGCGTCTTCATTTTGATTTTTGGAATATCCCAAATTTTTTTAGTTTTTTCCCTATAACTTTTACGCTGGCGTGTCGTAGATTTCCATTCCATGAGTGGAGAGACATAAGAAATCGATTTGCACAGATACCATTTTGATATACCGAAAAAATGGGTCAGACTTTAAAACGAGCGAATTCCCCGCTGTTGCTATCGGACCAGATCTTTCAAATTTGAAGCAAATTGGATCAGTTGTTTATGCTAAGAAGCTTGGATATATCAAGAAGTTGGATAGGCGCTCTCAAAAATGTATTTTCCTTGGCTATGCTCCCAGCGGTTATAGGCTGTGGGATGAATCCAAATGCAAAGTGATAATATAGAGAGATGTTGCATTCTCTGATGAAATGCATCAAATTGATCGAAGGTCACATATTTTGTCTTTCGCAAGAGGGGTGTCAAAAGATGAGAACGAAGAAAGTACTTCAGATGAAGATAGTCAAACTGAATACCTCATTCACCACGATGACAGTACTCCAAGTATTGACACAGAAAGTAGCGATTCTGAAAATTGTACTTTCGAGGTAAATGATGAATCTTCACAGCCGCTCCTTTCTGAAATTACTTTAGCAGATCCCATAGAAACGTCTCCACAAGTCCATCTCAAAGATAACATAGCTGGAAGAGGTGACAATGATCAATCCCAAACTGAACCTGAGGAACAATTAGGTCGTGGCCATCGAGATAAAAGACGCCCCGTCAAACTGAAGAATTATATCCTTACCAGAGACTTTGAGGACTACGGACTATTGTCGTATCAACAAGCGATTAGTGGGGAAGATAGAAGTAAATGGAAAGATGCAATAGAAGAACGAAAAATAGCACACGTGAAAAATGCTACATGGAAATTAGTCAACCGGAGTAAAGTAAAAGACAAGAAAATAATCTGTAGCAGATGGATAAAAGATGATGGTCGGTATCGTTCCCGCCTTGCTGTTCGAGGATGTCAGCAACGTGGAGGCATTGACTACAACGAAATTTCTAGTCCTGTTGTTGGAACTGATAATCTGAGAACGTTAATAGCATTTGCCGCTATGAAGAACTTCAGATTGACGAAATTTGATGTCAAAACGGCATTTTTATTTGGACATCTACATGAGCCTACCTGAAGGATATGAAGAAGGTAGTAAGGTCTGCAAGCTAAAGAAGTCATTGTACGGCTTGAAACAGGCACCGGCACTATGGATCCAAAAACTCACAAATATCCTACAAAAGCATCGTCTCATGCAGCTAAAAACCAAACAATGGGTATTTGTTAATGGAGACAGATCAATGGTTCTTGCAATACATATAGATGACGGTTTGCTCGCAGGTTCTGACAATACAAAAATGAGAAAGTTCTTCAATCATCTACAGAGGGAGTTCGTAATCAAAGTCGATGAAAATCCAAGTACATGTTTGGGTATTACTTTCTCAAAATAATGTGACAAATTTAAATTATCCCAGTAAGGATATGCACAACAAGTTGTTGATAAATATCGGATGAATGATGCCAAACCAGCTTCCACACCTTTAGTTGTTGGATCTATACATAATGATGATACTAGTAAGAATGAAGTAAAGTCCCCGATTAGAGAAGCTGTTGGAAGCTTTGTCAACAAAAACTCAACCTGACATTTCCCTAGCTGTTAGCATAAGTGGCCGACATGTTGAGAACCCCACTCAATCAGATGTAGTAAACTTAAAAAGGACCATCAAATATGTTAACTCTACAAAAGATTTTGGTATTGCCTACAATACATTCGAAAAAGATTCTAGACTCACTGCTTACTCTGATTCTGATTATGCAGGAGATGAAATTACAAGGAGAAGTACTACAGGATGAAATAGTCTTCAGTGAGGAAATAGTTATGACGCAAGAGGTAAAATTCTTGGGAACTCTGTTAGACGAACTTCTGAATTTTGACCAGCACATCAATAGTGTTTGCAATGAACTCAATTCATCATTTTTTGCAATAAAACAAATGAAATCCTGTGTAACAAAAGAAAGTTTATTAAGCATTTATTTTGCCATGGCATTTTCACATATATCACTCAACATAATGGCATGGGGGTGCGGTACAGATTTAAATAGACTTTTTGTGGACCAAAAGCGTATTTTAAGACTCATCTTCGACATGGATTATCGAGATACTTGCAAACCGGTTTTTATAAGAGAAAAACTGCTATCTGTTCCACGTATTTATATTTTTAAATGTGTTAAATTTGCTAGAACCAACCTTGAGTCCTTCGAACAATTGCATCAACACATACGTATAGTACAAGACTTCTAAATATAAAAACTTCCCTTCTTAAAATGCGTTGCCTCTCTACAACAAATTGCCGAGTGAGATAATAAATTCTCCAAGTCACAACATTTTTTGTAATAAAGTTAAATATGTATTAATTGACAGGTGCTACTATACTCTGCAACAGTATCTGAATGACACTATCTAATTATTTATTAAATTTTGTATACTTAGCTTTACATACAGAATTATGAAATAATTGAATTTTTATTCAATTACTGTGACTGGTGTTTATCACCTCTACGTTGTATTTATATTGTTATTTTAAACTTTTTTTATACATTTGATAAATACTTGACTTACCATATGTACCCTATTGTACCAAAGTGGTTAATAAAAATTATTATTATTATTATTATTATATTGTTTAACGGCGCGGGCGGCACTATAAGCTGGACATCGAGAAGACAGCCCATAGTCGCTACTTCGTCAACAGAAGCTGAGTACATCGCTGCGACAGAAGCTGCTAAAGTTCTGATCTACTTGAAGAGTTTCGTCTCCGAGCTTACTAACAGAGATGTACGTGCAGAATTGAATATCGATAACCATAGTGCTATCAACTTGGTCAATAATGGTGTATTCAATCGCCGAAGCAAGCACATTGACGTGCGGCGATTCCATTTCATCAAAGAAAAAGTTGAAGAGAAGTTGATCAACATAAAATATTGCCCTACTTCAGATCAAATTACTGATATTCTAACCAAACCACTTTCTACATACAAATTCGAGAAATTTGCGGCAGAAATGGTGTGTTAAGTGTTTTCTCTATCATGTTAAGAAAAATATTGTCTCGAGCATATCTTAGTTGTGATTAGAGTTATGACTGTTTATGGTATTACAAAATTAGGAGGGTGTGTTTGTACTTTTATGTGTTCCCTGTAGGTATGCAAGATCACCCTATAGGAGCATTTGGGTTTTTAAAATGTATGTCATGATAGTCAATCATCTCCTTATTGAATTGCTATATTTATGTTGTATTGGTATACTTCGATCCATTAAATCATTACTACAATTATTACGGACTAGCTTTCTCTCAAGAACCCTGTTCAACACAGAATGGATTAGCCGAAATAATGAATCGTACTGTTTTGGAAAAGGCCAGATGCATGATGGCTGGAGCAGAATTACCAAAATTCCTCTGGAGTGAGGCTGTAGAAACAGCTGTTTGCCTTATAAATAGAAGCCCAACATCATGTCTCCAATTCAATACTCCTGCTGAACTGTGGTGGTATGGAACGAAACCAGATGTTTCAAAACTTCGAGTATTTGGTTGTATTTGTTATGCATTGATTCCAAAAGAGAAACGAGGGAAAATAGATTTCAAAGTAAACAAGATGCTCATGCATGGTAGGATACACTGCTAATGGTTGCCATCTTTGGGATCCCGAAAGGAGAAAAATCATTTCGGCGCATGATGTTAAATTTGATGAACATTGGATACATTGTTCAACACGTGAATGGTTCAAAATCAAACTTAACAAAGACGAAAACCGTATCGAAGTAGTACATGAAAAATCCCATGGAAACGAACTGGTGGAAGAAACGTCAAAAGTGGCAGTCGGAACAGGAAAGAACTGAGAGAGGTCAAAACTCAGAAACGTTGAATTCCATAGCTCAAGAAGTTGTCGACCCAGAAAGCCTCCGATGTGGTTGAAAGATTCCACATGCCTCGCCCTGTGTGCACAATCTTTCGTTGATGTTGTTCCTGTTGACATAAATGATATTGAAAATTTCACAGACAAAGCTGAATGGTGGAACGCCAATAATATGAAAATATGAATGTCCAAAAATAAAACATGGACAATGGTAAAACCACCTGAAAATTCTGCTATAATAAGTTTCAAATGGGTTTTCAAATGGAAACCAAGTGGAAATAAAGGACCCAAATATGAAGCTCAGCTGGTAGCGAGAGGATTTCTACAGAAACCAGGTTTGGATTATAACGAAACGTTCGCACCGGTAGTGAAACTTACAACTATTAGAATACTTTTGGCTTTGGCGATTCAATACGATATGTTTTTACATCAACTCTATGTGAAAACAGCATTCTTGAATGGGTTCCTTAAAGAAGATATTTACTATACCAACCAGAAGGTTTTGAGAAAGAGAATCAATTGGTTTGTAAACTGAATAGATCCTGTATGGACTTAAACAGTCTCCCAGATGCTGGAATGAACGATTTGAAAGTTTCATGATAACTCTGAACTTCAGAAAATCAGAGTTCGATCACTGTTTATATATGAAACTAGGGGAACGTATATCCATTTTTCTGCTTCTCTATGTGGACGATATAATTTTCTGCTCAAGAGATGAAACGGAAATTCTGAAATTGAAAACAACTTTACAAAATGAATTCGAGATGGTTGATATTGGAGAGTTGAAGAACTTTTTGGGACTGAAAATCGAAAGGAATGTTTACACATTACAATTGCAATACACATTAGTCAAAAAGAATACTTAAATGTTTCGAAACGATTCGACATGCAGTACTGTCATCCAGTGTCAACTTCAATAGACAGTAAGAGTGGATTTATGCAGCACAAATTTACACTAAACTACAACTTGAACTGAACTTCAACTAAGGAAAAATTAAACTTTGGTTTGTATGGCATTTTATGCGAGAAAATTAAGACAAATTACGCATGCGTGATATGTTTGGTATTTATCTTTCAACCTATCTTTTTGTTCGGTTTGTCGTTATACCGCGATATTTTAAATATAAGGTTTTTAAAGATTTCTATGTAATCAAAATAATAATATTTGTAGTTTGCGAAGGTATTATGGAAGACGAGGAAATTGCATTTTTTTTGCTACTAGCAAGTATGTCTTATTTTTTAATCAAGAGGCGACAGAGGCGATATGCTGTTAGACCTGTAAACAGACACAGAGAAGAAAAAGGAATTTATGCTAATTTATTAGACCTCATGCTGGTAAAGAAAGATACCGAAATGTTCTTCAAATATACGAGAATGACACCAAAATTGTTCATTCATTTGTTGTCGTTAGTAGGAAACAAATTATCAAAGGATCAAACAAAACGCCCTATTCCACCAGCACATAGGCTCATTTTAACTTTACAGTTTAGTAAAACAATTACCAATACATATCCAAAATAAATATAATATTTTTTTCAGTTATCTTTCTTCGGGATGTTCTATGCAAGAGATAGCATTTGGTCATTTTTTGGGTTTGACAACAGTAAGTCTGATTATTAAAGAAACCACCAAGGTACTATGGGATACCCTTCAGCCAATAGTTCTGATTCCACCAACTGAACAAGAGTGGAAATTTATTGAAGGTGGTTTTTTTCCCGCTGGAATATGCCAAACTGTGTTGGGGCAATTGACGGGAAGCATATTAATGTACAGGCTCCATATAATGATGGGAGTTAATTTTTTAATTATAAAAAAACTCATAGTATAGTTTTGATGGCAGCCTGTAATGCCTTTTATAAATTTACACTAGTAGATATAGGAGCAGCTGGAGGGTGTCACGATTCCACAGTTTTTTCAGAATCAAGTTTTGGAAAATCTATTTTAAATAACGAAATGAATTTGCCAACTGAAAAACTATTGCCTGGAACAGATATCAAGTTGCCACATTTTTTTGTAGCAGACGCAGCTTTTCCTTTGCATAAGCATATCATGAAACCTTACCCCTATAAGAATTTAACAGATGAAAAGAGAGTTTTCAACTATCGCTTGTCAGGAACAAGAAGAACTGTTGAGAGCACATTCGGCATATTGGCTCAGAGATGGAGAATTCTTAGAAATAACATTGTCGCTGACTATAATTCATGTCGAACTATAGTAATGGCCTGTGTAGTTCTTCATAATTATATCATAGAAAATTAATCTACTCTGGATGACCGTAAAGAAAAAAAAACAGGATTATGGCAGCAGCGAGAATCTGAACTACAAAGTGTGAGGAGAGTTGAGTCAAATAATAGTGCGAGAAATGTCATGGAAAACAGAAATAAAGTTACACAGTATTTCAATTCACCAGCGGGAAGTGTCCCCTGGCAGATGGGATGTTTTGGCAGGTTCTGTTCCTCCAGATTTCATGATGGACAGTTAATTGTATAGCAGTTTCTATTTATCTAACATTTCTTTGATTCGTTATTTTTTAAATTACATATTACTTTTTTAATTAAAACTGTTCAGTTTTATTTCCAATTTACTGATCACAATATGTAGGTACCTTTAGGTTTAGGGTATTACACAATTTACAGAAACTCTAAGAAACCCTACTATATAAAAATTATTCAGCACTTTGTATATTTGAAACATGACCAACAATGAAGATTTCTCCTATTTAAAAAAATGCAGGAAAGTTTTTACACACATTTTTACGGTAAAACATACTAGGGGGCAAAATAGGCTGAAAATTCCTTCAGATTTGTGATCAGGACCACCAACTTACTACAGATACACTTTTTTTCTGAAAAAATTTCAGTCCTGAAAAATCCGAATTTGTCTCACTTCTCATGGAAACACCCCCGTATTTTCCGTAATTTCTACGTAGAACCATGAAATTTCCAGAATCGATAGATACTTTGAAAATGAACTCACTGCACGGGAATGGTCAATCTATGTAATATACACTGCACGCCAGCAGCGATGGAACCACCCATTTTTCCATCGCTGATACGGGGGGTTTTTCCATGAGAAGTGAGACAAATTCGGATTTTTCAGGACAGAAAAATTTCTGTCCTGAAAAATCCAGGGAAAATTCAGGGAAAAAGTGTATCTGTAGTAAGTTAGTGGTCTTGATCACGAATCTGTAGGAATTTTGAGCCTATTCTGCCCCCTAGTATGTTTTACCGTAAAAATGGGTTGTTCCATCGCGAGTGGCGGGAAGTGTATATCACTTAGGGCAACCCCATTCAGGTGGTAGGTGCATTTTGAGCATTTTCATCAGTCCTGAGAGTTTTATCATTTTACCTCTATTGTTACGGAAGATACGGGGGTGTTTCAATGAGAAGTGAGACACACTGTATATGAAAACAAAAACATAACTCTGAACAAAAACATAACTCTGAACAAAAACATAACTCTAAACAAAAACATAACTCTGAACAAAAACATAACTCTGAACAAAAACGTAACTGTAAACAAAAAATAAATTAAACAATTTATACTCTCAACATATCACATATTTCATAAACATAAATAAGTAATTTACACTCTAATATAGAGAAAAATTATCTCTCTATCTACCTCAATCATTAAATAATTGTAATATTTTACATTTTATTAGTTTTTTCTTTCTGCTATCTTCGATTTCAGATAGATTTCCTGCAACCACTTTGCCAAAGAGCGAATCTTGTGATTCTGGCTCTTGAGGCTGCATATTTTCTTTCTTGCTTCGCATATAAGTTCCAAATTCAGTAAGTGCTGCCTGAAGTGTGGTACCAAGTTCAGATATATAATTTTCCCTCCTTTTTTTTTTCTTTTTTTCAGATATAAACTGAACCGATGCATTTTCCAATTCCCTTTTTTCTTTCTGTTTTGTTTGTGTTCCCGAACAAGAGGCTATCGGTGACTGAGGTTCCTCAAAAGCTTCTTGGGAATCTGATTGCATAGTCGAAGGTACCTCAGAATTTTCTACCTCTTGGGAGTCTTGGGTGGCAGATTCTTCACTAACTATACTAGAAACAGTATCCCATATTCCTTCTGATCCTGATGAAGGTGTGGTGGGCGCAGTGAAGTTTCCTTTTGTCCTGTAACAAATGAGTGTTTAAGAAGTTCATTGCATAATTCAGATTTGACTATAGTGACTTTCTAGGATCAATGATGTCACTCAAAAAACTCATGGCATCAAACAGATGCCAGTTCGAATTTACGGCACCACTTACAGATGGAATTACTTTCAAATTTCTAAGTTCTGTGCAGAATCTATTTCGTAAAATTATCCATCTCTGTTCACATTCATCTGCTGAAAGAAAAAATGAGGAACATTACCTATTTGATACCATTGAATGGGTCAACCTGGTTAACCATAAATATCAAAAATACTTGTGATGCTCGGATAAAAACAATACTCGCTTCCAAAATATTTGAAATTGTTTGCCAAGCATTCTGTTTGGCATTTTTATTCCTGTAAAGTTTTTCTTTTTTATCGTAAAGCCATGGGTATTGGCGAATTAGGTCTATTAACATTCCATCTTCGAATGTCATTATTATTTTATATTTCACGACCTGTTTATTTTAACCTATATTTAATTTGATTTGGAAATTTATTTGGAGGTTACAAAATTGAAATGAACGTTATTTACGTCATGTCTTTTCCATGTCATTCCGCCGTTCAGCCCGCGGAATTCAAAATATGCGCCAACAATTGCACAGAAGTGTCAATAATTAACATTTACACTAGAAAGATAAAAGTTGGCCAACTATTAATTTAAGTTCAGTTTTAATTTCCCTGCATAAAATGAACTATGTCCATTGGGAGGTTCATCTTCTTAGTTGAAGTTGAAGTGTTAATGTTAATTGTAGTTTAGTGTAAATTTGTGCTGCATAAATCCACTCTTAAAGGCAAATTTCGAAGGATAATGAAGGTATCCCATTTAAAAAACCATACAAACAGTTGGATGCTTGATGTATGCAATGTTGGGATCACGACCAGATCTCTGAACTTCAGTGAATTTCTATAGTAATTTCCAAAATTGTCCAAACGAAACAGCTTGGAGGGGACTCAAAATTTTTGAGGTATACTAAAGGAACTTTGGACTTGGAGCTAGTTTTCAAGAAAGATAAGTCTCAGCCGACATTGATAGGATATTCGGACTCGGATTGGGCAAGTGATACGATAGATAGGAAGTCACCTACTGGATATGTGTTCAAGGGACATGGTTGCACAGGTAGTGGGTTACAAAAAACAACCAACTGTAGCCCTATCATCGACCGAAGCCGAATATATGGCTCTCACTAACGCTACATGTGAAGCTATATGGTTGCAAAATATCATAGAAGATATGAATTTTATTGTTTCGAGACCAACAATAATTTTTGAAGATAATCCAGAAAGCTAAAAATCCAGAACATCATAAGCGGACGAAGCACATAGATATCAAACATCACTTCATCAGAGATGCTGTACGACAAGATCTAATAGAAGTGAAATATATTTCTACCGATGATCAACAAGCAGATATTTTGACAAAAGGGTTGCCAGGACTGGCTTTCCAAAAAAAAAGACGACTTGGACTTTTGAATCCCGAACAATATAATTATGGAGGGGTGTAGAAATAGTAATATTGTTTCATCAGTTTTGTTCATTTTACTTTTATATTTGTTTTGTTCGTTTACATGGATATGTAAAAATATTGAGTAAAAAAAAATAATGTATGAAAGTTGTACTTTGCTTTAATCTGAAATATTTCAATAGTATAAATCATGATTCAAAAGTTCTTGCATAATCGCGTTATAAACAATTTAGGTGCACATCTTGCAAGATACGCCGATTTAAGGGTAATCGTCGTATTCAGATTCTGTAAGTAGAGATCAATATCTACAATTTGTATATTTCGGATTTCCACCTGAGAGGTGGAAAATGTTTTGACATGTCACTGAAAGTTGATCAAAATGCTTCAACGTGCGACCGAAGTCACCCGAAGTCACACTGAAGTTAACTCGAGTTGAGTTCGGGCGACTTTGGGTATATTTTGAAGCATTTAGAGTAAATCTCAGCGTTATTTTCAACACATTTCCCACCTCTAGTGTAAAAATCCAAAATGGTCTAATTGTAGGTATCGATCTCTACTTCCAAATTCCGTTTACAGAATTTGAATAGGATGATTTCCCTTAAATGTGCGCATTTAGAATGATTTGCTCTTAAATTCCCTTGAATGCCCTTCTCTGGTGTTCTGGCATCGACTGCTTTGTTCATTAGACATGTGTTCTGGATAGGCTTTGTTACTAACTCCATATGCCTCCTTAGGAGCAGCTCTGTTAATTGCAATGCAACAGTGGATCGTGCAGGACTCACTCCGCTCGAGCCACGAGAATTTGATGATTAAATTGGTTTGATTAAATTAAAAAATCCCAGCCCAACTAGGGCTTAAACTCCGGACGCTTGGCCCAGAGTTGGACGCTCTAACCAGTGCGCTACGCCCCGACATTGTATTTTATTATCATCATTAGTTTTGATTACTTGTAATTCGGACTTCCATCGTCTTAATGGTTGGAAGATTTGTTCTTCTTTGAATTTTTCACTACGTTTCAATTGCTCGAATCTGCAATCGTCTTCAAGTGAATACTAACGAATTGTGAATCTACACGATGTTTTGTAGGTCTGCGGTTATGGAGTGATTACGTAGTAATTACGCGCGGTCATTTAGCGCGTTCATTAACGGTCTCCTTACGTTTTTTTTTTAATTTCCACTCTCGGTTTAAGGCACCATTGGCTCCGATACAGGTGGTTTCAATAAATTTGCGTTTGAACCAATGTTCCTCTCTATGAACAAAGTAGCCTCGTCCCAAAGAATTCGATGGTGCTCTGTCAATGCGTGGTCGGCAATCCCCGATTTAGATGTTTCTTCTCGTTGAGTCCACTTTTTGTGTTCAACTATTCTTGCAGATAATGAATCTCCACATTTACATGGGACCTCGTAAATACAATTTTCGCTGGATTCTGTTTCTTTTCTCTGGTTTCGTCTTGGCGAGGAAGCTTCGTAAGGTGCTGCTGAATTGAAAGCAACTCTTGATGTTGTATTTGTTTTCGATCCTTCTGATCTCCTCGGAGATAACCCTGATGTAGGGAAAAACAAGAACGAGGTTTCGTGGTCGTTCTTCGATCGTTTTGGTCCTTTGGAGTTGATTCTGAACTTCTCCTATGAGTTTCTAGGAATATCCGTTTTGGCGTAGATCCTTTTTGATGTGGTTTATTTCCGCATTCAGAGACTCCAGGTTGTTGCGAATACACATCCAGGTGTCTCTGGATGCGGAAATAAACCTCATCAAAAAGGACTTACGCCAAAACGTATATTCCGAGAAACTCATAGGGGAAGTTCAGAAACAACTCCAAAGGACAAGACGATCGAAAAACGACTACAAAACCCCGTTCTTGTACTTTCCTACATAAGGGTTATCTCCAAGAAGATCAGAAGGATCGGAAACAAATACAACATCAAGTGTCGCTTTCAATCCAACAGGACCTTACGAAGCTGCCTCACCAAGTCGAAACCAGAGAATATAACAGAATCCAGCAAAAATTGTATTCACGAGGTCTCATGTGAATGTGGAGACTCCTATATCGGAGAGACCAAGCGGCCATTATCTGTAAGATTAGCTGAACACAAAAAGTGGACTCAACGGGGGAAAACATCTAAATCTGGGATTTCTGACCACGCATGGACAGAGCATCACCGAATTCTTTGGAACGAGGCTAGTGTTCGTCATTGAGAGGATCGTTGGTTTAAACGCAAATTTATTGAAACCGCCTGTATCGAAGCCAATGGTGGCTTCAGTCAACCAAGCGTGAAAATTAAAAACGTATGGAGACCGCTAATGAACCGTTTTGGAGGAAGAAAAGCGCGAAAAACACACGCGCCCCATGACCGCGCGTAATTACAACGTAATTACTTCATACCTGCAGACCTATAAAAACATCGTGTAGATTCTTAATTTATCAGTATTCACCTGAAGACGATTGCAGATTTAAGCAATTGAAACGTAGTAAAAAATTATAGAATTAGAAATCTTTCAACCATAAAGACGATAAAAGTCCGAAATACAAGTAATCAAATTACTACCTATGAGCAATAAAAGATATAAAGGTGCCATTTCTATATAAAAACACACGTTGTTATGAAAGCTGCATATCACTATCCTTTGTGATAGTTTGTGGGTGAGGGGTAACCTCCGAGTTCGGAGGGGGAGATTTATTATTGTTATGATATTCGGATTTAAGATTAGAACCAGTGGAGGCGTGCTGATAAATCTTTTTCATGTTATATTTTTATCTCTATATGACAACATACCTGGTTGGAAAGCACGTGTGTTGACAAGATGTCAATCAAAAATACTGTATTGTGCGAAAAATTTGATTCTTGCTGACAAAGCATAGAATAAGGTCATAAAAAATGAAAAAATAAATGAATATGCTGAAGTGAAAAAGTAAATATATTCAAATTGTTGAATCGCATTAGTAAACTATACACTATACATATGCTATACATGCATTATAATACACATGAGAATTTACACATAAACTATAATACACATAAGAATTTACACATAAACTATAATACACATAACAGATTACATTCAAATTTATGTTGAAAGTGTATCTTTGAAATACTCATCCAAAGTGTAGTAAAAGCCTTAATAGCTCTTTAACTCTTTTTCTTATGTTTTTTTTTTCTGAATTTAGATTATTGGTATACTGAGGCAGATAATCAAAAAGTGTTTTAGAGTTGTCAAAAAGTAATGTCTCTACTTATGTCGAGTTAGGCTCAGGGAGCGATCGATATTACAAGTATGCCTGGTAGGAAAATGAGAATTTCTCACCGGTGTGACAGCAGCCACGAAATTCTATCCACGAGTTTGCCGCATTGTACCGCGTCGATGAAGTCGTGGCCAGCCGATATAGATAACATCATATCACAGTTTAAAACGTGTCTCGGCCACGAATTCGTGGCTACCAAATATTGTGCCGGCCATGGATTTTACTTCATGAGAAACCGATTCAATATTGTCTCGGTTATTTCCAAATGTCACTGTGAATGCATATCATTCAAAAATTTAGAATCGTTGAGGTAGTTGTGAATGAAAAGCATAATCCCGATATTTTCATCCCTTGCTTTGAGGTTAGTGAAATAGGAGACCTACACACTCAGAAAGTAAGCCGGAATTATTATTTTGAAAAGTATGTCAGATTTGAAAAATTAAATGAAATGCTTATTTTCAAAAATCATACGAAGCTTGGAGTGGCAGTGAATAATATCTTTTACACAAAATATTTTGAAAGATTTTACCCCATACAGCCCCTTAAAAATGTAAAGAAAAACGAAAAAACGCCAACTTTGAAAAATCATACGAAACTAACCGCGCATTTTTCTAAAAAATATTTGGTCTGAAAGTATTCTCAGAGAAGCAGTATATAAGACCTGATGCACGGAATATTTTGCCGGATTTTACCTCATACGACCCTTTCAAAATGTGAAAAAAAAACAACAAAATGCAAACTTTGAAAAATCATACGAAGCTAACCGCGGATTTTTCTGTGTATTTTTCGGTCTGGAAGGATTCCTAGAGAGGCAGTAAATAGGACCAAATGCATGAAATATTTATATGCATTCACAGTGACATTCGAAAATAAGCAAGACAATATTGAATCAGTTTCTCATGAAGTAAAATCCATGGCCGGCACAATTTGGTTGCCACATATTCGTGGCCAAGCCACGTTTTTAACTGTGATGTGATGTTATTGATATCGGCTGGCCACGACTTTATCGACGCGGTAAAATCCGGTAAACTCGTAGATATAAATTCTTGGCTGCTGTCACACCGGTGAATTTCTCATGTAGTTATTATTTTACTTTTTTTTAAACATCAAACAGGTGAGAGTCATTGAAGTTTATGAGTTAAATAGGGACCGACATGTATCTCTGAAGACGTCTCTGCAGACATATCAAACAACAGCTCTATTTTGATGTAGTCTTGATTTGCTCACGGGGTGGAGCGATGACCGGCTTATTGTGAATCGTCTGTCCAGCTTGAAACAAAATAAAATTTTGTATTGCATTCTTCTATTCCTTTGCTGAAGTAGTCTAATTTTTTGGATCTGACGGATTATAGTTCTCGTTGCTACTTTTAAACACTTTCTTCTGGTATCATTTGTGTCCATATCATCGGTTTCACAATCACAAATGCTTCTAAAATAGCATACATTTCAAACACACACACATAACTGGCAAGTTATTATAATATTATAGTTGCAGAACAGTGAAGTAAATTCCATGTCCAACAAATTCAAATTTTTAAAAAAATATCACTAAACTACCCATCGACGATGATACTGCAATACGAGCTATGTCCAGAAACATTCATTATACAGAGGACTGTAGATAATAACTACTAATGACCATAGCAGTCGATGCTAAAACACCTAAGAAATAAAAATATCTACCACATAATCGCGCGTAGAAATGTTTATGTAGGACCTATTATCATTTTACAGTCTCCTGTGGAATAAACGTTTCATGACATAGCTCGTATAGCAGTATCAACGACGCTGTCAAGACAGAAGAGATGAGTTTTCTTTATTTTCTTTTCAGTGTATCCATACTGCAACAAGTTTTTTCCTAATTATTGATAGGTAATCGTTTTTAAGGTTGACTTAAATAGTAACAATGATTTCTACAGCTATTTCAACAAATAGTGTATTTTTGTCTCAAAATCGGGATTATTCCATGATACCATGCTCGACGCCCATGGTTTAATTTAACAAGACGACAAATAAGTCGTAAATGGGCGCAAACAAACATGATCGCCAAGTTAAGAGTGAATATAACATGGAATTCCAAACTGGTCATCGACTGCAAACGAATATATCCGACAATGCCCATTTTTAACATGATTCGGGCTGAGATGTTTGTAAACAACGTCGGGTATGTTGCTCTCTATATCTTTTATTGCTCGGAGGTTACTACATCGTCTACAACCTTCAAGTAAACATTATTATTTTTGTATTTTTACTGAAAAACAGGAATGCTATTTAAAACTTCCCTCTTTTTCCGAACACTGATAAAACTTTTTTGGAAATACTTGTGAGGTGATTTCCTAACACTCTTACAATTAGCGTATGCTCAGACGGTTTCCCGGGTGCCAGAAATATTTAATTCAACCAATTTTGATTCATCATTATGCATTACTATACTATTAGCACATTGCATACAAAAAGGTTCGTTTCTCCCAGGTAGTTGTAAATGTTCCGCAATATCAGTCTCTATCAATGAAATTGTTGAACCTTCGTCAAATAAAGCGTACGTATCCACACAATTTTGAGGTCCAAAAATTGTTACAGGAACAATTCGCAACAAAACATCAGAATTTTTATTATCAGTTAGACAAACTCTTTGAATCGCGTCCTTAGGAGGAATTACCTCGTTGTACATTTTTCGAAATTTACAAAACGTTTTTGAATGATCTGGTTTGAAACATTTGAAACAAACTTTCAGTTTCATTATTTTCTACCATCAATCATCAACAGAGTTCATGGAGTAATGAAATAACAGCAGTTCAGTAATACAATTTAATCAGAATAACTTGAAGACCAACAACTATACATTATGACAGACTTCATAAAAATAACTAACTATATTTCATATTCGTGATATTGTCCTGAAATTAGAACTGTTAATAGAATTGTCTATCAACACCCCCCTCTCAATTTTATAAACACAAACACTTGAAAATGAAAAAGTAAATTATGATGCATCTACCATCACAATGCACATAACTCAAATATCAAAAATATTGAATACATTATCTAAAATAATAAATAATAAATTCTATAATTTAATGGAATTGTCTATCAACACCCCCTCTCCATGGACCTTTCCACGATATATGAGAGAACACTGTAATTGGAAAGTGTGTGCGCTAATATCACTCGGGAATTTAAATTTATTTTTTCTGACCTCTAGTTTCTCTATAATCAGAAGAAAAGTGGTTTCGTGACGTCACGTTCATCAAAACTAGACTTGGCAACGTTTTAAAAATTGTGCACCGTGGAATCTCAAATTCTCATTTGAATGTAATGTGTCGTATGACAGTTGTGATTTGATACCAGATGGGTTCGTTCGTCTGTTTCACGGAGCATCAATAAGAATCGTTTGTCTCTGTTTGACTCGTTTGCCTACTTTAATATTTAATACAAGTAGAGCAGTTCCATCAAATATGTATGCTGCAAACGAATTTTAAACGAATTTTAAATGCTTTTGTTGTTTGTGCTCTACATTTTTTTCCTAATTTCTGTATCTGTATCCCTGCAATAAGGTGCAATAAAGCTGGTTGTCTGAACACCAGTGAATATTCTAATAAACAATTTTTTATGCTCCTAAATACCTATGAAGCGCATTATGAAATGTGGTTCGAAGCAATGAATAAACCTTATGTAAAAAGCGGAAATATAATTATGTTTTTGTGAAGAACATTTCCAACTGAATATTACTGTATTCAAGCAGCGTTCAAGGAACGATTTTAAATTTTAGTTGGTGCAAAAAATAAATTTATATTTTTTGTTAAATAGAAGGAGTCAATCATCTCATTTACCCTCGGTAAATTATCCGAACTTCCCTTCACGATGCCTTTCCATATTTGGATGATGTTATGCAATAATGGGTCAAGCCACGTAAAAAATATCAAAATAGTTTAGCAGATCATGGAATGATGGAATGCGGCTTAATACAACCCTTACAATTGTGGGTTGAATCATTTTTGCTTATTGTAGAATAACACTTTGGCGATTCCAATGACTGTGATAGCTCAATTATTAAAAAATGTGGATTAACTCATTGTTGCACAACATCATCCATTTAATACATAAATAAATTCACACCAGATTGGTTATAATAACACCTCGCTACAGTATTAATGAAATGTATAAGTAAAATGTCGAATGTAAAAAAAACAAACATTAACCTCAAATCTCGAGATCACTTTTGTTGCATGAGAACTGTCATAATGATTTGCGGTGTTGTCAATGTTCGTTCTTCATCGAAAAAATGGTCCGTTCAGGAAATTTGAAAGTTACAAGTACAATAAAAAGTAGGTAATATGTGGATTTTTTTCTATGAGTTGATCAAGTGACGAAGTTTCAATTATTTCTGAATGGCTTATACCAAGCTAGAATCTATATTTTTAGGAGAACGGTATTGAATGTTTCGGAACATGGATTATGGTGGAGGTCTTTCCGATGAACGTGACGTCAGTGGCACACTTTCAAATGAGATATTCTTTCAAAATGAAAAAAAATATAGTGTAACTCTTTGTTGAATGGACGTTTCAGACTAGAATCTATCGATATAAAAGAGTTTTGCAATTTATTTTTCAAAAATGTAAAGGTCCATTCTATAAACACAAAAACTCAAAAATGACATTTGATATAAAAAATACAATACAATACAAAAATTTCAGTTTGTATAATGCTTTCGTCATCATATCAGCTATCTGTTCACTTATAGGGATGTATTTTAGTTCAACAGTACCGTCAGAAACAAGATTTCTAATAAAATGATATTTTATATCTATATGTTTACTTCTCTTGGTTTCTAAAGTTGAATCCGTTTTGATGGCTGACTGATTATCTTCGAAAACGGAAATTAGGTCAATCTTGAACTCGGTAGTGTTTTCCACTAACTGTTTAACAAAAATACATTCAGCAATGCACAAAGAAAGAGAAACATATTCAGATTCAGCTGAGGAGAGTGCAACAATCGATTGTTTCTTTGATTTAATGATTTAATTACATATTTACAACGCCACATACAAGCTGATACCAAAATATCAGCTTCTGTGGAATTGAATGGTTTATTTACATTTTTACATGTTGTTATTATGTCAAAAATTGTAATATTTATTTAGTAAATAAACATATATTATTATTATTATTATAATTATTATTTTTATTATTATTATTATTATTATTATTATTATTATTATTATTATTATTATTATTATTATTATTATTATTATTATTATTATTATTATTATTATTATTATTATTATTATTATTATTATTATTATTATTATTATTATTATTATTATTATTATTATTATTATTATTATTATTATTATTATTATTATTATTATTATTATTATTATTATTATTATTATTATTATTATTATTTTCTCCTTAGGAGTGTACCAGTCAGGCCCTGTCTCCGGTGCTCCGACCCATCCGGAGGGCGCGCTGGTGTCGTTAACCCCAATAACCACTCCCTACGTCCGTAGGGTGGGTGATTATTGGGTCCGAGAATCGTGTGCCCTGAGTAGACGGAGCGAACCAAGTATAACGGCCTTCTGCATTCTTGCTGCTAAGATTTCTGCCATATTACGGCAAGCCGGTATTATCTTCAAGTTAGAGAGCAGTGTGTCCATCATTCCACCAAGGACTCCTATAATCAGAACCACCATTTTGACAGAATGGTCCGGATATAACCTGCGGAGTTCAAAGAGAAGATCTCGATATTTAGTCCGTTTTTCCTCCTCTTTTCGAACGATATTCATTTCGCCTGGAGCGGAAAACTCCATGACGAATATCGTTCTACTTTGGTGGTCGAGGAGGACAACATCAGGCTTATTGGCTTGTATTTGCCTGAGGGTGGGGAATGAGTAGTTCCAATAGATCCGGCACCTCTCATTCTCCACCACGGACTCAATATCCCCCGGAACATAAGGCAACACCGGTGTCTCGTCTATACCGTACGAGTGTCGTAGATGGTAGTATAACACTCGTAGCGCCGCATTATGCCTGTGGATATAGGCTGAGACCGCATAAGATGGGCATGCTGATAGCAAATGCATTACGGTCTCAGGTGCCCCACGACATGCCCTGCATCGGGTGTCAGGGACGTCTATACCCATCACGCGACTACGGTAGACGAGGGTGTTGAAGACACCATCCTGGCAGGCCATTATGAATCCCTCGGTCTCGGACTTTAGCTCACTCGACCTGAGGAAGGCAAAGGTCAAGCTCTTGGATAAGCCAAGTTCTTCGATGTTGTGAAAGAAGACACCATGCATTGGCTTATCCATATGTAGCTGTAGCAGGACCTCTGTCTCCGCAGCTTTGATGTGAGCTTTTTGCTGAACGGGTCCCAACTCGGTGACAGAGTTTGGGTTAGCCCGTTCAGTGTCGAATACGAGACCGAGTTCATCGGCCGCACGGGTTGCTGCCTTAAAAAGAAATGCTCCAATCCCTGCTTTTTCATGGTCGCGGACCATGCAGAGAAGGGGATCTGAACTCCTGATGACTTTACAGGCCCCATCCAGAACCATTCTGTTATGCATACACTCCAAACTCAAAAGTCCACGGCCTCCCCGTTGTCTGGGAAAGTATAACCGTGGAACGGACGATTTAGGATGCAAGCACCTATTGAGATGCATCACTTTGCGAGTTTTAACGTCGAGTTGTCGCAGCTCTTCCTTAGTCCACTTCATTACTCCGAAAGAATAGAGAAGGATCGGAACGGCAAGCATATTGGTTGCAGCAACTTTGTTCTTCCCCGACAGTTCTGATGACCAGATCTGTCGGAGTTTATGCTGATACTTGCCGCGGAGAGAGTTCTTAACTGTTAATACCTCTTGGGAGAGGCGTTGCTCCACCCCTAGGTAAGTATACGTCTCTCCGGCATCCAGATGATGTAGGATGCTTCCGTCTACGAGCTGGACATCCTCTCCGTATTCCTCGCATCGTCCTCTTTTGAGATGAACCGTGGCACATTTGTCGATCCCAAATTCCATTCCGATAGCATGCGTGTACTCTTCCACCACCCTAAGGGACTGATGTAGGTCCCTTTCTCCAGAGGCATATAATTTGAGGTCATCCATGTAAAACAGATGGGTGACTTTATGCCTCCGGTTCCTGGGGGTGCCGCAGTTGTACCCACTGGTATTCCTGAGTACAACGGACAATGGCAATAGTGAGATGCAGAAGAGAAGAGGGCTGAGGGAGTCTCCCTGAAACACGCCTCTTCTAATGATGACCTGCTCTGTTTGGACTATGTCTCTACCAGATCTTATGGTGAAGCGAGTCCTCCAGAGTGGCATCAGTTGTCCAATGCATCCCACTATTTGAGTGGGTACCTCAAGACATCTGAGCAAATGCATGATTAACTCATGCGATGTTGTATCAAATGCCTTGCGGTAATCAATCCAGGCCATCGAAAGGTTACGCTTATACTGCACGGAGTCCTGTGTGATACATCTATCGATGAGCAGGTTCTCCTTGCAGCCGGCGACCCCTTTCTTTGACCCTCTTTGCTCATATATCCGTTCATACACCGGATCAACTGCGGAGAGAATGCGCATGTCTAAGATGCGCGTAAACAACTTATAGCACGCATTCAAGCATGTTATCGGCCTGTAATTCTTTGGATCAGACAAATCTCTGTTCTTGGGGATGAGCACGGTTCGCCCCTCGACAAACCACTCCGGAATCTGCTGCTCCCCATCTAGCCATGAGTTAAAAACTCTTGCCAGATGGCGGTGGGTTGTTGGAAACTTTTTCCACCAATAATTATTCAACCCATCAGGGCCTGGAGCAGCAATGTTCTTTGAGCCTTTGAGGGCCCCTCGAACTTCTTCCGTGGTTATCGGATTGCGCAGATCATTGTGCTCAGGCTGCCGAAGCGTCCTGCAGTAAGCTTCGAACTGCGCTAGGGCTGGAGTGTCTACATTGAGTGGTTGCGGAAACTCATAGATGTTCTTCCAGAAGGTTTCTACCCGATCAGCAGCCGGCGGGTTATCGACAACACGTGGAGGCTCTTGGAATAAGCGAGAAGGTTTATCGCGGAACTTTATGTTTTCCGCGATACTTCTCGCCCGCCTCACTAGTGACTTCTTTGCAGCCACTAGCATTCGTATCCTATCAAGACAGTGCTGTTTTATGGTAAACAGCACGCCTTGATTCAATGTGTGGTGAGCTCGTCTTAGCTTTGCAGCAATTCGCTGCACTGCCGGCGTGAAAGGCCTATTGGCCGACATGTAGTCCACCACACACTGGATACGAGACGCGTGTTGTCTCGCCGACTTGATCTTAGCTTCCATCTTGTGAACGCGTCGCTCATGCCTCCCAACAAGAGCGGTGGTTTCCCTCCTCTCCGTCTGGGATAGAGCACGAGCGGCGTCGTACACGACAGAATTGATCTGCCAGATGGTAGCCTCTTCTGAAAGAACATCGCCAATCTCTGCATCCACTCGTGCCAGTTCTTGCGGCTTCAAGGGCTTCATATTGTGAAGCGTCCTGCGGGTTCTGATGTCCTCCATTGGTGGTATGATGCGAGCCTCCTCTACAGCCAGACCGACACTTGGCATATCTGCCACTTCTGCCACTTCGTTAATTATTATTATTATTATTATTATTATTATTATTATTATTATTATTATTATTATTATTATTATTATTATTATTATTATTATTATTATTATTATTATTATTATTATTATTATTATTATTATTATTATTATTATTATTATTATTATTACTATTATTATTATTATTATTATTATTATTATTTCCACATTATCAAATTTTTATTTAATCTTATCAAGAAACCACTAATACTTTTACGATCAGAAGGATCAGACACAAAATCTGCATCTACAAAAGCATCAAGTGAAATTTTTTCAGAAAATTCATTAGATATTTCGAATTTTATTCTCAACTGAATGCTACCTTTCAGATACTGCAGAACATTTTTCAGATACTTCCAATGCATGAGGGTGTATGTGGGCTGAAACTGACTGAAATATGTTATAGAAAAACATAAATCAGGGCGAGAACCTAACATAATATACATCAGACTGCCTATTAACTCCCTATAGGGCACTTTTTCAATTTCATGATAATTCACCGTTTCTGAATTCAAATCTAACCCAACTGGTATAGGTGTACAACTTTCTTTACATTTCGTCATCTCAAATCTTTCGAGAATTTTATTAATTAATTCTTTTTGTGAAAAATAGATAGCATTATTTATTTTTCCTACTTCTATACCTAAAAATTTGAATTTATTTACTGAGCTAACTTCTTTCATTTCAAATTTTGACTTGAGTAGATTTTTAATCATACTGATTTTGTTATCATCATTTGAGAACAAAATTATATCATCTACCCATAAAAGAAGATAAGTATTTTCTTTTACATACAAACAAGGATCCATCTTGCTTCTTGAGAAATCATTATCAATCAGAAATGAATTGAAACAATTATTCCATTCTTTTGCGCACTTCTCAAGCCGTAGAGGGATTTTCTCAATTCGCAAACGCTGTACTCAGGTACGTTCTTGAGACCTGAAGGAGGTTTCATGAAAACAGGTTCTCGTAGGGTCGAATTCAAAAAGGCAGACTTTACATCCATGATGTGAAATAATAAATCCATTTCAATAGCAATAGCAAGGAGAAATCTCAGAGAAACCATTCTTGCAACTGGGGCGTATAAATCATCTTCACATGGAGCTTCTTACATGAATCCTCTTGCTACAAGTTTAGCTTTGAGAAATGGTAAATTGTTCACCGTTTTTCGGATAAAAACCCATTTCAATCAACTCAACATTTGGAGGAGCAAGTACCAATTTCCATGTCTCATTTTTCTCATGACTCTTTAGTTCTTCCTCTATAGCAAGATCCCATCTTTCATCGGAATCAATTGCCTCTCTATACGTTGCAGGAGACTCAGATGGTAGACTTCCGACCATCAATGCAGCTATCATCTCGTAAACTTCATATTTACGATTTGGTTTATGCTCCCGAGCACTTTTGCGTAATATTGGAGATTCCGGGCTATTTGCTGACGAAGACGATGTCACATTCACAGGGTTGACCTGACTTTCTTGCATGCTACATGGGACATCTGATAAATCTGGTGTTTTTTCTGTAAGTGAATCAGAAACTTGTAACAAATGTTTGGGTGATTCATCGAAATTTACTTAACGAGCAGTGACAATTTTGTGCTCAGAAGGATTCCATAATCTATAGCCGTTTGATTTATAGGCAATCATAATAAGTTGCTTACTTCGTTTTGAGAACTTTCCAACTTTCCAACTTTCGATATGTGTGCATATATAACACTTCCGAAAACCCGCATATTGTCCAGAGACACTTTATATCCATACCACATTTCTGCTGGTATCTTGTCATTAGTTGATTTTGTAGGAAGGCGATTTATTGTATAGACTGAGGTGCGCACAGCTTCACCCCACATTTTTTTTCCTAGTCCAGATTCAAAGACGAGGCATCTTACAATAGTCATGATTATGTCTGTTCATCCTCTCGCTAACACCATTCTGAGCAGGATTTCTAGGAACATTGTTCTCAATAATGGTACCCGTATCACGACAAAAATTCTGGAAATTACTTACAGTTACTTCTGTCACACCTGAATCTGGCTATTCTTGTTTGAAATTTTGTAGTTGCCATTGCTTCATATTCAAGGAACTTATCGAAAACCTTTCAATAGATAAATGAATAATGATCGATAAAGCTAACGTAATACTTGAACCCATCATATGTTTCTGGGTTTATCGGACCTGATACATCAGAGCTAACAACTTCCAGAATTCGTTTCGGCATTCTGGATTAATCGATAGTTTTATAGGGAAACCTCGTCATTTTTCCTTACAAACATGTTTGGCACACACTTTTGAATGAATATACAGATGAATGTCCCATACGTCGGTGCATTAAATCATTAGCAACGCAATCGTTAACAAATTGCTGGGACTTGAAATTAATCATGAATTTTCCTTTCTTCTCATCTTGAACAATAGTCTTATTATCTTCACCGATTTTGACTAGTCCTCCACGAAAAATTACTTCGAATCCTTGGTCGACAATTTTTGAAATTGACATCAAGTTATAGTTCAACTCGATACACACATAAACATCATTAAGTCTGAAAGTTTGATTTCCAAATTGCACACACAAAGTCCCGCGTTTTGTTGCTATGATTTTATTTCCTTGCTTTGCTACATTGAATGAAACGCAAACACTTTCAACTTCGCAAAGATATTTCTCACATCGTGATTCAACAATATAATGTGTACAGGCTGAATCAGCAATCACATTATCATGTGACAATACTTCTAATGTAGAATCATTTATATTTTCACTTTTAGTAATGACAAAAACTATGTCTTCGTCTTCATCGAAGTTACTTCCTTCCTCTTCTTGTTCTCGTTCGCATTTACAAATACATCTGTTGCCAACTTTCTGATTTTCTGTCAAAGCTGCTATATTTTCCTTTCTGTCATATTTATTTTTATTTTTCAATTTGGGACAATCGGATTACATGTGTCCACGGATTTGACAAAAATGGTATCTGTATTTGAATTTTATGTTTGAATTGCCTCTATACGGGCCTCTACTCTGTCTAGAATAAAACACAACGTCGTCATGTTCTGAATTACTTCTTTCTGGCACCTTTTCCCGAATCTGTCTAGATTCTTCTTGAAGCAACTTGTTTCTAACAAATTCTACTGTTACTTCAGCAGGTTTATGAGAGAAGAAAATATCTATTGAGGCTATGACAACATTTAAATCTTTCATCATTTCCAATTCTGTATTTAATGATTAAATAATAATAGACCATTAGCAAAAAAAATTATTGATAGCATAACCCACTGAAATGAAATTATAGTATGATGACTGGAATGCTCTTAGTTCCTCTGCGCACCCGTTTAAAAAGATAACTCTAGAGGTGCGTTTCAATTTAACGTCTGTCGTCCGGTAACGTACGATGTATGACGTCATAGTTGTTTCGTCGGGCGATATCTGTCAGATTGAATTTTGAAACGCTCTCCTAAATCGTGGGGTAAATAGTTGACGGTCGGACGTTCCACTCAAGAATTTTGAAACGATGGAATGAAGTTTTCGGACAAGACGTTCTAATATCGAAACGCTTCATAAGAAAAGTTAAACGTCGGACGCACGTCGGACGTAATATTGAAACGCACCTTAGGAGATGAAGAAAGGAGGCACATGCAATCTAGCAGAGAAATACTTTATTGCTTACTTGTATGGGTGCGAGAGAGACATTCATCTGCACGTACGTGTTATTAGTTTCCCAATTTATGGTTTGTAAACACGCCAGTGCAGTGGAGCGCGTCTTTGTATCAGTTGTATATGTTACAATCACTTCAATATCGGTTTCTCCGCCACTGCCAGGAACCACAAAACAAACATGGCGGCCTCCATGAGAAATCCAGTCGCGCAGCCTGACGAGCATTCCAGTCATCGTATTATAATTTCATTTCAGTGGCATAACCCCATTAGCTTCTGCATGATGGTGTTGAAATATTATGATACAGCTCGGCAAACATAGCTGCAATTGTGAAAATATTCACGCCCTTGATGCGCACGACGGACTATTCGGTGATATTCACGTGATTGTTCGCGCAAGAAGTGGTAATTTCACAATCTCAGCTTGTTTGCCAAACTGTACCTCCTGTATTCTCTTGGTACTATAAATAAGATACGTTTATTTATGCTTATTTAGCCTTGCGTTATTTCAGCCTTACTGTATATCAATCTGATTATTTGATGGAAGATAATATGTCACTCTAACATAATTTTCACAGTTCACTTATCCGATTAAGCAATGGTGAGAAATTATGTTTTTATTTTTCAATTAGAAAAAATGAATACCTGACACAGTCTTTTAAGAAAAATTCGAAACAGCTTAGAAAAGGAGTGAGAGATTGTTTGAACAAAGTGTCACGTATAGACCAAGCTCTGGTCTTTTTTGGAAATATCTCCAAATATTATTTAAAGAATCGTTTAGATCGATAGAATCGATAGATCTTTTGTAGAGATTTATAAAATCTACAAAATGGAGTTACATACAACCAGATTGGTGTATTTTCCACTGAGAAAATCCGGGAAAACCTTGAAAAAGAGAAAATCATTTTTGTAAATCTGAAGCTGGACAAACAATTTCGTGGAAACTGATAGATAATAATATGTGGTTCAACTGTACGCAAGATGTTTTCTGTCCAATGTTTAGTTTTTGCACAATCGCGTTATAAACAATTTAAGGGCACATCTTGCAAGATGCGCCGATTTGAGGGAAATCGTAGTTTTCAAATTCTGTGAATGGTATCTGGAAGTAGAGATCAATATCTACAATTTGTATATTTTGGATTTTCACCTGAGAGGTGGGAAATGTGCTGTAAATGTCACTGAAAGTTGATCAAAGTGCGTCCGAAGTCACCAGAAGTCGAACTGAAGTAAATACGAGTTGAGTTCGGGCGACTTTGGGTGCACTTTGAAGCATTTAGAGTAACTTCCCGTGACATTTTCAATACATTTCCCACCTCTCAGGTGAAAATCCAAAATGTGCAAATTGTAGGATATTGATCTCGTCTTCCATATGCCGTGAATTAGAATAAGATGATTTTCCTTAAATCGGCGCATCTAGGAAAATTTGCCGTTAAATTGTTTATGAAGCGATGGTGCAAAAACTACATATCGGACATAAACCATCTTTTGCACAGTTGAACTACATGTTACAATCTATCAGATTCTGCAATATTGTTTGACCACCTTCAGAATTATAAAAATTATGAATTTTAAAAAATGGTCTCTTTTTCGAAGTTTTCCCAGATTTTCTCAGTGAAAAATGCACCGATCTGGGCGTATACATACCATTTTGTAGGTTTTATGAAAATCTACAAAAGTTCCATTTATTGTAAAACGATTCTTTGAATAATCTTTGAGATACTTATTTCCAAGAAACCAAAAAAGTATTAATTTTTTTTCACTATTTCTTGTTCAAAAAATTCCACGAAGCGATTTTGCTGGGGCGAAACCCGAAGTTTTCATTTACGAACTATCTAATAAAAAGTAGTGTAGCCCGTTTGCGTCTCTTATTTTGTGTGAAAATAGCCTCTTATTTTTATCTACAGCTTGGCCTATTAATCTTTGATCCCATATTTGATCTTGCCTGAAGAGGGATGTACGTAAGAAAGATCAATATATTAGGTGAATACGTCTTCTTCGAAAACAATATTGACCTGTCCCAACATTTTAGGTAAAAATAGACAAAACGACCTGTCATCATTTTGCGCCGTGAAGTTCTTATGATAGACCTTTTAGGGAATATTAGTAATTAATTGTTTGATAATTGATTTTCGTTGAAGATGTATAATGAAAATGAGTGAATGCGCACCGAAACAATATTTATTTGAAAAAAACAGGGTCAAATCACAAAAACAGATTCCACTGGTTACAGACATCAGTTGATATAGGAATTATTGTGGTTATGTTCAAAACTTCTCCCAAAATGTTCTAAGCTACTGGTATATTCTGGAAAATCTTCGAAATACGCAGATTTGCCCCTTCTGGGATTCACTGGCTCTGAATCGAGAGCACATGATCTGTGCCTCCTTTGTCCCATGGCGACACTTCTTCTTCTACCTCTACTCCTGCCTCTTCTACTTTTCCCCCTACGTTTCTTTCTTTTACATCTACCGCAATCTGACAGAGGATCTTCGTCAGCGCGGAAGTTTTTGAAAATCAAAAAATCTTTTTTGTTCAGTGCTAAATTGAATCTGCCACCTCTTAACTTCACCAAGCCGTTTTTCACCGCGTGCGTTAAAGCCCTCTTAACTTGCATGGTCACATTTCTTGGTTTTGGTATGACATTTTTTGCGTCTATTTTAGATTGTATGTATTCGATCAATCTGTTTTGTGTGGAACCATTGGCTTCTTTCAAGTCTGCAATAGCCTGCATAACTGTTTGCAAGAAACGAGGGTGTTTTCCGGAAAGTTTCATCTTGTACCAGACGTCTTGAGGCTCTGGCGTGAACTTGCTTTGACTGCCTCCCATCCTCCTAGCCATTGGTATTTGAATTTCCTACTCACTGTTCAATTTTGTAAAGTGGAATATCATGAATATTCGTTGGTTTCACTGACATTTCTCATGATAATTTCGACATTTTCAATAAACAAATGAATTTGTAATTGGAAGAGATACTACTACGCAGAGAACCATACAATCATTGGAGTGAAATGATTCATTATATACAGGGTAACATGAGTTCAGTAGAATGTGTTTTGAAAAATTCATTTGTGGTGCTAAATATATTTTAAAAATATTGTTTTTGAAGTTTTAACTTTCAAATTGTATCACACTTTATTTCTCATCTTTGATATCACTAACAACAGTATTCGAAATAATGAATCATTCTCGATTTTCCTTAACGGTATTCAGCTGGGATGCATTTTAGCACCAACACTGTTTCTCCTTCATATTAATGATTAGTTGGGAGCTACCTCATGCCCAGTGCATAGCTTTGCGGATGATAGTACCCTTCATAACTCGTTCTCTTCCAAAGTTCTGATATCAGCTCGTCAAACTAGATTAGGACGGGTAGCCCGTCAGTCCGCTGCCAAAATATGTTATGATTTTATAACGTATGCCCTTCAGGATTTTGGTAGTTTTAAATTCAACGATCAATGAACAAGCAAAATTAGAGCTTGCCGGTGGAACATAACAATAATAACAATAATAGTTATAATATATGTCGGGGCGTGGCGCAGTGGTTAGAGCCAAAGTTGCAGCTGGTATTTTTTAATTTAATTTGTCCGATTGAATTATTAAAATCTCGTAGCTAGACTGGGGTGAGTCCTGCACGATTCACTGTTGCGTTCCAATTAACAGTGCTGCTCCTAAGGTGGCGCATGGAGTCAGTAACAAGGCCTATCCAGAACACGTAGCTAATGACCATAGCAGTCGATGCCAAAGACACCAAAGATAAAAAAAAATAATTATGATAATTATTATTATAACACTTTATTTTCTCAAAGACATGCAAAAACATTTTCAACACATTTGAGGGCCATGGTGGCCGTCCTGGTAGAGCGATCGCCTTTGGAGCGAAGGTTCGAGGGTTCAAAGCCTCGCATGGTCATCGGTCTCGTACATGGCACGTTAAAAGGTAAGGGCTGCGTCTTCCCTAGCTCACACATTTCTCTCGAAGACTTCCGAGGGTTGCGCGGTTGACGGAAATACCAATTTTAACAATAACAACAATATGGTTACATTGATGGTTACTCTTCGGACCCATGCGACACGATTGCCGATCGGTTTCCGTCTGATTTTTATTCGATGAAATATCGTTTGGTATGCTTGTCATACGCTAAACTATCTTCGAAATACGTGATTTCTTAATGAAATCAACAATAATCAACTAGTTTCTTACAAATTCTATACGTGTTGATGCATGAATTTGAGAAAAAAAAGTATTATTATTATTGTGTTCCACCGGCAAGCGCTAATTTTGCTTGTTCATTGATCATTATATTCATAGTTACCAAAACCCTAAGGGGCCGACCTCACAGTGGCCAACAATTGTGTCAGGAGTCTCAATACCAATGAAGTCCTCCATTTCGATGCTCAGTATTACCATCAGCAGTACCCTGTCATGGAAAAGCCATGTGAAGTACAATGCCAGAAGAGCTTCTTAAAAACTTAGTTTTCTGTTTCGTGCCAAGAGCTATTTCACTTCCCGTCAGTTGACTATGATTTATAAGGCGCAGATCCGATCTGTCCTAGAATACTATTCGAATAAATGGAGTGTAGCCCCTAAAAACACACTGAAACTTTTAAATTCTGTCCAAAAAATAGCGATTCTTCTCGTCGGTGATGCTGAGCTTACATGATCACTTACTTCTCTGGAACATTGCAGAAAGGTTGGTGTTTGGCTCTGTTTCACAGACATTCTCATGGACGATGCTCCTCTGAAAAATCATCAATCGGTCCACCGTTAGCGGTCCCATCGAGACTGACCCGTCGAGGTCAGTTTTCACATCCCTAAGACCAGCTGGTAATGACACAATTTCTGCAACGTTTTTGTATGCTTTTTTAAAGTTATGATAATTATAGGTTTTTCAATGTCCTCACCAAATATCTAAGACTGCTCGTATGCAGCGGCGTCACCAATCAAAATTCAATTTGCATTGGAGACTGATATATTTGACCGATTTTTCAATGCATGCAAACCTTATCTCATGTGGAAGGCCCTGAAATTATCAACTGAACGTGTGAAAAAAAAGGAGGTACTCAAGAACGATTACTTAACGTATACTTTTTCACAAGATGATTTTTGGTGTTATATACAGTGTGTCCTACTTGAGCAGCCACACCCTCATATTTCATTGAGAATAAACTAATTTGTAAATATTTTTTTTCCAAATTATTGTCCCTCAGAAATACCTAACTTTATGTTGATGAAACATTGGTATGTACATGTTCCACGGATGACTATGACCAATTGAAAAGGGAAAAAGTGGGGAAAAATATTAGGGATTTTTCTTCACAAAATTAACATCAAATTCTGTTTCAGAATACTCTTAAACCCCTAGATCCCTATGCTTGATCCAATTGACTATGCATGGTATCATTTGTAGCTGGCAATGTGATCATCTCTTTTTCATCAGTAATATTTTCATAATTTTCAAAATTTCTTTATTTTCCACAAAATTTACCGAATTATTTCATTAATACTGCGAGAAAGAACCAAATATTACTTTTCTTGGCAAACTGTGACCACTTGAATAGCGAAAAATTGTGAAAAAATATATTGAAGACCTTTTATTGGAAAATTAACTCCCCCTCCTGGTTTAGGAATTGCACAGAACCCTAGAACTCAATGCTGAATCATTGAAATATACAGGGTGTCATATGTAGCTGGCAATATCACCTTTTTTTGTCACAAAGTGCCATTATTATTGTAGAAAGTAACCAAGAATCACTTTTTCATGGCTAATCATGACCAACTGAAAATTAAAAAATTGGGAAAAAACATATTGAGGGTTCCATTTCACTGCACTAACATCATATTCTGGATCAGAATACTCTGAAACCCCCAGATCTCAATTTCTGGGAAATATATAGGTTGTCATCTGTATATGGCAAAAGTTCAACTCCTAATTGAATAATTTTGAAAATGATTGAACTTATCAATTTATTCTTTATCCGCAGTTGCAAATTCGCATCAATTTATAATATTGGTATTTGCAGATTACTCGGGGATTAAGATCTAAGAGTTTCAGAGTATTCTGAACCCATTTCTGTTAGATCAGTGATATATTTTCCACAAATTTTCCCTTCATAGCTGATCATAGGTAGCCATAGAAAAGTGATGCTTGTTCACATTCTTCAGTATCAGTGGAATATTTCTGGGCACTTTGTGACAAAAAAAAATATAGTTTGAAATCAACCAAGCATTATGGATGAATAAGAGTTGGTGATATACATATTGTGTTCTGGGACATTCATAGTTAGCCGTTGAAAATGGATATGGAAATGCTCCATTAATATAAAGGTAGGTATTCCGAAGTACTACAAGTTGAAAAAAAAAATCAAATTATTTTATTCTCAATGAAATTTGAGGAGGTGGCTGCTCCAAGTGGGACACACTGTAGATCACAAAAATGATATTTGCACACAATCGCGACTTGCAATTGTTTTATTAATATGCAATTTTCTTGTCATAATTCGGAACAATTGTTTTAGCTCTTTATGTACCAAGTGCGTTATATAGATCCTAACGCCCGGAGGGTAACATTCACCCGAGGGCCTTTGGCCCGAGGGATGAATGTTACCCGATGGGCGCTAGGATCTAGTAACGCTCGTTGTGCATACATGATTTTATTTTTCACGAAAAAATTATCTTAAACGACGTTGTTTACTTCGCAAATTTCTTCTCAAAGTATTTACTGCGTTCTGGTCGGCAACTGAGCACAAGTGAGATTCTATGCAATTGCCATGGAAACAGTGAAGAGGTTGCTAAGGGTTGTTTATTTAAAAAAATTACGCTGCATTTTTGTAAGAATTGACAAGCTTGTTAGTGGAGAAAACTAAAAGCTGAAAAAGCGTTAGGAAATTTACTGCCTGTGAAATCCAAATACTTATACGAGATGGAGTATGACCATTTTTTGAAATGGAAAGATGAAAACAGAGTGAATACCGTAAATGAAACTGTCTCAATGGCATACTTCAAGGAACTGGTGAGTTCATCTCATGAAAGATATTGATATTTTTTATTTATTTTACATTATTTCAGTCTGAAAAATATAGTGCAAATAGTTTATGGACCAAATACTCACAGCTGAAATCAACATTGATTGTTAAAGAAAACATTAATGATGGCCTTTCTGAAAGTTAAATCAAAAGGATACATTCCTAAAAATCACAGGTGTTGGAAGGTGGACAAGTATTACTTTTCATAAGAAAAGCTCCGGATGAAACTTTTCTGCTACATAAAGTTGTTAAGACGTGATGAAACGGTCAAGATGACAATTGATGACATTGAAGACAGAGGAGCCGTTTTACTGATCAAGGTACCAGAAACCAAGACCAGCACCTCAAAACCGAAATAGGAGCCTTGAACTTAGTTAAAAAGTGCATTGCACTACGACCAAAAGGATGTAAACAACGTAGTTTTTTTTAACCTACAGATATAATAAATGCATTGAGTTACCTATAGGTAAAAATACTATAGGAAGTGTTCCTTCTATCATAGCGAAATACCTTAATTTGGAAAACCCGAAAGGTTACACCGGACATTATCTACGCCGAACGTCGTCAACGCTTCTTGTTCGAAGTGGTGCTTCCTTTGAAACACTAAAATTACATGGAAAATGGTAGAGTAGTACGGTAGCAGAGAGCTTTATTGAAGAAAGTATCTCATCGAAGAACAACATTGCTACAATGATAGTCCATTCCGTTCCCGAAAGAGAAAATGTTAACGTTTTGAACGAAACCGAATGCACATTGAGGAGTTCATCATCGGTCAACTCACAGAACTTCAAACTTAGTACTAATTTTTAAGGAACATTTGAAAATTATAATTTCTATTTGAGAAAAAATAATTAGTCCCTTTTTTATGTACAGTTATAAATAAAACTTTTCTGCGTAATTAATTTATTGAACTACAGAAAAAACATTAAGCGGGCGTTATGATTCATAATGCCTTCCATAACGCCCCGGGCGTTATGGGTCTGTTAATAGCAACCGATGCCAGGGTATTATAAAGCAGTGATGGACAAGTGAAGAATAAAACACTTGAAACAGGATTGAATATGAAGTTCATATGGAACATTGACCATATATTCACTTGCACACTGTTTTCGCCTGTAGCGTGTAGTACTATTCAAATAACAATTAGAATGTTGCAAAAATTTTGGCCATCTTCGAACAATTATTCAATGTGAGTATGCTTTTTCACAGGCGCATTTTTGGTGTTACATGGATCACGAAAATAATATTTGCATACAATCGCGGCGTGCGCATTCGTTGGAATTGTTTTGGTAACATGCAATTTTTTTGTAACAACTCGGAACAATCATTTAATTCAGGTATGCTATTTCGTATTTCGATAAATGAAGTAAAATGTCACTATCTATCAATTTGCATATGTGTGGAATCTTTCTAAAGTTATTGAAAAAGTAACCATCAACAAACTTGTCCGAAACTAATTCGTTTTAGTTATAAATTCTTATTGACCCATTAACGCCCAAATTATTTTCTTTCGCAAATTTTACAAGAATTGATAGAATAGTAGTGTTTATGGTATTAACTGTGACACAGAGTTAAATTTTCAGCAAAGTTTAATGAAATAAGAAAAAAATGCCGTTACACATATATAACGCTAGAATAATGTGAATTTAACAAATTTACTTGGTTTTTGTATGGAATATACAGGGGGTGCCTCTAGGAACTGCATCGATCAATATACCGGTAAACCTTGTACAATATTGAAACTGGTGATAGACCAGGTCATGACTGTTTAGAATATCGGAATTTCACCTCAGTAAAAATATCACCGTTTTCGAGATAATGGGCATTTTAAGAATTTCTGGAAAATCGCTACCTCACCTTAGATTTTTGAGTACCATGTATACAAATTGAGACAAATTCAAATATCTTTCCTGCTGAAGATTACTGATGAGAGGTGCTTTTAGACATACAGAAAGTTTTTCAGACAGTGAAAAAAAAATTCAAGAAATGAGGGTAAAATGCCAGATTTGAGTTTCATCAATTTTTTTTTTAAAAAAGTTTGACGTTATTGTCCGAAAGAAACATAACCAATTGGTAGTGGACATTCATTTAAAAAAAATGCTCATTTTGTCCAGACTCTACCATGGAATTAAACAAACTATAATTATTTTTGGAGGAAGGGATTTCCATTGAATTAGGCGTGGTTTTATTGTAGGCTTCCATCAACTTTTATACTTACGCCCAAAAATTATTTTATTTCGATTTTATCAAGATAAAATGTGAAAATGATTATTAATAATAAAGGATGGACTGCTTGGTAGCATTAAATAGTATGTCAATAAAATTAACTTTTCATGTAATTAAGCCTAATAAAATTATCGAAATGAAATGTCGATTATCCGACATGTCACCGATTAAAACAAATTCTTGTGGAACATGTCACAATTGTCCATCATCCAAATTCCAACGAAGATTCAGAGACCGACAGATATACAGGGTGTAACCAAATAAGTGCAAAATTTTTTAGTAGGTGAATCCTTGTCGAAAATCAAAAACTTTTCCTGAGTTGTGTCCGTAGAAGCAATATTTTCTTGATGAAAAAATAAAATACAGCATTGTGCATGAACGGATCTCCTGTAAATAGAATTGAAAAAATCTAGTAGGTGGCTATCACATTTTGTTTGAACAACTAGTGACTTTTTTTATTATTCCGCTTGTTTCATTCAGTGGTATTTACTCTTTTGTCATGCCGTACACACGTTATACTCCCCGAGAATATGCGCATATGCACTTCATTCATGGTGAATGTGGAGTTAGAGCTACTGCTGCAGCAGCGCTTTATGCAGAACGATATCCGATTGCACAATGCCGCTCAGAGAATCGCTGATTTGGGGGCTATAACCTATAACGCATTTGAAAATATTCTTCTTGAAAAGATGTCGTCTCTGCGTACGAGTGGATAAAAAATAACATTTTTGTTATATTATTCAGAGCGATGTTCAATAATCGTTATTGTGGTTTATAGTGTATGTTGATTCAAAAAAACGTTGAATTAGTATTTACTTCTTTACATCTCATTGAATGTTCCTAGCAGTTGATTCGTTATTACTCTAATTATTTAATCATTTCATCTTGATACGATAAAAATAAAAGACATTACTGACAAAGTCTACTGGAGTTGATTTTAGCTCAGAATAACATCACACTCTAATATAATCGGAATTCTACTCCTACCAAAAATAATTATCGTATGTTTTATACCATGGTAGAGTCTGGACAAAATGGGCATTCTTTTGTAATGAATATCCACTTCCACTTAGTTATGTTTTTTTCAAACAATGATGTCAAACTGTCGTTAAAAAAATTGGTGAAACTCAAATCTGGCATTTTACCCTCATTTCTTGAAAAATTGTATAGTTTTATACATCTGAAAGCATCACTCATCAGTAACCTTCAGCAGCTATTTGAATTGATCTCAATTTGTAGACATGGCACTCAAAAATCCAAGGTGAGGTAGTGATTTTCCAGAAATTTCAAAAATGCTCATTATCTCGAAAATGGTGAGATTTTCACTATGGTGAAATTCCGATATTCTGGACAGTCATGAGCTGGTCTATCACCAGTGTATATTGTACAAGGTTTATCGGACACCCTGTATAGAAAACCATAGGTGGGCCGAATTTGAAAATTCGGGAGTTCACTATTGTTGATAAGTGCTATCCGGCTAAAATATTTTGAAGATTGTGGCACTTCCGGTTGTACCGGAAGTGGACCCCAACTTCGTTATTTCGAATGGGACACCCTGTATATTATCAAGGTTTTAGATTTTACGCATGATTCTGAACATGTTTCATGTATAATGTCCTATACTCAAGTCCAACCGTTTTCGAAATATTTCAAATTTCAAGTTGAAACTTGCGTTTGCAGAACGAAAAATATTTTTTTTTAATTTCTGGACATGATCATTTATTTTCGATTGTGTATCTATTTATTCGTAGGAAAGGACCCAGTTCAGTAGAATTTCGATATCAATTCCATCAGAGTTATACAGGGCGTTCACCAGAAAATGATATAGATCCGGTTGAAAAAATTATTGTAAGTCCATTTTTTCAAATTGAAACCCCCAAATTTTATATTCTCGATTCGGCATCGAAAATGAAGCTAACTTTGAATGAGGTTAACTATGCCTACACTCAATAGTTTTCGAAATATTGGCGAATTAACATGTCTCAGTTCCAGAAAATCTCGTATTCTTGAGTTTACTTATTCTTAGTTGGCCATGGCGCCCGCAGTTGCGTTGGAAACAATCAACTGCCACGAAAATGTCATTGTAATCAATCATGCCGGCTCGTTTGAATTATTCGAATGAAGATTACTTAAATCTATTTATTATTTATGGCGAATGTAATAGGGTTATCTAAAGAATATGTGATATACGTGCTATTCGGTATCTGCAGAAGCAGAAGCCCTCACAAAACACTGTTAAACGAATTATAGAAAACTTCAAAAACATTCCATCTCTGCCAATACAAAAATGTAGATAAAGAAATTCTAAAACAATTCGAATGAAAGAGAACAAATAACGATATTGAGAGGTATACAAAAATTATTTGGTCAGTGAATGTTCGAATTGGCGCCCTTCAACTTCCAATCATATTTCACATCTCACTAATAATTCTTGATGTGTCGCTTTTCGTATTGAATCGGGTCTGAGATTCTCAAATGAATTCCTCACTCGTTGCATATAATCTTCCATGGTAGTCAATTGAGTTTCATAGACTTGATTTTTAATTGTACCCCAAATGAAAAAATCGAGCAATGATAAATCTGGAGAGCGGGGCGGCCAAAGAAATGATCCATTGTTGGCTATCCACTGATCATGAAAAAATTCTTGTAAACAAGTATTGACTAAGTGACCATTATGCGGAGGTGCCCCGTCATGTTGATAAAATAGGTTTCTATAATCAGTAATTGGTAAAGTGTCCAAGTACTTATTTTCGAAATTATGCAAAATATTCAAATATCCTTCACCTGCAAAAAAAAGTATATCTCATCCTATTCTTGTTTCGAAATTGACATGTATTTTTGGTAAAGCTAAGCTTATCGGGCTTCTGCGCAAATAAAAAAAAGTGATGTTACTTACGTAGTTTTGTCTCCTGAACACGAATCTGATAATTTTGCAGCGCTCTCTACTACTTTCCGAGATATGGCTCTACAAACATTGAAAATTTACCGTTTTCAAAAAATAATTTTTCAGTCAAAAATCACTCAAAATGTTTCCTTCATTTGATAGGACCTTTCTTTACACACTAATCAACCCATATTTCACAATTACAAGCACTAAAAACATTATTCTTTTAACAAAAAATCCACCCTTCTTTAGGACAACACATAACCAACAAATCTGGATATTTTTATCATTTTATATGTAGTGGGTTGGTAACTGCACGCGCTAACTATTCATTGACATCGAAACAACAATTTATCTTTGTCCAGATGTATTTCCTTTGCACTGAACCCAAAACATTGCCAATTTAATTAAAAAATTAATAAGTGCCAATCTATTGTCCACCTATATTAGAAATTCGTAGAATTTTTAACATTTTCAGTCTATGATATTATCGTTAAATAAAACACCAAAATGGTGAAATTTAAACAATTGAACATAGTATAGAAGGGTAAGTTATCTGCCCAGAATCAAATTTGAATAGTTAGCGCGCGCAGTTACCAACCCACTACATATAAAATGATAAAAATATCCAGATTTGTTGGTTATGTGTTGTCCTAAAGAAAGGTGGATTTTTTGTGAAAAAATAATGTTATTAGTGCTTGTAATTGTGAAATATGGATTGATTGGTGTGTAAATGGCCTATCAAAAGAAAGAAATACTTTGAGTGATTTTTGACTGAAAAATTCGTGTTTGAAAACGCAGAAGCCCGATAAGCTTACCTTCACCCTGTTTTTTACTTACCATTTAAGTTTTCTTGATAAAAATGCAGTGCCACGACGCTATCACTTCTTATCGCACAATAAACATTGAACTGCCAAGACTCTTGAAAATTCGGTTCCCTGAATACATGCTGATTTGAGTCACTCCAATAATGGCAATTATGTCGGTTGAAGACACTATTCTTTATAAATTTAGCTTCGTCTGTCTATTATTATAATATTATCCAAAAATAATTCATTCCCTTGCGACCAAGTTAAAACAAATTCACAAAATCTCACTCTTCCTGGAAAATCTGTTTCTTTCAGGTGCTGAACTATGGAGAACTTATATGGGTGAAATTTATGTTTGCGCAGTATTCTGTGTACTGAGTTTTTTGACAATCCTGATTCTCTTGCAACTTGTCTCAAAGATTTTGTTGTATATGCAGCAAAATATCCCAAAATGGCAATTGCAATATCTTCATCAGCAACAATTGGCTTATTTCTCTGCACTCTTGCTTTGACGGATCCAAAGTGTTTGAAGTTTTCCATAATTCGTTTAACAGTATTTTGTGAGGGCTTCTGCTTCTGCGGATACCGAATAGCAAATATATCACATGTTCTTGAGATAACCCTATTACATTTGCCATAAATAATAAATAGATTTGAGTAATCTTCTTTCCAATAATCCAAACGAGCCGGCATGATTGATTACAATGACATTTCCGTGGCAGTTGATTGTTTCCAACGCAACTGCGGGCGCCATGGCCAACTAAGAATAAGTAAACTCAAGAATACGAGATTTTCTGGAACTGAGACATGTTAATTCGCCAATATTTCGAAAACTGTTGGGTGTAGGCATAGATAACCTCATTCAAAGTTAGCTTCATTTTCGATGCCGAATCGAATGAGAATATAAAATTGGAATTTGAAAAAATGGACTTACAATAATTTTTTCAACTGGATCTATATCATTTTCTGGTGAACGCCCTGTATAACTCTAATCGAATTGATTTCGAAATTCTACTGAACTGGGTCCTCTCCTACGAATATATCGTTACACAATCGAAAATAAATGATCATGCCCAGAAATAAAAAAAAAAAAAATTTTCGGTCTGCAAACGTAATTTTCTACTTAAAATTTGAAATATTTCGAAAATGGCTAGACTGGGTATAGGACATTATACAAGAAACATGTTCAGAATCATGCGTATAATCTAAAACCTTAATAATATACAGGGTGTTCCATTTAAAATAACGAAGTTGGGGTCCACTTCCGGTACAACCGGAAGTGATATCTTAGCCGGATAGCACTTATCAACAATAGTGAACTCCCAAATTTTCAAATTCAACCCACCTATGGTTTTCTATATATAGATTGATGCAGTTCCCGGAGGGACCCCCTGTATAATTACCATCCAAACACATACCGACGTCGCATTTATTACACATAGTTCTGGCACTAGTACTGCAACCCTCTCTATCACATATTCTTCGTTTATATCGGCAGAATATACAAGAAGATGATTTTTTCTGTGCATAAATAAAATGTAAATAAAGAATACTCGTTTTTTAATATCCCCAATACATTACTACTTGTAATATATGACGCGTTTCGCTATTACTATAGCTTTCTCAAACATTGAATGAAATTCAGCAAATGTGCAGACATAGTTTTCTTCCCATATACACCTACTACGTAGGCTGATTATGGCAAATACCTGTCAGAAAACAACTACTCCCCTGGCTAAGACCACGTCGGGTATTGAATTAAATCTAGTATCTAGTATCTATGAGTATCTGTTAGATTTAATTCAATACCCGACGCGGTCTTAGCCAGGGCAGTAGTTGATTTCTGACAGGTATTTGCCATAATAAGCCTATACGTAGTAGGTGTATATGGGAGTAAAGGGTTCATCATCGGTCGGTAACGACTGTTCGTTAATATTTATAGTTGTTTGAAATCAGGTAAATATAGGAGGAAGGTATTTAGACCAGTGCTGATGCATTTTTGAGTTGAAATAATTATTAACAGACCTACTGAAAGAGGAGCAAAATATGTTTCGAATGACGGAAAAACAAATTGAAGTCAAAAATATGGGGAAGGGTGGAACGGGGTGAACTTTTATGGGTTGAAAGCGATATTTCACGGTTTTTCGAGAATTGCAAGTTGACCTTCCATCGGAAAAAATCGAAGAAAAAAGTTGTTGATAATGAATACTTTTTCATATTAATCCAAATTTCTCGGGAAAATCGGAAAAACCAATTTTTCAGTTAATAATTTTTTTTTCTCCCAAAAATAATTTTTTTTCACGAAATTTGGTGGAAATATAACTTAACGTTTCAAGTAAACTGTTATTTTTTCTGTAGCGGAATACAGATTTGTCGTTTTTTTTCGACAAATACCGAAAAAACGACCTCATTTTAAACTGAAAAGTTTCATCGATACAGTTCTTTTCAAGCTAGCCAGCCGCCAGTTTTTTCGTTGAATCGTCTACTTTTAGATTATGTGGATTTTTTTTTCCAGAAAATGTTTGCTCTATACTCGTATCAGTTCATTAAAATTATTGAAATTAACAGTTGAAACCTTTCGAGAATATAAATTTCATGTTACCTTAATAGGTACAGAAAATGAACAAGGACATGAATAAAAATTTAATTAAGAAAGGAGGTGAACTTTTGGGGGTAAAAATGGTTTTTCACAATTTGCAGCAAAAATTAACCTCCTACAGAAAAAAGTTGAAGGAAAAAGTTGTTGGCAATAAAAAGATCTACAAATTTTGTTTTCAAGATTTTTCCAAATAACCTCAAATTTTTAAAAATTGGTATTTCGCCATTTTGACGGTCAATTTGAGGTTACGCCGAAAAGTGCTTGATACAAAAGTTTTCTATTTTTTTTATCCACAACTTTCTCATGAAACATTTTCCGGAAAGAAGTCACGTTTCGCCGCAAATCGCGAAAAATCGTTTTCAACCCCTAAACTGCATCCCAATTTCACCATTTTGTTTTCGTTTTCAAATATATTTTTTTCGTCTGAGTTGGAACCTCTACAATATTCTCCACCTGATCCTTGCCTGTTCCTTTATTTCTTATTTAGGCGCTTAAAATTCGTTTTGTTAACTAGGAGCTGCCCCCTTTCCGAGTACTTTAAAGAGGTTCGAAAAAAAATCTTTTGCTGCAAAAAAAATCTAATTCAGAACATAACAAGGTATATTTCCACTAGATTATGCGACAAACATACAATATTTATGCAAAAAAAAATTCAAACCAAATTAAAACGGTTTTTCTGATTTTTCCGGAAAATTTGAGGTAATTAATTTGAGGTAATTAATTTGTGTTCTAGATTTTTTCATTGCCAACAACTTTTTCCTTCATTTTTCTTGTAGGAAGTTAATTATCACTGCAAATCGTGAGAAGCCATTTTTACCCCCAAAATTCCATCTCCTTTCGCCCATCTATCATAATCACTTCTCTCTAAGGGCAAAGTAAACTCATGAAAAGCCAGTAGCCGTTTGTTTGACTCGATTGTTGTGAGCACTCTAACGTCTTGTATGCCAGTTTGGGCATTACGCCACACCGATATAGTCGAGAGGGCCCAGGTCGGGTTCTTCAAGAGGCTACTTAGGCTTCCTCAGAATACACTGGATTTCTGTGTACGATTTGAAACAGGCACAATCCACCTATCACTCACAGTCTTCAAAAATTCTTTGACTTGGCTTAGAAAAATTGTATTAATGGCCGATGAAAGATTTCCGAAAAAATGTTTTCGTCGACTATTTTCAATTCCATCTCACGACGTAAGGTACAACTTGGTGAGTCAGTTGCGTGTGTTTTTTTAGTCAATTAACTGCGTAGATCTATTCAACCAGCTAGACCCGCAACAGCTCAAAAGAAACATGCAACTTCTTTTTAAAAAATACAAATAATTCTGCTATGAATCGGACTTGAATAAATACACCACTTCCAGATACCCCCGTTTAAGAGGAATTATAACACACATCAAAAAATTACCTGACCTTCAAATGCTCAATACATACAATTAGGATAATTGCTCAAATACGACTTTAGTATGCGAAAGAATTTAGAATAATCCATAAAAATATTCACTATCATGTTGATCTAACGGAGTTATGTTCGCTTTGTAACCTTCAATTACTCCAGTCATTGGAACATTTATTTTTCACCTGCCCCATTTTAAAACCTCTAAAACCTGCCTGTGGCTTCTTAGAAAATATCACCACACTTAGATATGCTCTTACCAACATCACTCCGACCGGGGCCAAAATTATTTGTCAATTCACCATGGAAGTAATGAGACTGCTATCTTTAGTATTGAATGAATAAATTTTACTCTTACCGGTTTTTAGTAGGTGGGTTCTGTAGTTGTCTTATTGACACGATTAACACTCTGCTATCACTCCACTGTCTAGGTTTAAGCTATACTACTTTTTTTTCTTTTTCTTCTCAGAAGTTTTTTTTAGGTTATGTTTTTTTTTCTATAAGGAATACTGTACTACCAAACTTTTTGTTATACACACTCATTGTAAGGAACAATAAATGAAATGAATAATCAAATCCTTATTTATGTCCTTGTTTATTTTTTTGTACCTATTGAGGTAACATGAAATTGATATTTTAATTTTTATTCTTGAAAGGTTTCAACTAATTTCAAAAATTTCAATAATTTCAAAAAAAAAACTGTTGAGAACAAAAATTAAAAAAACTGATTTTTGAAAATCTGTTTTTTAAATTTTTTCGCGTTTTCTGGAAAAAATTTCCGCAGTAGTGCTAATCTTTTATTACATAATCCGAAAGTAGATGCTTCAACAAAAAAAATGGTAGCTGGCGTGCTTGAAAAGACGAATTTTATCGGTGAAACTTTTCAGTCCTTTCGGAATTTGTCGAAAAAAGAAAGAAAAATTTTAATTCTGCTACAAAAAAATCACAGTTCACTTGAAACATATTGAGGTATATTTCCACCAAATTTCGTGAAAAAAAATTGATTTTTGCGCGAGAAAAAAATTAAAAACTGAAAAATTTGTTTTTCTGATTTTCCCGGAAAATTAGATGTGATGTGGAACAATCTTTGATAAAAAATTTGTAGATCTTTTTATTTTGAACAACTTTGCAATTCAACTTTTTTCGAAAACTTTCGTTGCAATTCTCGAAAAACCGTTTCAACCCCTAAGAGTTCACCCCGTTCCACCCATCTCCATTTTTTCGACTCAAATTAATTTTCTCCGTCATTCGAACAATATTCTGCTTCTCTTCCAGTAGGTCTCATGCTGTTAATAATTTTTCCCGCTCTCTTATTTTTTGTCGTCCATCAGCACTGGTCTAATTATAATTATAGACAGTTAGTTTGCCTATCGAAAATCCATTCAGGGTATTATCACAAAGATGCATTTATTTATTGAGGAGATTAAGAAGTGGTGAATGATTTAAATCTAATTGGTCATTAAGTAAATTATTGGAATTTTTTCTTTTGTTGGTCTCTAGTGCTTCTAAGAAAATTGAGTTTTGATCCTTTTCTTCCTGAATGTAAAATTTCAAAATTTGTATCAAAAGTATGGTTTTCATCTAAACTACTCAACACTAGTTTCGTCGCACCCTAAAAGTTTGCCACTGTTAACAGCAGAGACATAAAGATGATCTCATTACCTTGAGTCTTTTTCCGAATTGTCTTCTTATCTCTTTTATTTACAGAATGATCTCAATAAATTCACTTTCTGGTTTTGGAGTCATAACTTTTTTCATCATCAACCAAATCTAAAAATTTTGGGCTTATTTTGAAGCTGATACTTTAGGTAAAGGATCGTTCATTCTGGATACGTCCAGATCTTTCTTGCTTTCAGTAGACAAGAATTGTGCGTGAGACAACCCAATTGAAACGGCATGTTTTTGAAAGAAAAAAAAAAATTCAGCCCATTGTTCGCCTGAAATGCATGGTTACGAGCCATAACCAACGTACCAAGAATCACAACAAGTGACTGACAAGCCCGACCAGCTGAGGCTCATTTCACAATAGCGCATTTTCTCTCAATCGTGAAGATTTGATCGTGTCAGTAAGAAAGAACAAGAAAACAAGTTTTATTGAATTTTAATTGAACAACAACGAAGAGAAGTGATAAATTGGTTAACATTACAATTGAACAGGATTTATAAAATTCAGTAATTAGTGGGTACTTCCTTTTTGGCAATCACTTCAATGATCCTGTCGGGCATGCTGTCTATCAGACTATCAATTAATTTCTGGGGAATAGCTGCCCATTATTGCTGTACCGCATTCACCAAGTCATCCAAATTTTCCATTTACCATTTCCTGATTCATATCTGGAGAGAAAGGCGGCCAGTCCACTCTCACACGCAAATCTCTTCACCTCTCACCGTTCATACTCTCTCCTCTCAGAATCACTAATTTACTCATCCCATTCATCGATATTCCACCCCACACAGTCACTCCTCCATCTCCAAAAACCACCTTCGCCTCCATTTTCCCTTCCAAATACCTTTCATTCCTCCCTCTCCACACCAACACATGCCCATCCTTCCGAAACAAGTTGAACCTACTCTCATCCGTAAATAAGCATCGATCAATTCACGACGAATTTTGGGGGCGGTTGAAGTCCGGGTCCGCCGTACCAATCTTCCAATACGGCGGTGTTGGGCAGGAGTTGTTCTTCTTCTTTTCCCCTTCTTGGCCCCCTAGGTCGTTACTGAATATACCTAGTGTTAGCTCGAAGGTGGGCCATTTGGACGGATTTAACTGTTGTTTTGGAGGGTAGATAATCCTTGTTCCGTCATTCGTGGAGTCAGTTCCAGCTGGTCGGGCGTTAGATGCGGCATCGATTTTAACAATTTTTTCAACATGAATTAATATTGATGTCTAACGCGGCTTGTCATTCACTTATTGTGATTCTTGTTACCTTGGTTACGGGCTATGCATTTCAGGCGAACAATGGGCTGATATACCGTTTTAATTGGGGTTTCTCACGCACAATTATTGACTACTGAAAGCAAGAAAGATCTGGACGAATCCAGAATGAATGATCCTTCAGAAAATAAGTTGATATTCAATTAATTTTCGTCCCAACCGGGATTTCGAGTGTTTTCCAGATTTGGGTCACCTTTGAGGAAACCCTTAATCTTGAGTTAATTCTGATCATCACATCTCTTCATCTAAAGTTTCAGCTTCAAAATAAGCCTGAGATTTTGGAAATCGAGGAAGACAGTAATGATTGCAAAACCAAGAAGTGAATTGAGATCACTCTGTAAATAAAAGAGATGAGAAGACCATTTGGAAAATGTCTCCAGGAAATGAGGTCATCTGCAAGCATCTTCTGCCAAACTTGAAAAGTAAAAGTTTTTCTTCATTTGGGATCCTTCTGATAATTCCGAAATTTTGCACACCCTCTAGCGATTTTATGTGAAGAACCTTATGTTTTGAAAAAGTAGCAGATTATAGCTGAAGGACTGGGCTAGTGAAGAGTGTGAATAGAATTCAAATTGTTCAAAGCAGAAAAAAGTTTTACAGTTTTCAACAGTGGCACAATTTTGGGGTGCGACGAAATTAGTGTTGAGTAGTTTAAAAGGTGATTTGAATAATTTGAATCTCTTTTGTGGTTATCAAAACTTCTTTTATGTCCAAGATTACGGGTTTTGAAATTTCTAAAAGTTCTACCTACGTATATTTTAGGGCAATCCCCACAGTTCAATTTGTACATTTTTGTGATTTTTCAGTTTTAGTTTAATTCTTTTTAATGAATTTACTCAAATTATTTTTCTTTTCGTAAGAAGTTGTAAAATTGTGTTGTATTAAGAAATATTCAATTTTATTACTAGGTTTGCCTAAATATGTTAATGAGCAATACTTAATTGGGAATTGTTTTTGGATGGGGTAGACTTCGCTGATAGCAATTGAGTATTCTTTCTTTTTAATAATTTCATCTATTAAGTGTGGGTCATAACCTTTGTTATGTGCAATTTGTTTTATGATATGAAGTTAGAGTCTGACATATGGATATTTAGTAGTCTATGTATCATGCTATGGTATGCTGCTAATTTATGTTGATAAGGATGTACTGAAGAATAATGAATGGTTATGTCCGTGTTTGATGGTTTGTGATAGATGGAAAAGCTATATCTATTGTCCATTCTTGTTATCGTGAGGACTCGACAGTTTATTGAGTTATTTTCTTCCATTTCTGATGTGAATATAATATTGGGGTGTAGGGTATCAATCCAATTCTCAAGATTAGTGAGTTCTCTTTTTGTTCCTGTATAACAAATTAAAATGTTGTCTATACCAGTATGAGATATGAAGATTTCGGCTAGTAGCGGGCTCAATGGGTTACCCATAATGAGGCCGTTTTTACTATTGTAAATGACGTTATTGAATGTAAAATAATTCTGTTTGATACAAATTTCTAGTAACGAGATTATTTCTGTATGGATTACTGGATTGACTTTTTTCGCGTTAATAGTTCGTTTGAGTATAACTGTTTCTTCTGGGGGTACACATGGGAAAATGTTTTTTACGTCAAAGGAAATTAATTTTGAGTTTGGTGGAAGTTTGACATCTTGTATTTTGATAACTAGTTCCTAAGAGTTATTAGTGGATGATTTTGATGTAAACTTTTTGTGGTGTTTGATGATTTCTATAAGATATTTTGACAAATCAAATGCGGGGGCTGTACAGTATGTTACTACTGGTCTTAACCTGTTTTATGAAGTTTAACTAACGAATGTAGCTGTGGCGGTTGAGGATTCGGTAATATAAATTTATTATTGTCCATCTCTGAAATTATTGATTCAAAGTTATTAATGGCAAATTTAATTTCGTTCTGGAATTTGGTGGTAGGGTATTATTGTAATGCTACGTAATTTCCAGTTGAAATAAAATCTTGAGTTTTTGAAATATAGTCTGATTTATTCAAAGATATCGATCGCGATTTCGCCTTTGTCTGCATTCGTAAACACAAGAGGGTTAGTTAATATTTTTTCTATCATGGATTTGACCGTCTCCATTTTGTTGTTTCGAAAAACTGCAATAGAACTGTGTTTCTGATTATTTGCGATTCTTGGTATTTCAAATGATCATTCTCAGGAGTATTTCTGAGGGCTATTTCACTTTCGATACCGAATAATTCAAGATGTGACTTGAGATGTGATGATTTCACATTATGTTTGAATCCTTTCTCGAGGAGAGACATTTCTGTTTTATCAAACTTGGTATCGAATAAATTGATGAATCGGTTGAAAAATAGATGATCTGATTATCTAGTAAATTTGAAAGGTCTCAAAGGTTTGAGATTGCAGCTTTTAAAATTTTATGAGGAAAAAGTCAATTTGCTATACTTACTTGTTTATGAAGGAATTATAATGATTTTTAGCTATGAAAATAGATAGATTCACAATAACTTTCAAATCAACTGAAAACTGTTGAATTCATTTAATGATTCAATGGTGACAAGACATTTGGAAGTTTACTACAGATCTCCTCGAACTCAGATTAGGAAAGGATCATGAATTATTTGTTCGTAAAAGACGACTTATATCGTTGATAATATTTTGATTCATTTGATTTCATTTAATTCAATATATGACACTACTGTTGAATTTTTTTCAGAGGTTCTGTGCTGTTCCGGAGTTGGCCCACAATCATGGGGCTTCAGCAGCTTCGTATCAACTTTGGGCAACCACCAAGTCGAAGTTGGCAGAACTGGCAGTAGAGTTCGCATCAACAGGGCTGTAGTGACAAGCTGTGATAATTTAGCAACCAATGGTATTGTTCACACCATAAACAGAGTGTTGTTGCCACGCCAACCTCAAGTGCCAACTATTGGAGGCGGAGGATTTTTCTTATTTGACATTTAAATTCAGTGATAGTATAGTACAGTATTATCGTCTTTGACTGAAACGATGTACTTTTCCAGTAAATTTATTTAGCTACTGATAGTTTGAAAATATTTATTTTTTATTTTATACTAATTTATAAGATTTCATTAAACTATTGAAAACTGGAATTTTATTTCATTCTCAATTCTCTATTTATCACTTTGCTATATTGCACTGAGAAACATTTTTGGTTAGTGTAACAAAAAAATGTTGCGGTAAACCATATACTTCTGTCAGGTTCTGTAGTTCAATAGTATATATATATATATATATATATATATATATATATATATATATATATATATATATATATATATATATATATATATATATATATATATATATATATATATATATATATATATATATATATATATATATATATATATATATATATATATATATATATATATACAGGGTGTTAATTAAGTACGTTGACAAACGTTGACAAACTTCGGGAGGTGATTCTTTGAAGGTTTTTAGGACGAAATGTTCATATAAACATATGTCCCAAACGGCTTGGTTTTCGAGATACAGGGTGATAAAAATACATTATTTTCAAGATTTTTTAGAGTTAACTTAGACATTTTTTACAATAATCAGTTCAAATTAGGCAAGTACAATCCATTCAATAGTACGCACGATACAAAATAATGCATTTCTCAAATAATTCACAGGGTCCTCCTTTTTTCAGAGTCAAGCTTTGTTCAACCCTTCAGAATTTTTTTTTCCGCCGCCACTGACATATTATGAGAAAAGAATAATGAATGTTGTTTCATTTAACATCTTTTTGCTCTCTTGATGTATTTCATTTACTTGTACGGTTCAGGAGTTACAATGAAAATATTAACGCAAACATTTTCCAGTGACGCATAACATAAAGAAATTTGAGAAGCAAATAGTCTAACAAACTTGAAGGGTGATTCTTTGAAAGGTTTCAAGATGAAAAGTTCATATAAAAATGTCCCAAGCGGCTTGGTTTTCGAAGTACAGGGTGATCAAAATACATTTTTTAGGAGTTTTTGGAGTTTACTTCGAAATTTTCGACAATAATCGATCCAAATTAGTTCAAATTGGACAAGTACAATCCATTCAATAGTGCGCATGATATAAAATAATTCATTTCTCGAAGTGTCATTGCCACTCTCCAAAGATTAGCGCGTGACGCAATACGTCATTTTGTTCTCATTACACAAATAGCTATTTTCTGCTCGTGTAGAGAAAATGTAATGTTATGGAGCTCCCATACATTTTTTACCATAACTCAGGTTGAATATGTATTGCACAAAGTTAATTATGGCAAAATAATTTTGGACATTTTCAATAGTGAATAACTTTATTATCAAATACTAGAGCAAAGTAACATAAATTCCCTAGGAATAAAATTAAGTTTAGAAAAGGACCATTATTGAAATTGATATGTCAGAGCAGCTGCTGGAAATGGCCACCGCCAACTTCAATGCATGCGTTTATGCGCCTAACCATAGACTGGCGGACACGCTCAAAAATACCAGGAGTGTTTCTTATAATTCCGCATGACTCCTGTATGCGATTTCTCAGGTCTTCTTCACTTTGAACTGGAGTTCGGTACACTAATGATTTAAGGTGCCCCCAGAGGAAAAAATCAAGTGGATTCATATCGGGTGACCTTGGTGGCCAAAGTTGTGGCCCACCACGCCCAATCCAGCGATCAGAATAATTCTCTTCTAAATATTGGCGTGCAACCAATCTGAAGTGTACTGGAGCACCATCATGCATTAACCAAATTCCAATTCTTTCCCTCAGTGGGATCTTTTCTAGGAGTCCAGGTAAGATGAATTCAAGAAAATGTCGATAATGGTCACCATTGAGTCTATGAGGCAGAAAATGTGGCCCGATAAGGAAATTCCCTACAATTCCAACCGAAACATTCACAGAAAACGTCTCTTGAAAATGGTTTTCAATCACGGCGTGTGGGTTTTCATCAGCCCACATATGATTGTTGTGAAAATTGATAATGGCTTTACGGGAAAAGCATGCCTCATCGGTGAATAACACTTGAGATAAAAACCATGGATTTTCCAACAATTCATTTCGAATCCAAGTGCAAAAAGTTAATCTCTTTGGAAAATCCCTTGGCAGAAGAGCTTGAACACGCTGTATGTGATAGGGATAAAGTTGTTGCTCTTTTTAAATTTGCCATACCAATACACGGGTTACGTTAAACTGTGCCGCAATTTGTCTTGTACTGGTGTCTGGATGCTGCTCAATTTCGTTAAGTACAGCTTCTTCTATCTGAACTGTTCTAACTCTCCTGGGTCTTCCTATGAGAACAGCAGACCTCTTGAAAGTACCCGTTTCACGAAGACGGGAGTGAATATTGATGAACATTTGTGTGCTGGGAATATGACGTTGTGGAAATCTTTCTAGATACATTCGTCTGGCGGCACGAGCGTTACCATCAGCCATTCCATACATTAAGTGCATGTCTGCCATTTCTGAATTTGTATATTCAACCATTTTATCCAAAGGAATATTGAATGAATCTGCTTTATAGCTTGCACTAATGAAGAATTAACAATGAGACAGTTTCTCAACTTTCGATAACTGTCAAGTTGTTGATATTTAAATAAATGAATTAATATCAAAGCCCACTTTGCTATTTTTATGAATTCAAATTGATTACAAAATTTCTGCGTTACTGCAGAAGAAAAAACAAACCGAAATTTCTGATAAAATAATGTACTCCGTACGGAAACAAAAATTTGTTTGATTTCGTTTTTCGGAGTTATGACCAGAGATTCATAAATGAAAATCAAATGTGTAATGATCTGCGACTATTAGATAAACCCTATTAACTATCTTCCATTACAGGATTACCTTTCGGAAGTTTTTTATGTTGAAAAGGAAACGTTCAATTGAAAACAAAAAAATATCTTTTTTTAAAATAACAAAAAATTTGTATGAGTTATCTATCAAGACTGATGGGTAAAAACATTTTTAATCAAATATCTCAATGAAAATGCACATTTTTACCATCAGAATCTTCAGGTTGAAAGTTAAGGTTTTCCCAATATCTGTCAGATCTAGTTTAATATCCAGCGTACCGCAGTGACGGCGAGATAGTAGTTTTCTGTTAGATATCACAAAAAGAAATCACATCTTTACAATAACAAGCTTTTATTTAGCTTCACTTGTAACTAACTAACAAACAATTTAATAAAAGTTGAATTTGACCCACTTCTAATACTCCGATTAATTTGAAATTTGGCAGGTTTCCGTAATTCCGGTGACAATGCATTAAAAAAATGTTTGTTAAAAAACAAAATGGCGGCTCCAATATGGCGGACGAGTTTTGTGATTATGATCCGATTCTGTTCAAAATTGGTATGTGATGGTTTTTGGGTTGGAGATTTTCAGTTTCACATAAAAAATAAACTAAAATGTTAAAAATGAAAATTATAAAAAGAAAACATTTTAAAGTTTTTATACAATACACTGAAAAGGAAAAAATAATTCATTTCATTGTTTGATCTAGGTAATCTTGTACAGAAAGATTTTGATACTCACAGAATAACCCACAAAAAATGAAACAAATTATTTTTTCATTTTCAGTGCATTTGTATAAAAGCTTGTCTTTATATTTTTTATTGTATAATTTTTATTCATCGTAGATTTTTCTAATTCTGAAAAAATATTTCCATCAATTTACAATAATTGAAAATGTTTAATTTTCAAATTTTCTAATGTTATGCCACACTGGAAAATGTTTAAATTAATATTTTCATTATAGCCCCTGAACCGTACAAGTAAATGAAAAAATGCAAGATATCAAAAAGATGTTAAATGAAACAACATTGATTATTCCTTTCTCATAATATGTCAGTGGCGGCGGAAAAAAAATTCTGAAGGGTTGAACAAAGCTTGACTCTGAAAAAAGGAGGACCCTGTGAATTATTTAAGAAATGCATTATTTTGTATCGTGCGCCCTATTGAATGGATTGTACTTGCCTAATTTGAACTGATTATTGTCGAAAATGTCGAAGTTAACTTTAAAAAATCTTGAAAAAAATGTATTTTTATCGCCCTGTATCTCGAAAACCAAGCCGTTTGGGACATATGTTTATATGAACTTTTCGTCCTGAAAACCTTCAAAGAATCACCTCCTTAAGTTTGTCAACGTACTTAATTAACACCCTGTATATGTCTTCATTAGAAATTTGGGGCTTACTCATCTCTGTATTCCTATTTCTTTTTCTAGAAACTACAAAGTAACTTGTTCTGTTCTTTCTCTCGCTTTTTTTTTCGTTCTCTTATCTGGAGATATTGTCTACTCTGATGTATAATATCAGTGGCTTGTGGCTAAGCGGGAAACGGCCGATATTCTTAATACACTATGGAGTACAGTGACATTAATGCAAAATATCGAAAAATGTTATTGATAAAAGTTGTTTGCAATTGAGTTATATTCCCAGTTATCCAGTTTACCAATAACTAATTTCAATGTTTTTGAGGATAATGGCTTCATTTCATTATCTTTTCTATTACTGTTTTTTGACTCATGTTCAAGATTTTTTCAAATCAGGTGAATGCTTTGACAGATAAATTATACTAATTCGGTAACTTATTACTCCAAGATTATTGTGGATAATTCCTATTTAAAATTGAGTAGATATCAAAATTAGTGATTTGTGGACTAAACTGGATAACTGGGATTATCATCCAATTGCAAACACTTCTTTCGATAATATTTGGCATATTGATGTCACTTTACTCCATGGTGAATTTAGAATATCAGCCGTTTCCCGCATAGCCGTACGCTACTGGCAATAACCGATATGCGTGTACTTAGTATAATTGAATGCACCAACTTTTCAGAGGAATGGAATTTTCCGAGAAACTATTAATAAAAAAGTTTTCCATATGGTTCCAACATTTTGGCGGACACTGAATTACTTCAACAATAGAATACGGTGAAAATAATAAGTTACTGCTAGTGAGCAAAAAAACAAAAAAAAATTATAAGATCTGCTGGATTTGAACACACAAACTTTGGATTACAACGCAGCCAATTCATTTCAATTCAATTCAAAAGATTTATTTTAGTAACTATGTAGATTCCATTCCCAATTCTCATATAGACATTCAATAATTTGTCTCTCCTCTCTTCTTCCTTCTGTTCGGCGAAGAGAGAGGATCAGGACAGCAGGCTGTGTGAAGAGCATTGCAGTGCTTGGCTGCCCCTTAATCCCCCTGGCGGGAGACACTTGGAACGGCCCCCGCATTTTAGGTGGACTATTCCGTCTATATACGAAATTAGGGTTGATTACAAGTAGAATCCATCCCACTAAACATGTAATGTTACAAAATATTGCCACAATATTATGTATGGCTTGCCATCGTAAAATGAAAATATAATATTGCATAAAGCTCAATGCTATATTTAAGTTTTTAACATAACAGAATAAACTACAGACAAGTTCTTTGTAAGTTATAAAGCAAGCTATTGATTGAGTTTGAAGTGCAATTTTACATGATCCATGAAAGTTCATTGTAAATGTAACAATACAGAAACTATCTACGAACAATGTGAGTGCAAGTTACATTTGGAACTATAGAACAAGTTCAAATGGCAATGTTGCACTGAGTTTGAAATTCCATGATATTTAAAACCATACATAAGCTAACTACAAACAATATTGACAGTATTTAGAAAACACAATACACTTTCAATTTTCGATTGCATCATAGCAGAAATATACAAAATGATACGCTAGGACAATTTCAAATGGTAAGTATAAAGAAACTTGAAATAATATTTCATTTATCAGGAATCCAACCAGTTTTGAATTTCCCGGTCTTGATGAGATGCCACCTAACGGGGCAACCCAGTAACCCAGATCCCAGACAAGCACGCGCCTCGCGCCATTTTGATATTGTAAATTATATTGTTGTTGTGTGTCGTGCCTTTGCGTAAGTTTCGTTTTGGATACTTTCACTCGTTCTTAACCTAGGTACCTAAGTAAAGTACATATTCTTCTGCAATTTTGTTTTTTGATTAAGAGTTCACTGAATAAATTTAAGGCATCTTCATGTAAGGTAAGGCGATACATCAAATATTATTTTAGGTTAGGTCTGGTATGCTCATTCTGCGTTTATTAGGGGAATGTTTTTTCTCCTTATATTGCGAATAAATCTGATAGTAGTGTAAATTTGAAAGGTACTTTTACATTTGTAAATGATGTGGAATACTTTTACATCTCGATTTTAGTTGCAGGTTTTTCAATATATTGGTGGCTTGAATGAAAAGTTTTGTGTTGGAACAAGTCTTGAACGTTTTTTCACAAATCATTGTGCCATGTTTTGCAATTGGATCAACAAAAAAGACAATTTCAGAATCAAAGAATTGAAATCTAAACAAATTTTGTTTATTTGTTTGTTAGTTCAATTTGAATATAAAGCAAATATGTAAGCACAATAGTGTCATAATCAAGGACAAGTTCAATTGTACATTCTATATTGAAATAAGACCATAATTGTTGAGTTGACTAATTATATATTTATTTATAATATTTTTGTTCCAGATGCAGTGAAAAATTCATCTCCATGCATCAGAGATGATGCATTTCAAATAAATGTGATGGCTTGGCTACAATTCGCAAAAACACATTACTTGTAGGTTAGGTAGTAGATCGTGATGTCGATATTTAAGCTACACATTCAATTCAATGATTATTTTGTTTCAGGTACCTGATAAGGCCAAACAGATTTTTATTTTAAATATGACATTTCAATGTGAGTACTTATTTGTTTTTTTGTATTATTTTAATTAAAGGTTTCAATATGAAATTTTTGTCTTTTTGATCTCCAAGATTTAAATGGACATTCAAATTAATAGGTATCACTTCAGAAGATTTTTTGGGTTGTCAATGCTTGTTTCTAAAAACTAGAAAATGATGAATCTGATTTCCATAGAGGACACATCAATACTGAATGATCTGTCTCCCATAAAGATTGTATTCATTTTCTATCAATATTAGTAGCAAGTAGTGAAAATCCAAAAATTTTTCAGAAGCGAACAAACCTACTGGAACGTAATTTATGAAATCTTACTGTTATGTTATGGAAAGGAATAGATAAGTTGCTGCTATATAAAAATATTGAATATGTTATTTTCCACTAATTTATATTGTATGTTGCGGTAACCTTACTGCAATTACTGATTATGAAAGATTACATCCATCAATCCATTTCAGTAGTTGCTGCAACATTGTCATAAGACGTCATTTTCAATATCACATTTGCAATTTTCCTGTATATTATATGCAATGTTGCAGAAACCTTGCTGGAATAATTGATAATGGCATATACCATTTGTAATATTGCTGAACGTCCGTTTCAGTAGTTGCTGAACCTTTGCAGTAAGGTAGCAGAAAACTCTGATGTAACATTACACATTACCATGAAAGGTTACTGAAATATTGAATGAATGTTACTTTGCTTAGTGGGATGCCTCCTGCTGAGCTTATGCATGGGGTTGTATGTGTTCAATACAGAGATTAGATGATTCAAGACGATTGTGGCAGTTAGTCTGATGTAAGTCCTGGAAAAACTCACAGCAAAAAACCGGGTTTAGAAAATGGTCTTATTTTACACTTGACTGCCTTTTACAGTCCCGGTTCTTCGTAACGTTACTGGAATGAGTCCAGAGCTTGATAGATAAGACCCTCGTGTTTACGAGGTGCATCATCGTACACCCTGATGCGAGCGCATGAGATCTCTCGTGAAAAGGCTTTTGGGTAAGAAGTATTCATAGAATTTGTATGACAAATTTCTAATATATGTCGGTATCGAGTCAACGCCGCTGATCTCTCGCAGGTCAGTCAGGCGAATGTTTCTATCACTATTTGTGACGATACGAAGTATCTTGTGTTGCATTCTGACCAGCCTCGTGAGAGTTGTGGGGGGCAGGCTGCAGAACACTGGACAAGCGTACAACATCGCAGGCCTCATGATCTGCTTGTAAATCAGCAGTTTGTTGTCGGTTCTTAGTGTCGAATTTCTGGCTATCAGAGGGTAGGTTTGCTTCACAGCTGCCACAGCCCTCTGAATAGCCAGGTCTATGTGTCTGCTAAATGTCATACCCTTGTCGAGTCGCACCCCCAGGTACTTCACGACGCTCGACTCTTTCACGTACTTGTCCTTGATCCTCATTCCACAAGGTGGTAGCCTCAAGAATATTCACCTCTTCGTGATATTAATGATCTCGGTCTTGTCCGCATTGACCCTAATCTTATTATTCTCCATATACGGCACTACCTCCCCATCCAAATATATTTGGATCTTCTGGGCAGCGACCACGCTTGAGAATGAATGTGCGTATACCGTGGTGTTGTCCGCGTATATCGCAACATTTACTCGGTATACTACTAAAGTACTCTCCGAACAACTTTGCCTTCTGAGGGCCCGTCACTGCACGGACGTCACCCCTCTCTATGGCAGGCACGGCCTAGAAGCGCTTTTGAATACGCTTCGGCATACGCCACAGTGAGTTATCACGAACGTCCAGCTTCTTCAGTTTATCTTGCCAAACCTTGTCATTGTGCCGCTTGACCAGGACGTTGATTTCCTTGCCCATCAGGAGCATATTATCCCTATGGACCGGGTTCGCGGTTCTTTACTATCTTTTACGGCTGGCATTTTTTTGTTCAATCAGTCCCTTGAGAAAGGGTGGCAAGTTATTTCGGTCTTCCCTCACCTCGATTTTCCTGATAGTGGCATCAGGGATGCTTGGATGTTGCGTATCAGAGTCTGAGTTTCTTCCCCAATGTCTCCCTGACTTAGTTGACTCTTGATCATAGTAAGTCTATCTAAGCGCCTTTGGAACTCGGTCCAGTCCACGTTCTTATAGTCGAACAGGAACCTGGCCATTTTGGCTCGGCCCCTGCTCTACAATTTGAACAGAACCAGGTCGTGATCCAAGGTTAGTTCGTAGACGACTTTGAGGTCACTCAGTTCTCTGACTTTTTTGTTTAATACCAGGTCAATTGTGGAAGGGGTAGGTCCGTTACAAGGGTAGTGACTTGGCTCTTCTGAGTGTATCACTAACGAGTCGTTGTCCAGAGCAGGATTTTATCATCAGCGTTTGAGTGATTGAGGCAATTCCATTCAGGTCGCTTCGCGTTCAAGTCCCCAACATGCAAAACTTTCTGGCCAGTATTTAACAGGCTGTTCAAATCGAGCTGGGACAATATCCGACTCGGGCGATTGTATACTGCAAACACACAGGTTCCATCCTCAAGCTCGACACCGATGTGCTCGATGCCGCTCCTTCGGGGCTGGAATTACTAGCTATTCCTGACCTGACAAAGATAGCCACGCCCCCTCCTCTAACTGCAGTAGGTTGATCCGCTCTAATAGTAGTAAATTCCCTCAGGTTCATCCTATGGTCCTGACGGAGTTTGGTTTTGGATATGAACATAAGGTCAACCTTATGCCTACTGATGAAGTATTGTCTTGTTATTAACCCCATTAGCATTAAATATGCACGCCTTTATTGATATTTCAGGTTGTACAGCTCTGCATTACTCAGGATCGTCACGGCTGCCATGAGCTTCTCCAGGGGTGACCTTGCCCTGTTCAGTGCCTCGATAAAATCATCCAGGACTCTGCAAAACCCATCGATGTTGATCAGCTCGCTGATTTCATGAATTCTGCCTGTGACCGACCGCAATCTCGCAATTCTAGTGCCTAGACCAGGTGAATTAGAGGGACGATCTCGTGCTTGCTGTGTGGGGGATAAGGGATGCGGGGTAGGTGCGGAATCGGAATTGTCTCCATTTCTCCTCCTGGTTTTTATCTGAGCTGTTAGCTTCAGCTTCAGTGTTGACCACAATCCTGCTGCTTCTCCTTAGTTTTACAAGTGATTGCTTCACTACACTTTCCATTTCTGATGGATGTTTAAACGCAGGAGGTTGTGGAGTGGATTTTTCATCCCCTGGGCTACCCACACTTATAGCTGACTCACCCTGATTCGGACAATAACTTCTTCAATATCTTTTATTTCCGTTAAGCTAACAATAGTATATTGTGCAACAAGTGCAGAAAAGTGCTAATTTCTCACGAGTTTGAAAACGAGTGAGAAATTGCATTTCTGCTCGTGTTACACACTATACTTTTTCTACAACACCCTTTTTGCTAAAAATAATACTATACTATAAGACGGAATGAAATGTCAGTGACTCATTCTTATATTTTCCTCTTGAAGTTGAAGGTAGTAAATTCAATGACAATGAATTAACTTGTTCTCTTAGTTCTGGCGGAGTATTTTCAATTTCAGAACTGTCGCTATCCACTTTAGTTCAATCTCATTAAAAAATGACGGGACAAGAATATTTTACGAATATTTTATGCTTGACGTTTGTTGACATTCAAATGATTCGATAGATGTTGCTCCGTTGCCTAGCAATGGATAGTGTGTATGTGGGTATTTGAGACAGCAGTAGTGATGTCTATGATTTTTGTTCAGAATATTATGAATTTGTACGACAATTTCCCTCATATTACATAAACCAATAGACTTTGTCTATTCATTCTTGAAGTTGCCTGATCGAATATCCCTTCGAAATGCAGAATTTTCAAAATATACTTTCACCTTGCTGTCACGAAAACTGTATTGCTTAGAAATCAGGTACTGAAAAAATTTGGCACAGAAATGTCACTTTGTGGCACAGAAATGTCACTTTGCGGTACACTAATGTCAAATTTCAATTATTATGAGAAATAATCATGTTTTCGAACGTAAAACTATGCAGAAAAGCATGTTTTGGAGTGTGGTTGTAGAAAAAAAAATTAAACTATATATTTAGGTTGATGCAAAATGAACAAATATAAAATGAGAGTTTATTTGAAATTGAAATTTCCTACTCTACAAGCTCTCATCATCAAGTCAATAACAAATAAAAATTGTAAAATAATGTTATTTAATACAAGAATTCACCAATATTTTTCCTATTTCTATTTTTTCTTTGTTCAGTGTGCGAGGACCCAAATGATTATTTAGTTTAATGTTTTGTTTGCTAATCGAAAATGAAAGTTATAGTCAATATATTGAAGTTGTTATTGTCATGAATTCAGTCAACACTCTGTTGTTCGTGTTCAAGTAATTTGAGTATTAATCGAATGAAATGATTCTGAAGGTACAATTCATATTGAAAACGCGATCATAGGTACAAAATCATGTCTTCGAGGGGCTGTATCCCGAAAACTAGTCATAGGATCGAGTTGGGCCCTTGGAAACTTTTGATCAGGATAATGAAGAGAATAACATACTAGAATTTCAGCCAATACAACCGGGACCCAGAAATCCATAAGAATGGTGCGGGGTCCTTTCTTCCAACAACCAAAAAAATAGGCCGCCACACTTCAATCTTGTTAATGTGTTCAAATCTTATCAGTTGTTACATCCACTACGCGTCAAACGCTCAATTATAGTTCCAAGGGAACTTTATCAATGAGTGATACAAGTGAAACATATAGGAATTTTTTTTAATAAAATGAAGGTTCATTGGGACATAAATCTCAATTCAAATTAAAAGGAAGCCTTCTATTTATTTTAGAAAATCGGCTGATTATTTTAGACACATCAAGGGTTATCTCGGGGTGAATATTCAAAAGTACTAAGCCCATCTGTCTTTCTTCTGGCATATTTGCTGGAAAATGACCCTTCTCAAGTCGCGGCGCTTATGGGGAGAGTTGTCAAAATTTAAAGTGAAATATTGATATTAGGATAGAGATCTTTGTTACAAAAGTCGAATGTAGAAGTCACACAACTGGGCACGTAGAAACTGAGCTCCCGCGAGCTCCCGCCTCCACTTCGAAACCCATAGCTAATACTCTGTTACGACAGTAGAAGTAGCAACCTCCAGAAAATGGGTATGAAATTCTGCTGTCTTCTTCAAATTAGGAAAGTCTTCTTCTGTATATTCCAATTTTGGCATGAGAATTCCCAAACTAAAAATGTTCAAAGTATCTGAAGATAGGCGGTCTCTTAGATCAATTATTATGCTGTCTAGCAGTGGAATATAAATAGTCCTCTAAGGTGCCTCGCTGATTGGCTTGATGAGTTTACCGAGGTACAGTACGCGATGCCTTTATCACTGTATCTGGTTGTATAGCTAGATCTTGTGCCTTGACAAATAAGCCATAAAAACCGTGATTTTTTAAAATCGCGGTTTTTTCAGCATAACTCTGTATCTCGACCTCGTTCGCAGGTCAAACTTGGCAGAAGGTACTTTCAGCACCATATCTACCGAAATGTGAAACCAGCAAACAGTCACAAACTGACTGGTTTTTAAACGCCCCCCTCCTCGACCTTGACCTGGAGAAATTCTAAAACTATATTCAGGCGACTTGGTACAATACCAAGAATGCTATTACATGCCCAGCAGACGGTTTCTTTATCTGTCAGTATATCATATAGACAGCTCTCTAATTACTAGTCAGATAACGTTTGATCTTTTTGGAGTCATGAATCATATCACCCATGCAACAGTTGAAATTTCCCGCCAATCTGCCGTTTTTCAACTTACTGAGCGCCCAAAAGCACTAACAAGAAATTCAGAGACAGTATAAAAGTGAGTAACGTAGAAATAAGACTACATGACACAATGTTAGTGATATAATAGTAAAAAACACAATGATGAAAAAGTGGGGATTTTTTAGGGAAAGTGAGGATTTTCCATGCTTAGTCGTGGGGATTCTCCAAATTTTAACCTGGCAACACTGCTTGTTTTACATACACTCACATTTTTCAATTGTGGAGAGTGAGTTCTCATTCGATTCTTACAAATATTTTTGATTCTTCAGCTTAGAAGTTAGTAGTAATTTATTTGAAAAGCTCGTAAATTTTAGTAGGTTATTGGAAACTGTAGATTTATGGATTATTTTGGGGGTATTATGACCCCCGTAACCCCCCCCCCCCCCTTAGGACCACGCCTGTGGTGACGGTGACATAAATACTATTTATATAGATGGGTATTGAGATAGAGTGACCTGGGGGGTAAAACTTCCGTTACATTGAGCATCTGATTTTCAAAAATTTTTTTTTGGAACTTACGTATTTCGGTCTGTTTTACAAAAATTCAAATGAAATTTTTGGCGGTCTCGTCTATTTTCGAAGATGAAGTGCAATTTTGTTGAGAAATTTCACCATTTGACAGATCGAATTTCTGTTATTGAAAACACATCAAATTTGTCCTTCTTCTGATAAAAACACTACACACACTCTTATTTATTGGTTTTTATCACTTTTTAGTAGAAAAATCTATTATTTTTTCAAGAAATTCATTCTTCTTCGGATCGTAACAATTTCAAGCAATTTTTCATTGTTTACACTAAATATCCGGTATTTCAATTTTTATAATGGTGGTAACGTGATTGTCATTCTTCGTGTTTTGTCGGCTTTCGCTTTCTTTTCGAATTCAAATTTCAAATAACTCAAATTTAGCATTTAGTTTTTTGGAAAAAGTATGGAATATGTCCGGATTTTGACGAAATTTTCACAGATGCCTTAAAACATGATAGAAATGCAGTATTCAATGAAAAATTTTCGTGGAAGACCTTTTTCTATCAAAATACACAAACCCAATCTTTTAGACGTAGTACTCGTTGTGAAACGTACTGTGTTGAGCTGAAAATCCTTTTATGAATACAGCTTATTTAATATAAAAAAGGAAAGAATTGGTCATTATTCAATAGTATGAATTGAAAAGACAAGTTTATAAGATATCATTTCATTTTATTTGCCAGAAATGTTAAATGAGAAAGCTGTCATAAATAGTAAATAATGGAATAAAGGCTCGTTCATACCCTTGCGAATTTTTGCACTTTTTTACCGTATGAGTCGACATACGGTAAAAAATTGCGGTGAATGATGAATCATATCATTTTCTAGTATTTGGGGTTAGATATTACTACATTACCGAAAAATGGCTTGATGAATCACCATTAATCTCAATTTTTTTCTCCGTACGAGTTGAATCGTAAAAAATGCGAATATTCGCATAGTTATGAACGATCCTCAAAGAACCCACTGAAGAACCATGAGAAATTAAAACCTTGTTAACCGAGTGCGTGCGTTTTTACTGCTGGTGAAGAATAATATAAGAATTACGCGAGCGTGCGCATTCCTATTACCACTCTACTACTTTATCGATATCACTCAGCTTTAGTTAGACACGCTTATCCCTCATTTGTTGGTGAAGAACAATACAAGAGATACGCAAGCGAAGCGAGCGCGCGCATTGCAGTTATCACTTTACCGTTTTATCGATTTCTTTCAACTTTATCTAGACACGCTCATCCCTCATTTGTTGGTGGAGATCAATTCAACAAATACGCGAGCGAAGCGAGCACTCTTGCCCGACATTTCGCAAATCCGCAAATCCACTTTACTAATTTATCGATTTCTCTCAACATTACCTAGACACGCTCATCCCCCATTGGTTGGTGTTGAACAAACAATTCAAGAAATAAGCGCGCTCGCTTAGTTGGCTTATTTCTTGAATTGTTCAACACCAACCAATGGGGGTACAAGAATTACGAGAAAGAAGCGAGCGCGCGCGGATTTGCGAAATTTCGGGAGAGCGCGCTCGCTTCACTCGCGAATTTTTTGTATTGTTCTTTACTATCAAATAAGGAATGAGCGTGTCTAGATAAAGTTAGGAGAAATCGATAAAGTAGTGAAATAACAATAAGAATGCGCGCGCTTTGCTCGCTTATTTTTTGAATTGTTCAACACCAACCAATGGGGGATGGGCGTGTCTAGATAATGTTGAGAGAAATCGATAAAGTAGTAAAGTGGTAATAGGAATGCGCGCTTGCCCGACATTTCGCAAATCCGCGCGCTCGGGTTTGCGAAATGTTGGGCAAGCGCGCTCGCTTCGCTCGCGTATTTGTTGAATTGATCTTCACCAACAATTGAGGGATGAGCGTGTCTAGATAAAGTTGAAAGCTGACAACGTCGCATTGTACTGTTTTTAATTTTTCATGGTTCTTCAGTGGGTTCTTTGAGGATCGTTCATACCTATGCGAATATTCGTTTTTTTTACGATTCAACTCGTACGGAAAAAAAATTTCGATTAATGATGATTCATCAAGCCATTTTTCGGTAATGTAGTAATATCTTACCCCAAATAATAGAAAATGATATGTTACGATTCATCATTCACCACAATTTTTTTACCGTATGAGTAGATTCGCAAAAAAATGCGAAAATTCGCAAGAGTAGGAACGAGCCTTTATTCCATGATTTACTATTTATGACAGCTTTCTCATTTAACATTTCTGACAAATAAAATGAAATGATATCTTATAAACTTGTCTTTTCAATTCATTCTATTGAATAATGACCAATTCTTTCCTTTTTGTTAATCATCAATCATATAAGCTGTATTCATAAAAAGATTTTCAGCTCAACACAGTGCGTTTCACAACGAGTATTACGTCTAACAGATTGGGTTTGTGTTTTTTGATAGAAAAAGGTCTTCCATGGAAATTTTTTATTGAATATTGCATTTCGGTCATGTTTTAAGGCATCTGTGAAAATTTCGTCAAAATCCGGATTTTAACCATATTCCATACTTTTTCCAGAAAACCAATTGTTAAATTTGAGTTATTTGACATTTGAATTCGAAAAAAAAGCGAGAGCCGACGAAACACGAAGAATGACAATCACGTTACCATCATTTTAAAAATTAAAATATTTAGTTTAAACAATGAAAAATAGCTCCGAAGAAGAATGAATTTCTTGAAAAAATAATAGTTTTTTCTACTAAAAAGTGATAAAAACCAATAAATGAGAGTGTGTAATGTTTTTATCAGAAGAAGGACAAATTTGATGTGTTTTCAATAACAGAAATTCGATCTGTCAAATGGTGAAATTTCTCAACTAAATTGCCCTATATCTTCGAAAATAGACGAGACCGCCAAAATTTTCATTTGGATTTTTTGTAAAACAGCCCGAAATACGTAAGTTTTGAAAATCAGATGCTCAATGTTACGAAAGTTTTACACCATAGTTTACACTAATCGTACCTGCAAAACGGAAGAAAATGCTTAGCAGACTTCCGAGGATATCAGAAGTATGACCGATTTAAAGATAGGATGCTGTATGTTACGCATCGAGAGGAGGAGCCACATCTCTGATGTCCACACCACCCTCAAGGAGCATCATAGATTCTACTTACAGAACAAGAAGAAAGAATTGGTTACTTGGTAGACAGGTGATCCAACAGCTTGACTTTGCAGATGCATGGGACTAAAGTGATTGGCCTGGTGTACAGATTATACATCTGCGGTTGTGGTAGATACTTTTCTCGACAAAATGACTTTATCTGGACCACTTTTCAGGGCAAAAAGGGGTACACAGGAGACTCCTCCGAAGATGTGTCCTAAAGTGACAGATGTCAACAACCCGGGTTTTCCAACTTTCAGTAGACTTTGTTCATAAATGGTGCATCACGCTTGTGCCGGGGCTTTTCATAATGGGAGATTAATTATCTTGTTACCTTTTTCTATCCAGATTGCCAGATTTCGGATACATGTAGATACAAAGCAGGATTGAATTTTCCGTAAGGTTAAATTGAATTTCACAGCAAGACAGTGTCTATGACAACAGTATTTTTCCTATAAATACCCGGCTGAAATCCAGGAGCAGTCAATTCATCTGGGACCTTCAACGAGACAACATCTACAATAGGAACTGAATTCCTCTTCGGTACCAGAACTGGTGGAAAGAAGGAGTCACATACACTTTCCGATAGAACGCCCTCAGATCAAGGAAGCACAGGTCGGTAAGAATTTGGAATCAAGCATCTGAAAGTCATACAATAACTACACCATTCTTCATTAGCTTTTCTCAGAAATTTCAAATCTAGTAAATCAAATTCAGAGATTGTAGATGGAAAAATATCTAATCATTAATTCATTGTAAACCTTTTGATGAAATAGTTGAACTGAGTACAATAGATATGGATCCTCCTTCAGAATTGGAAATCAAAAAGAAGGTATTGAAAACATATACCCACATTTTTCTGTGCACTATTAAGTCAAAAAGATGGGGAGGACGGTATCGGTTTGATCGCCAGATGGCAAGCACCCAAAAAGATGATCCTAGAAACCTGGCCAACTCCACGGTTGTGGGAAACTAGATACACTAGATGCCCATTTGCAAAATTGACGACAATCAGCTATCACCGAACTTTAGTAACTATTCAGACTTTCATATTTTGGAGATGTTCTGAATCAGTTAAAAGTTTCATATTTTCTCAAGTTACATTTTGCTTTCAGAATCTGATAGGTTGAATTCACATATTTGTGTGAAAATAAACCTTGAAGTTGAACGTTCATAATTCATTGTTATTGTATTTCAAAAATCGTAATATATGAGACTATGATTATTCCGTAATTCATTTATCTTCAGTTGGGCAGAACTTCGTATCCTAAAAGAACTAGAAAAAACACAACGTGGGAAAATAGGGTGTTGAATTGGAGAGAGGCTTCGATTCATAAGTCTGCGTGCCAGGAACAAGTGTGGGCTTCTTTCCTGTATTGGGCTGTGTGCTTACTACATGGAGGTAGTTGACATTTTCCCAGAGTAGCCGAAGAGCCAGACGATCATCAGTCCTGTATTTCAGACGATCATATGAGGCCGGGTTACTTTCGGTCACAGTATAGAATGAAAGATATTGTGGAGTATTGATAGGCAGTTCTTGAAAATGTAAGCTATCGTGAGAAAATTAGTTGTCTATCTGTTTATATATTGCTATTTTAGCTAAACTTCGGACATGGCATTTCAGTTTTTTTTTCATTGTTTAGTGTTTGTCTCAGTTCTAAGGTATTTAGATAGGGTGCTGTATGGAGGAGCCAAGTGTGGGTCAAACCACTCTTGACAAACTCCTGGAACCCGAGAGTAGTAGGCCTTCTGGAGACGGTAGCAATACCAAACCTCCAATACCTCCTACTCTACAGAACGTTGCTTCAGATGTGAACCCTTGACAGAAAAGACAAAGATTGCGCAGACTAAGGCAGCTGGGGGAGAAATTAAACCCAGGAAAAGCCGATCTAACCGGCGCAATCCGAAAACACCTGGGCAACAGCAAACCTCCAGCACAACTGGAAGCAGCTGTCAAACTCTCAAAAAAAGAGAGCGAGCCCAGCTAAGCAACCCCTCCTCCTCAGAGAGTACCTCGCGGGTGAAAAAACCTAGATGCGGCGATCTCGTGACTATCTCTGTATCAGTAGACCAAACTGAGCGGGGCAGCTACGAGGAGGCCACAAGAGGTCTGAAAATGGCTGTGGCTCTGGAGAACTATCCAGATCAACACCTGTCAGAGGACCAAGGGACTCTCCTATAGGGCGCTCTCACAGAGGAGATCTTCGCATGCGAGCCGGGTAAGGTTCGGACGAAAACACGAAATCCTGGCTCCTTGATTGCGTCGCCAGAATAACCCCTTGGGAGGGGGCAGTCCTTAAAGCTGGATTGGCTAAGGACATCCTCGAAACAACCAAGGTGGTTCTATGGATACCGAAACCATACAACAAGATGGAATCAGAAAAAATTCTCCAGCTTGTCACAACCCAGAATCTGGGGCTTGACTCTGGAGATTGACACGTCATTAAGAGACAAGAGGAGACCTCTGGCCAAACTCTTGTTCTCTCAATAGACGAAAAATCCTTGAAGAACCTGCAAACCAGAGGAATGAAGGCATTCCTAGGGCTCACACAGGTCAACTTCAAGGTTGTTAGCCTTGCTAGGAGCAATCCCAATGCTGCGGGTAGCTCAAGCCAACCTGCAGCACAGTCAGGCTGCAACAGCAACCCTGTGCAGAATATTTGCACAGGTCAATATCGAAGTAGCCCTGATTCAAGAACCCTGGCTAGCAAAAGGGCACATATCGGGTCTCGGACTGTCCAAAGGTAAGATCTTTTATAACCGAACCTGCGGAAACACCAGAACTTGCATACTTGTTAAAACTGACATGAACGTATTGAATCTGTCTAATTTCTCTTACAGGGACACCATAGCGATCAAGACGACCTACACAAGAGATGGAGGGACATCGTCCTAGCTTCTGTCTACATGCCTTATGACTCTCCAAGTCCTCTACCATCAGAGCATGTGAAGGTACTGGTCCAACACACAAACTCCAGGTAATTATCGGAGCCAATGCAAACGCACACAATACAGTGTGGGGCAGCACCGACACGAACATGAGAGGTAAGTCATTGCTTGAATTTATTGTCTCCAGTAACCTGGAAGTACTGAATAGGGGTAATGAACCAACCTCCGTGACCCAAAGAAGACGGGAAATCATTGACATTATCCTAGGCTCCCCCCAGGTGAGTCAGCATGTTGGGAAGTGGTCAGTCTCAGACGAACCATCAAACTCGGACCACCGACACATTTACCTGGAGATTGGCAACACCAGTGAACCGGCCAAAATATGTCGGAATCCGAGGAAAACCAACTGGCTGAGATACCTGGAGGAGCTGGGGGAGTACCTGAAAAATTTTAGGAATGTCAATGCGAACACACATAGCGCTTATGATATAGGGGAAACCTCAGAAAAAATTCAAGAGGCCATAATAACCTCGTATCAGAACAACTGTTCCCTAAAATGCAGACAAACTGAAGGAAAGGTGAGCTGGTGGACCACCGAACTCACTAAACTCTGGAAAAAAAACACGCAAACTATTCGATAAAGCGAAAAAAACTGGTACGTGGTAGGAATATTCCAAAACACTACAGGATTACAACAAAACTTTCAGAGGGGAGCAAAGGAAAGCATGGAGGAAGTTCTGTGACGACATAGAACAAACCTCAGAAAGTGCCAGACTCCTCCTCATACTCTCCAAAAACCCCATAAACCCAGTGGGGGAATCTCAAAAAACTCACTGGAGGCTACACAAATATCGGGAAAGGAACAATTGAACTTTTGCTCAATACCCACTTTACAGGATCTACCATTGTCACAAATCCCAGCGTTGAAAACCCTGTTAACCTTCAAATAAGGCGAACTGGGCTGACTGGGAGGTGGCAAAGCGGATCGTAACATACCCGAAAGTAATATGGGCAATAAACTCTTTCAGCCCATATAAATCGCCTGGACCAGATGGAATTTTCCCAGTCCTATTACAGCAGGGAATTGAAGATCTAGCACCAGAACTATGCAGACTGTACAGGATGAGTCTAGCACTTGGCTGGATACCACAAACCTGGAAATCTGTGAACGTGGTCTTCATTCCGAAACCTCGCCGAAATTCATACGACCAGGCCAAAAAAACTTATAGACAGGGACGTACGGGAGGCAGCTCTCATAGACCGGCCATTACACATAAACCAGCATGCCTATCTAGCAGGAAAATCGTGCGAGACGGCCCTGCACTAATTGGTGTCAAGACTGGAGGACACTCTGGCGAAAAAAGAAATAGCACATGCACTTTTCTAGACATCGAGGGAGCTTTTGACAATACATCCTTCGAAAGTATGGTGTCAGCGGCCAGGAGGAGAAGCGTTGATGAAACCACCTGCAGGTGGATAAAGTCAATGCTCCAAAATCGACAGGCTCATACCAACATGTTCGAAGACTCCGCGACGCTGGAAATTGGCAGAGGAACCCCACAGGGAGAGATACTATCCTCCCTACTGTGGGACATGGTAGTAGACGAACTTCTGTAATATTCAAATAATCAGGGATTCTACTCCCAAGGTTACGCAGACGACATAGTAGTTCTCGTACAGGGAAAGTATGCCCAAATAACCTCTGAGCTAATGCAAAATGCACTGAGGACCGTAGAGGAATGGTGCAAAAGAGAAGGACTGAGGGCAAACCTCAGCAAAACCACACTCATTCCCTTTACACGCAAAAGGATTCAGTGGGACTTGAAGTCACCCAAGTTCTTTGGCGCAACACTACAAGTTGCTGATCATGTCAAATATTTAGGACTGTTCTTGTACAAGAAACCAACCTGGAACATGCATCTACAAAATGTAGTCAACAAAAGCAAAGCATCGTCCATGATGTGCAGAAGAGCTTTTGGAAAAACATGGGGACTGAAACCGAAAGTCATGCATTGGCTTTACACCGCGATCATAAGACCCAGAATTACATATGGTTTACTTTTGTGGAGGCTCAAGATGAAACAGAGACAGTCGAAAACCAACTTTGGTAAAATACAGAGGCTCGCCTGTCTATGTATCACGAGTGGTATGAATAGCACTCCAACCGCTGCTATGGAAATTATCCTAAACCTCCCACCTTTCGACATTACAGTCATGGGGGAGGCGAGGATGAGTGCATACAGACTTAAACAAACAGGTAATTGGATAACCCAACCACAAACTGGGCACACCAAAATCATCCATGAAGTCAACATTACCGAACTGGAAATGATATCAGACTACATGCTAGCAGAATACTCGTACGAAAAACCATTCAAAACGCAACTCAAGTGGAACGAATGGGACTCGGGAGTAGAATCACTATCATCTGGAAACATTATCTGGTACACAGATGGTCCAAAAACAGGAGCAGAAATATATGGGGTGAAGCCAAAAAGGAACGCAATAGTCCCACTTGGTAACAACACCACAGTATTCCAAGCAGAGACACATGCCATAAGGACATGCATACAGATGAATCTAGACCATGGGTGTGGAAGAAAACACATCTACATTCTATCTGACAGCTAGAGCGCTATAATAGCTCAGAACTCAATACAGATAAAGTCTAAGCAAGTCTGGGAATGTCTTCAGAGCCTCAATGAACTGTCAAAACGCAACAAGGTTACACTTGTGTGGGTGCCCTGGCATAGGGGAATTGAAGGCAATGAAAAAATAGACCAACTTGCAAAGAAAGCATCTGAATCACCATTCACAGGTCCAGAACCAGCGTTTGGAATTAGCAAAACCCGATGCGGAAACCTAATCAATGAGTGGAAGAAATCAAAACACCAAACATATTGGTACCAAATCGAAGGGCATCGACACAGCACAGCAATGGTGAGGCACCTGAGCCAAACACTAACGGCTGACACACTCAACCTTAACAGATCTAAGATACGCACGATCACCGGCTTACTAACCGGACACTGCGGCCTTAGAAAACACCTACACACCATGGGAATAAATAGAGAAATGACGAGGAGGAAACAGCCTCTCACATCATCTTCGACTGCGACGCGCTGCTCAACAAGCGCAACAGAATATTCGGACAGATCAACCTAGAAACAGGCATGAATCCGAAACACCTAGTAAATATATTACTAAACCTGGTGAAAAACACAGGCCTATTTAATTAGGAACCCCTGACGACAGAACAATACAATAGACTCCAGCTGGTTTTAGTAAGGGAAACTACAAGATAAACCCGGTATCTCGCTCGTCAGCCTTTAACCAACCAACCAGGGTGCTGTAGAGTTTTGGTCATAAATATCTATAATTTCGTTGACCAACAGATTTGTGCATCCATGGTATCACAATCAGTTTTTTACATCGGGTGTCATGATTATGGTAGGGTATGTGCAATTCTGCCCTGTGTTTATGTTGTGTGCTAATCACGCAACTGTAGTACAGCTTTCTCGGATTAAAAATATCAGATTCGATGTAGAGAAGGTCGCTCGAGTATTCGTATTTCTTTTGGAGAATGCATCTGAGGAATCGCTTTTGGATCACTTCAAGTGATAGTAGGTTTCAGAAAAACCACCCCATCAAATTATGCTATAGTTCAAATGGGACTCATCTTAACTTTCATACAGTATTGTTTTCTGCTTATGATTCGAAATGCATGATATTTGTTTGAATTTAAACAGTTTGCAGGGTAGTTTTTTCACAAGGTAATTCATGTGTTGGTCGCATCTGAGATGACTATCAAGAATCATACCAAGGCATTTAATTTTTTTTGCAGGTTTGATAACGGCTGTATCAGATATTGCGATTTTGAATTCTGGAAGAGAAATGTTGTATCTACTGAAAGATAGTTAAAAAGTTTTTCTGAAGTTGATAGATAAGAGCCTGAAGTCAAACCAGAATTTCATTTGAACCAAGTCTTGTTCAAGCTTCTTTTTCAGAGTGAACCAGTTATCGTCATATTCGTGCATATTCCACAGGACATCAGAATGCGATGAATAATTATCAATATGTATGATGTTGTTTTTGTTTTTTGGTTAAAGAGACTTTATGTCCATAAAAAGAAAACAAACATTTGTAGCAGATGTCCTATAGCATCTGAATCACCATTCAAAGGCCCAGAACCAATGTATGGAATTAGCAAAACCCAATGCGGAAATCTAATAAATGAGTGGAAGAAATCAAAACACCAAACATATTGGGATCAAATCGAAGGGCATCGACACAGCACAGCCATGGTGAGGCACCTGAGCCAAACACTGATGGGTGACACCCTCAACCTCAACAGATCTAATATACGCGCAATCACTGGCTTACCAACCGAACACTGAGGAGTAAAAAACACCTACACACCGTGGAGTGTAGACTCTGTGGTGACGAGGAGGAAACAGCCTCTCACATTATCTCCGAAGGCGACGCGCTTCTCAACAGGCGCAACAGAATATTCAGACAAATCAACCTAGAAACAGACATGAATCCGAAACACCTAGTAAATAGACTACTAAACCTGGTGAAAAACACATGCCTGCCTAACTAGGAACCACTGACGATAGAACAACACAATAGACCCCAGCTGGTCTCAGTGTTAAGGGAAACCTCAAAGATAAAACCAGTATATCGCTCGTCAGTATTCAACCAACCAACCAATCCTATAGCGGCTATCAGATGATTTCCTTAGATTCTAGCCAAACCCACACCAAAGTAAAGGACCATCCCAAAGTCTTCCACCCAAGAAAGTATTTTTATATTCAATTTAAAGGCAATTCATAATGTTAAGAAATGTTTTATTGGTTGCCAGTGTAATATATCGTTTGAATACAATTACCTGAAAGTATTTCTTTCTCTCTCTCTCTGGCTGCTTGTACTTTACTGACTCTACAGGGTCTCACCTCGTTTAACAATACTTGAAGAGTATTCAGAATAAATAAATGACAAAATGCAATCCGGATTTTTTATATCACTTGTAATTATACAGGGTGACCCAGGGTTAAACCGCCAAACGTTTAGGATTGATTTTTTAGTCAAAAATAAGATTTTTGTTTCCAATAATCATGTGTCCTAACTTGCTTCGTTTTCGAAATACAAGGTGTCAAAATTCCTTGGCCTGCAAGTTCTCATGACCTAACCCCTATAGATTTTTGCACAGGGTGCAATGAAAACCAAAATTTATGCTGAGCCCATCAACGACGAAGGTACTCTCTGGGAAGGAATTGTTCAAGTAGCACGAGATATCACACCGAGCACCTGCAGAATATGTTGTTCGCAGGTGCGAACTCTGTATTTCGAAAGGGAAGCAGGTTAGGAGACATTCTTATAAAGGAAAAAAGTTTCCTTTTCACCTAAAAAATCGATCTGTAATATTTCTGAGGCCGGACCTATCGCCTCTACAGATGAACGAGTTTGACATCCGAAGGAATGTTCGAGTATCTTCGACTCGCGACATCTGGTTGCGAATAGATGAGACGAGGAAATTCTGGTGATATTCTCTTCGAGAATGAATACCTCTATGCCTCGCGGTGGAAGACAAGAACTAGAGAGTAGGAAGTATTGGAAGTCGAACATGAATAGTCCAGTGATTGTTATATAAATAAGAGAATTGTCTTGAAATTGTTGAAGCATTGTATTTCGTCAAATAAATTATATTAGAGTGAATTTGTGCTAATTTACTACAGAGGTGTCAGAAGTGGGATTTTAAAAATAAAAAGTGTTCGGTAAGTAGACAGTTTGTGTATTTCGGACAATTGTTTTCACGAAAAATAGACAGTGACTGATAAACATTTTTTGTGAAGTGAATGGTTGTGTGCATATTAATGGAGTATAAACTGATACACTTCTCGCGTATGAAAATAATAGTAATAATAGGCAAAATGTGTTCGAGGGAAGTTCGTCTGGTCGGTTTGAAGTTTGCGGAATTGAAGCAAGAACTGGAGGAGAGGGAACTTGACACAAGAGGTAAAAAGGCCGCGCTTTATACATGACTTGCCGAGGGATTAATACAGGAGGGCAAAAATCCGGAAACCTTTTTATTCGAAGTTACTGGAATTGATTTGGGTTCCATAATGAGTAAACTCGACGGAATAGAAGACAAAATTTAACAGAATTCGGTGAGTTTGAAGGAAGAAATTCAAGAGAAACTTCTGGAAAATTTGAATGATTTGGAAGGAAAACTTCAAGATACACCACTGGAAAATTTTAATAGTCTGAAAGAAGAATTTTAAGAAAGTTCGAGGAATTTGAAAGAAGAGATTCTAGAAAATTCGAAAGGTTTGAGGAAAGAGCTTCTAGAAAACTCGAAACACATTAAACAAGAACTTTGTAGCGTGGCGAATCGATTGGAAGAAAGAATGGGGACTGTCGAGACAGAGATGGAGAACATCAAAGATGAAATTGAGGAAGAGATGGGAAAATTGAAGGAAATAATTAGTGGCGAAATCTTAGGCGGACTCGAGGCGGCAATCAACAAAATGAAGGAGAAAATCAGTAAGTTAGAAAACCAGAATGACACTACCCACACCACAGAATCTGTCAATGGAAATTCAATGCTGGAACTGAGTTTGAGCTCAGATGATGTTCAAAAGGGTTTGGAAGATGTAAAAATCAGTACGAAAACAGGAAAACTCTCTGTGAAACCACCTCAGTTTGATAGAAAAACACCATGGGCAAATTACCGCCGACAATTTGGAGCTACAGCAAAGGCGAATGGATGGAATGAAAGAGCTGTAATATCAACACTGGCGTTGCGTGGAGAAGCAACTAATATCTTGTTGTTGTTATTGTTGTGCCTCGCGGCACAGAACAAGAGGACTACGAGCAGCTCAACAAACATCTAGAATTACGGTATGGACAGACCCATCTAGAACATGTATACCACTCACAGCTCACAGCTCAAAAAATCAAGCGAATCCCTACAGGAATTTGAAATAGACATTGCACGATTGGTTTGTCTTGCATAGAATAGAATAGAATAGTTATTCGTCCTTTATGATCAAATACATGATATATGATAGGTCACAATGGTCAGACAGAACTATACAAATGATAGAACTATACAGATGAATTTACAATATATCCAAGTATAATGTTCGGAGGTTCAACAATAGTGAATCACATATATGCACTTATATATATTTATATATATAAAACCAGTTAATATTGGGGATTGCAGCAGTCAAAAGTGTACTCTTTTATAGAGTTTATTCCAAGCTTTCGTAAATTTTATTTACATCTTCAGGGAACTACAAAGAATTATTATGTCAATTATACATTTTGATGTTATTAAAATTTTACTTACAACTATAGTGAGGTTAGTTGACATGTTCTTAGTTCTTTGGATAGTGACATTACAGCTTAAAATTGTAAATAATAAGGAAAAAAGACTTTACGAATATAAATAACAGAAAATTTTGAAATTTCAGTCGAAATACAAAAGATTTATATATGCAAACTCATACATACATACACCTATATATACGCATATACATACAAACATATTATACACATAGGTACATAAAATATATAAATATAACGGTACATCTTAGCGATTTAGGAATACACATTAAAATATTAATAGAGGTAAAAAATATAAAAATACAAAAATCCAAACACACACAAAGTAAAATGATACACAGCCACACCGGAAAATGTAATGGAGCGACTAGCGGTTCAGGCATTTTTAGATGGACTTCGTGACCAGGAAACCAGACATGCATTGACACTAGCTCGTCCAACACATCTCGTGGATGAACTGGCACGCGCTTTGGAATTCGAGGCAGAGAAGCAATCTTGCAGAAGCCAAAGTAAAGTCCGAATTATTGAGGAAGACCCACAGGAGCCCACTAACCTGGAAGCTGCCATAGGGAAGTTGGTGAAGGAAATGTTGCCTGAGAGAAGACAGATACGTTGCTGGAATTGTGGCAAAATTGGGCATGTATGTAGCAAATGTCAAACATTCAAAGAATCGGCACCGATGCAGGAAAGCTAAAGAAGGTCGATGAGGAGGAGCAATCATCGACCTGTATCCAACAAGCGCCCGTTAACAATGCATATGTCGCTGTCCTTCAACGTCAAAACAATGGTGTCTTTGTAGACGGTCTCATCAACAACGAGCCTTGCACCATGCTGCTAGATATAGGTGCAACAATCCTTGGACCTACTTTTCCAAAAACACCAGAGAGAATTGAACCATCATCCTGGAAGCTACGCACAGCAACAGGAGAGCCCGCTACAGTACATGGTGAGCTACCGATCAAACTGATTCTAGGCAGCACAAAAGTGAAACATCGGGAATTAGTATCGGACATTGAGGACGATGCAATTATTGTAATGGACATCATGAATTCCATACGGTTCGAATTGAACGGAGAAGAGCTGGCTGAAGATATGAGTGTACCCGAGAGGGCTGAGACCATACTGGAGACTTGCTTGGACGGAGGTGCGAGCAATGATATTCGAGCCCAAGCTTCATGATGTGAAAATTGGACGAAGGATTGCACTAGGCAAGACTTTGTTGCTGATAAATTTGTGTGACCATGAAGAAAAGAAGAAAAGAACTGTTTTGGGGCAGTGCTCGTCAATTTCCTTTGTGATCAGGAGTGTTGGTTATCTTCCAAGGGCATTGAACCAGCTCAACTGCCGAAGTTGAGGAAATTAGTCAAGAAGTACCAAGACATCTTCGATACCAGACAAGAAAAAAGGGGTCGAACGAATGTAGTTCAACATAAAATTGATACTGGGAATGCCCGACCGATCCAAAAGTCAGCTAGAAGACTTCCTTTTTCCAAAAAGGAAAAATAGTCAGTGATATGGGGAAAGATGAAGTTATTGAACCATCCGACAGTCCATGGCCTCCTCCAGTCGTGCTGGTGAAGAAGAAAGATGGATCAACACGCTTTTTCGTAGACTATCGTCAACTGAACAACGTGACAAAGAAGAATACTTACCCTCTTCTGAGAACAGATGACACCCTAGACACGTTGGCCGGCTTCACAATTTTCTCGACCCTTGATCTAAAGAGTGGATACTGGCAGGTAGAACTGGCTCCAGGAGATAGAGAAAAGACATCCTTCATCATCGACTCAGGACTGTGGCATTTCACCGTTATGCCATTCGGGCTTTGTAATGCTCCAGCCACATTCGAGAGATTGATGGAGACGGTTCTGAAAGGACTTTCATGGAGGTCGTATCTGGTATATCTCGACTACATTATTGTAGTTGGCAAATCGTTCGAAGACCACGTAAAAAACCTGGAGGAGGTATTCGTGCGACTGAGAAAGTCTGGATTGAACCTGAGCCCAAAGAAATGTCACCTGTAACAAAAAGAAGTACGTTACCTTGACCATGTTGTCTCTGGGCACGGAGTAGCAGTGAATGACGAGAAGATCGAAGCAGTGAAGGAGTGGCTCATTCCCGAAGACATACACCAACTACGTATTTTCCTTGGATTCTGCACATACTATCGCCGATATGTGCTCGGGTTCGCCAACATCGCTAAATCACTAACCAGGCTTACGGAAGGTCAAACAAAGTTTCAATGGTCCGAAGAATGCCAGGACTCGTTCTGGAAGCTGAAGGGGACATTCATCAACGCACCAATTCTAAGTTATACCCTTTCGAGTGGAAAATTCATTTTGGACACGGACGCCAGCAACTTGGGACTTGGAGCAGACTTGTCCCAGGTCCTGGATGGACAAGAGAAGGTCAATGAAGACTTCAGTAAAACTCTCAGTAAACCGGAGCGTAACTACTGTGTCACCAGGCGAGAGTTGTTGGCTGTTGTCGAGGGAGTGGAACAATTTTATGAATAAGTGTACGGAAGGAGATTCCTGTTAAGGACTAATCACGCAGCCCTCAAATAGCTTCTACAGTTCAAAAACTCGGAGGGCCAAGTAGCACGTTGGATCGAAAGACTCCAAGAATTCGACTTCGAAATCGAACAGCGAGATCCATGATAGAGTTGCTGGAGGACAGCTGTGTGTGACGAAGACCCTGCAGAAAGTAAGGCAACGGAAGCCACGGAAACTTTTTGAAGTGCCAGTCGATTACGCCCTAGCACACTGCTTCGCAGAAGATCTTCGAATGTCCAGGGGCATCTTTGTGGGGTTCTCTAAGAAATTTGGTCAACTCCAAACGCTACTGAAACAAAATCTAGAAATTGAAGGTGTGCTACAGCTGAAGAACGGCCAGAGAAACTGAGAGATACGATCTCTTTCCTAATTGGTATCTTGACTCGCAGTTTCTCTCTCTGTTATCCCTAGAGACAATTTCCTAAAGCACTTGGTGATACAACTAAACACTACTCAGTATTCTTATTTAAACTATCATCGCATTGAAGTAATTTAGTCGCGCTCAAAACTAATAAGGAAACTATTATACCTATTGTTATCATTTCTGAACAAAGAAATATATCTGACTAACTCAGTGTGAAACGATTGAACACCCCACATTTATGATAAGACTACTACTGTTATTCATTACTATTTAATATTTAGATATTATTAGGGATCCCAACTTCTATCTCGGGATCTCGCGATATCGTCATCTAAGTCGGGATCCCGACTTCTATCTATAGAGGTGCGTTTCAATATTACGTCCGACGTGCGTCCGACGTTTAACTTTTCTTATGAAGCGTTTCGATATTAGAACGTCTTGTTCGAAAACTTCATTCCATCGTTTCAAAATTCTTGAGTGGAACGTCCGACCGTCAACTATTTACCCCACGATTTAGGAGAGCGTTTCAAAATTCGATCTGACAGATATCGCCCGACGAAACAACTATGACGTCATACATCGTCCGTTACCGGACGACAGACGTTGAATTGAAACGCACCTCTGGTATCTCGAGAGTCCGACTTACACTTCCTGAGCAGTGTTGCCAAATATCTCAGGAATCCTGAGACCAATTCTGAGATGGGGAATGAGCAAAATAAACTTCTGTACAAAGAGCTAGTATTTATGTGAAAAAAGGATAAACAAGAGGTCTGTTTTTATCGGAATATGATTATATCATTATACCGTGTGTCGGAATTTCAGGAAATGTGGAGTGTCCGAGGTGAGCAATTGAGTGATTCCAAGTGCGTTGACGAAATCTATGAAAAATAAAAGAAAGCGCCAGCAAAGCGTACCCAGCGAGCCTAAATGATATAACTGAACAAAATTTTCGTTATTACGATAACAACTTCAAGTTCGAAATCAATATTGAAAGAATGCCATGAGGAATGAATATTATACAGTGCATACAGGGCGAGCATTGAGGAGAAATCTGAAAAGAATAATTGGACGTAGTTATGCAAAAAGAAACCAAGCGACATGATCGTCGAAAATGAGTTCTATGCATGAATCGATGGCTAAATATCCATTCTATTTTTAGCAAAAAGAACCAAGCTGATTTCGTATATTTAAGCATTTCTTTTCGATGTGAGAACCATCTTGAATCATCGGAATCAACTGAGTTTTTATGCAAAAGAGAACCACTTGAAATAGTTCTTTTATAAAGACCTGATTGATGAAACTTTATCTATTGGTTATTCAAATCTCTTTACTTATCTTATTTACTATGTTTCAGTTGGTTTAACTATTTGTTATAGATTTCGATTATTCATTAATGGGATCTTTTAATTTTTTAACTTCAAATATATTGATACATAGGTTCTTAGAGTTCTGTGATAGATAGTGGCATTTTTTTGGGATTGCATGAAATATAAAAAACAGATTACTAATCGCAAGAAGGAGGTTGATGGAGAAGATATCAGTTGGTTGAAAACGAGGGAAATAGTTTTGATCAGAGAGACCGACCTTATTCTAATCTAATGTTGCAAAGTTTGAATGCTGGAGCGATAACGGGAAAAACATTTATTTCCGAAAAAATTCTTGGTCGATCTCTGGAATAAAGAGAAATGAACTGGATGTGCTGTGGCAAACAGGAAAAGGAATAGCGAGGAAAAGCTGATAGTACAGGAGCCGAAGAGAGATCGACCTTCAACCATCTGTTAACTGAATGAAAGAAACATATTTTTATGAAGTTTCATAAATAGACGAAAACACCTAAAATGCCTTGCTTATCAAAATGTGGTCATGACTATCTTTAATTCAATTAATTTTAATAATTATTCTGTGCTGCACCTATTTGTTGACAAAACGAATTTTATTTCAACTGATATTTTATAATACAAAGAATATTCCTAGGTAGTATTGCCTACTCATTTCTGATCATGACTACCTGGCAAGCAGATATGAACAGGTAGGTAAATATAGATAACTTCACTGATCTGTTAACCAATTGAAATATATATCAGAAGATAGATAATTTAACGATAACAGCTATGGTATTATAGTATTGCCAGTAGGGTCGGAGAGAGCCAGCGTTGGGCCAGGCAGAGTATGCAGCGGGCCCCTACCTCCTTTCCTTTTCATTATGTTTCAAGAGGACTCTGGGCCCCGGGACATTTGCCCATCCCTGCCCTCCTCCTCTCTTCGGGCCTGATTGCCTGCAAATAAACCGTTCATGGAATAGTATTACCATGCTTTAAAGTTTGAGAATCGGAGCAAGCGCGAGAGAGAAGTAGAACATCCGAAGTGTGTGTTATAGAGGAGGGCATAACACAGCAGCTGCGCGTGACATGTCTGTTAAATGCAAAAAAGTGCGCATTCAATTATCTATCTTCTGATAGATATTTCGATAGGTTAACAGATGAGTGAAGTTACCTAAATTTACTCACCTTTTCATACCTGCTTGCACGCCTCAACGTGTTCGAATCGAACTTTCAAAAACACGCGTTTTTTGTTACCATGGCAACATCAACAACTCGAGAAACGTGAAGTCTGAATGACAATTCTTTGATTATTGATCTGACAGGAGTACATTGTAACGTCAAATAAAATATTACTAATGAATGCAAGACAGAACAACTCGTTCATTTATATCTGGTTGCCTTCTCCATCCATTTGATGAGATGTCATATTCTTTTTTATACGCATCATCAGATTTTTGCGAGTATTCATGATTTCAAAATGTACCAATACAAAAAAAATAGCATTTTCTATTCGTGGATAACTGGTCTTCCAAACACTAGCTCGATTTCGAGCACCCTGGCTGCGCCGTCGTGCTCAAAAAATCGCTCGTGTCTGAAAGACCTTTTTATCCACTTATACTATTGATAGGAATAAAGGAACACACATACAAATCAAACCTAAAATATTTTCTGTTTATACAAATTGAATGACTTTTTGTACAACTGGTTGTTGTCTGGTTCAACTCAATTTAAACAAAACTGTGAATACACTCTCAATAATACAGTGTCCTTGACTGATCACTTTACATATATAAGATAAGGTACATAAATGATTATGATAATGATTTTATAAGTCAAAACCGGTATATGTTTTGAGGTTATATATTTTCTGAATATCGACAATGGACCTTTCCACAAGATATGAGAAAACACTGTAATCAGAAAGTTTATACGCTAATATCACTCGGATTTTTTTTTTCTGACCGTTAGTTTCTTTATAATCAGAAGAAACCTGATTCGTGACTTCACGTTCATCAAAACTAGACTTGGCAATGTTGTAAAAGTTGTGCACCATGGAATATCAAATTCTCATTCAAATATAATGTGTTGTCATTTGATACCAGATGGGTTGGTTCGTCTGTTTCACGGAGCAAACCAATAAGAATCGTTTGTCTCTGTTTTACTCTTGTGCCTACATTAAAATTGGATACAAGTTAAGCAGTTCTATCGAATATCTATGCTGCACACGAACAGGCCCTACGCGATTTCTTAATTGAGGTTAATGGGGTTTTGAAAGTTTTTGTTGTTTGTATTCTACAATTTTTTTAAATTCCTGTATCTGTATCTCTGCAATAACTGTGAACATGTCGAAAAAGTGCTGTGTACCCGGTTGTCTGAACACCAGTGATAATTCTAATGAACCATTTTTTTATGCACCTTAAGATGAAGCGCGTCGTAAAATGTGTTTCGAAGCAGTGAATAAACCCTGTGTAGAAAGCGGAAATATATGTTATTGTGAAGAACATTTCCAAGTGAGTATACTTTACGTTATGTTATTATTGTATTCAAAGCAGAGTTCAAAGAAAGATTCAAAATTTTAGTCATTGCAAGAAAGACCATGAACTATAAAAAAAATTTGAGTACTAGTGAAGATTCAGAAAAATATACTTGAAAAACAAAATTCAAAGAGATGAAATTCACAATGAAATCCTAGATATCGCTTTATCTGATTTGATTTCACCCGATGAATAATGAGCACGTTATTACGATTTGCGGTATTGCCAATGTTCGTTTTTTATCAAAAGGAAGGTCCGTTCAGAAAATTTGAGAGCTATAAATACAATTAAAATAGGATATAAGTGGATTTTTGCCTCCGAGTTGATCAAGTTACAAAGTTTTAGTTATTTCTCAATGGCTTATATCAAGCTAGAATTTATATTTTCAGCGAGAATGGTATTGCTTGTTTTGGAAAGTGGATTATGGTGGAGGGTGTTTGCGATGAACGTGACGTCAGCGGCACACTTTGATATGTGATATTTTTTCAAAATGAAAAAAATTTAGTGGAACTCTTTGTTAAATGGACGTTTCAGACTAGAAACTATCGATTTAAACGAGTTTTGCAATTTATTTTTCGTAAATGTAAAGGTCCATTCATTCCCTTTTCTGCAGTCTGTGATCAACTTGATCACTTAATATAATGTTTTGTCTAGACCAAACGTTCACTTTAAAAAGACTACTTTTACGAGAAACAAAATGGAGTATATTAAGTAAAAACTGAAAACCGTACTCTCCGTCAATTCAGACATCACTGAGATCACATACGAACATCTCAAGGGTGAACCATGTTATTCCAAATGAAAACATTCACAAGATAACATTTTGTGCACATCTCCTATACATTCCAATACGCATTTAAAAAAATGCAACAAAACAAAAACAGAACATTGAATATCCTTCAGGGACCTCTTTGGGAAGTACATATTACGTCTCAAAGAAATATCGGCGTGACTACATTTTCGAAACATCTCAAAACCTCCCAGATATGTTTGTGCTCGCTGAGCTCTAACGTAATCTCGGCCAACGAAGGTGCTGGTTGTCGTTCGATGGCCTTCCTTATCCTAGTGTGTAGGCGACTTTTTCTGATTCCGATAATGCTGGCGTGTTCAGTTCACAGTATGGTTAACCTGTACATTCCACCTTACAGAATTATTGAAGGCTATATCGACGTGGTCAGTCGAACTTGTTCGCACTAGTATAATAATAATTCTGGAAATGAATGGAAGGAAACAATTAAAATTGACTCATTATCAATTATCATATTCCACTAAGCAATGTAAAGTGCGGGAAATATTACTGAAATTTTATTTTATAACGTGTAATGTTGAAAATTTCCTTTCAATAAGGTTGCAAACATGTTACTGTATTGCACATTTATGTAGCTCACTAATATTGATAAATGTAATATTGCAAAAGTAATATTACGGAAATAATCAGGAGTCAAGATGCCACAAGGTTTGATAGGTAATATTACAAATTTTCTTTCACGGAAAAAAAATTAATAGCAGTAAGTAAAATTTGCATACTATATGGGACAAGTACACGCTTTATTAGCCACAAGAAAAATTAGATTCCTGAATTTGATCACTTGCTGTTATTGATGTAATTTCAGGAACACAATGTAACCTAACGACATTAAACTCGTTACTAGAAGCAAACATTTTATTTTATAAACCTCAATCTACGTTTTATTTGCAGTAGGTGCTCAGTTTGATAACTACTCGTGACAAGTAAATTTACCATTGATGAAGAATGATTTACTCTCAAATAACTCATATACTTAAATCTACTAAAAATATATTAGTTGCTACTATACAGTATTCTACTGCAGCAACATTTTTAGATTATTATGGTAATTTTAGTTTACTTGGCCCCATCAAATGACTCACTTTTGGGTAGTATTATTGTCTTACCTTTGATAGCTTTCATTCCATCTTTGGTATCAGGATACAACGGACTCAACTGAAATATCCACTTGCCCTCACCTAGAGTAATCTGTTTGTTTTCATCAGTATGAATGCTAATGCTAATGTCTTTTCTCATTATAATCATAACAAATCCAAGTTAATGCATAACATAATGTAGAATTAGAACGTTCAGAAAATTGAAAATAAAAGATAATGAAGAAATGAAATAAATATATGTGAATTTTCAATATTTTTATTGAAACAAAATTGTTGTTCAGTTTTTTGGGAAAATTCTCCTGATTCTATTATACATAAAATGTCAATACTCTAGAAATGTTAGGTCAAAATCCACATCCTACATACCAACAAGTAAAATACATAAATCAAACTAACACTATTCACACAACTCACAACAGTAATAATAGCATAATTCCGGCACACGATGAATCACGTCCACATACAACTACTAACTCAAATGCTGGAATTGGAATGAGGCCAGTTTTGCGAAAACGCTGATGATCAGTGCAACGGTTACTACCGATTGAACCCGAACTGGTCGCATATCAACAAGTAGGTGAACAGTTTCATTATCGTAGGAACACCTAGCTCTACTGCAAATAAACTGTTGTATTATGCCTGTAACACGAGTCTCTGTTGTTATGATATACTTTTCAGAAACACAAAGTAGATAAATATGAATATACACTTTTCCAACGCTAGTAAAATGTTGACCTGACATTATACAAAGAGAATTATCTAATGTTCAAAGCACTTACTATGTAAACAATATTATAGCTACAAGTTCATGCGTTCAGAATACTCAGTTTTTTTTAATTTTTTTCAATACAGGTATTAATTTTCTTACCACAATCGAAAAAAAGTCAGTAAAACGTTTTACTTGTACCATTTTTATCCGTGTTCAGTAATATTGCATGTAGTAGGAAATGTAGTAGGAAATGTTTACATCAATGCAATGTTAGCGAGTGTAACATTACAAGAGTAATATTACCGAAATATGTTGAAATCATACCAATAACCTTGAAGTGATATAGTAGATAGTTCAGAGCAATATTAGTCTGTGTTCAGTAGTAGCTTTATGTAAGGTTAGTATTGTAGGTAACAGTCATGTTTCATATCGTCGGCCTAAAGTGTGAACCTGCCAGATCACATTTGACCAATTTTTAAGGAGACTCAAAAAACCACCTATCATCAGAACGTTCCCAAATATGAAAAACATTTCATAAGTTCTGAAAAACACTAAAGTTTTGGTGATTGACATTTCAGGGTGACTTTTCAAAGCTCCTCAAAAATTGGTAAAGTATGTGACTTTGCAGGTTTTCGCTTCAAGCCGAAGATATAGAATAATACTGTACATGGCAGATAGATCAATATTTTCAAAGATACAAAAAAACCATTTTTATGAAATATATTTTATATACACATACAAATTGAAAACAGAAATTCACTTTTTAATGGTGGATTTATCGGCTGAATAAATATTACTTAATGCATTACACATAACTTCAATGAGGGAATATTTCCTAAATCTCCCAGTTGAAAACTGTCATTTTTGGTATTATGTTACTTCTTTCGTCTATTGAATTTTCAGAAGTTAATTTCATTCTTTGAAATTATGCATTATCCATTTCGTTATGTTTATGTATATGCAAAATTACCTCTGAATCCAAAATACTCAAACTTTTCATCCATTACTTACTAATAAATATGAACACTATTATTTTTTTGGTGAAAATAAATGTTATCGTTGGCTAGAAATGAGATTGAATGAAATGATAAAAAAATGTAGGCGATAGTATATACGGAGAATAGACTCTGATAGGCGCCCACCCGCAGCTTTGCTTCGGCATTGGCAGGAGCAAATATCGAGTTCTTTTATTTGAGGGTCTTCATCCCTGAAAAACTGGGAGTCAGAAACGATTTTTTTTTCTGAGTGGTGATGGGTTGTACGATTGTATGAAAATAAAAATATTTCAAAAAATATTCTATGAGTTTTAAATGAGTGAAAGGGATATTTTCTCCCATTTTTGGACATTTTCAATCACTTCCACCATCCAAACGAACGAATATTTTGGTGGTGTTTCATTTCAGTATTGAAGTTTATCATTTACTTAGTCAAACGACTTTCTCATTTTTCTTCTAGACATTTCCGTTTTTGTGAATAATTTTACAAAAATGTGTTGTTTTCGCGAAATAGATTTCCTTGCTTTATTCCATTCGAAATGAGAAATATCCAGTTCTATCAAAGTCAACTAATGAAGGTTTGGTTTAGCCGTCGACTAGTGAAAACTAATTATTACTCACAATTCTGGATTCAGAAATTAAACTGAATTTCTTTCAAATGATACGCTCCTCAGGTTGCTTCTCCTACACCACTGGTTAGGAGAAGAGGGAGTATCACATAGCCGTAACATTTTTATATAAGGAAAAAGCCAGAATGTTGGACGAGTTTTATGATTTCTGATACGATTCCATTCAAAATTGGTAAATAGGAGCTTTTGGGTTGAAATGTCATGATTTTTTTGTTATTTCAAAATTCAACGCAGCGGCTCCAAAATAGCCGATGAAATTTCTGATTCATGGTCTGATTCTATTTTGAGTTGATACTGGTATGGGGATTTTTATGGTCCGAGATCATGATTTTCTGGTCAATATTTGATACTTCGAAATTACTGCTTCAAAACGGTAGACGAATAATTGTTGTCCGATTATGTTCAGAATTAGAATCTAGTTTTTGGGATAGGAGATGAGTTTTTCAAAACTAAGTAATAAAATACGACATGAAATAAGAAAAGGAAGAAAAAATATAACTTTTGTCCAGTTTCCACTACTTTACTACTTTATTACGACCGGTTTCGGCTTTTACACCATTTTCACGTAACTACAGATTTCATCAAGTTCGTGAATATTTACACATAAGAAAGTAATTAAAGAAAGGTTGGGTTTAGATTACCTAACTGATGTTTCAAAACAAGTTGGGAAAATACCTGGAATCTACCTGATGAGTCAATCTAATTTATCTAATAGGGGTTCATACAATCGGTGGGTCCAACTTTGTTATCAAAAGTCATAAATTCAGAAGTGGAGAGCTACATAATTCCAACTGGTCATTGAGGGTATCAAAATTGGGGTTTTTATTCAATTTGTTTATTTCCAAGGCTTCCAACAAGTTCATTTCTCTTCCTTTATTGCACGTATGAAGGATTTTCATGTTATTTTTATTTATTGTATGATTCGTTTCTTGCAAATGTCTATATATAGCTGATTTTTTATCTGATAACACATGTTCACGGTACCTTATTTCAGGTATTCCAGGTATTTTCCCAACTTGTTTTGAAACATCAGTTAGGTAATTTAAACCCAACCTTTCTTTAATTACTTTCTTATTTATAAATATTCACGAACTTGATGAAATCTGTAGTTACTTGAAAATGGTGTAAAAGCCGAAACGGGTCGTAATAAAGTAGTAAAGTGTTAGTGGAAACTGGACAAAAGTTATATTTTTTCTTCCTTTTCTTATTTCATCATGAACTTCCACAAAATAAATAGATCAAACAAGTAAAATACGACATATTTTACTAATGATCCAAATAAAATATTTGTTTACAGAGCATTTGAATAAAATTTTGTCTTAAAACATTTTTTTATTTTAATTTATCAGGAAATACACCATCCACTTCGACAGGGCTATTTAACGAGAATCTGGGAGTAAATGGCATATTTATACGCATTACTAAATAACCTGCTCTTATGACTCATATATCGGCAAATTCTTTTTAATAAAACGGTTTCTTTGGGCGGCGCGGCGTTTTTGATGTCCGTTTGAAGTTGAAAAGCTACAGTGAACATTTCTTGAATGTTCCAGTAGGGGGGGCGGCATGGTAAACGAATGAAACATTTACTTTTACAACGAAGATGGCTTTGTTTGTTACTTTGGCTGCACTTATATCGAGAAACGTAATCATTACAATTTATTCACTCCATTTTAATGATTTCATCAATTATTCTAGGTTGGAAAAGAATCACAAGGACAACTCAATATACGCAGAAGAAAATATTGTGATTTCGTTATACAGGGTATTTATCAAGTACTTGTACAAACTTACTTCAAATGGTAAATCTTTGACTAATTTAAAGATAAAAAGTTCACACGAATATTTGTCCGCAATGTCGTGTTTCGGAGATACAGGGTGTTGTTAAAATTTTATTTTCAATTTTTTTGAACAACTTTTGCAAAAAATCATTTTTTTCACAAAATTTGGTACTTGGAAGGAGCTGTGTATACCATCATTATTCATTTTAATTTGCCTTAAATATATCAACAGCACACTTTTTTATCATTGAATCTTATTCCTCTACATTTCTTAAGCAAAAAAGGGGAACTTGCTCAACAAAGCTAGGGGCAAGCGTTTTTGAGAAATTTTCAAATTTCTGCATCGATGCAGGTTATGGCCGGTCACTTGGCGCCAGATGAAGTTGCTTAGAGAACTTTACAAAAACTAAGTATCTGATAGATCTCGCCAAAATAATTTTTTTTTTCATCAAGTTGCATCAAACAATGATTCGTTCTCAGGGTGTTGAAATTTTAAATGGATATCGGTTTTTCAACATTTTGCATCTCGAGAATGAATAATTTCTCGATACATCTTCGTAGATAAAAAAGTTGTTTATTTTAGCGAGATCTATTCCATACTCAGTTTTTGTAAAGTTCTGAGCAACTTCATATGGCGCCTGAGTGACCCCATAACCTGCATTGATGCATACATTTGTAAATTCCTCAAAAAACGGTTGCCCCTAGCGTTGTTGAGCAGGTTTTTTGAATAGGAAATGTATGAAATTAGATTTGAATATAAAAATTCAAAGAGTTTACTGTCAAAACAGTTGGGACAAATGAAAAAATTATGATAGCGTACGATGCGCATTCGAAGCGCCCTCAAAAAAAAAACAGTTGACCAAATTTTGTGCAAAAAATTGGTTTTTTCAAAAGTTATTCAAAATAACTGATATTAAAATTTCAACTTCAACACCTCGTATCTCCGAAACGAAACATTTGCGGACACATGATCAAATGGACTTTTTATTTAAAATTTGTATAAGATTTACCCTGTGAAGTTTGTACAAGTACCTAATAAACACCCTGTATATACGAGAAATTATTTCAATATAGAAAGAATACACATTTAATCATTAATGCTTCCAAAGCTGAAAGCATTTTATGTTGATTTTATTCTACCTGAAATTTTGGACGGGCATCTTCCTAGAGGAATGAGAATTAGGGATATATGGTTCCAATGTTATTGAGGGTAGAGAAAGAAATGTAAAAAAAGAAAGAAATATTAACTTTTTTATACGTTGTATTCAGGTAAATTGGAAGAAACATCTAGCTAAAACATTATTTAATATAATTTATTTTCAACGGTTGCATTAATTCACATCGGTTGAATTGAATGTTTCACAGGTGAAATAGTCTTATATTTTCTCATCTTTTATATGGAATTAGTCAATTGTACCTAAACTGTGGACCTTTCTTCTAAAAAATTAAATTCAAATCGAGCAAAGCGTTTTCAAGAAAATTGCGATTAGATCTTATTGGACACTATTTTCAACAGTGTTTTATTTAAATTTAAAATTATTGAATTGATGCGGAAAATTGCTATTGTGAAAGAACTCTAATTTAAAAGTCAAAATCTTATTATTGATTTTTCAATTTTTCATTCGTGATTCCACATCTAATTTTCTGTTTATAGTTTTGAATTAATGCATTTATTTAAACCTAAATAGCAATTTTGAAAAGAAAACGATCATAAATCACAAAATAAACCAAATCCATCTTGGAGCTGCCATTTTGAAATATTGAAATTTGATGAAAAATTCATTATCTCCAACCCCAAAATACCATTCTTATAGAATTCGACCATAAATCACGAAGCTCCTCTGCCATCTTCAATTCCTAAATTGCGACAAAAAAGTCATTATCTTCGAACCCTGCCAAAAATGTCTCATAAAGACTGATATAAAATATTTAAGAGAGTTTATGAGATATAACTTGGATAGTGAAACCGCAAATCCGTATAGAGCCATATTCGATATTCATCAGTATTCAAAAGACATTACAGATACATATTCCTTTAATTTTAATGTGTTCTTAGACATACCTGTTATCCGTTTCTATCAGCGATTACTGGAATGGATGCTACATGTTTCTATGAGGTCCTGTAGTTTGAAAATGAATTAGAACGTATGAGATTTCATCGCAGTAACTTGAATATTTAAAAAAATCATTGATATTCTGCGGGGCCTGCCAGCTTGTTCCTGGCACGTTCCATTTCCATATGAAGATTGAAATCCAATGGATTTTATAATTTTATATGCACTCATGCACATAAAGAATAAAGTCATTTTCAAATTAGAAAAAACATGTTAATTACACATTAATTTGTAACAGAAACGAAAAGGAGGTAGATCGGGTAGATCTGTGCAGCCAGTTTTAACACCATCTGTTCCTCGTCTGTATTATCACAACTCTCATCTCACCGTGGTTGGTATTTACTTACTCTGATCCCGCTCTATGAAACGTGGTCTAGGCCGCACCATCTTCCGAGTAGAGGAAGAAGCTCTCCGAGTAGCCGGTTAGAGATTCATTCATTTCATACATTCAGAATTTGTATGAGGATTACCCCTTATACAACGATTCAGACATTCAGAGCTCAAGACATGTGGAAGAACCATGCAGTTCATTCGAAAAGAAACGAAAACTGTTTATCAGCGAATACATTTCACATATGAGGGAAATAATAAGGAAATAAATTCATTCTCGATTACCTGATAATGATAAAAAAAATGATCATTTGCAACTGAAGTCATTTTGAAATATATATCATTATTTGTAAGCGTAGATAACATAACATAGGGTACATTATGATTCTCCTGATGTTTCGAAAATCTGGAGGAATATGATAATAATAATCTATTCGAATAGTTCAGCAATATTCTAGAAAGATTTTCCTGGAATGCTGCATTTCGTTGATCTTGTGTTGATCTTTCTGAAATATTTTTGAAATATTCTGGTATGATATGATAATAATCTATTCGATTTTTCTTAAGAATATTTTGTTTGGAATATTCCATTTGGTTTCGTAATGTTCCTACTGTTGGATCTCATGAAATCTCATAGGATTCGCATAAAATTGGATACGGAATTCCAAATACAGATTGGACCATCAAGTTCTGAACAAACTTTTTTTATACGATATCGAATGAGATTATAAATTGTGTACTTCTACACATAGGTTCTCAAAATTTCGAATGAGGATAAAATATTATTTTGTTTAAAATGGAATACCTCATCGAATCGTGTATATAGTCACTTTGCACTACTACTGCCTAAAACAAACAGTTATACTCTGTATCCTTGTTTTCTTATCGACACTTGCGAATTCTCAGTGATTTTGATTTGCATGAAAACTTATAGGCATCGCATAAATTTAGGTAAGGAATTCCTGATCCCACTTTTTCCACCCAATAAAATTGGATACGGAATTTCTGATACAGATCATCGAATACTGAATCCACTTTCTTCACGATACCAAATAAGATTTGTGAATTTTCACACATTTCTCATACGTTGACAAGCTTGTGAATGAGCATATAATATCGTTGTGATTGAAAGTGGAATACCTCATCGAATCTCGTAGTCCCCTCAAACAACCACTGCCTGATACAAACTCGTATGACATGTATTCGGATATGCTTATAAATTACACCTACTTATAAATCCTCATACATCCTTCCAAAAAGTGTATGTACCAGGAATTACGTACGTGTAGGTTACAAACTTTCCACGTAGATCCTTATGAATTCTCATAATTCGTCTATATTTTTTTATGAGAATATATGTGATATTTTTGGCAGGGAACCCAAAAACCGCACTACATAGGTTATAATCTTCTATAGAACCCGCCCAGAAATCACAAAACTCGTCCGTTCCGCCCGTTTCAAACTCCCAAATTTTAACAGAAATCACGATCTCCTACCCCAAAAACTCCAAAATACCGATTTTGAATCGAATCAGGCATGATTACAAAACTCGTTCGCCATATTGAATTTATTAATTTTGACGAAATATTCATAATCTACGACCCCGAAAACCTCCACGTACCAATTCTGAATCGAGTCAGATACCACCTGTCAAATTTCAAATCGGATGTCTACATGTGAAAATTCAGTTCAAAGATTCCGATACATACATATATCATACAAGTCAAGTTGATATTAAGCGTTTACTGAGAAAAACAAGTATCCCAAAGGAAGTAATTCTGGTCCAATACATTTAAAAAAGTAAACCCTTTAAAAAAATAATGGGATAGACTGTTTAAGTCAGCACTAAATATTTGTGCTGCATGCGTGTCATGTTTTATATGACATTAGCTTTCGTCTGATATTCCTGACGTCGGTAACTATTTCTTCTCACGGTATACTTTTAAATTTACATTCGAAACATTTCCGAAACAGTTCAAACTAGGTATATTATTTTGAACGGTTCATCTTCCAGAGATTTTCAGATTTTGCTTAAATATTTTTTCAATTTTCTCAATCTATCATACAGGGTGTTTCATAATAAATGCGCAGGACTTCCGGATGTGATAGCTCGTTCAAAAATATGAAAAAAAGTTTCTATAAACTTACCCTCTAAAATTCAACATTTTCGAGATACAGGGTGATGAAATTTAAAAAAAAAAATATAGTTTTTTGCGAATATCTCTGGAACCGTTTATCGCACAAAAAACAGATCATGACTGCATTTTCTACTCATAATAGGCTATGTTTTGTGCAGATTTTTTATTCTTTAAAATTCATAATTGGTGAAGATTTTGAAGGGGTAGTGGGTGTTTTTTTCTCCAACTTCTACGCCACTGAAAATAGTATAATTTTGAGCCACCCACTTGAACCGCCAATGTTTTCTACACAAAAAGGTACTCTTGGTCATAAGCTCTAAAGTTGACCGTTTTCAAGAAAAATCAACTTTCATGTTGAAAAACATGGTAAATTTTTTTCCTAATTATTCAAAATTTATTTAAACGATAAAACAAGTAACAAAACCAAACATTAACTTCTTAATTGCAAAATAAAAAAAAAACAATCATACTCAGTTGAATTGTTGGAAATGTCCGCCGTTAGCTTCAATGCACGCAGCAATTTTTCGAGGAAAAAAACATTATTAAACAACATGAAAGTTGATTTTTCTTGAAAACGGTCAAATTTAGAGCTTATGACCAAGAATACTTTTTTTGTGTAGAAAACATTGGCGGTTTATAGAGGAGACTCAAAACTGTACTTTTTCCAGTGGCGTAGAAGTTTGAGAAAAAACACCTACTACCCCTTCAAAATTTTCACCAATTATGAATTTGAAAAAATTAAAAATCCACACAAAACATAGCTTATTATGAGTAGAAAATGCCTACGGAATCTATTTTCTGTGCGATACACGGTTCCAGAGATATTCGCAAAAAACAATTATTTTTTAAAAATTTCAACACCCTGTATCTCGAAAAGGGTGCATTTTAGAGGGTAAGTTAATAGAAACTTTGTTTCATATTTTTGAACGAGCTATCACATCCTGAAGTCCTGCGCATTTATTATGAAACACCCTGTATAATAATTTGAAATATTCGTTCACTTTCAGATTACCACGAAAACAACAGGCTTGAATCTAGATATGTAATTTGGAAGAACGAGCAGCGAATTATTAAATTTGGACCTGCACTTTACGAGAATCGCCAAGATATAAGTAGGGCGGAGTTTCAATTTATTCCGTCTGGAGAACTTGCACTGCCATCTGACGATATACGTTTCTTATTTAGAAGGCTAAAGACCGTTAAGAGGCCGAAATGGCTTCTTAAATCAGTCACTCGGAAGAATCCGAGCAGGTGTGTAGTTATCCCTTTGTGCGTACATCTTTCCCGGGTGACTCACACGACTTTTTGATACTTGTTGAAGTTATCATCGATTTCATCTCACGGTAAATAATTCATTTCTGGCATTCTTATGGAATCTACGGGCCTGCCTTGATTGAAGTGGTTAGAAATTCGTTGGGAACATCAACAAATCCAGAAAGAATTCGTATGCATGCCGCACATTAGCCTAGAGCTTTCATCAAAGCTCGAAGTTAACAAATATTAATACTTCGCTTCGTTCTATGCCTGAGTTCTTGTCAGAATCCATAGCGGATAGAAAGAAAGAAAGAATTTATTCATCATTGAAAATTTCATACATGTATCGTATACAACATGAAACCTTATCAGACTAGTCAAAGAAATACAGATAATATAAATATTAAAAATGTAGTTAAAATTACAATAAAAACACCAAAAGATTACACTTACTAACAGATTAAAATCATGTATAGAGAACCACTACATCACCTAGCTGTGAGATACTCTTCCATCGAATAAAATGTATTTTCACATAGATAATTGAATAATGTTGTTTTGAATATCTTGAAATTCTTTATTTCGCCAAAAACCCTATTGAAATGATTATAACATATAATTCCTTGATATATTGGAGAGTTCTGCCCAACACTGAGCCTAGAAAATGGTAATCGAATGTCATTATTATGTCGTGTATTGTGATCATGAACTTCAATACTTTTGACGTAACTATCTTGTTGTTTTCTGATATTCATAATCAAAAGATATATATATATATAAAGAGACGGTAAAGTAGGAATTGACAATGACTTCATTTCGAACACCCATCATGCATCTTATAATTTTCTTCTGAGCAATGAATACTTTATCAATATATGATGAACTACCCCAGAAAATCAAGCCGTATGCAAGTGCTGACAACACCAGACCATGATATGCCATTCTGAGAACATCTGAAGATACAGTGCCTTTCAGCTGTCTGATGATAAAATTGATGCTACTTAATTTCCTAACCAGAATTTCGATATGATTTCTCCAAGTCAATTTCTCATCAACTGTTACACCTAGAAATGTTATACTCGAAACTTGTTCAATTGATTCATGATTTATTTTGATAAGAGGGCTTGCATTACAACTGATGTTTTTCTGTTGAAAAAGCATAAAGTATGTTTTGGAATTATTCAGAATCAATCCATTATTCAGACACCAGTCGAAGAATTCCTCAGCACAAACGTTACTTAGTTGAATGGTCTTGCCTAGATTATCTTGTGATATTGTATGGTTTGTATCGTCAGCATAAATTATGGTATTTTGTGGCGAACTACATGATAAACTCATGTCGTTAACGAATATGATAAAAAACAGTGGACCAAGAATTGACCCTTGGGGTACGCCCATAGAAACAGTGGTTGGATCTGATTTATATGAATTTATGGTGACAATCTGGCTCCTGTTTTGTAAATAAGAAGCAATCCAGCTATTCGCTACTCCACGAACTCCAATGCGATATAATTTTTGAATGAGAAGCTCATGATTTACAGTATCAAATGCTCTACTGAGATGAAAATATAGAGCGATAGGATATTCCTTATTGTTCAAGCTAGAATAAATTGCCTCACACAATTCATTTATAGCCGATTCCGTAGATCTTCCATTTCGAAATCCATGTTGACATCCATTTAACAATTTATTGTTTTCCAAGAAATTCTTGAGACGGAAATTAAAGCAATAATCGAACACTTTTGCGAATTGACTTTGTAAACATACAATTCTGTAATTGTTAATATCTTCCTTAGAGCCCTTTTTTTATATATCGGTACTGATTTTGAAACTTTCAGTCTGTCCGGATATTTTCCTGCAGTGAATGATTCATTGATTATGTGACACAAAGGCAAAGATGATCACTAACAGCTTTTAAGCACTTACCATTTATTTCGTCTATTCCAGCAGCTGCTTTTGAACAAACTTTATGTATTGTTTTTTTTATCTCAAATGGAGATGTGGGAGTCATGAAAAAAGTAACATTCGAGAACTGTTCTAATTTTATCGCATTGAAATTAGGGTTTATGCTTTGTATATTCATGAAAGCTTTCTGGAATTTATCACATATCACGGATTGATTTGTAATAGTTTGATTGTCTATAATAATTTTGCCCATCTCATTACTTGATCCACTGTTTCTCATCTCGTTTATGATTTTCCAACTCTCTTTCGAGATGTTATCCGCATTATTAATTCTTTCGTTGTTATAGTTAGCTTTTGAGTGCTTCACCCTCTGTTTATATGTATACTTCAACTGTTTATACCTATTTTTAATTATCTCATTTCCAGTATCCTTGTATATTTTTGTCATATCAACTAACATTTGATGCATTTGCTTCAATTCGACCGAGAACCATGGCTTGTCAGATTTTCTACATTTAACTGTAGTAACAGGAAAAGCCACATTGAAATAATACAAGACTAGTTCATAAAAAGCATTAAATTTTTGATCCAGTGACTCAGATTCATACACTTCAGCCCAATTTTCTGAACCCAAAATATCTCTGAATGAATTAAGATTATTGAGAGAAAAATGTCGCTTCTTTGTATATTCAGTCCTACATCTGTCTTTTTGTAGCTCAAAACAACATTGTTGAAATGTGTGATCCGATAAATGAGTATCTTCTACAATTATGGATAACAGTTTCGTATTTGAAAAAATCACATCAATCCCAGAAGATGTGGTATGTGTTACACGTGTGGGTTGGTCAATATGATTTGTCATACCAAACTCACTAAATAGGTTAATTATTTCCATTGTTTCCCTACTATTATGTTTTAAACAATCCACATTAATGTCACCGCATACAATATAATAATATTCTTTTTGGTAAATGTTGTTCATCAGATCATACATTTTATCCCTGAAAATATCAATATTACTTTTTGGAGTTCTATATGCAGTTATTATGAACAGTTTAGATTTACCATCTAGAACGTCTAATAAAGCTATACTAATTTCGAAATGTTTCTCTATACAATTTTCGTATTTTAAATGTTTGACTGAAATATCATTTTTAGTATAAATACTCCACGATCAAATTCTTTACGAGAAAAGCTACTTATCAGTTTGTAACCAGGAAAAAGTACATTTTCAATTTCATCGCTTTTTAACCAATGTTCACTCAAACAAACTATATCTGGATCATTGCTCTCAAATAAAATGTCTAAACTTAATAACTTGTTAGATAACCCCTGTATATTGAAATGTAAAAGATTTATTCCCCTTGATTGCTTCATACCACCGTTCGTTGTTCGCTGGTGTTCATCGGCGTTTCCAGAAAAGAATTTGGTCGTGCCACTTCCACTTCTCCATTCATGACATCACGAATATTGTATTTTTCATAATATAATTTGAAATTGAATCTTTTAAATCCAATTCCTCTTGGCCAAAAATTTGGTTCATAGAATCTACTCTTCCACTCAAAATCCGCTGCTACCATAATTTGTTTATACCTACTTCCCTCATTTGTCCTCAATTCTTTCACACTAAAATCTTTATCCAGTTTCCCAGTTTGTTTTTTCAAATATTCTAATATATGTTTTTCATTTACATCTTTTTGAACTCTGTGTAGAAACATCAAAACTCTTGGGTTCTCACTCTTGAAATTACCTTCGCTGTCTTCTCCTTGTCCTCTGAGGTTCTTGAATGATTTTCTTTTGTTTTTTACTTTTTCCAGTCTTGTTCAGAATCTCCGTGTTCGTCTTCATTTAAATCATTATTCAATTGTATTATTTCATTTGCTATTTTTCGTTGTTCATCTTCTAAATTGGACAAGTTCTCATTATTTATTTTTACACTTGGAATTTTTGCATCATCCTGTATTATAGGACATGTTTGTTTACTAGTACCTGGATTTCGCCGATCCATATTTATTTTGAGCTTTTTCTTATCTCCAGTGTTTTTGTCCACTGTGGGTATTTGATGGGCCTCTGGTTTTTTTAATGTTTCGAGTTTTTCTTCCAACAACTTTTTATTTTCTTGCAGGAGAATGATGTTATGTTCTAAGATTTTGTGTTTACTTTCTGCTTCATATAACATTTTCCGTAGCATATTGTTTTCAAATAATATCCTCTGTACATCTATATCGTCTTCATTTTGTATGGAATGGTTTCCTTTTTTTAGGGAATAGATATTGGGACTCAAATTTTCTTCTTCATTACCGCTTTTTTCAATACATAAAGTTGGATTTTCACAACAAACTTTTCTTTGGGAACAGCTGTTATGAAACACTGCTTCACATGTTGAACACTTAACTTTTTTTGTCACTTTTTTACCACAATAACTGCATATTTTATTCAGACCATTTAAAATAACGTCCGACTCGGCCATCTGAAATATAACATCATAGTGTTCCATCTTTCCATCTTTAAATTCTGAATCCAAGAATAATCAGTAGCTGCTATATGGGAACTATAAATTTTGCTTCAATGTCGACGCTTCGGGTTTAAAGACTGAGCTAGCTGGAAGAAGGAATAAAAGTCAATAATATTTCCGAAATCTGAGCATTGGCAGATGTTGACATAAACTTAACCTTTTCCGGGAACACATCCTTCTCTTGGTTTACTCGTTACCTTTTCGTGACGTACCTGTTCAACAATTCTGATGGTTTCTTGAACGTCCAACATGATATCTATTAGTGTTGTGAAATCTATAAAAAAAACAGTGGTTCAAGTTGAGTCTGAAATAGGCGCAATAATTTTTCCAGAGTGACCACCAACTTTGATAGAAATTTTCTGACCTTCAGATTTACAAGGTTTTCAAAAATAATTCATCTCGTTTACGATCTCAATGTTGTAATTCCCAATCTTTCCTGCTGATGCTGATGGAATATCCTGAAATATCCCCTTTGATCAACTTTAGGGTATACATCTGATGACAGAGATGCATCATCTAAAAACACGAATTCATCGTTATTTTCGCAGAGTTAAGGGCGTTATGAAGCTTAATAACTTCACAACCTTCGAAATGATTGACAGTTACACAAGAAACTACTGCAAATTTTATGATATTTTATTATTTTTATTATCACCAGTTGCTTTTTAATAATAATGGTGATCACAAAAGATCATTTATATCAAGACATTGATGATAACAGATCCGTAGAAGAAAAAATTGACGAATATTTTAGGAAATTGTACAATAAACAAGAACATGTTGTCGCTTACCTCATTGCTATTATCGTTATCATTCTGCATTTGTATGCTTTGAGCACTTTGCATGTTAGTGGATACCATCCATCGACCAAACACGAGAATAGTAATAGAAAATAGACACAAATTACGCGTTACTCGCCAACATGTACAGAAAAGGGCAGATTGTAGGTGCCACAGAACCGACAGAAGGATACGAGACACAGATCGTAGAACCTCTATCCAACCGTGACTCAAGGGTACGCCCAAGTCAATTTTTCCTTTGAGTTTGTTATCTTTCAGTAATATTTATTCCTGTATGTTTCATTTCGAATCTCTCCATTCTGCCAGCCTACTCTCACGGAACAGCCAAAGAAAATTTTAAGATTGTAGTTTGTATCATTTCAATTATTATATTCATTCCTTTATATAACTATTGGAACAACTACATAATGTTTTAAATAAAATATAGCAGGTAGATTGCGTTCATGAAGTTCCAGCTATATTATTCAATAAACATTACATTTGATAGTTCATGTAATATTGTGGAAATATTTGTTCAAATAACTTTGTACAATAATTCCAGACAAACATTCAATCAATATTACCATTTTCACTAATTGATATTGCAATGTTGCAGTAACTTATGCAGAATAATGTTTCGTTTGCTATATTGCTGAAACTTAAAAACAATTTTGCAAAGATATCCTTGTACAGGTAAGCTGAAAACTATGTTTCTGCAATGATAGGTATTGTTTCGTGTTTAGTGGGATAGGCTCTTGTAACCCCGTCAAATGAAATAAAAACACCTACTGAATGGGATGCCGATTACTTCCGTTATTCATCTTTACCACTCTATCGATTTAGTTCTCGAATTCGTAGTAGTTTCAGAAATAAAGAAAATACTGTTCAGGTCTCTCCTTATTGCTCGCCCTGTGCGCTTTAGCAGTGCTTGAAATTCCATCACTCTGTATCTTTTCTATTTCAAAAACCGATCTAACCATTTTGTTCTCGAAGTCGTGGTAGTTTTCGAAATATTATTAATTCTGTTCAGGTTTCTCCTTATTGCTCGCCCTGACGTTTTAGCAGGGCATGACATCCTACCACACTATATTTTTCATTTCAATTGAATAATAATAATAATAACAATAATGTTTATTTGCCAAGAGTTATAACATATATAAAAAATATAGTGGGCAAGTAAACAAAGCAATCACTGAAGCAGCTTGGAGTTAGCCGCTTGTTTGTGATACTGCGCCTATTAAATGAAATAGTAAATGTATAATTTATACTAACCTAAACAACACAATATTGAATATATAAAAATTAATATTAGTTAAATACACATATATTACAGTACATACAGGGTGTTAATTAAGTACGTTGACAAACTTCGGGAGGTGATTCTTTGAAGGTTTTCAGGACGAAAAGTTCATATAAACATATGTCCCAAACGGCTTGGTTTTCGAGATACAGGGCGATAAAAATACATTTTTTTCAAGATTTTTTAGAGTTAACTTCAACATTTTCGACAATAATCAGTTCAAATTAGGCAAGTACAATCCATTCAATAGGGCGCACGATACAAAATAATGCATTTCTTAAATAATTCACAAGGTCCTCCTTTTTTCAGAGTCAAGCTTTGTTCAACCCTTCAGAATTTTTTTTCCGCCGCCACTGACATATTATGAGAAAGGAATAATCAATGTTGTTTCATTTAACATCTTTTCGATATCTTGCATTTTTTCATTTACTTGTACGGTTCAGGGGCTATAATGAAAATATTAATTTAAACATTTTCCAGTGTGGCATAACATTAGAAAATTTGAAAATTAAACATTTTCAATTATTGTAAATTGATGGAAATATTTTTTCGGAATTAGAAAAATCTACGATGAATAAAAATTATACAATAAAAAATATAAAGACAAGCTTTTATACAAATGCACTGAAAATGAAAAAATAATTTGTTTCGTTTTTTGTAGGTTATTCTGTGAGTATCAAAATCTTTCTGTACAAGATTACCTAGATCAAACAATGAAATGAATTATTTTTTCCTTTTCAGTGTATTGTATAAAAACTTTAAAATGTTTTCTTTTTATAATTTTCATTTTTAACATTTTAGTTTATTTTTTATGTGAAACTGAAAATCTCCAACCCAAAAACCATCACATACCAATTTTGAACAGAATCGGATCATAATCACAAAAATCGTCCGCCATATTGGAGCCGCCATTTTGTTTTTTAACAAACATTTTTTTAATGCATTGTCACCGGAATTACGGAAACCTGCCAAATTTCAAATTAATCGGAGTATTAGAAGTGGGTCAAATTCAACTTTTATTAAATTGTTTGTTAGTTAGTTACAAGTGAAGCTAAATAAAAGCTTGTTATTGTGAAGATGTGATTTCTTTTTGTGATATTTAACAGAAAACTACTATCTCCCCGTCACTGCGGTACGCTGGATATTAAACTAGATCTGACAGATATTGGGAAAACCTTAACTTTCAACCTGAAGATTCTGATGATAAAAATGTGCATTTTCATTGAGATATTTGATTAAAAATGTTTTTACCCATCAGTCTTGATAGAGAACTCATACAAATTTTTTGTTATTTTAAAAAAAGATATTTTTTAGTTTTCAATTGAACGTTTCCTTTTCAACATAAAAAACTTCCGAAAGGTAATCCTGTAATGGAAGATAGTTAATAGGGTTTATCTAATAGTCGCAGATCATTACACATTTGATTTTCATTTATGAATCTCTGGTCATAACTCCGAAAAACTAAATCAAACAAATTTTTGTTTCCGTACGGAGTACATTATTTTATCAGAAATTTCGGTTTGTTTTTTCTTCTGCAGTAACGCAGAAATTTTGTAATCAATTTGAATTCATAAAAATAGCAAAGTGGGCTTTGATATTAATTCATTTATTTAAATATCAACAACTTGATAGTTATCGAAAGTTGAGAAACTGTCTCATTGTTAATTCTTCATTAGTGCAAGCTATAAACCAGATTCATTCAATATTCCTTTGGATAAAATGGTTGAATATACAAATTCAGAAATGGCAGACATGCACTTAATGTATGGAATGGCTGATGGTAACGCTCGTGCCGCCAGACGAATGTATCTAGAAAAATTTCCACATCGTCATATTCCCAGCACACAAATGTTCATCAATATTCACTCCCGTCTTCGTGAAACGGGTACTTTCAAGAGGTCTGCTGTTCTCATAGGAAGACCCAGGAGAGTTAGAACAGTTCAGATAGAAGAAGCTGTACTTAACGAAATTGAGCAGCATCCAGACACCAGTACAAGACAAATTGCGGCACAGTTTAACGTAACCCATGTATTGGTATGGCAAATTTTAAAAGAGCAACAACTTTATCCCTATCACATACAGCGTGTTCAAGCTCTTCTGCCAAGGGATTTTCCAAAGAGATTAACTTTTTGCACTTGGATTCGAAATAAATTGTTGGAAAATCCATGGTTTTTATCTCAAGTGTTATTCACCGATTAGGCATGCTTTTCCCGTAAAGCCATTATTAATTTTCACAACAATCATATGTGGGCTGATGAAAACCCACACGCCGTGATTGAAAACCATTTTCAAGAGACGTTTTCTGTGAATGTTTGGGTTGGAATTGTAGGGAATTTCCTTATCGGGCCACATTTTCTGCCTCATAGACTCAATGGAGACCATTATCGACATTTTCTTGAATTCATCTTACCTGGACTCCTAGAAGAGATCCCACTGAGGGAAAGAATTGGAATTTGGTTTATGCATGATGGTGCTCCAGTACACTTCAGATTGGTTGCACGCCAATATTTAGAAGAGAATTATTCTTATCGCTGGATTGGGCGTGGTGGGCCACAACTTTGGCCACCAAGGTCACCCGATATGAATCCACTTGATTTTTTCCTCTGGGGGCACCTTAAATCATTAGTGTACCGAACTCCAGTTCAAAGTGAAGAAGACCTGAGGAATCGCATACAGGAGTCATGCGGAATTATAAGAAACACTCCTGGTATTTTTGAGCGTGTCCGCCAGTCTATGGTTAGGCGCATAAACGCATGCATTGAAGTTGGCGGTGGCCATTTCCAGCAGCTGCTCTGACATATCAATTTCAATAATGGTCCTTTTCTGAACTTAATTTTATTCCTAGGGAATTTATGTTACTTTGCTCTAGTATTTGATAATAAAGTTATTCACTATTGAAAATGTCCAAAATGTGCAATACATATTCAACCTGAGTTATGGTAAAAAATGTATGGGAGCTCCATAACATTACATTTTCTCTACACGAGCAGAAAATAGCTATTTGTGTAATGAGAACAAAATGACGTATTGCGTCACGCGCTAATCTTTGGAGAGTGGCAATGACACTTCGAGAAATGAATTATTTTATATCATACGCAGTATTGAATGGATTGTACTTGTCCAATTTTAACTAATTTGGATCGATTATTGTCGAAAATTTCGTAGTAAACTCCAAAAACTCCTAAAAAATGTATTTTGATCACCCTGTACTTCGAAAACCAAGCCGCTTGGGACATGTTTATATGAACTTTTCATTTCGAAACCTTTCAAAGAATCACCCTTCAAGTTTGTTAGACTATTTGCTTCTCAAATTTCTTTATGTTATGCGTTACTGGAAAATGTTTGCGTTAATATTTTCATTGTAACTCCTGAACCATACAAGTAAATGAAAAACATCAGGAGAGCAAAAAGATGTTAAATAAAACAACATTCATTATTCCTTTCTCATAATATGTCAGTGGCGGCGGAAAAAAAAATTCTGAAGGGTTGAACAAAGCTTGACTCTGAAAAAAGGAGGACCCTGTGAATTATTTGAGAAATGCATTATTTTGTATCGTGCGTACTATTGAATGGATTGTACTTGCCTAATTTGAACTGATTATTGTAGAAAATGTCGAAGTTAACTCTAAAAAATCTTGAAAAAAATGTATTTTTATCACCCTGTATCTCGAAAACCAAGCCGTTTGGGACATATGTTTATATGAACATTTCGTCCTGAACACCTTCAAAGAATCACCTCCCGAAGTTTGTCAACGTACTTAATTAACACCCTGTATATTATATTGATTAAATCATGAAATAAGATAAGTAAATAAATAAAAGCAGGAATTGAATACATAGCGGTTTCAACAATTTAAATTTTGAATCTATTAATCACCAATGTCTCATGTGTCATGAGTCAGTTAGGAATATTTTGTGTCACAAAATCTTCAAAGGTTGATCTCTCATTATTCATAATCCACATTTTAATTTTTTTCTTGAATAATTCTTTACTTTTGATATTTTTTATTTCGATGGGAAGCATTTGAAAAAGTTGTGGTCCCAAATAAGAAGCATTTCGTTGACCGATAGCTTTTTCACAACGTGGTGTATTCAGAAAGTGTTTTTTATTTCTTGTACTGAAAATCTATTAATTTCGTTCTCGAACTGGTAGTTTTTTCGGAAATAAAATAATTTTTTCAGGTTTCTTCTTAAGGTGCGTACAGACATATAACAAAACTTCGTATCGTAACGCCGACGCTTAACAAGTCTGGACGGAACTGCGTAATAGCGTAACACCGTAACATCGACGCGTCCCATCGGTTGTCGGTTTTTGACGCCTCATCAAAGAAATGATACGCATTGATGTTGCACCAATTGTTCGCATGTCTGGACAGATCTGCGTTACGCGTTTGCGATTTATTTTTCGTTACATTAATTCAGTTGAAGACATTGCTATTAGGTATGGAGTGGACGGAAGAATCTACCATTGATTTGATGAATAGTTATAATAATAAAGAGATTTTGTGATATACAAAACATCCCAAATATTACAATAAAATAAAGAAGCATGATGCTTGTATGGGGCATCCTGGTAGAATTTTGGTAAAGTCCACTAGTTGCCTGAAGTTTTAAATCCAACAGAAAAGTATCTTTACTGTACACACTCTAGTGTACATCTGAGTCTACTTTCTTTCTGCACTTGTTTTTTGTTTTACGAAGTAGTGCATGTATATGAGGCTGCTGCAGCAACCTCCATTCCGTTATTAAATTGCACACAAGAAAAATTCAGGTTCTGTTTTGGTACAGACGGAACGGCAGAATGTTCCGTTTATGAGATATGCCACGATGTATTGATACGCTATATTGCTGACATACCGTATCTTCGATGCGTATCAAACAATTGTTGCGCGTCGGTGATACGATATGAAGTTTTGTTTTATGTCTGTACGCACCTTTATATTGCTCACCCTGTTCGCTCAAGCACCTCTCAAAATTACATCACACTGTGTAATACCCATTCCTCATGCCATCCTTTCTATTTTTTTCTCGAACTCGTAGTAGTTTCGGAAATAATCATTCTTTTCAGGTTTCTGTATGTTTAATATTCATTCCTTATGGCATTCTTTCAATTTTGATTTCGAACTTGAAGTTGTTATCGTAATAATGGAAATTTTGTTCAGTTATCTCATTAAGGCTCGCTGTGTACGCTTTGCTGGTGCTTACATTTTTGGATTTCGTCAACGCACTAGGAAACAATAAATTACTCACCTCGAACTTCCGACACATCCTGAAATTCCGTCACACGGTATAATGATAAAATCAGATTATGTTAAAAACAGACCTCTTGTTTATCTTTTTTTTATGCACTGTCGCTGACGATAGGAATATTCCTGTATAGATTCCCAACTTCACCACCCTGTATTATTCAAACAATTTGACATGATATTGTTACGTTTTATCAAGAAAATTCATTCTGACAGTTGATGAAATATATTGATGATTGTACCTATAATCCAGTCAAGATATAGATCCGTGCTTGCAAAAGGTCCGGTTATTCTGAATTTTTCATATGTTGGAATGGTAAAATTCCTTTAACCGGGCGCTACAAGTTATCAAAACATTTTTCTTGGGACGTAGTTTGAACTCCTGAAAAAAAATCCAAATGAAATTTTTGGTGGTCTCAGGTAATTTCGGAGATACGGGTCTTTATTTCAATGATAACTGGCATTTTCTAGTACACGTTTCTTCCTTGAAAAAAACACACTCAATTGCCTCCTTATTTTCACCAGCACAATATACACACCCTAATTCACCAGTTTTACATATTTTTTTTTTTAATTGAAAACAGTTTTTCATCAATAAATTCTAGCTTCTTTTAGCAATAACAAAATCAACAAATTCATGCTGTTTTGTCAAGTGAATATCTGACATGTCAGGTGTCAGGTTGGTAACTTGGAAATAACTTTTCAAAATAATGGAAATAACGGAAGGGCGAAGCAAATTTTGCGACATTGCCAATGTGATTCCATAAAAATGAGTACGAAAAATTAGTTTATATAACCACTACATTTTCCAATAAACACTTTAACTGCACATTTGAAACAATGGTCCTTATAATGTTTCTAAATGACTAGCAAAATTTAAAGGACGAGACAGATCACGGATATGTGCACAAACATAATATGAATACACGCGCACAAATATACAAAGATCACTTTTTACATAAAATAACCTACTTTAATGACTATAACTTAACCCGACCGCCCCAATCTTATGCAAACCTAACCTAGCTTATAGACTGGGAGATGATGACAGATTTCAGGTGATGACTTTCTAATTTATGCCTTTGAGAGCAGTGAAAGACATGAACATTCTGACCAAAATGATGAAAAATTTGAGTGGTCGCCGCGTGGCATTCATTTAAAAAATTCAATTCCGGCACATAACCTCACTTCAACATCCGCGAACCTTATGCCTCTTTTCTATGGAACATTCATGATGGAAACTTCCATAATTTTAATTGGCAGCAACCTGAAAATAGTCTTAATATTTTTTAAAAATTTCACAAGTTTTCGCCATCATTTGGCCACGTGCCTATCATTTTTTCGCAGCTATTGTCTATCTTAACATGCCGTTGGTGTACATGGCAGCGGCGATAAAATCGTCCCAAAAGCCGGCGACCGCTCAAATTTTTCATCATTCTTGTCAGAATTTTCATATCTTTCACTGGTCTCAGAGGCATAAATGAGAAAATCGTCAAATGAAATCTGTTACCATCTCCCAGTCTATTGCCCGACCATACAATGGTTAGGTTGCGCCTTTCTCTGTCTGTTTGCGCACATACCAAAAATGAATGTTTGTAATCGGACAGGTTTATTTAAGTGATTGTTTCTTCTCAAAAATGCCTCTTACATGCTCTGTCTATTTAAAAATATCTTTTGTGCATTCAAAATATCAATCTCAAGATTTTCTTTTCAATGTTATTCGGCACAAACGAGCGTTTAGGGCTATTATTCAAAAACATTATGTAGATTAATACCTGCATGGATCGGATACCATGGAAGATGCTATAAAATTAATAAATTTTTTATGTTTACAGTAAGGGAGGATTCGAAATATCATTTGTAATTTCTAAGAGGTTTTGCATAGAATACCACGGCACCTTAGAACAAATACCTACCAATGTTCCAGAAGTCGACAAACATATTCATGGCGAAAGAGTTCTAGGCATGATTTGGAATTCCACCAAAGACATTTTCAGTTTCAATCTCGAATTCCATAGGATTCCCGCAGATACACTATGTATGATCCTCTCGGGCTTTTATCTATAATCACAATAATAGTGAGAATGCTTCATCAGAATATTAATACAATAAATTGAATAATTTTAGTCACATAGAGGTATAATGAGTTGAGAAATGTGATAAATACATACCATATACTTTAACGTACCTTTTACTTAAGTAAAAGCCACGTCAACGGTGCTAACGGCAGCTCTTCGTCGGTGGCATTAGGTCAAGGGTGATTGCTATTATTTTTTTTTTTTTTTTATTTTTGAAATTGATATAAACAATGTTAAATTTAATTGGACGCCACTGATTTTTTTTAGTGGATGTTCGCTAGGGGAATTTGATCAGAACCTGAAAAGTGGAGAGTGATTACAACAAAGAAATAAAAAAAATTATACCCTTTTAAAAACTTTAATCAGCCAAATCGTCGTTTTGAATAATATGAATGTGAATATCTATTGTAGTACGTTTTTACCAATATATAAATGACTTTCAACTATACATACCACATTAAATGTACATAAAATGCTCTAACTGAAAATATTTCGTAATAGACCCACTTGAAATTGCTTTCAAATATGTTTCAGTATCGAAAATGAAAATCAAACTTACCTAAGAGGATTTAACCCAGAAATTCATGAATTTTTGGTACGGTTTACCTGTGGTAGTGTATCTAAATATGGCTTTTCAAATAGGGTCTGAACATTACCATAATTATGTTGTTATAAAACTCAAATCGTTGTTTGATATTTCAGTAAATTGCGATATAGTAATTAAAATTGAAATTATGTTTATAACTGGCCTGTCATCCTATAGTTATTGTTTTCTTGAACTGGACAGATATCGAATCAGCTGATTTGGAACGTGGAGGAACATGAACAGGACATCACATAGAGAAAGCAAAGTCTCCTTCGTTATTCGACATCCCCCATCGACTATTTTTGTCTCAAAAAAATGCTGGAAGCCTCGTGCCTACAGGACATAGGGGATCACATAACAATGTATTGTATTTTCTCCAAAAAGAACATAGCCTCGCCAGACAACGTAGCTTCACCAAAAATAATGTAGTTTCACCAGGAAATGTAGCCGCTTCAAAGGAAAAGTTACTTCACTAGGAAAGGTAGCCGCTCCAAAGGACCCTACAATAATGAACGAAGGTTCATTACAGTGAAATCACCAGATTGCAATGCAACCTTTAGAACAGATAAAATTAAATCTGATTTACTCACCTCACATCAACAGAGAGGGTTGCTAAGCTAACAAATCAGCATGTGATGACTATAAAAATGGTTTTGCTAGTTCAAAACATATAACTCGAATCTGATAAATACATCAATGCATCACCCTTTTGGTTATAAATCCAAATCAATGCGAAATGGCAACCAAGCACATAAACCAATCGTGATGTCTGCAGATTCAACAGAGCTTGTTCATCGACCCATCGTTTGCCCTTATTCAAAGTCACCAAAAAATGGACCAAAATGGACGTTCCCCGTCGTGTCTACAGGTCGTGCGTGCGTCGGACTTATCCATAGTGCGCAAGTCCCTTATCCAATCGACATATCGCTCGATATTGTCAAATACGGCAACGAAGTCTCAGAACAAAAGAATTTTAGGTATTCTGTGTGGGATCTCGGAGAGAATCTTTGGAAAGAGATGGACGATATCACTTGATCAATGAATATTAGAAATATAGAAGAAATTATGAACCTGATTATTTAGCATCCCAACCTAACAATTTATAAATGAATAAATATAGTACTATTTCTATAATACTAAATATAGGAATACATTCTCATGGGAATTGTCTAACACCTTATCAAAAATTTATCATAAATTATATTTATTCAACAGACTGTTTAGGTTAGAGGTGGTTCGCTGAATACAGGGAGAGACAATAATACTTTATAAGTGTTCGCATGAAATGAATCAACCACTTATATTGATTCATGATTTTGAAATAATTATGTATTATACTGTCTACCCTTATGATATTATAGCATAGGATGTAACATACAGTAACGTTTTCAATACAAATGCTGTGAGAGAAAATAAAAACGTTACAATACCTTACCAAGTAAAGGTAGTCCAGATGAAATAACAGCCGAAATCCTGAAAAAAATATATGGTAGCGTCGAAAAACCGTTTTTGAATCTAGTTAATACCTTACTATTAAGGAGCAAGCTTCCATCGGCCCTTAAGCTGTCAAAAGTTATACCCATACCTAAGGTCGCCAACTCTAATAAAGCTAGTGATTTGAGACCAATAAATATGTTAGCAACACTAGAAAAATCAATCGAAAGAATAGTTTATGAACAACTCACAACACATATATCAGAAATAGCTATTTGTGTATTTAGAGCGCAAAGTGATTGGTTGCCGCTCGACAAAGAGAGTTACCGAGCCACGCGAAGCGAAGCGCGGTAATCTTTGGCGCGGCAATGACACTTTGTGCTCGAAATACACACATGATTTTTTCTACAAACGCAGCTTTCAGACATAGAAACGATAGACACCTATGAGAAAATTTACATTCAATAGTAATCACAAATGTATAAGCTATCTAAATATCCAATAATTTACATCACTAACGGAAATACGAGAAAAAATTTGCCTAAAAAATACCGAAGCCCGAGATCGAACTCACGCCAAGATTGAAAACCCAGTTTATAAGCATCTTCAACCACCGCACCACCGCAGTTCCTCAGAATGCTTTGAATTTCTTATGTTCACTTTCCATCGTGCAAGAATATGTTCGTTTTCAACAAAAGCTAGGGAGATCGAGCGCTTTTTCAATATTCTCGCTCTAGAGCTTAAAAGCTGTCACAAAATGACATTCCTCGGAAAATGTCAACTTTGCTGGGATCTGATAGCGTCATAGGCTACTTTGGTAAGCGGTAGTAGAAAAATTATATTTTCAAATCAGTCAGGTTTTAGAATAGGCCACAGCTGTGAAACTGCTGTGCAAAATGTTCCATTTGACTGGAAGGAAAACTATTGGAGCTGTATTCTTGGACATCCAATGCGCATTCGAAACAATTGACAGGGCCAAATTAATTATCAAACTAGAGATGTATAGTATAACTGGAAAAACACTCGATTGACTCACTGATTACTTACAGAACAGAAAACAGGTAACTGAAATTAACGACACTATATCAAATAAAGTCATAAATAATAACGGCGTACCTCAAGGAAGTACATTTGGACCATTGATATTCCTGCTGATATTAATATTGTTCACTCGGTTGAAAACTGTCAAATTCATTTGTTTGCCGATGACATGATTGTATTTCTGTTCTGAAGATATACAAACTCTAACAGATACACTCGACGCGGAGCTGGAAAATATTTTACAATTATGTAATGCTAGTTTGTTAAAGCTTAATGCAAAAAAAAACTAGATTCATGCTGGTTAGCGACCACAAAAAGTATGCGGAGTTCGCGGATAATAATCATATGATTACAATTGGAGGAGGTGGAAATGGTGGAATAAATTAAATACTTGGGTATTATATTCGATAGAAATTTAACGTTCAAAGCATACATTAACAATAAAATATCAAGAAACGTAAACTTCTAGTTCAAAGTGGCACCATATTTAACACCTTGATCGAGAAAAACAGTATATAATACGGTAATAATGCCCCATTTCACTTTTGCTTCGTCTATACTGTACCTGGCAAATAAAAATGAGATGCAGAAACTGCAAATTGAAGGCATGAGAATTATATTGAATGTTTCAAGAGATATGTTCATCAAGTCCATGTTGCGTACATTGAATTGGCTCTTGATACAACATTACTTGGAATACCACCTAGTAAATAGACTACTGAACCTGGTGAAAAACACAGGCCTATTCAACTAGGAACCACTGATGACAGAACGATACAATAGACCCCAGCTGGTCTCAGTGTTAAGGTAAAAAACATTGTCGACACTACTTTTCATGATACCATTAATTTAAAAAATCAATTAATTAATCCAATATGATACCTACTAGGGATGGTGCTGGATGCATTCATCAGTATTTATGTTAAAAATTCCCAACCAAAGCTGGAGTGGTTTATCGATTTAAATGACGAGTGGCAAGAACATGAAACCTGTACGTAGGGTTTCCCCCATTTAAATTGAAAATATAAAATTTCAGCTATGGTATGGACTTGTCGATGAATATACCTATTGTGTAAGTTAAAGCAGAAGACTGAATTAATTGACCCATTTTTTCAATATTAAAACTTTGTTCTTAAGTAGTACTTTGTGCGGAATTTAATTAATAGAGTTTGATATTTATAGGATAAACATCAAAGCTGGATAGAGTCGTGCGGTAAAATACCATTGGAACATTTGTCAGTTCAAGATATTTTCCACCAGAGCATAATGGCCCTTTGCCGAGGAATGGAGCGCTGACTGCTTTATTAGTTTACAAGAAATCATCTTAAATTCTATCACAACAATACCATGATTAACTGGGAGACTTATTAATGTAAAAGTCAAAATATACTTCATTGTCAGAAGTTTCACTACCTATATTATAGAGAAAGCTTCATTAACTAGATAATAAAATATTAGTAGTTATTCATACAACAAGTACAAAAAGTAGGTGTTTATTGCTCTCAACGTGAAATTGTCCGACGAGACCGTCAGGCCCAGTTGGACAACACGTCGGGTGCAATAAACAATTTTTGCTCGAGTTGCATACCATATTTTTTCTACGTTTGTGCAAAAACCAAAAACTGTTTCATTTAGGTGGTACTGAAATGTAAGACATTCTTTGTTCAAATATAGCTGCTAAAAGTAATATAATAATATTCAAAGAAACAAATATAAACGTAATACAATCTCATAGAAAATGGGCTAAATATGGCGTCTATTTGACTTTTATGTTTTTCATGACAGAACGCTGTAGCAGAATGATAGAGTCAAAGTAAAAATATACTTTAAGGTCAGAAGATTTTCAACTCATCGACAAACCTTTCAAGTATAAATATGTAAATTGAAATAGGTATGTATCATATAATTGAATCAGATCAATTGTGAGCTGTATTACATCCAGACCTTTTTCAGTGCGACTTAAAATAATACGAATATTAATTGAAAGATTTATTTCGTGTAGAGAAAATTCGATTCCTGATATGGTTTCTGTGGGTATTTCTACCTTCCACGGAAAATGAAAAAATGTGAATTCAATAAAATCTATACAAGTGTAGAAGGGCAAATTTTATTTATTTGTTTATTTATATTTTTATTGAATCAATAAATATGTAAATTACTGTGTTTACAAGAACGGTTTGGAAAAAATTATTCAATTTTTGTCAGTAACTTTAGCGTATTCTTAATTTGACCATCTGATAAAATAGATTTAAAATAACTAAAAAACATGTCTCTTTTGTAAAAAAACGTTGATGTTTCGAAGACAATATTTGCCTACGGTATCAAAACTTGCTGAAAACTAAATTTTTAATAAATTTTGTAAAAAAACAAGACCTTTCTCTGATATAGTCTCTGAAACGTCAACGTTTTTTGAAAAAAATGAAGTATTTTTCATTTATTTTGAACTTATTTTGTCAGAATGGGCCAAGTTACTGAAAAAATAAAATGATGTTTTCAAAGCAACAGTATAGTGAGCGCATCAACTTATTGAGGCAAATTGATTCATTTGCACACTAGTATAGATTTATTTCCATTTAATTTTCAAACTGTGGAAGTTCAAAATAACCAAAAAAAAAAAAAAATGTAAAGAAACAGTAATTTGACTTCCACAATTTTAATAATAGATAAATGTTACATTTCTTGTTGATTGACTGATTGAGGAAGACCCATCGCGTTCAGTCTTCTAAAAATTGGTGGTGGATAAATTTTTCGATTTTGTTCCCAACGCTTTTTCCTAGGATCTAGTGGCGCCCTTAATATTTGCGGCGCCTGAGGTTTCATCCTAATTAGCCTTCTGGGTAAAACGCCGCTGTTTGGATTCAAAACCAAAGCCTAACCCATGGCTGAGAGTGGCAAAGGCATGGATGTATGCTTGATGAGTTCACAAAGAATATTTTACAAGCAACTATTTTGAGGTTGGTCAAGAGATCTTGTTGATTTAAATCAAACGTTTTCTTCTTCAAGTTCTTCAGTAGGTAATGGCAACAAAAACCTAAAATAATAAAGTATATTTTCTTATAAATGTCGTAACAATATTTACGAATTTATGAGAATATATACATTAGAAATAGATTCTTTCAAAAAAAAAAATTATTTATACAATGAAAGGGGTTAGGTTACAGTGCCTCACAAATTATATTGCTGTTCTTCTGAAACTTTGGAAGAATTCCAAATATAAACTGTTATTTGGTAAACTCAATATCATATATAACATTTACAGGAAGTTAATAGATGTACATAGACAAACTGTTGGATCCTAATCCTTGAATCAGTTGATTTTATTAGGAATTGATTATTGATCACTTAGTAGGGGTCAGATACATGTTAAAAATAAAGATAGAATTTGATGTACACGGAAAAAAATAATTAATAGTAGCAAGTAAAATTTGCATACCACCAAGTGAAAATTTGCATACTATATGGGACAAGTACACGCTTTATTAGCCATTAGAAAAATTAGATTCCTGAATTTGATCACTTGCTGTTATTGATGTAATTTCAGGAACGCAATGTAACCTAACGATATTAAACTCTTTACTAGAAGCAAACTTTTTATTTTATAAGCCTCAATCTACGTTTTATTTGCAGTAGGTGCTCAGTTTGATAACTACTAGTGACAAGTAAATTTACCATTGATGAAGAATGATTTACTCTCAAATAACTCATATACTTAAATCTAGTAAAAAATATATTAGTTGCTACTATACAGTATTCTACTGCAGCAACATTTTTAGATTATTACAGTAATTTTAGTTTACTTGGCCTTACCAAATGACTCACTTGTGGGTAGTTTATTATTGTCTTACCTTTAATAGCTTTCATTCCATCTTTGGTATCAGGATACAACGGACTCAATTGAAATATCCACTTGCCCTCAGTTTAGAGTTATTAGTTCTTCAAAGGATCATTTGTTTTTTATAAAGCCTTATTTTCAATACATTTATTTCATTCTTGAATTTGAAATGATATGAAATGTTCGGTTGCAACAAGGTAGCAATGATTCAGTTTAAACTATGAAAAAACGTACTTGCATGGCATATACAGGCTAGCAAAATACACTACTCAAGAAAAACTGGAGAAAGAGATTGCAGTTCCATGACATTTTTTCGTGAACTATAAGTTCATGTGGAAAGAAGTATAAAAAACATTTTGACGGTTCTTTTAAACAAATCATTGCCTCTGGCCATATCCTTACTGGATCACCCAGTACAGCCTGTTTCTTAATTAAAAATTTCAGAACTTTGTTGAATCTGTTTGTATTCATCAGTATGAATGCTAATGCTAATGTCTTTCCTCATTATGATCATAACAAACCCAAGTTATGCATAACATGATGATTAGAACGTTCTGAAAATTGAAAAGATGCCTAATGAAGAAGTGAAATAAAAATATGTACATTTTTAATATTTTTATTGAAACAAAACTGTTGTTCAGTTTTTTGGGAAAATTATCCTGATTCTATTATACATAAAATTTCAATATTCTAGAAATGTTAGGGAAAAATCCACATTCTACATACCAACAAGTAAAATACATAAATCAAACTAACACTATTCACAGAACTCACAACAGTAATAATAGTATAATTCCGGCACACGAAGTAACACGCCCACATACAACTACTAACTCAAATGCTGGAATTGGAATGAGGCCAGTTTTGCGAAAACGTTGATGATCAGTGCAACGGTTACTACCAACTGATCTCGAACTGGTCGCATATCAACAAGTAGGTGAACAGTTTCATTATCGTAGGAACACCTAGCTCTATTGCAAATAAACTGTTGTATTATGCCTGTAACACGAGTATCTGTTATTATGATATACTTTTCAGAAACACAAAGTAGATAAATATGAATATGCACTTTTCCAGCGCTAGTAAAATATTGACCTAACATTATACAAAGTGAATTATCTAATGTTCAAAGGACTTGCTGTATGTAAACAATATTATAGCTACAAGTTCATGCTTTTAAAATACTCATTCTTTTAGAGACAAAATGTAATTTTTTTTAATATAGGTATTAATTTTCTTACCACAATCGAAAAAAAGTCAGGAAAACGTTTTACTTGGACCATTTTTTTGCGTGTAGGAAGAAAAAGTTTTTATTAAAATTTGAGACAGTTCAGCATAGAACTGAACACAGATAAAGTAAAAAATTCTAGTCATAAGCTGTTTTTGAACAAGCTGATTAACTTCTAGGAATGGCAATACTTTTGTTTTGCACTACAACAGTACACTAATGAAGATTGTACGTAAAAAACATATTTTGTCAAGTATCTCAGAGTAATTTTAGTTTGCGTTCAACTTGTCCTCAAATATATGTCAACTAACTATTCAAAACAAATAGAAAAACACAAAGCACAGCAAAAATGTATACCCTGATGAAGCTAAGTTTACAATTATATGCGACAATATTCAACAAAGTCAGAGCGCAGGTAGGACTACAAGATACTACAATCCTTCGAAGTTTCTTAAAATTGTTTCTCTCTGATTTATTCTATTCTGCAATATCTAGTTTCTATATGGAATACTACAAGTAATGACTTTTTAAATCCTTTGAGGAAACTACAAGATGAGTCAATAAAAGGTATTTATTTAGTCAACATCTTTATAAAATTGTGCTTAAATATATGTTAATAGCGAAAGTTGAATCTGTTATATCAAATGGCACCATTTATACAACAATAATAATTTAGTGCTAAAAAAATGTTACCTTAAAAATCCAAATTTTAAGAATCTTAAGTTTACGATAAAAATATTGTCCATAATTCGCGTGTACTTACCTAAAGTTTCATGTCATAAAATGTACCTGACATTCTTAAATTTATGCCTGAATCTAAAATTTGTATAACATCGGTCTCATAAACAATTATTATTTGTCAGTGCTTGTGCTAAAGTTACGTTTATGTTGACTAAATGCACCTCAAATTGAATTATCTGGAACAAACAATCAATTTATACAAAAATTTGGTTTGATCTGAACTCTCTTTATGAGCTGAAAATTTGTTTCATCCACTTAATTAGAAAACAGTGAAAACCTCGACTTCAGTTTTTATTGAAGTGAACAGTATTCACAACCATAACACCATAAAAACAAAATTGTTAACTACTAACAATTTCAGATCATATCTTGGAATTTTTTTTATCACAATATCATAGTAAAGGACCCCGCACAAAATCATAGGAAAATGGCCCACAGTGGGATTTGCCTGAAATTCACATGTGTTATTGGTATTGAGTTTCTGATCAAATGTTCTCATGGGCCCAATCCTCTAAGACCAATGATTTAGCTCTCATGGCCGTATTTAGTATAGGTGCCAAATAAACAATGACACTTTTTCTCAAGTCCATAATTTTTTATTAGATTCCAATAAAATAAGAAATATTACAAAATCTCAGCATTTGTCTTTTAGCACAAGTCCACAATGAAACATATTTTGCCCTACAGGACCGTATTTAGTAAAACTGTATTTTCCAAGTGATCCACAAAAAACTGAATCAACTTCATTTTGTTATAACTTTCTTATTTCTTGATTTATGTCAGTGTTTGATGGCTAGTTTGATAGATGAATGTAGCTTTCTTTGTGTACATAACAAAAGTGGTCGCCATCTTAATATCCAAAATGGCCAGCTTAACCTATACACTTTATGTAGGACTCATCTTGTAGCTTTTTAAGAAAGAAAGTAATAGGAAAAAATAAGAACTACAACGTTTTGATTGTTTGAATTAGACATTTACTGTTTGAATTATCTAAGTCTATAATATAAATATAACTCTACCATCTGATCTTAGAGTAATGATTTCATAAAGTTCAACACATTAAAAAAAATCAATAAACCTGGATTTGTTAGAATTAGAGTGTATTCACGATTCAGAAGGAGAGAAAAATATCAAGTATGTTTTCAATAAACTATGCATGAAAACCAGCCTGACGAGAATAATGAAGAAGATGTATTGATACGAGGATGTATTGATATCTAGTTAGCCTAGACCAGTTCCCTCTGCATAAACAAAATATTGCGTTACCATAGTAACGAACAATAACTTAATAGAAGTGTCAGTGTGAAGTCTGACATCAAAAAAGTAAACCAGTGTTACGCAATAAATTAAATGAAAAAATATGTCCACCGAAATTGTGAAAATCGAAAAATTGGAGTATCGAACCATCATCAAGTACCTGTATTTAAAAGGGTTAAGAGGTAAGCAGATTTACGAAGATATGCTTAATACCCTTGGTGATCAATATCCTTCGTATGCGACCGAGAAAAATTGTACTGCAAGCTTCAAAAGAGGTAAATTTTCTATTGAAGTTGATGACCGATCGGGAAGGCCAGTTTCTGTCAGTCCCCGAAAATATCGATGCAGTTCATGACATGATTTTAACAATTGGGCTAAAACGGATATCTGAAGCCTGAATATTTCGTACGAACGCGTTCATCATATAGTTCACGTCAATTTGGACATGAGAAAAATTGCTGCAAAATGGATCCCCAAATGTTTGAATGTTGACCAAAAGCGTGCAAGGGTAGTAGCATCGCGTTCGATCTGTGCTCGATTTAAAAACGATATAGACTTCATAAACCAAATTGTTACTATGTATAAGACTTGCGTACATTTCTACGATCCAGAAACAAAGCAACAATCGATTGAATGGCGACACTCCGGTTCTCCAAGACCTAAGAAGTTTCGTGTCCAAAAATCTGCTGGAAAAGTTCTTGCTTCAGTTTTTAGGGATTGCCATGGAGTAATCATGATTTATTTTTTTAATAAGGGTAGAACAATAACTGGAGATTACTATTCGACATAACTGACCACTCAACGGGAAAAAATTAAAGAGAAAAGACGCGGAAAGCTATCCAAAGGTGTTTTGTTTTCGCAGGACAACGCCCCTGCACACAAATCTCATGTTGCCATGCAAAAAATTTGTGATTTAGGGTTTGAATTACTAGAACACCCCTCTTATTCACCAGATTTGGCTCCGTCCGACTATCATATCTTTCCTCAACTGAAAAAAAGTTTAAAAGGCCGTAAATTTTCTTCGGTTCAACTTTCGTTTAGATGAAATCAGTTATGGAAAAACCGTTGCCATGGCAACCGTTGCTATGGTAACAAGAATAGAAAAAACCTATTCCTATGGTGCGGAAATGCGTGGTTGCCAAGTTGTCCACTTTAGTTTAGCTGAAATCAGTTACAGAAAAAAGGTTAACATGGTAACCGTTGTTAGGGTAACGAGTAAACAAAAATGCGACTCCCGTTTGCTTCGGAAAAGGCAAATTCACTGTTTGCACCAATTGCGGGTCGTTGATTTAGGAATAGATCAAGAACTCATTCACTGTAAAATAACAGCTTAATTCAAAATATCATATTCAGAACACATCAAACGCGAGCGAAGCGAGCGCGTCCGGCCGACAATGTCAGCCGGACGCACTTGCGTTCATGTTACTACTTTGTCAATTTCCTTCAGGTAATGAAAAAACTCTTTCCCAATATTAACTGTCCTGAACTAACTTAACTTAACCTTGATGTTGAAATTGTTTCGGAAGAGACGATGTTCACGGTGGAGAATAATCTATTTATAATTCGGTCAAATGTTGAATTTATTGTGAACCCATACAGTAATTTGAGATATTAGGACTATATCACAAGACACGCGAGCGAAGCGAGCGGGTCCGGCCGACATTTCGCAAATCCGCGCAAATTTATGAAAAAGATCATGATCATTTATAGTGTGTGGCCTGTGGGGCAAGCGATTGGTTTGCTCATTTGTGATCAAAGTAAGATTGACAAATGTAAATACTTATATAAATAATCTTTTTGAAGGATGCGCCTTCAGATGAATAAGTATTCATTTTGATATTATTTAACAGTCATTTCCACAAATCTTTTTCAAGCACCCCTAACTTGGTACCAGCAATAATTTGGCAACCATGCATTTCCGCACCACAGAAATTGGGGTTTTCTTTACTCGTGATCATAGCAATGGTTGTCACACTTTTTCCATAACCAATTGCTGCTAAACCATAACTTTCCCAACTTGGCAATCTCTCATTTTCACCATAACGACTATCATGGCTATATTTTTTGTATAACAAATTTCAGCCAAAGGAAAGCAGACGATTTGGCAACCATGTATTTCCGCACCATGGGAATCGGGTTTTTGTTTACTTGTGGTCATAGCAACGGTTTCTATGGCAACAGTTTTTCCATAACTGATTTCAATTAAACTATAACTGGTCCAACTTGGCAACTATGCATTTCCGCAGAACGGGAATAGCATTTTTGTTTACTCTTCACCCTAACAACGGTTACCATGGTAACCTTTTTTTCATAACTGATTTCAGCTAAACTAAAGTGGACAACTTGACAACCACGCATTTCCGCACCATGGGAATAGGGTTTTTGTATTTGTTCTGTAACTCTAGAACATATACGTTTCATAACTAGATTAATTTTGTTTGTAATTACAATTACTTTGATTTTATCATTTATATATATATATATTATTATTATTATTATTAAGTTGGTACTATGCATTTGTCGCGTATAGAAAATTGAATCGAGCAATTTCATTATTGACTGCTCCGTATTTCCCGTTCAGTTTCCTTTGCCTTTTTTGCACCTTTTTTTATCCATACCGATCGTGACTACCAAGTGGAAGGAGAGAACACAGACCGATACGAGCAGTGCCGTGATATTTCTCTCTCGATATAAAACCCAGAACAGAACAGCCCTTGCTGTAATTTTGGCCAATTTCGCGATATATTTCGTGTGATCATTTAGTACCTGAAAACTAAATCGGAAAGAACAGGAAGAGGTCGCACCATTGCATCATCCCCTTTTCCGGCTTCCTGTCAACGTCTGGGTAAGTCAATTTTCCCATTGAAACTGATTTTGCTCGTTATACCGAATCGTTCAAATATTTACACAATTGAACAACCACCAAATATTGGTCCAGGAAAAATTATATCGGCGTTCCGAAAGTAATTAAGTACAGTCCGAGTTTCTTATTATTATTATAGGATATTATTACATAAGCGAACTCAAACCAGTATTGTCGTTACCCTAGCAACGGTTGCCATGGCAACAGTTTTTCTGTAACTGATTTCAGCTAAACGAAAGTTGAGCCTTTTCTTTCAACGAGGAGGTAATAAAAGCTGTGGAGGTCTGGTTTGCAGAGCAAGAAGAAACATTTTTTTTAAAGGTCTAGAGACGTTGCAGGTTCGCTGTAATAAATGTATCCAATTAAGAGGAGAATATGTTGAGTAATAAAATATTTTGACAAATTTTGTTTGGTTCCATAGTAGGCTAAGAATTTTTCAATATATCCTGATAATAGGATACCACTGCAGTGCAATCAGGGGCATGGACACCAGTAACATGTGCTCATATTTGTAGCGTATTGTCGTATATGAAATTTGCACGCCATAATCAAAATGAGAATTATCCATCAACTTCTGTGTCACAGCATTTTAAAGATGACGCAAATGGTCCAGTGCAAGATGCAATACTCCCGCATCTGTAAGTGTTCAAGTATTATTTTGTTGATTTCGATTTTTTGTTCTCTTCCACCACTCTGGAAATATCGGGTTCAACGTTGTTTGTTATGAATTAGATATAGTTTTAATAAGATAGTAGAGTTATATTTATATTCAAGAATTAGATAATTCAAAAAGTAAGTGACTGATTTCAACAATCAAAACGTTGTACGAGTAGTTCTTATTTTTTCCTGTTATCATCTTTCTCAAAATGCTACAAGATAAGTCCTATATGGTTTATAGGATTGGCCGACCATCTTGGATATTAAGATGGCGATCACTTTTGTTATGTACAAAAAAAGGTACATTCATCTATCAAACGAGTCATCAACCACTGACATAGATAAAGAAATAAGAAAGTTACAACAAAACCATTTCAATTCAGTTTTCTGTGGATCACTTGGCACATACAGTTTTACTAAATACGGTCCTGTAGGGCAAATCATGTTTCGCAGAGGTCTGGTGCTAAAAGACAAATTCTGAGATTTTCCAATATTTCTAATTCAATTAAATTCTAACAGGAAATACAAAAATCATAGACTTGAGAAAAGTGTCATTGTTTATTTGGCACCTATACTAAATACGGCCCTGAGAGCTGAATCATTGGTCTTAGAGGATTGGGCCCATGAGAACATTTGATCAGAAACTCAATACCAATAACATATGTGAATTTCAGGCAAATCCCACTGTGTGCCATTTTCCTATGCTTTTGTGCTGGGTCCTTTCTATTCAATATCCGATGAAGTTACCACTTGTTAATGAAATAAGAACAAATCGATTCCTCTGAAGAATTTGACCACTTAACTTTAAAATATTTTCAATAGGGGCAAATTTGTTCTTTCCATCAACCAGGTGAACCTTTACAAGCAACCTCCAGAAGTCTTCAACAGACTTCTGAGAGAAAGGGAAGATGAAGCCTATACTTTTTAACGTGTGATACCATGCACGAGATCGGTGACTGTGCTGAAACCTGAACCCACTCCTTTATGGTTGAGAAGTAAACACTCCACCACCGCAGTCCTAAAACAGATAATTGCCTAATTTTAAATATGTATAAGATATATGCACTACATTGTATTTTGAAGTCGACCAATTGACTTCAGTTTTGATTATCAGGGATATTTTCCTGATTGATATTTATTGATTACATTCCCTGTATGTTTATGTATGTCACTTGAGTTTTGCGTTTTTTTTTAACTTCCAAAAATTTAAAAATAAATACAATTACAATCCTCTTTAAAACTTCCAAAAATTTTAAAAATAAATACAATTCCAACCCTCATTCCCTTGATTTCCAATTCTATATTCACCAATGTTTTCTGTATTTCGGCAGTTCTTTGGTGTCATGAGCAGGAAAGTAGCAGATTATTGTATCCTGATCTCCAGTCTTTGCCGAACCAAAGTACAGTTACCTAAAAAAAACAAAAAAAAATTATATTGAAATCTAGGAAGTAACTGAAACATTTATTCAAAGGTTTAGAAAGAGTTTGCTCACTTCTATGAAATTTTTTATGTTTTCAAGTGTTTATTAAAATTTCATCCAAATATACAAATTTACAATATAAAATGGACCCGAATCGACCTGGTTTGGTCGGTCTCGGGATCTTACAATTGTGGACAAGTGTGTTCGATCACATATTTAGCATTATTAAAGTACAATTCTGAATAAAATTAAATTCATTGAAATTATTTTTGGTAATTTTGTAGTTTTCACAAGCACCAGTTTTTTAGTAAAATCTTATATTTATTACAACTTGCAATATTCTTTATAGTCTCCGGTACTTCATTATAACCTTTCATTGCTCTATCGATTGGGTAATTTAGAGCTTTTATTTGTTCTGGGTTTCTGTATATTTACATAGATGTACCAGAACATTGCACCAGCCGTGAAAGCCTCTACATTCCTGTAATGGAGTATATCTGTTAGGTAATCATTTAACCATACTACCTTAATTTAGCTCTTTCATTTGTCTCAAAATTTTGAGAATGTAATAGAGCAGGTTATTACATTCTCAAAATTCGTAATTACAAAATCTATCAGAGTTTTACTTGTAGTAGTATACCTAATTGGTTCAGTAATAATTCGACCTTTCCATATCCAGAGATATTATCAACAAACTTACGTTTAAAAAAACTTTCAGTTAACAAGTAATAATAATAACGTTTATTGAACAAAGTTCACAAGAAAATGTTTCCTATGTTTAAGATAAACGCTGGAATAAATTCGCTAGTGTCTACCACTTACAAAGGAGAAGTCTATATTGAAATCTCCCAATATCAACAAACATTAATTTTTAGAAGTCATTTCACCACAGAGTTTCTCAAAAATGTAGCATGGCTTGCATTTGGGAAATGAAACGATACACAGAGATTAAATTTGAAAGAATAACAAATGACTTTGATCATTACGCCCCAGTAGTTAATCTCATTTACAATTTTTTTAGTTTTCTGTACTTTCAAGTCCTTACGAACAACACAACATTAGCTAGTGACAATATGAGCGAGTGTGAACATAAGCCTATTTACGCACTAGTCTGGTTTCTACTGTATAAGTTATCTAATATACCTATAGAAGGACAAAGCTTAGGAATTCATTGTCTCATGCAATCTCTCCTAATAACTTTAACCTCCAAATGTTGAAAATGGTATAATGTTCTTCTTCGAGAAGAACAATCGTTCTTTTAGTTATGTGTAATTACTTTGACCTCGAATATACTCTCTTCTGAATTTTGTACTTCCTACTACCTTCTGGTGTTTCTGATTCTCTCCCACAAATATTCTATGTAGTTAGTCATTTTGGGAAGACAAATTAAAGAAAAATTTTGTCGACCACTGGGATATACTAAAAAGCAATGACACTTCTAGGTTAAAGAAGTCTGTCTGACAAGTAGTTCTAATTGAACACTACGTTCAAATAGAGGAAAGCTTTATTTTTTCTGTTCGAATAATATTTTTATTACAAACTAGAATACATTTTTTATGGAGTAAACCAAGCTATCAACATAATTGTCTGATTGCTCTACTTGCTTGAAGTTGATTTTTTCAAACGAGAAAGACAAATAAAGTACAAGTGTTACGAGAGAGATGAACATATGTGAAAGTGATCTCAATCTACTACAGCAGTCTTCTGAACAAGCCTATATTCTATTCTAATCAATCAATACCTGAACATAGGCTGTTGTATACCCCCTCCCCCCCCCCCCCCCCCCGTGGGAATTTTCGACACACACATTTTTTTGTTTGTATTGACATGTACTTTAAGATTTTAGGTGTTTGCCACTTGCGAATTACAGCATATACCGGAAAAATATATAATAATAATTTTAAATAGGTACAAAATTATTCTCCCACAACTGCATTTTCTCTGCCCAACAATCAAGGTATGGATTTAAGTCTACTTCCCCCATGCAAAACGTCATTAGAAAACCACATAAAACGTGTCAACTACCAATGTTGCTTATGGAATAACGCACATGTAGCTAAACCCTCCACACCAACTCCAGTGGGACATGGGTGAAATTGGAAAATGGTGAACTCAAATTCGATTGGATTAAAGGAGATCCGTTGCTACTGGAACTGCTTGGCGTTCCAGAAACCTTCGAGCCAGACGAATTTGAAGATGAAGATGAACCAGAATTACAAAACTTAGACGACATAATATACGAGGATGAAGAAAATGACAGTTGATTATAAAAGATATTATAAAATCATATGCTGTTGAGATTTTTTAATTTTTTTTTTTTTCATTATTATACCATAAATGAATACCAAATAAGTTCATAAAAAAACATGGTAACTAATGTACCTACTTTTTTGTAAAATTAAACTTAAACAAAACAATTATTTTAATTCTTCAGTTTTTCTTTATTTTCCGGAATATGCTGTAATTTAAGAGAGGCAAACAATTCAGTTCTTCATCCGGTAGGTACTACCAACAAAAAAAGTATAAGTCATAAATTCCCACGGGGGGAAGGGGTTTCATATTGGTGGCTTTTGGTCTAATAATTTATGATATGAATATCAACTGAATGGTCTGAATGTCAAAATTATTTCAGCTAGAGATAAAAACAACATACCTACTGTACTTGATAAGCACTGTGTGTTGTATTTCAATACTTGAACAGAGAAAAGCCTGCTTAGATTTTATTTCTCAACATAATGTTACATTTGTCCCAGTCCAGTCATCCAGAAAAGTTGTACAGAATCATAGAGAATACATTTCAATGAATTTTACTGGTCACAGACTCACAAAAGGATAAAAAAAATTCCTGTAATGAAGAAAAATCTATACATAGTGAGAATTTAAAAAACTGAAAACTTCAAAATAGTTAGCTTTGATTACCCACAATTTTTGATTAAGTTCCTACGATTTCAGAGATAAAAAAGATTGAATAACCAATAAACAAAATTGAGCAAGTTTTCAAAAAGTTTAACATGGCTCACAGTCAAGTAGTTGATTTTACCTTGAACTTTGAAGTGACGTTGTTTCTGTTAGTTTTTTTTTTTTTTTTTTTTTTTTTTTTTTTTTTTTTTTTTTTTCCTTGATGTTTTGGCATCGACTCCTATGGTCATTAGCCATGTGTTCTGGATAGGCCTTGTTACTAACTCCATACGCCACTTTAGGAGCAGCACTGTTAATGTTTAACGCAACAGTGAATCGTGGAGGATTATTCCCAGCCGACACGAGCCTCAGTCATTCAGACTTTCACATCTGAAAATGAAAAAAGATCGCACCGTCTGGGAGTTTCTGTTAGTTTGTTTGAAACTATTTGGAGAAACTGATGTGATCCTACACTGATGTCTATCGCTCACTAATAATTCTGATACCCATTCATGGAACTGATTTGTTTTTAGGATAAAGTAAATTCTCTTTCACCCTAGATTTATTCGAGTGCATGGCTTTCATAAAATCGAGCGTTTAAACAAAAGTTCTAATCAAATTGCTGAAGCAGTGTGAAACAAATTAGGAACCATCCTGTTTTATCTTTGTTAAAGATATTTAAGGTGTTTTCTACTAGAATAACTAAATATATGACATCACTATTGTTTATTGTACTATAAATTATATAAAATCGATAAGCTAGTATTGAAGCTGATTTTGGTAATAAGGAAACTACTCTCCTTTGAAAGCATTGATTAGCGAAATCACGATTAAAATGCTGCACATGACCTGAACACTACATATCACATATTAAATTTGTTAATTTGAAATTTCTATTCTGATTTTTGCTGTTTTAACTTGAACAAGCTCGTTAAATATGTGTTAATGAATATCACAACCAAGACAGATAAAATTCATTGTTAAAAATGACATAACATGACACTTGTCCAAGCGTCATCATGAATCTGTAATTTTGCCCTATCTGTGTGCTAAAGAGGTGAAACGGTATCAACGCAGTAAAAATATCACGAATCAAGTAGGCCGTACCTTAACACTTTTGTATGTCGGTTTCACAGCTATAAAAGATCACACCAGTATACGTATGTAGATACATGTTTGAATGAAATATAGATCTTCGCAACAGAATATGACATAACAACAGAAAAACTATAAGATAACGTGAATAATAAAAAAATAACAGATACATAGTAAAGATAAGGTATCATATATAGTGTTTCTGAGCAGAAACGAGGTAGGTACTAAGTTCATCAAAGAACTTGTCTTCGGGAATTGATTCTTTATAAAAAATAAATGTACATATAAAAATCTTAAATTTATCTTAACAAAAATTGAAGTATATTCGATAAATAAACTGAAAATACATATATAGGTATATAACGAAGCAGAACTGTACAAATGAACACAACTCGGGTCTCAAAAAGTGTATGTTTTGAATATTTCCATAGTTTTATACAATACGGAATTGAATTTTGGGGAAAATCTGTCGGTATATAATCCACGTTTATAATTAAAAAACGCACGATACATAACATAATCAAATCACTTAATTTCATTCATTCACTGTCGACATGTCTGCCAAATTATGTCTATTCTGAAAATTTTTTTACACTGCCATTACCACGTCTTCCTTTCAACAATGGCTATGTACACCCGGTTTATGTATTAGAAATAAATATACGTACTAGGAGAACTTTGTGCGTTGGTGCTATCTCATGCAAACTACGCGGATGTTGTATATGGTCCTGGTCTATTGAAAACCGACAGAATGAGAATTCAAAAATTACAGAATGCAAGTATAACAGCTATTTGCACTGATTCAACTTAAGGTTACCCTACGACTTAAGTGGAACTTACATTACGATTTTGTTTTGCACCGCTATTTGAGGACAACATAAGCCTTAGTCAAGATAAGCCTCAGATTCTCCAGGCTTAGGTTCCACTTAACGACTTAACCTCACTTTTCCTACACGAATTATTTTCCTATTTCCTTAATGTTCAAAGTATTTTGAGAAATTTTTCTGGATTTTGCTGATGTGATTTTATTTTTGTGGGTATCTGATTGTATCAGATTTGAAACAACATGTCACGTACAATATTAGAAGACGACGACCTAGAATTTGAATCAAATTTTTTATGATGTGCCTAGACAAGTACGAGAGGGGACATCATTTGCATGTTTGACGAATTTACATTTACCCCTCGATTTAGGGTGACCAAACCTACAGCTATATATGTACTAAACCCGATTGAGGCTGAAATATCCCTATGATGTGAAAGTATGAAAATAATTTTCAGATTCAACACTGTACCTATATCTCAATACAAAATGTATATTGATATATTGTCAATTTATATTACTTACGAACTTAAACATACGCTGTTGCTTTGTACTGTTGAAATGGAATGGCGAGTCTTTTCAATTTTTATTCATTCAAAATTGTTAACATCTTTATGTCGTAAACATTATGGATGGAGACTATACTGTTTACCTAAGATAAGTCAGGTCACGTTGGATGGCTAATAAACTACGCATTTTAACTGATGTGCACGCAGGTTTTTCGGCGATATTGTAGCTAGTTTTTCCGGTAGAGACAAATTTTCCAAATCACATGCCAAACAACCGCCAGCCTTTCAAATTAAACTGAACTGACAGCGCAATGTGCATATTATTTGAAACTTTGCGTTGTTTGAGGTCTCGTCGTTGGTTACGTGATCATTTTTACGCTGTTGCCAGACATTTCCAACACTCATCTAAGGTTCAGGCCAGGAGTCAACGGTGCAAACCATCTTTACCTCAAGGTGTACCTTAAGCTGATCCTCCACTTAGCTGAGTTTTTTATTAAGGAGAACCGGTGCAAATAGCTGTAAGACTCATAACAGGTACAAGAAGACGAGAGCATGTTTCACATCATTTGGCTGAACATGGAGGGCAGACGTATACTTAATAATAATAATAATAGTCTTTTTCTTACAGTTCATTTCAGTTAATATATTAAATATGTATAGTTAGTTGAAATGATGCTGTATGAAAGGGCGGAATTCAGTCATCCCTATCCGAGGACATTGGTAGCTGCTCTTCCATCCAACCCTTCAACTATTTATATAGTAATGGTATGTCCAGATTGCATATATTATAACCTCGAATGTAACAATCATATCAGAGCAAAAACAAAAGAGCAATAATTCATGAATACATTGATATTCACATTCACAAAAAAGATACAACATAAAATGCAGATAGTCAATTGCAACCATTTTAGATGAATTAAGTTATATGTTATAATAAAAATATTAAAAAAATATAAAAAATAAAAAGAAAATGAAAAATGAAAAAGTGGAGGCTACCAGGAAGCCAAATTATCAAGATACTCAGCTGTTACGTTCTTTGTAAACATTCATATCCATTTATCAAGGAATTTTGAAACTACTTTCTAATATTATTTTTCTCAATGAGCTTTTAAATTTATTTTTGTTCATAAATTTCAGTGTGTCAGGAACAGCATTGTAAATTTTAGGAATCATATACGAGTACGAGTGTTCGAAAATAGACGTGCGGTGTATTGGCGGAGTCAGCCGAAATCTGTATCTGGTATTGATAGAATGCACGTCTTCTCTGAATTATAATTTACGGAATTTACTTCATTCTGCAACTATTCTTCATAAGATCCAAACAATGAAAACGCCACCTAATTTCTATAGGAAGATAACGTTCAGAACCGATATAATATAACCTCAACCTGAGACATAAAAATCAATTGACAGCACCCAACACAAAACTTCTTTTTTGGATCATTTTCTTTCACTATTTCCCGCTTGTATAACCGTTTACCAACTGAAATGAAACTTCTCTCTTTGAAAAATTTCAAAAAAAAATTTAAAAACTATCTGCTTGAATCCGATCACACATTTATATTATGAAACCCCTGCTGAATCTTGTTTTTTCCTCTTTTTCTATCATGTCGATTTTTCTTTTATTCTTTAAAAAATTCTAGTAGGTATTACGTCAGTATATTGTATAATTTATACACATGTCTCTACGTATGCATATGTATGTATATCTGTATATATATACAATTTTGGGGTATTCACATTTACATTTTTTATATTTAATTCATTCTAGTCATGAGAATTCTATTGTTTTTGTAGACTGTAGGTATAATGTATTTCTTAATGTATTTCTATCAGTTTTACTAATCCTTTTTTTATACATGCTTCAAATATTTTTTTTTTAAATTGGGAGAAAAGTTCATATAATTACCTTTTTATTTTCAAGTTGCAGGGAAGAGCAACATCTGCCATGTGCAATATCATGAGCAGATGTTGAATCCTGCTTTTTGACAGGATTACATTGTATTTTGTATTTTGAAAGAAACTGTCAATAAAAACAATTATTATTATTATTTATATTATTACTATACTTATCCACAAGACTTTTGTAGCAACGACTCTGAAGAACGTCACTTCTCCCCTCTCGGGTTTTTTCTACTTCTCCCTCTGTTCACCGGACACTCTCCGGCCGGTTTTTTTGTAATTCGGAAGTAGCCGGTCGGCGCCGGTGTATGTGAAAGAATTGCTACAATTGCATCACTACAATATTGAAAACCGTCCGGACAGCGTCGGGCCGGTCGTAACCGGTGTGTATAAAAACAGCCTACGGTAACTATGATGCATCAGTTATTTATTGCATTAGCCCAGGCAACGAAGCAAAAATGAAAATAATAAATCCGAAAGTTTGGAAATTTTATGAAAATGTTTATCAGGGCTCACTATTGAACCTGTCAAATGAAGGTCCGCTATCGCCGCCATATTGGAAAAAGGGGGCTCTTCTTTGGTTTTTGGCCCACCAAGGAAGATGTTTACTTCTGGAATTCAGTAGGACGTACTTTGACGATAGCTGAACGTGAGAAGTGTTTCATTTGTGATGAAAATATTTGTTGTGGCGATATTGTAAAAGTGAAAGAAAAGGGAATTATTATATTTGAAACTCTTTACTTATCAACTTTATCAAGAACATTTAATTCTCTACAGAAAAGGTTCAATTCAATTTTTTCATGAAAATAATATTTTTCGTGTGAATGGACGACGACCTTGATGCAGACCGGAGAATCGCTCTGTGGGAACTGTGCAAACAGGAATTTATATTCGTCACGTAAAATTCAATCATTGTTATTATTTGTTAATTTTACACTCATTTTTTTCTATTTACTCACTTCATTATTACGTTTGAGTGCGTTGTTTTTTGCAATCTGACTGGTACTTGGGCTATTATTATCATCGAGCTTGTTTGTGGTTGACAATGCCCTTTCTTCATTCGCGTTATCGTCCTCGTTTCCGTCTTCATTATCATCATCATCGACTATTTTCGCAGTCTCCATAACAATTATTGCAAACTGTTTTCCAATCTGTTCCTGCTTTCCTATACCCACACAACCCTGCACAGCCAGTTCTTCATTTGCAGAAAAAACAGATTTAATAAAGCCTCGGTTGCAATGGAGTCCATTGTTATAATTGGCTTGAAGTATCCTTGGACTCGTTTCCAACCCCACAATTCAGGAGGTAATTCATTTCACAGCAATTTTTGCACTTGATTGTACACTCGAAAAGAATGCTGCCTAGATACTCCCTCTGTTGGTGGAAGTGAAGCAATGTCGGGCTTTAGTTTCGTCAAAGATTTCGTGAAACAATGAAATCGATGTTCATTCAAAGAATTGTCTGTAGAACGTGCACCGTAGATTGCAAGGTAAAAACGTCCCAGCTTCAGCGATAAAGTCGTGTGAAGAATCACGGTTGTTGAAACTTTCAGCAATATCATGTAACTCTTTACTTTTGTTAAATAACTTTACGCACCTGACTTTTCCTTCCTTGAAAATCGTAAATATCGCAAGCACTAAAGGCATGCAAGAAAAGAATGTTGTACGCAAGTCCTGATGATTTGAAACTTCCAATGTAAATGCTGCACTAACCAGTTATTATGCCCTGTTTCACTATCACCTAATATATGGAATATGGAGTACAATGCTAGAGCAATGCTGCCTCAGTGCACAATTTAAAAAAAAATAAATTGCAGAAATCTGCTGTCAGAGGTATCATTAGAGTTTCAAAGATAACAAGTTGTAGAACACACTAAAAGTAATGACATTGTATTCAGTATCATCTACCAAAAACTGCTACATATTGAAACACATCTGGACACCTACACTACACAAAATGACTTTCACAACTATATTACGAGAAGTAGTCAAAACTTGACCGTACTAAGGAGATTGAAGAGAACCTATAACATTGACACACAGCTATATAAAATGATGCATATACAGTTTCGAAAACTACCAAATGCACTTTTCAAACACAGACTGCGCAATATTCTTTCGGAAAACGATCTCTACAGCATTACAGAATACGAAACGCGCACTAGGGAAAATGGAGACGTTTTCAGCATTTATCCATGAATTTATTTCGAATTTGAATAAATAGATTTTAAATTAATGTTTTGAATCAATGACTCTAAAAGATTCACTCCGAAAATTTGTAATGTGTTATTTATACATATGTTTTAGTATTCTTAGGATCTATATAAAACCAATTTTAATATGTGCAATGCATGTGATATAAAGAAATCTCTATATACTGTTGTAATTTGTAATCTTAGGTTGAGAATTGACTATTGCTATACAATTGTTATTGTCATAAGAGGAAATAAACATTATTATTATTATTATTATTATTGTGACTGCTGTGATGAATACACTCTTCTTGCGATTTCTTCCAGTTTGATAAAAACTATATTTTTATCCGATGGAGCCAATGCAACCAGTATAACTAAAGGATCAACAACTTTGCCAATAATAGCTAAGTTACTTTTTGATGTAGATAATTGGATTACAGTGTTCACGATTAAAGAATTTGCATCATCTGAGGTCTGTCAACATCCTATTCCCCCGCACAATAAAAGCATTTCCCTTTAAAATCAAATTTAGGCCAAGATGATCGCAAACTTTCAAGAAACCTTCAAGCACTAAGTGTTTATTATCCTTCCTTTCCACACTAGATTTTCAAATACAGCGTGGGGCACCGAAAACGAAACAGATCGAATATCTTCAAAACGCATGTGTTGTTAAAAAAATGCAAAAACACGTCGATTTTTAATTCAAAGGGGACATCTTCCTATCATAACCTCATCTGTCATACCTCTCCCCCCACCCCTTGGTCACTATCACCCAAACAATTTGAATAGGGAAAGTAGTAAGTGTGACACATCATTGAAGAGGTAATATCAGAAGGAATTCAGCCATGTCAATTTTCACGATCTATTTTTTTATTCTGTCGCCCTCTTGCGGGAAAAACAACTGTTCCGTATTCCTAATTATGATACTTCATTTGCAACGTAATTTGTCATAAATTCGGTGACAATGCATTATGGAATTTTTCAAAAGGAAAAAACAAAATGGCGACTCCAAAATGGCCTACAAGATTTGCAATTAGGATCCGATTCGATTCAAAATTGATATGTGTTGGTTTTCTGGGTTCAAAAAACAAGATGGTGGCTCCAAGATGGCGGACGAAATTTGTAAATATGGTCCGATTCGAATCAAAATTATTATGTGGGGATTTTCAGGGTCGGAAATTATGATTATTATGTCGATGAAAAAAACCAAGATTGCGGACGGAACCTATAATTGTGGTTCGATTCGATTCAAAATTGGCATATAGAGATTTTACAAGTTTGTTTTGTCCCATACATACATACATACTTACTAACTAACAGGGCAAGTTGAATGAAAGCTTTTGAAAAATAAAATAATTGAACATTGAATAAACTTAAATATTGGAAAACCTTGCAGAAATTTGAATCCAATCATTCCAAACTGCATTAATTCACAGTAGATGCTGAAAAAGTTTGCCATAGACTGCCATACATGAGTAAAAGTTAGTCTCGAAACGCTGTCTGACGTTTTTGAGTAATGTATGAAAAAATTTCCAATTTGTATGCTCATACAATGTTAATTTTTTAAATTTTGATATTTTCGTGAATTGCTCACATTAGCTTTCAAATTGAATATCATAAGTTTGAATACGAAACAGTTGTTATTCCCGCAAGAAGGTGCCAAAAGGTGGAAAATGGAGTTAGGTAGCGAACACTCACATGTCTGAATTCCTTATGGAATGACCCATTCAATGCAGTGTCACACTCAGTAATTTCCCTATTCAAATTGTAGGAGTGATCAAGGGATGGGTAGAGTGGTATGACAGTTGAGGTTGTGATAGACAGATTTTCATCTTGGATTTTTAATCGACGCATTTTTTCATTTTTTTACAACATATTATGTGTTTTGAAGAATTCGTTTTCGGTGCCTGGTCGAATCAAACCATAATTACAAATTTCGCCTACCATCTTGTTTTTTGCATCGACAAAAAAAATCATAATTTCCTACCCTGAAAATACCCACATACTAATTTTGATTCGAATCGGACCATAATCACAAATTCCGTCCGCCATCTTGGAGCCACCATCTTGTTTCTTTGCAATGACAGAAAAATCATCATTTCTGACCATGAAAACCACCACATATCAATTTTGAATCGAATCGGACCATAATTGCAAATCTTGTTCACCATTTTGTTTTTTTCCTTAGAAAAATTTCGTAATGCATTGTCACCGAATTTATGTCGAGTTAGCTTGCAAATGAAGTATCATAATTTGGAATGTTTTTTCCGCAAGAGGGCGCCAAAATAAAAAGTTAGGTTGCAAAAATTGACATGGCTGAATTCCTTATGAAATAACCTTTTTAATGGTGTGTCACACTCACTACTTTCGCTATTCAAATTGTTTGGGTGGTAGTAACCAAGGGCCGGAAGAGGGATGACAGTTGAAGTTATGATAGGAAGATGTCCCCCTTGAATTTAAAATCAACGTGTTTTTCCATTTTATTCACAACACATGCGTTTTGAAGATATTCGGTCTGTTTCGTTTTCGGTGCCCCACCCTGTATAATAATTAACTTTTCTTTCACTTTTACAATATCGCCACTACAAATATTTTCATCACAAATGAAACTCATCTCACGTTCAGCTATCGTACCAAAGTACGTCCTATTGAATTCCAGTAGTAAACACCGTCCTTGGTGGGCCAAAAACCCTGAGAGAGCCCTCTTTTTCCAAGATGGCGGCGATAGCGGACCTTTAATTGGTCAAGACTTTTGTCAGGTTCAATAGTAGGCCCTAATAAACATTTTCACTAAATTTCAAATCTTTCGGATTTATTATTTTTATTTGCTGTAATTCAGCTTCGTTAATTGAATTACATGCGCCCCACGTTTTTCGTTTCAAATCTTATAAGTATTTTCATGTCAAATTAAATTTCTAGAACAATCTGTATAGTTAGGAATTGATTGGGGTCATAATCTGTATGGGGAGAGTGGAAATTATTTTATTCTTCTTAGCTCGTTTTAACAACTTATATTAAAAAAATGTACCACTATGATCAGATCCACTATTTTAACAAAATGGTTTTGGTAGAGCCTACGGAGTTCAAAGATTAAATCTCAATATTGATTCCGTTTTTCCTCCTCATTTCGGACGATGTTCCTTTCGCCAGGAGCCGAAAACTCTATGATGAAATTCGTCTCACTTTGATGGGCGAGGAGGACAACATCAGGCTTATTGGCTTGTTTTTGCCTGAGGGCGTGGAGTGAGTAGTTTCAATAGATTCGGCAGTTCTTATTCTCTACAATGGAGTCAATATCCCTCGGAGCATAAAACACCACCGGTTTCTTGTCTATTCCGTAAGGGTATTGTAGATGGTAGTACAACAAACGTTGCGCCGAATTTTGCTTGTGTATACAGGGTGTCTCAAAACTCAACGTCATCCGTTAGAGGGCTGATAGTCCAGCTCATGAATGACCAGAATATCACATTATGACCTCAGTAAAATATTGATAGTTTTGAAGATATTGGCACTATTATGAATTTCGTGAAAATCGAAACCTTTGAACAATATTTCGAGTGCCGCAAGTACAAAACTTCATAGTAGGTATAAGATTCTAATTTTTGGTATGCAACCTTTATTTCTTCTATTGATCAAAATCCAAAATAAAAATTTTGGTGCAATACCTTTCAATTTACATTCGAATTCCTAATTATTGAAATTATTCCACAATGACTATTGCAGTAAACTAGGAATATCTTTTTTCCTCGAGTGGAAAATAGTGAATGTTGTATCATGTCAAAAACTACACCGATTGAGCAATTTTTTGTGATAACTTGCCAGGTTCGCGAGGTGATTTTGTTTACAGTGTGAAAATAAATTAACTCGTGAATCGGGCAAATATATTTATTTCTCCAAAGGTATTGCACCAATATTTTTATTTTGGATTTTAATAGATAGAAAGGTTATTAAGGGTTGCATAACAGAAACTAGAATCTTGAACTATGAAGTTCTGTACTTGCAACACTCGAAATACTGTTCAAAGATTTTAATTCTCACGAAGTTCATAAAAGTGCCAATATCTCCAAAACCATCAATGTTTTAATAAGGTCATATTGTGATATTCTGGTCAGTCATGAGCTTGACTATCAGCCCTCCAACGGATGACGTTGAGTTTTGGGACACCCTGTATAGGCTGTAGGCTGAGACCGCATAAGCTAGACAAACTGACAGCAAATGCATTATGGCCTCAGTTGCACCATGACACGCTCTGCATCTGGTGTCAGGGACCTCTATACCGATCATGCAACTACGTTAGACCAGTGTGTTGAAGACATAGTCACCAGGCCCTGGTCCCTTTCATTTGGTGATTACCACATATTTTATACTTCGTGAGGCGCCTGTCTTTGACGAGTCTGACCACTTTTTCCTCTGCCATTCTCCCCGATTTGACCGCTTTTTCGCTCGGAAAACTCCGAAACATGGCGATTTCCTGGGGTCATTTTTTCTTTTTGTCATAGGGGGTGGTAATTTGTTTTAGATAACGACGGTATCCTTGTCCGATAAATATACAGGGTGTCATTTAAGTACGTGGCCAAACTTGAAGGGGTGATTCTTTGAGTGATTCTGAGATGAAAAGTTCATATAAACATAGGTCCGGTAATGCTTCGTTTTCAAGATACAGGGTGTCGTTTTTGTCGTAAATATCTTAATAACCCTTCAACCGATTTTATTGAAATTTGGCAGTGTTATTGAAGGTCGTAAGGGGCGAATTTAACCATAACTATATCAAAATTATCATGTCCAGTGGCGTCCCGGAAGGCACTGTAACCAATATTTTTGACAGAAAACATGTGCGCCACTGATTTTTTTGCAATTTTTGTATTTGTTTTACATTGAGAAACTGAAATTACAACTTTTTTATATCTAGAATTTTTTCGTATCTTGCTTTGTTTTTGAAAAAAAAAAAACATAAAAATCACTTCATTGCACATCCCCGTGACAACACAATAAAACATTTCAACTACTAAACCATCAAAAACTGGGGTCTTACTAATATTTTTTCATATCAATACTCTATTCTAGTCTTAGAATTTTCTATCAAAATTATTGCAATGAAAAAAAAAATGTATGTATGAAGCACTTGCCTTCGGCTCTTGGCTTCGGCTCGTGCTGCAAAATGGGCTCATTGTTGTCCATGCACATGCAATAAAGACATTTTTATTTATGATTAAACAATTAATATTACATGGAAGTCATCTTTTGATTTTTTTCGCTCATATTACCTGTTTTCGATTAAACAAATAATGCTGTTATGTATTACTGCAGTGTTTTGAAACTAAAGTAAGAGGGCCATGGAAGGAACAACAAATGTTCAAACAAATTTAACTTCATAACTGTCACAAATTGAAACGGTACATACGTAATTATTTGATAGTAATTATTTGAAGTGTTTTCAAGAGTTTTGAGATATAAAATTTGTTGTTCTATCGTGGTGGCATTTAATATGTGTAAATTCATCATGAATGATAAATAAAGAGGAAATAAAATCTTCCAATTTACACAAAAAATATATACTTGTAACGTGCTTACAATTGTTTCGACACACGGTGTCATCATCTGAGCGAGTTATCAACTAAAATCAACTAAAGTATATATTTTTTGTGTAAATTGGAAGATTTTATTTCCTCTTTATTTATCATAAAATTTGTTACTGATATCTGAAAATGGTTCGGTTTACAAACTCGGAAATGACCGATATGCATTTTGTCTATGGAATGGCCCAAGGCAATTCCAGAGCGGCTAGACGCATTTATCAAGAAAGATATCCTCATCGAAATGTTCCAAATAGGCAAACATTTGTGAGAATACATGAAAGGCTGTGCGAATCAGACACCTTTCAAAGGTCGGCTGCTCTTATTGGGAGACCTGTAACGGTAAGAACAGTGGCGCTGGAGGAAGAAGTTTTACATGAAGTTGAGCGTTGCCCCGATACAAGCACACGCAAAATTGCGCAACAATTAAACATTTTTCACTTTACTGTATGGAAGATTACCAACTGTATCCTTACCACATACAGCGTGTTCAAGCGTTATTTCCTGCGGATTTTCCCAAGCGAGTTGTTTATACTACGTGGCTTTTGCAACAACAGGTTGCATCTCCGACATTTTTATCCAGTATATTATTTACCGATGAAGCGTGTTTTTCCCACAATTCAATTATGAACTTTCATAACAACCATATCTGGGCAGAAGAAAATCCCCATGCGGTTATAGAAAATAATTATCAACAGCAGTTTTCCGTGAAAGTCTGGGTTGGTATTGTTGGCGATTATCTCATTAGACCTCATTTTTTACCCCCGAGATTAAATGGTCAAGAGTATCGTCATTTTTTGGAATTTGTATTACCTGTACTACTTGAAAATGTCCCACTGGCAGTCAGAGGAGCAATGTGGTTCATGCACGATGGGGCTCCACCTCACTTCAGCATAGTAGCACGTCAATTTCTGGATGAAACTTATGGATAGGTCGCGCAGGTCCACAGTCATGGCCGCCCAGGTCACCGGATTTAAATCCCTTGGATTTTTTCCTTTGGGGACATTTAAAGTCCCTCGTTTATAAAACTCCAGTCAACTCTGAAGAAGAATTAATCCAACGAATACGGGATTCATGTGATCAGATAAGACATACGCCGGAAATATTTCAAATTGTTCAGGAATCGATGTTAAGACGAGTTAATACTTGCATTGAAGTTGAAGGAGGACATTTTGAGCAACTATTGTAAGTTTTGTGTTAGTTATTATTGAATGTATTCTTACAGAAACAAATTGCCTAGGTACCATTTTTGTTTCAGTGTGGTTTTAATAAAGGGTGTTTCTTGTTTGATGTTGCTTTGGCATTTCCGGCGTTACCACTATGCACGCACTGGCCAAATGAAACAAACAATTTTTAAGCATAACAGGTTCACCTGTAATCATTAAAAACCCTATAAAAACAATTTTTTATTGTGTTGTGCCAGGGACGTGCAATGAAGTGATTTTTATGTTTTTTCTCAAAAACAAAGCAAAATACGAAAAAAATTCTTGATATAAAAAAGTTGTAATTTCAGTTGCTCAATGTGAAACAAATACAAAAATTGCAAAAAAATCAGTGGCGCACATGTTTTCTGTCAAAAATATTGGTTACAGTGCCTTCCGGGACGCCACTGGACATGATAATTTTGATATAGTTAGGGTTAATTCGCCCTTTACGACCTTCAATAACACTACCAAATTTCAATAAAATCAGTTGAAGGGTTATTAAGATATTTACGACAAAAACGATTTCTTTAAAAAAATTTGACACCCTGTATCTTGAAAACGAACCATTACCGGACCTATGTTTATATGAACTTTTCGTCTTAGAATCACTAAAAGAATCACCCCTTTAAGTTTGGCCACGTACTTAAATAACCCTGTATATCTGCGGTACGACAGTCCGACAAGATATTGAGAAAAAAATCTCAGGAGAAAGATTATTTTTGTTTCTTTCTTAGCTAAAAATGAAGTTGCAAATATTTATGAACAAATTTAATGTACATTTTTGACGCAAAGAAACAACGTTTGCAGAGTGCATGTAAGTATAAAGAAAATGAGAAATGTTTTATTGTAAATAGGAGACTTATAAAAATTTGGGATCACCTAAAAAGTTATGCAAAACTTGTTTTAATGTTAATTTAGAAAATTTGAGGAACATTAACCAGTGGAGAAGGATTAAAAACAATGCGTGATTTTTAACAACGGCGAAATATTATCATTTTGTCTATTTACCAGATTCAAAATGACAAAACAAATATAAATGATACTTTTACTCGCCGTGAGAAGTGATAATAATCTATCTTTTGTTTTCGGCTAATATTTACTGTTTATTAATTGTTTGATAATAAATTAATTTATATGATATGTATGCCCATGACGTTTTTGTGCTGGTAAATATAAATAACTCTTACAGACAAGAAATATTTTTTCATTAAATTTTTTTATCTCCTCTACTTTCGTCCTAAAACCAGGTTCATCGACCTGTGTATTGCACACAAAACATAATAAAATAATAATATTATTTGGCGCTTCAAAAATAACTTTTATTTCAGAGAAAAGAACGCCGAATGAAGTTTCGAATATTCAAGATTCGAGTAGTGTGTACATGCAGCATAATGGTGGATTTATGAAGCAGTCATAAGTCATAAGTTATTCTACCTTATGACTTAAGACTTATGACTGCTGCATAAATCCACCATAATAAATACTAGGTACACTAAAGTTAAAGTCTATCCGTTCGCGATGAGAAGGGTACAGCATCATGCGCGATGAATTGGGGGAGTTCAATAACAAATGTTGAATCAAATATCAAATGTAAGGTGAAGTCCAATCATAGAGAGTAATAAGATTACTAAGCACAACTGGAACACAGTTACAAATTTGATACATGAAAAATTAAAAATAGTCCACTACTACATATGTTAGAGAATATGTTTACATTCAGTTATGGTTGATATTACTTCAACATTTTGTATACGAATTATTGAATTTTGAGAAGTTGTTGTCAATGAAAAATAAGTTGTCAAAAAGTGTTGTCAGATTTTGTAAAAAGAATTTGAATAAAAAAGGTTTAAACACTACTTAAGAGTTAAAAATTTGTTTCAATTCCTAAAGTTGAATATCCAGGAATTGTCACAATATATCTACTAAAAATTTAGCTTTACAACTAATTTGAAACAAGAATACAATAATTTTACAGTATTAATTAACATTTTCATTAACTTATAATAATTGATTATTGGAAATTAATGACTGATTGTTGAGATATCGTAAATGACGAAATACGTGTACGGTATCGCCTTTGAAAGAAATTATGATTTTTTTTCGACTTTTTGCTAGTTAGCGGACACTATTTTTTCGGACAACTGTAACAAACAAAAGTTAGACATGTGGTAATCAATAAACTATACCCCGCCAGAATTCCAACTTCCAGTCGTCGGACTGGAAAAACGCGGCCAAAAATTTGCCGTGCAATGTGACCCTTCAGTTTCACAAATTTTCTTGAAACAAACCTGTTAAAATTAGCATTGTGGTAATTGATTTTCAATACCCCGGTATTTTAGCTGTTTGGGTTGTCGGACTCGACAATAGCAGAACAAATTTATGTCGGACAAGATTACTCTCGTTATCTTAAACAAATTTCCACCTCCAATAATAAAAATAAAAAATGTGGTAATGAATTTACAAGACCCTGGGAAATCGCTATGTTTTGAAGTTTTCCAAGCTAAAAAGCTGTCGAGTAGAAGAAAATGGCAGAAGAAAAAGTTGTCGAGCTCGTCAAGGACAGGCGCTTCACGAAGTATACAATATGTGGTAATCATCAAATGGAAGGGGCAAGGGATTGGAGATTAACACCAAATCCTGGCAAGTCATTATGAATATGTCAGTCTCCGACTTCAGCCCAATTGACCAGGTAAATAAGGTCAGATTTTTGGATGAGCCAAATACGAAGGTCTCATGCATTGGCTTATCCTTTGTAGTTGTAGGAGAACCTCAGTCTCCTGATGTGATGTGTGCTTTTGCTAAACGGGTTCCAAGTCGGTGATAGAGTTTAGGTTCACCAGTTCAGTGTCGAATGCAAGACCAATCCCTGCTTTGTCATGGTCGCAAACTATGCAGAGAAGGGGATATATCCTTCTGATGACTTTACTGCCAGCATAGAGGACCATTATGATATGTAGACTCACCAAAGTCAAAAGTCATCGGCCTAGCTGTTGTCTAGGGAAGTATGCATAATTTTCCAACTCCTAATGTCGAGTTGTCCTAGTTCTTCTTGAGACCAAAGGAGTAGAGTAGGGTCAAAATGGCAAGCGTATTAGTTGCGGCAATTTTGTTCTTCCCCGACGGTTATGATGACCAAATGTGTCGGAGTCTATGCTGAGATTATCCGAGGGGATGGCTCGAACGGAGAGCGCCGGGATATCTGAATCCAAGCAAAGCTGGGCGGGGTCGGGCTTTGGATGGGTGACCAACGGACCTCCTATCAAGATTCTCCTCGGATAATAATAGTAATAGTGGTAATAGTAATAGTAATAGTAATAGTAATAGTAATAGTAATAGTAATAGTAATAGTAATAGTAATAGTGATAGTAATAGTAATAGTATTAGTAATAGTAATAGTAATAGTAATAGTAATAGTAATAGTAATAGTAATAGTAATAGTAATAGTAATAGTAATAGTAATAGTAATAGTAATAGTAATAGTAATAGTAATAGTAATAGTAATAGTAATAGTAATAGTAATAGTAATAGTAATAGTAATAGTAATAGTAATAGTAATAGTAATAGTAATAGTAATAGTAATAGTAATAGTAATAGTAATAGTAATAGTAATAGTAATAGTAATAGTAATAGTAATAGTAATAGTAATAGTAATAGTAATAGTAATAGTATTAGTATAAGTAATAGTAATAGTAATAGTAATAGTAATAGTAATAGTAATAGTAATAGTAATGGTAATGGTAATGGTAATGGTAATGGTAATGGTAATGGTAATGGTAATAGTGATAGTGATAGTGATAGTGATAGTAATAGTAATAGTAATAGTAATAGTAATAGTAATAGTAATAGTAATAGTAATAGTAATAGTAATAGTAATAGTAATAGTAATAGTAATAGTAATAGTAATAGTAATAGTAATAGTAATAGTAATAGTAATAGTAATAGTAATAGTAATAGTAATAGTAATAGTAATAGTAATAGTAATAGTAATAGTAATAGTAATAGTAATAGTAATAGTAATAGTAATAGTAATAGTAATAGTAATAGTAATAGTAATAGTAATAGTAATAGTAATAGTAATAGTAATAGTAATAGTAATAGTAATAGTAATAGTAATAGTAATAGTAATAGTAATAGTAATAGTAATAGTAATAGTAATAGTAATAGTAATAGTAATAGTAATAGTAATGATAATGGTAACAGTAATAGTTATAGTAATGATAATAGTAATAGTAAGGGCGGGGATTAGCGCAGTGGTTAAGCGCTCGGCTGGTAATCGAGAGATTGCAGGTTCGATTCCCAGACGGTGCGATCTTTTTTCATTTTCAGATGTGAGAGTCTGAATGACTGAGGCTCGTGTCGGCTGGGAATAATCCTCCACGATTCACTGTTGCGTTAAAAATTAACAGTGCTGCTCCTAAAGTGGCGTATGGAGTTAGTAACAAGGCCTATCCAGAACACATGGCTAATGACCATAGCAGTCGATGCAAAAACACCAAGGATAAAAAATAGTAATAGTAATAGTAATAGTAATAGTAATAGTAATAGTAATAGTAATAGTAATAGTAATAGTAATAGTAATAGTAATAGTAATAGTAATGGTAATGGTAATGGTAATGGTAACGGTAACGGTAACGGTAACGGTAACGGTAACGGTAACGGTAACGGTAACGGTAACGGTAACGGTAACGGTAACGGTAACGGTAACGGTAACGGTAACGGTAACGGTAACGGTAACGGTAACGGTAACGGTAACGGTAACGGTAACGGTAACGGTAACGGTAACGGTAACGGTAACGGTAACGGTAACGGTAACGGTAACGGTAACGGTAACGGTAACGGTAACGGTAACGGTAACGGTAACGGTAACGGTAACGGTAACGGTAACGGTAACGGTAACGGTAACGGTAACGGTAACGGTAACGGTAACGGTAACGGTAACGGTAACGGTAACGGTAACGGTAACGGTAACGGTAACGGTAACGGTAACGGTAACGGTAACGGTAACGGTAACGGTAACGGTAACGGTAACGGTAACGGTAACGGTAACGGTAACGGTAACGGTAACGGTAACGGTAACGGTAACGGTAACGGTAACGGTAACGGTAACGGTAACGGTAACGGTAACGGTAACGGTAACGGTAACGGTAACGGTAACGGTAACGGTAACGGTAACGGTAACGGTAACGGTAACGGTAACGGTAACGGTAACGGTAACGGTAACGGTAACGGTAACGGTAACGGTAACGGTAACGGTAACGGTAACGGTAACGGTAACGGTAACGGTAACGGTAACGGTAACGGTAACGGTAACGGTAACGGTAACGGTAACGGTAACGGTAACGGTAACGGTAACGGTAACGGTAACGGTAACGGTAACGGTAACGGTAACGGTAACGGTAACGGTAACGGTAACGGTAACGGTAACGGTAACGGTAACGGTAACGGTAACGGTAACGGTAACGGTAACGGTAACGGTAACGGTAACGGTAACGGTAACGGTAACGGTAACGGTAACGGTAACGGTAACGGTAACGGTAACGGTAACGGTAACGGTAACGGTAACGGTAACGGTAACGGTAACGGTAACGGTAACGGTAACGGTAACGGTAACGGTAACGGTAACGGTAACGGTAACGGTAACGGTAACGGTAACGGTAACGGTAACGGTAACGGTAACGGTAACGGTAACGGTAACGGTAACGGTAACGGTAACGGTAACGGTAACGGTAACGGTAACGGTAACGGTAACGGTAACGGTAACGGTAACGGTAACGGTAACGGTAACGGTAACGGTAACGGTAACGGTAACGGTAACGGTAACGGTAACGGTAACGGTAACGGTAACGGTAACGGTAACGGTAACGGTAACGGTAACGGTAACGGTAACGGTAACGGTAACGGTAACGGTAACGGTAACGGTAACGGTAACGGTAACGGTAACGGTAACGGTAACGGTAACGGTAACGGTAACGGTAACGGTAACGGTAACGGTAACGGTAACGGTAACGGTAACGGTAACGGTAACGGTAACGGTAACGGTAACGGTAACGGTAACGGTAACGGTAACGGTAACGGTAACGGTAACGGTAACGGTAACGGTAACGGTAACGGTAACGGTAACGGTAACGGTAACGGTAACGGTAACGGTAACGGTAACGGTAACGGTAACGGTAACGGTAACGGTAACGGTAACGGTAACGGTAACGGTAACGGTAACGGTAACGGTAACGGTAACGGTAACGGTAACGGTAACGGTAACGGTAACGGTAACGGTAACGGTAACGGTAACGGTAACGGTAACGGTAACGGTAACGGTAACGGTAACGGTAACGGTAACGGTAACGGTAACGGTAACGGTAACGGTAACGGTAACGGTAACGGTAACGGTAACGGTAACGGTAACGGTAACGGTAACGGTAACGGTAACGGTAACGGTAACGGTAACGGTAACGGTAACGGTAACGGTAACGGTAACGGTAACGGTAACGGTAACGGTAACGGTAACGGTAACGGTAACGGTAACGGTAACGGTAACGGTAACGGTAACGGTAACGGTAACGGTAACGGTAATGGTAATAGTAATAGTTATAGTAATAGTAATTTTATCCGATTTTGTGATAGCAGTGTTTTTATTCTTTCATTCCTTTTTTGTGCAACGTCTCAGTGATCTGGTCGTAAGGAGTAAGTGTGACAGTTTTGATTATTTCCGCACCTGCATCCCATTTGATTTCTTATAGACTATAAAAGTAAGGTCACTTTTTCTAATCGAGACAATGCCGAATATCTGCCTTTCCTGCAATGGTGAAATATCCGATATCGACTCTCAAATCGACTGCTCACAGTGTCAGCGTACGTTCCACAAGAGGTGTGCTCGTTCGGCCCCTGGCGGTACCGATGACGTACTGCTTTCGTCAAGCTGTTGGACCTGTCCTTTCTGTGTGCGCAATCCTCGTTCATCCGATATAGCTGCTCTTGGTAATATGCAGTTTAATGCTCTCATGAACCAACTAACAACGATCAATAGCACAATATCAGACCTAAGGTCTGACGTAGCTGCTTGTCGTCTTGAAGTTTCTGCATTGCGCGACGAGAACTCCAAACTTAGTGATAGAGTTTCGGTACTGGAACAAAGACCTTGCCCCAATAAGCCGCCATTATCTGAGGAAGACGTTATTGCCGAAAGCCTTCAACGACTCAAACGGGAAAAGAATGTGATTCTTCTAGGAATCCCAGAACACTCACCAGATCATGATTTCCAATATGCAAAAAAGGTTATCCATGAATTGGATCCGCAGAGTGCAAAATTTATCCGCCTTGGTATTCGTCTGGGTAAAACTACCAACAACGTTAAACCCCGCCCATACCGACTAATACTTGAAACACAAGAAGCCGCTCTTGCTCTAATAAAGACTAGTCGAAATACTCCTGGCAACTTGTATCCAACAGTTAAAATCAAATCGGATATGACGCCACAACAATTGAGACATCTCGCTGATTTAAGGAAAGAACTTCTAGATAGATCATCACTAGACAGTAATCTCACCATCAAATATGTGTACGGAGTACCAAAAATAGTACAGGTGTCAAATAAAAGACTGAGCGAGGAAGAAAATTCTCCAAGGCATGGCCTAGGAACTAAAGTTCAGAAAACTCCATTCGTAACTGGCAAAATATAGCAACCAACACGTGTGACGTATTGGAACTGTCAGGGTTTCAATAATCTAGAGCACTTTATTTCAGACAATGATCCAATCAATATATTATGCTTATCCGAAACTTGGCTAACCAGTGATCAAATAACTTTTCCCAACTATCTGTCTGTTTTCAAATCACACAGTTCCAGTGCAATTAAAGAAAAGTCAGCGGGTCGTGCCAGTGGTGGTCTCTCAATAATCTGTAACCCGAGCTTTTCCCTCACACTTATCGATAAGTCTCCTTGGTGGATCTTCTGTTTGATCGAAACCGACTGTAACACCAGATTTATCATATGTAATGTCTATTTCAAACCTTCACTCGATATTGAACATATTCTTGAACTCTTCCAAAACTCTATAACTGCTATTATTGAAAATTTTCATGATACCCTGATAGTAATGGGGGGCGACTTCAATTGCAGGGTCTCTGACTTTGATTTTTCTTCACCAGAAATATTCGAGAATACAAATCTATATAGTCAACGTTTGAGCCTTGATCGCACCCTTACCACAAGAGGTCGTTCTTTGGTCGATTTCATGAACTCTAATGGTTTTTCACTACTCAATGGCAGAAGTAACTCTGATCGGCCAGGTCAATATACATTCGTCGGGGTGATGGGCAAAAGCACCATTGATTTTGTTTGGGTAAATGATTCCTTTTTATCAAGCGTTGAAGACCTCACAGTAGATAACATGTTTTCCGTCTCAGATCATTTCCCCGTGTCCTGTTATTTTAAATTCAATATGACAATTTCTTCAAATGATAACTATGCTCAGTGTCCAGAATCCTAAAATTATGCGAAAATAATATTCTGCCTTACAAACTGCACATGATGAATTCACCGCAGGTTGGTTTAACAGAAAACATGTCAATAAAAGACTGTCATACTAACATGATAACAACAATACATGCAGCAGCTGACACTCTAGGTCTTTCCAAAATATCAGGTGCCCCGAGCCAAAAAACCTTTAAAAGCAAACCTTGGTTCGATCATCAGTGTGTAGCACTCAAACATCAGACCATAAAAGATCTCAATGCCTGTAAAAACGAAAAATTTTCAGCAGAGCCCAAATCTAAATATTTAGCTTCGAAAAAGCAGTATAAACAACTGTTAAAATATAAAAAGAACGAATATGAGGGTAATATAATTTTTTTCCCTTGCCAACTGTAACAACTCTGCCACCTTCTGGAAAACCATAAAAAATGCTCGAAACCCTCAATTAGTTCCAGTCTCGTTAAATATTTACGAATGGGAAGCTTTCTACAGTGATATCTATAAAGACTACGTAATAGACAGCACTAGTTTTTTCGATGCCAGAAACCCACATTTTGATCTCCAAATTAAAATTCATGATATATATGATGCACTGAATAATTGCAAAAATAATAAATCCCCGGGAAGTGATGAAGTTCCTTTTGAATTTCTAAAATCCCTACCTAACAACTGGATCTTGAATTTATGTACACTTTTCAATAAAATTTTAGACAACACTTCAATTCCAAAATGCTGGTCCGAAGTTATTTTGAAGATGATTCATAAAAAAGGTCCAATCAACAACCCTTCTAACTATCGAGGTATAGCACTGGTTAACTGTATTGCTAAAGTTTTTACTCGCATTATTTACACGCGAATAATGAACTGGGCTGAAACATATAACATACTACCGGAAAGTCAATCTGGCTTTAGGCATAAAAGAGGATGCGCTGATAATGTTTATACACTCTCGTCGATTATACATTTTTCTCTCCGCTTCAAGAAGCGTAAAATATTTGCAATATTCATTGACTTCAAGAGGGCCTTTGATAGCGTCAACCACTTCTCTGACAAAAACTCTTTCAACTAGGTGTCAGTTCCCAGCTTGTCAGATTGCTCAGAGCATTTTATTCAAATGCCACCATGCGTGTGAAATCCAACGGAGAGTACACACGCGCGTTTCTTGTCTCGGAAGGAGTTTTACAAGGGGAAGTTCTCAGTCCGCTACGATTTTCCCTTTTTCTGGCTGATATCGAAGAATACTTCAAGAGCAATGGAGCTTCTGGTGTTAACATAGATAATTCGAATGAACTTCATATGCTTTTATATGCTGATGACATTGTTATTTTGAGTCAATCCGAGGTTGACGTTGGTAGAAAACTAAGACTTCTGGAAAATTACGCTTCCCTTAATCGCCTCACAGTAAATACTAACAAAACCAAGATAGTATGTTTCTCTAGAGGGCCTTATAAAACACATAGTAGTTTTTTGTTCGAAGGTCATCCAATAGAAGTTACGAATTCCTACATATATCTTGGCGTACTATTCAAATCCTCATCACTCTTTCGTGAAATGGCTACCGCATCCAATGCTAAAGCTAAACAAGCTACTGCATCTCTACTACAAGTTCTTAACAAAACTAAAGTTGATTCCATGCAAACTAGGTTTCGTCTCTTCGACTCTCTTGTTGTCAGTGTTATGTCTAACTGTATCCATGTCTGGGGCCTGCGCTATGTTGATATAGTTGAGCAAGTACATACACAATTCATAAAAAAGATTTTATCACTACCGTTCCATACCCCAGAATATGCAGTCAGAGCCGAATGTGGCCGTGTTAAAATTTCATATAATATTTTCAAATGGGCATTAAACTGGTTGATACATATACTTGAAATGGATGATAGTCGTTTACCAAATATGATTTTCAAACGGCAAATGCAAATTTCCAACTGTGATCCCAAATATAATTGGGTATTACAAGTCAAATCATTCTTTATCGAGATTCACGCTGACGACATTTGGGACAATATCTCTCACGAGCTTATTAAAGCGAAGAAGAAGTGTCTCCTACTGAAGTTCAAAGAAAAATTATACGAGCGGGATAGGTTACTCCTGCATCGTTCACAATTCTTGACAATGTACCATTCCTTCTCCATTTTGAATAATATGCCCCAGCGATATATCTCCCTAAATATTCCCGTTAAATATACAAGAGCCATTGCCCAACTAAGATTATGCAACTCTATATCTGTTAAATTCACCGCCAGAGGCTCAACTTATAATATTAACCCAAATGAACACTGCACAATCTGTAACTATAATCAGTTAGAATCGATCGAACATATTTTCTTCAATTGTCCTATATACTGTTCAATAAAACCAGCATACTTGAAATCTTTACCAAATATGGTTGCTTTAGCCCACGCCCTTGATACTCTAACGGCAGAAAACGCCAAGACCATTGCTAACTATTTGTGGAATATATTAAAACTACGATCATTTATAATCAATGAGTGAATGCTTGAACAGATTTGTGCTCACTAGGATACCACCCACTACTATCAGTTCCCTTTGCTTTTTTATTTTATTTTTTTTTAAATAATGTATTTCACTTATAATCTAATATTAAGTTTAGTTGAACTATTATGCTGATTCCTTACTCTTCAGTTATTGCTACTGCTTCACATATCTTATAATACGATTGTCTAGGTTTAAATTATTGTTATATAATATGTACCTATTTTCTCTCACACTCTTGCCATAAAATGTATTTTAAGAGGCAATAAACGTATCTATCTATCTATCTAATAGTAATATTTATTCATCAATATGAATCAATATAACATTTTCATACAGGAAAATTCACATTTACAAACATTAATAAATAAATGATTGAAACCGTATGGATATAGCATACGCTCGCGGTCGCGGTCGATATATATATATATCACGGTTGTATACACGCGGGGGCCCGGTGCCCGTCATCGTTCGCCGGGATGAACACTGCAATCGCTTACAGGGTCCCCCACGGCAACAGATTAGAGAGCGCTCCAGAAGGACATGTCGGATGCGAAATGGTATATGCTGAATACTTGTTTCAAGGAGCAATAAATGTTCCAGTGACTGTAAAACAGTCGAAAACAATCCTTTAATAATGAATACTTTATACAAGACTCTTTTGAAGTAAATAATAAATTTAATAACACAAACATACCTAATGACTACGTTTTGGCAAGTCTTGATGTGGTTTCTCTTTTTAGTAATGTATATTTAGAAGTTTGTCAAAGATCAATTCACAAAAATTGGTATCGTGTTAGCAATTATTGTAACATTAATGAAGAAACATTCATGAAAATTTTAACTTTCTTGTTCAATAACACATATTTCTCTTTTAACAACAAAATTTATAAACAAAGTTTTGGAACTCCAATGGGAGCTTCAATCTCCCCTATATTAGCTTCATATGTGATGGATGATGTGTTGGACACAGTAATTTCAGTACTATCATTTAAACCTTTTTTCATCAAAAAATATGTTGATGATATCATTGTCGCTTTACCAAAAGATGGCATTACTGAGATTCTTAGTACTTTCAACAGCTTTGACCCATATATTCAGTTTACAATAGAAACTGAGGATGATGATTTTTCCGTACCTTTCTTAGATACAAGATTCATACGTGGTCTTAATAACAAAATTCTTATAGACTGGTACAGGAAACCATGCAGTTCTGGAAGATATATTAACTTCGAGTCTTATCACAAGCGGTCAATGAAAATAAACCTTGTGAAACAGATGAAAGCTAGAGTACTCAAAATCTCAGATAGATCCTTTCATAAAAAAAACCTAGATATTCTTTTCAAACTCTTTTCTGACAATGCTTATCCACCAAAATTACTGAGAAGTATTCTGTTCAGCACACCATTAAATATTGAAACAGATATTATATCTAACAATCTGAACATATCCATTAATAGCAATGTTGCTAATACTAATCCTACAAATCCTACAATTCCTACATTCACTTCACTTCCATATATAAAAGATATTACACCAAGATTGTCCAGGCTCTTTCATTCAGTATGTAATATCAAAATAGCAAATAAAACTATTTTACCAATAAGATCAATTTATTCAAAAGTGAAGGATAAAATTCCATTAACTTCCACTTCAAATGTAGTATATAGCATTCCTTGTCAGGACTGTGATAAAAATTATATTGGCCAGACTTCTAGAAGCCTGAAAAGTAGAATCTCCTCACATAAAAGTGATTGTAGACTTCATCCTGAAAGATGTGCTCTTGCTGATCATGTAAACAAATTTGACCATCGAATAAATTATAACTCAACTAAAATATTAGCTAAAGAGACACATATGACTAAGAGAACTTTTTTGGAAATGGCCTTCATATATCAAGACAAAAAATGTATGAATAAAAGAACTGATATAAATCATTTGAGTGAGATTTATTCCTTCTTATTGTCGTTAGACCACACTCTCCATATGAATAATAATATCTCCATAACTACTCAATTGGAAATGTAATTTTTTCCTAACTTACAAAACAACAGTCGTATATTTCAACAGTTGGTACTACATTACAGTTGGTACAAGATTACAGTTGGTACAAGATTACAGTTGGTAACATTGACTTGAAAATTACAGATTTCTTTTCTATTGACAACTGATTTGTGTCCCTTGGATACAATCAACAAGTCTTTTGTTTTTCGACTGAAATTTCAAAATTTTCTGTTATTTATATTCGTAAAGTCTTTTTTCCTTATTATTTACAATTTTAAGCTGTAATGTCACTATCCAAAGAACTAAGAACATGTCAACTAACCTCACTATAGTTGTAAGTAAAATTTTAATAACATCAAAATGTATAATTGACATAATAATTCTTTGTAGTTCCCTGAAGATGTGAATAAAATTTACGAAAGCTTGGAATAATCTCTATAAAAGAGTACACTTTTGACTTTGCTGCAATCCCCAATATTAACTGGTTTTATTCTTAACTAGTCAGCAACGACTACCCTTTCTATATTCTACAGATATGGGGTTTTATCGTAACATCCTGATTACATATGGTGACATAGCAGTGCAGAAATTGAAGTTGTGGTCCAAGAACAAGATGAAATTGGCCAAAGAATATAATAGACGCTGTTTTCTATTACAATGCAAGAAGTTAGGAATTCTTCCAAATCACATTACCTCAGCGATTAGACCTATTGAGAACCTACTTCTTAGGCAAGAGGCTCATGCGAATATCAAGCAACAGAATTACAGGTTAGGAATAAAATTACTTAACATTGAGATTTCTACAAATCATACTTTGATTAAAAATTTAGAGTGTTCTCTGACGACAACTAGGAGTGAAATCATTTCTCTTACAAGTGAACTTATATTTGAAAATTTTCTCAGTAAACAATCAAGAACATATAATGAACTGTTCCATGATGTAAAAAGTAGAAATATCAATAAAATTAATAACCTAAAAAACAATCATTTTCGAAAAAAATTGAGAACAAAACCAAACTGGATATCAAATATTTCTAACACCATCATTCCTGAAGATATTTTACAATTTTTTGCTTTAGGACCAAAGTTCAGTGTGGAACCGTTAATTATACAAGACATTTCCATCAAGAGTTTTTTAGCTGATGTTGATTACATCACTTCATCTATCAGTGACGAATACCAAAGAAATATCACTATAGCAAGAGCAACTAATATTATAACTAATAATATACAATCAAATCAGCATTCTTCTATTTTTAGAGGCTTACTTTTAAAATCAAAAAAGTTTCTAAAAGACAATCCGAATCTGATATTGATTCAATCTGACAAAGGTAATGTGACAGTCATTATGGAAAAAGATCAATATCTTAATCTTTCAAATGAAATAATTATCAACAGTAATTCCTATATTGAATTAGCAAAAGATCCTACGACTACGATACAAAGTAAAGCTAATGAATTTTTGAAAGTACTTAAAGACACAAATCAAATTGATGATGTCACAAAAAAGAAACTCAAATGCTATAATGCTATTTCTCCAAAATTCTATTCATTACCAAAAATACTTAAACCTACTTTATCGATGAGACCTATAGTTTCATGTATTGGTGCTCCAACAGAAGCCATTGCCTCACTTCTCACAGATATTCTAACTAAAGCATATGATTCCGATAATGAATACTTTATACAAGACTCTTTTGAAGTAAATAATAAATTTAATAACACAAACATACCTAATGACTACGTTTTGGCAAGTCTTGATGTGGTTTCTCTTTTTAGTAATGTATATTTAGAAGTTTGTCAAAGATCAATTCACAAAAATTGGTATCGTGTTAGCAATTATTGTAACATTAATGAAGAAACATTCATGAAAATTTTAACTTTCTTGTTCAATAACACATATTTCTCTTTTAACAACAAAATTTATAAACAAAGTTTTGGAACTCCAATGGGAGCTTCAATCTCCCCTATATTAGCTTCATATGTGATGGATGATGTGTTGGACACAGTAATTCCAGTACTATCATTTAAACCTTTTTTCATCAAAAAATATGTTGATGATATCATTGTCGCTTTACCAAAAGATGGCATTACTGAGATTCTTAGTACTTTCAACAGCTTTGACCCATATATTCAGTTTACAATAGAAACTGAGGATGATGATTTTTCCGTACCTTTCTTAGATACAAGATTCATACGTGGTCTTAATAACAAAATTCTTATAGACTGGTACAGGAAACCATGCAGTTCTGGAAGATATATTAACTTCGAGTCTTATCACAAGCGGTCAATGAAAATAAACCTTGTGAAACAGATGAAAGCTAGAGTACTCAAAATCTCAGATAGATCCTTTCATAAAAAAAACCTAGATATTCTTTTCAAACTCTTTTCTGACAATGCTTATCCACCAAAATTACTGAGAAGTGTTCTGTTCAGCACACCATTAAATATTGAAACAGATATTATATCTAACAATCTGAACATATCCATTAATAGCAATGTTGCTAATACTAATCCTACAAATCCTACAATTCCTACATTCACTTCACTTCCATATATAAAAGATATTACACCAAGATTGTCCAGGCTCTTTCATTCAGTATGTAATATCAAAATAGCAAATAAAACTATTTTACCAATAAGATCAATTTATTCAAAAGTGAAGGATAAAATTCCATTAACTTCCACTTCAAATGTAGTATATAGCATTCCTTGTCAGGACTGTGATAAAAATTATATTGGCCAGACTTCTAGAAGCCTGAAAAGTAGAATCTCCTCACATAAAAGTGATTGTAGACTTCATCCTGAAAGATGTGCTCTTGCTGATCATGTAAACAAATTTGACCATCGAATAAATTATAACTCAACTAAAATATTAGCTAAAGAGACACATATGACTAAGAGAACTTTTTTGGAAATGGCCTTCATATATCAAGACAAAAGAACTAAGAACATGTCAACTAACCTCACTATAGTTGTAAGTAAAATTTTAATAACATCAAAATGTATAATTGACATAATAATTCTTTGTAGTTCCCTGAAGATGTAAATAAAATTTACGAAAGCTTGGAATAATCTCTATAAAAGAGTACACTTTTGACTTTGCTGCAATCCCCAATATTAACTGGTTTTATTCTTAACTAGTCAGCAACGACTACCCTTTCTATATATATATATATATATATATATATATATATATATATATATATATATATATATATATATATATATATATAAAGAAGAGTTAGTAAATATTTTCTAGAAGTCGATGAATTTCTGTTCTTGACTTTTGAAACATACACTCCTTTATTTTTGAGTTGAACACGTTTTGAGAATTTATCGACTTGATATCAGATGGCAACATATTTTAAACTTTTGAACGCATGTGTTATGATTTTTTACTATCGTCCTGTATTTGATGAAGAGTCAGTCAAGATTTGTCAATAAAGTGAAATACGTTAAACGTCAGTAGTTGCTTTATATTTATTCGAAATAATAGGAAAAGATATTCTTGCATTGGTCCTTTCGAGCATTAAACAAGTCCTTTGGAAGATACAGTAAAAGTTTTCAACCAGGAGAAGAAAATATCACTTCGATCCCGGTAGACCCAGACAAAAGTTGGCAGGTAGACGACGTTTGGATGAAGACTTTATATGGCCATCAGAACTTGTAAAAACGTACAATTTCAATAATGACAATTCAAATGACATATCAATAAATAATGGATTTGAACAAGATTGTGAACCAAATATCGAATTAAACGCTGATAGATCATCTACTCAGTCTAGGACGATGCAGTCTGTAACATCTTCAAAAGCAAGTAGTCAACTTATTAGGAAAATATTAGCATTAGAACATGAAAAGGCAAAGCATGCAATCGAGCAAGAGATGATGAAAAAACAACTCCAAATATTAGGAATGGAACACCAAGTGAAACAAGCAGGAGTATTATAAGAAGAAAGGAAATCAGCAAAATCTCTTACCAAAACAAGAAGTTCTCGTATGAATACCTAGAGATTTATATCTAACCGTGAAAGTCGTGACAAATTTGCGCAATGAATCATCCTCTTCTAAGTCAAAAAAATCTGATGTTGCAAATTGGGTTAACGCCATCGATATAAATCAACAAGAAAGTGTACCGAATGAAGACATTGAGATATTTCAAGATATGCCCAAAAATGAAAATAAAACTGAAATTGCCCAACTTTGTGAAACTTTAACAAACGTTTTACAAAGAGTTGCGCCTATGAAATCTACATTGAAACCAGAAAAAAATGCTGACAAGAAATTTAATTGAGAAAGACTTTTTCCTATATTTGACGGCAGACCTGAAGACTGGCCAACATTCATCTACCAATTTCGAAAAATTTCCTCACTTTGCGATTATTCGTCCGAGGAATCGATGATAAAACTTCAAAAATGCCTCAGAGGGGAAGCAAGACTAGCAGTAACAGGAATGCTGATGTGTCCAGAAAATTTAGGACAGGCCATAAAAACCCTTGAAATGCGATTCGGCCGTCCTGACCAAATAATTGAAACTCTTCTGGAAAAAATAAAAACTATTTTCGCCATACGTGAATATGATTTGGAAGGTCTCATGTATATCAAGTGAATGGTCTAGTATCTACCATCAAATCTTTAAAATGTGAGGCTCATCTCCAGAATCCTCAAGTCCTGAGAGATCTCATCAGAAAGCTACCTAGCACATTGAAACTACGTTGGGGAGAAGAGGTTTTAAAGAAAAATGGTTCAGTAAATCTTCAAGATTTTTCCTATTGGTTCTCCATTATAGCGAATGCAGCATGCTTCGTTACGGCTCCAATAAGTTCCTATAGACAAATGAACCCATCAGGGACTATGAAAAAGGAAAGATCGCTACTGATATCGTCCACAAGAAGTGATACATGTGTATATTGTACCAAAAATGGACATAAAATCGACAACTGTCAAATGTTTCAACCAGATGGAAAAACGTTACCAAAAACAAACTTTGTTTTTCATGTTTGAAAAATAACAACCAAACAATGAAATGCCGAGTGAGACAGAGCTGTAGAATTAATGGATGCAGATGACCCCATCATAAACTTCTGCAGAAGGAAGATTCACAATTGATGAAGAAAGAAAATGAAGTGAAGGAAAGAGATACATCAACGGACACTCATGATAACGAAAATGTATTAGCTACCAGACATGGTTCAAATAATGTTATTTTACGAATGATAAACGTCAAACTTCATGGCCCCAATGATTCTGTGATTCACGCTGTTGCTCTATGTGACGAGGCATCAACAGTGACACTGATTGATCAGTCAATTCTTGACCAACTCCAAATCAGAGGGAAGAGACAGAAACTGTGTGTTCAATGGACAAATGATATTACTTCGAACCACGAAGATTCAGAATGCTTTGACTTAGACATATCTGGAGACTTCGACAGAGCAAAAGTTTTCACGATGAAGCACGTTCGCTCCATAAAAATTTATCTTTACCGACACAAGAGATGAATTTTCAAGATTGGTGCCATCATCCACATTTATATGGTTTGCCTATTGCCGATATAAAAAGAACCCCTATGATCCTCATTGGTCAGGACAATATTCGTCTCACTATACCCAGAAAAATTGTCCAGGGTTCAGATAATTTACCAATAGCAACCAATACTAATTTAGGATGGATACTTCACGGGAGAACTGACAATAAAATTTTGAAAGAGTCTTATGTTTTCCACATTTGTGAAAACGAAAAATCGGACGAAGCTCTTCACCAATTAGTGAAATATTCTTTCACAGTCGATGCGTTTGGGACCTCACCATCCTCGCAGAGGAATGATAAAGATATTGAAAGAGCCTTGACAACCATGGAGAAGACAGCACGACGTGTGAGCGATAATCGCTTCGAAATTGGTCTTTTATGGAAGTCTGATGATGTTTCATTGCCATATAGTATGAATACAGCAAGAAGACGACTAGAATGTATTGAAAAGCAGATGGAGAAAGATGAAAACTTCAAAGTAAGGTACCGTGAAAATATCAAAAGGTATATTGATAAAGGATACGTATGAAAACTTACTAATGAAGAAGTTGCCGAAGAGAGTCCTCATACCTGGTGCTTACCACATTTTGGTGTCATCAACGATAACAAACCAAATAAATTAAGGCTAGTCTTTCATGCTGCTGCGAAGTCTTCAGGAACGAGTCTTAATGGCAAACTTCAATCCGGTCCCGACTTACTGGTACTACTGACTGCAGATCTAATGAGGTTCCGACAAAGAAAAGTTGCATTTACAAGTGACATGAAGGACATGTTCCATCAAATCAGAATGAGGCCAGACGATCAAGATGCACAACGATTCCCATGGAGAGAAAATAGGTCGGAGCGATACAAAGTCTACCTAATGCAGGTGATGACATTTGGTGCTACATGTTCCCCTTCATGCGCTCAATTTATCAAAAATCTAAACGCAACTCAGATGGCAGAAAGTCCTAGAATAATTCTATTCAGATGGTTCGAACTGAGTAGACGTACACAATTTGCTCCGCCTGAAAGCGACATCCAAACAGATAATAATGTTATATATTTGAGACTGGTTAGGATTACAATAAATGAAAGTCAAGAGAAACGACTAAAAAGTGGGCCTACCTGGTTCCTTTTCTGGCTTTCCACTCAGCCGTCTTTCCTCTGGGGTTGCAACCACCGTTCTCCAGGGGGTGTGGACTGTATTTGATAGGGGTCGTAGGGGGTTATATTCTGCACGACACCGTACTTCTGGCGAGTTTTTTGCGTAATGCGAGCACTGACATAAAAATAACCGAGCGAGTTCCGATAGGATCGGGAGTAAAATTTATACTGCCGGTATCGGTAGATATTTTGAATCTTCGCGATAGGCCGGTCTGAATAGCCGAGTCTTGACTTGTATGAAAAAAGTTGAAGTCGACATAAATGAAAGAAATAATATCTAGGAATTTATTATAAATAAAAACTAAAGGGATTCCCAGTGAAATATAGAAAATTAAACTGAATACAGGTTTAATTACATGGAAAGAACATGTCAAGACTCGATATGGAAAGAAATTAATAACATTACAAAGTACAAAATAAACAAAGATTCATCAGAATATTCTCAAATTGAAGATAATACTGGTAATGTATTCAATTCCGATAAAGAAAGAGCTAATTACTTCAACTCCTTTTTCGTGAATATTGGCAAAAAAATGGCAGATAAAATTATACGTCCACATACTACTATTCCACCAAAAACAAACAAAAAAAGCACTTTAAAGATTCACTTTTCCTAAATCCTTTAACAAGAGTCGAACTGACGAATATAATATCAATCCTCAAGAATAACTCAGCGCCAGGACCGGACGGCATTTCTGTCTCCTTTCTTCAAAAAATTCACTCAGTACTATATAGATCCACTATGTCATATCATAAATCTATGTTTCTGTGTCGGTTCTATCCCTAAGCAATGGAAGGAATCAGTAACAACACCAATTTTTAAATCGGGAAAAAAAAGCCTAAACTACAAATTACCGACCAATTACTGTTACCAATAACTTCTCCAAAATTTTTGAAAAGGCGTTGAAGACGAGAATAATGAACTATCTGGAAAAACATAATATACTCTCAAACAACCAATTCGGCTTCCGGGAAAATAAAAGTACAGAAAAAGCAATATTCCACTTCATCAATAACATCTTATATAATCTGAATGCAAACAAGAAATGTCTTACAGTATTCATTGATTTAGCCAAGGCATTCGATACTGTCAACCACGAAATACTATATGACCGTCTTAATGAAATTGGAGTAAGAGGAGCTTCGCTCAATATTATCCAAGACTATCTGTCAGAACGTATGCAACAAGTAAAAATCAATAATACTATCAGTAACCCATTACTAATTACAGTCGGAGTACCTCAGGGAACCGTTTTAGGGCCTATATTCTTCCTTATATATATTAACAATATTGGATATTTAAAAAACACATCATACACGATTCTTGGGAAGAAGTTCATAAAATCGCAGAATTTGAGCTAAAAATCTATCATACCTGGCTAAATGAAAACTTACTTAGTTTGAATATTGACAAAACGAAATATATAACTTACACAGCTACTGTTAGGGATCAACCAACAAATACAACCTTAAAAATTCATAACGTGGGATGCAATGATATAAACTGTACATGTTCAAACATTGAAAAAGTGGAATGTACTAAATATCTTGGGATGATGGTAGACCAACATTTGCGATGTACCGAACATGTACAATATACCGTAAAAAGACTGAGAAAATCAATCCACAAATTCTATCAACTAAGAAACATTGTTGACAAAAAACTACGACTTATGATTTATGATGCCTTGGCTGAATCAATAATAAGATACTGTATTATAATCTGGGGTAGTGTAGGTAAGACTATCTTAAACAATATTCAAGTCACTCAGAATACCCTGATAAAAATATTATTTAAAAAAAATCGTAGGTATTCAACTACCTCACTATATCGGGATACAGGCTTATCTGACGTAAGGAAACTGTATATGTTTCACGGCCCGACTTGGACACTGAACTCTCCAATAACATATAACACCCATGCATACAATACAAGAACCGCTAGTAACCTGTCCATCGCAATCCCTCTATATAGAAAAAGTCTAACGCAGCAATTTATTTCCTACTATGGGCCGAAACTAGTAAATAAACTACCCCTACATTTAAAAACCATGCAAAATAAAAAAAGTATGAAAAAAGAGATAAAAAAATATATTGATATACACTATGACAAATTCAGAGAACTATTCGACTAATGTCCTCCCTCCCTCAATTGCTTCCTCCGGATTGGTATACATGGATATTCTGTTATTATTACTATTCTGTTATTATTACTATTTTGTTATTATTACTATAATAATATAGTTACAATCTATTGTTATAATATTGAAACTGTAGATATCCTGGGATGCTCACAAAACAAGCTTGGCTTAGGTGACATCCTATGGATACAATTATTCTATTGCAAAACCATACCACCTGAATAAAGCTATGTCTATGTCTATAATTGAAGCTATCACGAAAAATCATTACGTCGATGACTATCTTGATTCTGTCGACACAGCAGAAGAAGCTACAAAACTGATTTCTGATGTATTCCAAGTTCAAAAAATGGGTGGCTTCGAACTGGTCAACTGGACAACAAACTCTAAAGATCTCAAAGAAAAACTGAAACTCAATGAGGACATCAACAAAGACTTGATTTTAGACTGTAACTCAACCGAAAATAGAGTTTTGGAAATGCATTGGAATTCTTCAGAAGATAAACTCGTCTTCAAAATAAAAACAATTCCTGAAGAAAATTTTACCGAACGCCCTACAAAAAGATACGTCTTGAAGATAGTAATGGCACTTGGCCTTTTGATCAACTTTACTATACGAGGGCGGCTGATAATTCAAGACATTTGGAGAGACGGAATAGGATGGGACGATTCCATTGACGATCAGACTTACAATAAATGGTTAGCATGGATAAACGATCTGAGGAAGATCGACAACTTGGCCATCCCACGATGTTATTCAGAAAATATTCCAATAGCAAATACTGTACAAATTCATATTTTTTGCGATGGCAGCAAACAAAATTTCGCAGCAGTGGCATATTTGCGAGTCGTCACAGATGACAGTATTTGGGAAAGCTCGAGTTGCACCGACGAAACAGATTTCCATTCCACGAATCGAACTTCAAGCAGTCTTACTGGGAAGTCGTCTAGGAAAAACCATTAAAAGTAAGCTTGATATACGAATCGATAAAATGTTTTACTGGTCAGATTCTACAACAGTCCTGTATTGGATAAACAGTAAATCAAATCGCTTAGGACAATTCGAGGCTCACAGAATTGGTGAAATTCTGGAACTTACCAACGCGGGAGATTGGCGTTGGATACCATCAAAAATGAACGGTGATGATACTGCTACCAGGACTTATGATGGATATGGTGGTAACTTGACGTGTTTTCAAGACTGGTTTACCGGACCCAGGTTTTTAACTGAAGATGATGAATCAATTTGGCCAAAGAAAGAAATTACAATAGAAAAAAAATCTGAAAAACAAGACATAGTTATTTTGACTACAGTGACTGAAAAACGTAATCCTGTTCTTCCTGATATAGACAGATTTTCGGATTGGACAAAGCTAATGAGAGTAACTGGATGGATAACGAGAATTGCAAAATTTTGGCTTTCAAGAACCCGTAAAAATTACTGCAAGAAAACTATAACTTTGGAAGATCTCAAACAAGCAGAAATTGCATGGATTCAACAAAGTCAGAAGGAGAGTTTTCCCGAAGAAGTAGAGAGTCTGTCACGGAGCAAGAAAATCTCTAATCAGAGTCGATTAAAGAAATTGTCGCCAGCACTTAATCAACAAGGACTTATAATTATCTGCGGAAGAACTATTTTTGAACTGATTTTGCTACGACAATGGATCAGTCAACAAGGAATCCACCAATTTTACCAAAGGAACATCGAATAACTTACCTTTTTTAAAAAGTTTGCATGAAACGTATGCTCATCAAGGGATGGAATTGGTTTTCAATGAAGCAATGCAGAAATACTAGATTTTGAATAGCAGAGCAGCTGTGAAATCAGTATTTTCTAAATGTAGAAGATGTCGAATAGACAAGTCAAAACCCATAGCACCTCTGATGAGACAACTTCCGAAAGAGAGAGTCATACCGAAAGTACGTCCATTTACATTCACTGGTGTTGATTATTTCGGTCCCTTCTCAGTCACAGTTGGTCGAAGGAGAGAAAAGCGCTGGGGAGTGAGTGATATTCACTTGTTTTACCATCAGAGCGATCCACCTTGAAGTAGCACATTCTTTAACTACTTATTCCACAATTATGGCTCTGAAGAGAATGATTGCAAGAAGAGGACGACCTCAACAAATATTTTCCGACAACGGAACAAATTTACGAGGAGCGTCCGAAGAGTTACGAAAAGCCTATTTGAACCCGGATCCAAACAAAATTCAACAGGAAATGTTGACAAAAGGGATAGAATGGAAATTCATTCCTGCAGCTACACCTCACATGGGTGGAGTCTGGGAAAGGTTAAGAACAGTTAAGAAATCGTTTTATTCAGTTCTCCGAAATCAACCTTTGAGAGACGAAATGTTGCTGACAGTCTTTTGTGAGGTTGAGCAAATAGTAAACTCAAGACCGTTGACAAGAGTATCGTCGGATCCGAATGATCTGGAAGCATTGAGCCCCAATCATTTTTTAACTGGTTATTCGAATGAAAAGGGATTTTGCCCCATACAAGATAAGTACGACCTCAGAAAACAGTGGAGAAGAGTACAACAATTGATCGACAACTATTGGACTCGTTGGATAAAAGAATATCTTCCAACTTTAACTAGACGAAGTAAATGGACAGACGATGGAAATCCAATTAGAGAGAACGATATTGTTGTTATGAAAGGCGATAATTTCATAACAAAATCTTGGAGACTAGGTAGAGCCGAGAATGTCTTTCCTGGAACTGATGGTAGAATAAGAGTGGAAGAACTGCGGACCAAAGACGGAGTTTTGATACGACCTGTCTCCAAACTAGGAAGAGTTACTCTTGATGACTGAAAAATTGTTTCGTTGATTTTATTTTATCACTTTGTGTATTTGTATAGATTTATTTGAAATTGAATTTAATAATGACATCAGTGATGACATTTGACTTGACATCAACCTTGACTTCAAATTGACTAAGACTTTTTATTGTCATTGGATATTTCATTACTATTGTTCCTAAGGGGGAAGAAATGTTATGACTTTTTACTATCGTCCTGTATTTGATGAAGAGTCACTCAAGATTTGTCAATAAAGTGAAATACGTTAAACGTCAGTAGTCGCTTTATTTTAAGTCGAAATAATTGAAAAAGTATCAGACAGATATTTTTACACCATGTAAATGAAGCTTCTCTGGATTAATGTTTTATTTACTACAGGTAATGTTATGGAGAAGTGTTTGTATCTTGTGTTATATATATGGGCCATGGTGGCCGTGCTGATAGAGCGTTCGCCTTTAGAATGAAGGGTTGAAGGTTCAAATCCCCGCATGGTCATCGGTCTCGTGCATGGCATCACACGTTAAAAGGTAAGGGCAGCGTCTTCCCTAGCTCAAACAAGTCTCTCTAAGACTTCCGAGTGTTGCGCGTAGGGTACAATCGGTTGACGGAAATAACAATTTTAACAATAACAATATATTATGATCTATTGTTTTGCTCTTATTTCGATACTGAGAATCCACTTCTGAGTTACGTCAATTTTATTCCGTAGATAATTTGATGAACCTCCCTTCCCCATGCAATTTCAATTTATTCAGAAAAATAAAGTGTACATATAAGTAACGAAGATAATATATTGTATTTTTCAGTGTTCCTTTTGGATCAAAGAACTGCACCTAAGCATGCTGTATGCTTGTGTTGTGCTAGCCTTCAATCCACAAGGAGCATTGTGACTTGTACAATTATTGATAAGTGAAATGTTTGTGAGACTTGGCAAGTATAAAAATGAAAAAATATCAACTAAATTATTGTATTGTTGATTAGCGTTGAATTTTTTTGAACGAAGGATTTGATTTGTTTTTTGTAATTATCGAAATTTGTTATTTTCTTTGTTTCAGGTGGTAAGAGATTATACAATTTAGGTCCGAAAAAGAAGATATATCTTTATGTGTGGCTTTTTTTGAATAATGGCGTATTTATGGTGAGATTTTGTACTGCTCTAGTATTTTTTCTTATGACTTCCACAGGCCGCTTGAAACAATTTGTATTATGGAACATCCATTCTCGGCATTGATAGGCATACAAGCTTCTAACATCAAATAGCTCTAGTTCTTCATATAACTGTATAGTTGAATGAGGTTTTGTTTTTTTGAATATTATTTTTAAAAGTTTGTTCTGCATAGACTGGAGTTGAATTGAGTTATTTCTGAAGAGGCCTCCCCATGCTTTGATACAATACCGTAGTATAGATTCAGACAGGGAAAAGTAAATCACTCTAAGTGTTTTATTATTTAAGATATCTCTCAAATTATACATTTTTCGAGTTAGCTGCCTGAGTCTACGAGTCAATAGGGAACTATGCTTCTCCCATCTCAGATGTTGATCTATTATGATACTTTCTTTCCATTGTTGAGGTACTTCACCGCTTTCATATCAGAGGTTTATTATTTGAACCAGAGGATCAACTAGATAGATGAATGATTCCATAATTTAAATGTGGCTATACCAGTGCATAATACAGACACTGGAGTTGTTTGATATTACAAAATGTTTTGCATAACTTGAATTTTGGAATGAGGCATATTAATTTTTAGTTTACATTATATGTTTGGATGTCCCACCACAATCCAAATAAATTCCCACACAATCCAAATAAATTACAATGCATTTTATATCTTTTCTACATTGTATTTTCATGGAGGACTTCACAGAAGAAATTTCTAATTGATTGTATGATGGGAGTCCGTTTGAGTTGCTACGAAGGGAACGAAAATGTTTTGTCTTCATTTACCGTCAATAGCTTATGACTAAAAAAATCAGTGACCATTCCATTCCTTCAATTTTCTTTCATAAATTATCCCAATTTGTGTCTAAGCTGTATCATCACTAAAACTGAAGATTACTGATGAGTGATGCTTTCAGACGTACGAAACAGTTTTTCAGAAAACGATAAAAAACTTCAAGAAATTAGCATAAAATGTCAGATTTGAGTTTCACCAATTTTTTTAATAACAGTTTGACATTATTTTTTGAGAAAAACATAACCAAGTGGAAGTGGATATTCATTACAAAAGAATGCCCGTTTTGTCCAGACTCTATCATGGTATAAAACAAACGATAATTATTGTTGGAAGGAGTAGAATTTCGATTCTATTAGAGTGTGATGTTATTCTGAGCTAAAATCAACTCAATTAGACTTTGTCAGTAATGTCTTTTATTTTCATCCTGTCAAGATGAAATGATAAAATAATTATGAGTATTAACAAATCAACTGCTTAGAAGCATTCAATGAGATGTAAAGAAGTAAATACTAATTCAACGTTGTTTTGAATCAACATTCAACCTACACTATAAACCACAATAACGATTATTCAACATCACGCACTGAATAATATTACAAAAATGTTATTTTCCATCCACTCGTACGCAGAGACGACATATTTTCAAGAAGGCCTTTTTCAAATGCGCTATAGGTTATAGCCCCCAAATCAGCGATTTTCTGAGCGGCATTGTGCAATCGAATATCGTTCTGCATAAAGCGCTGCTGCAGCAGTAGCACTACCTCCACATTCACCATAAATGTTGTGCATATGCGCATATTCTCGGGGAGTATAACGTGTGTACGGCATGACAAAGAAATAAATACCACTGAATGAAACAAGCGGAATAATTTTTAAAAACTGCGACAGAAGTCATAAGTGGTTCAAAGAAAATGTGACAGCCACCTACCAGATTTTTTCAATTCTATTTACAGAAGATCCATTCATGCACAATGCTGTATTTTATTTTTCCATTAGGAAACTATTGCTTCTTCGGACACAACACAGGAGTTAGAAAAGTTTTTAATTTTCGACAAGGATTCACCTCCTAAAAATTTTTGCATTCATTTGGTTATTGGGTTATTTGGTATATCTGTCGGTCTCTGAAACTTCCTTGGAATCTGGATATTGGACAATTGCGACATTTATCACAAGAATTCGTATTAATCGGTGCCATGTCGGATAATCGAAATTTCATTTCGATAATTTTATTAGGCTTAATTACATGAATAGTTAATTTAATTGACATACTATTTAATGCTATTTCTTCATTATTAATAATCATTTCCACATTTCGTCTTGATAAAATCAAAGTAAAATAATTTCCGGGAGTAAGTATAAAAGTTGATGGGAGCCTAGAATAAACCAAAAATAATTATAGTTTGTTAAATACCATGGTAGAGTCTGTAGACATGGTAGGAGAATAAAATGTTCATTATTTTGAAATGAATGTCCATTTTCAATTGGTTATGTTTCTTTCAAACAATAATGTCAAACTTAAAAAAAATTGATGAAACTCAAATTTGTCATTTTACCCTCATTTCTTGAAATTTTTTTTTACTTTCTGAAAAACTGTTCTGTACGTCTGAAAGCATTACTCATCAGTAATCTTCAGCAGCAAAGATATTTGAATTTGTCTCAATTTGTATACATGGCACTCAAAAATCCAAGGTGAGGTAGCGATTTTCCAGAAATTCTCAATATTCCCATTATCTCAAATACGGTGATATTTTGACTGAGGTGAAATTCCGATATTCTGAACAGGGTTTACCGGACACCCTGTATATACTCATTGAGATATTCCAATACTCTTGTTTTTATTATTCCCTCAAAGACTTTAGCCAAGGCAGAGATTAATGGGATTGGTCTGAAGTGACTACTGTTTTCTTTGTCACCCCCTTTATGTATCGGTATCATGATAGCCTCATTAAATTTTAATGGAAAATATCCCGCAGAGATACACTTATTGATTATACATGTGAGAGGTACTATGATTCCATTTACAATAGCGATTAATGTTTTCAATGTGATTTCATCAATTCTAGGAGCCGTTTTCTTCTTGAGATTCAATATTGCCCTTTTTACTTCATCTTCAGTAGTAGGAGACATCATGTTACTATTTACAGTAGTTTTTGTTGGAAAAATAGGTTGTCAGGTATTTTAATTTTTGCAATGTTTCTCCTACTGAAGTAAAGAAATCTACTAACTTATTTGAAATATCTGCGGGATTCGTCATTTTCTGGCCATCGTATCATATTTTATTTGAGTTTTTGTTTGTCTTTAGTTTGCCAGTTCCTCTCAGTATTTCCCATATTTTTTTTGGATTATTCTGTTCTTTCTCTGTTTTCTGTTTATAATACTTTTGCTTAGCCATCAGTACAATTGAGTATTTCAAATGCTTATCAAATACCGTAAGTTCATGTTTTATATCTGGGTTCTGTGGTTCACGTTTCATTTTTTTATATAATTCATTCTTTGTATTTATAGACTTTACTTGGCCCTCTGTGACCCAACTGTTCCTCTCAACATGTTCTCTCTTTATTTTTTTAGTTTCTGTGTTTTTATTCAAGTATACTTTCAATTTGTCAATAAAAATATCCACTACCTCATCTAAATCATTTGTATGGTAAGTTTCAAACCAATTTTCACTTTTAACACATTCTTTCAGTTTATTGTAATTTATTATATTTTTGTACCTGTTTTTATTTAGATCTTGTTCTTTATTTTCGGGAAAAACAGCATATAGAAGTACTGGATTGTGATCAGTTATTAAATAATCTACTATAAGAAAATTGAAAGAATCAATCAATGGGCATATTAGTTTTAATGTTGAAATGATCCAAACATGTAGATGAATTACCTTGGGTTCTTATAGGTGAGTTGATACCAGGAACATATGCTAAGAATCGCACGTAAAAAGGTGAGACCTCGTTAATCCTTGGCTCGCACAAGTTTCAACTTTTGAGGGCTATCTTTCGGACGACAGTTTTTAAATTAAAAAACAATTATAAACAATTATGAGATTATTATTATCAAATTATTTTAATATTTTACACAAAAATATTTCATTGTCATGTGAAGAAACGGGTTTTATTCGGTTTAGCCAAACTCGTGAATTATCAGGAACAATATTTATTTTTGAGTAATGAAATCCTGACCAACAAATTTCAACAATATGGTTTGAAGTGAGCTAAAAAGTTTAAATTTGAACCAATTTTCACAATTTCTTCAAACACTTACCTAAAAAGTGACCAAACACCAATCTAATATATATTTAACAAATATATATATATATGTGTGTTTTGGCAAAATTATTAAAGGTTCAACATTTTATATTACTTTATTCCAAATATTGACAACCCAGTCCTGTCAGATGAAATCAACAAAAAATCTGTTTTCCAAGGAGACTCGAAAATTCAAAATAATTTCAGGAAAAAATAAATAGGAACCACAGACGGATCAATGCACCCAAATACAACAGTGTACTGAATGTTGCAAGAAAATTGTTTTATGGATGAAAATAATTAGCAACTATAATTTAAGATAGAAAGTATACATTAGGACAGAAAGTTTCAGTACATCTTGCCCCCAAAGCTCATGGGAAAATGGCTAGTCATTGAGCATGAGCTGGTATATTATAATGTTTCAAATGTGAGGCATGAAATGTTCCTCTCTCTTTAGTGTCACAATCTGGAGAAACTGAAATATAAGTGTGAATGTGTATTTTCTTTTTTATTTTATACGGTCCTTCAAACAGTAAAAGAAATTTTTTCATCTCAGATGATGATGTGTTAATCGACTTCAGCAAAACAAGATCACCAGGATCAAAATTCATGACCCTTTTCCCAGGACATCGATATGCTCGACGAGCCGCCTTACTCGACAAAGTAGCTTCTGCCAGTATAAGCTTTCTGTCAAGGCTTAAACTGGAATTTTCAAAAGACAGTTGCAGTTCCTTGGGTAAGATGGTTAATTTCTCAACATCAAGTTGCAATTCACGAGGAGAAAACCCTGTGGATTCATGGATTATGGCGTTCAGAAGTTCAGCAAATCGTGGTACCTCATAAGCCCATCTTGATTGCTGCTCTGAACAATAGGTCCTGAAAGGTTTTCCTAACTCTCGCATGATGCGCTCTGATGGATTTGATGCCGGATGACGCTCAGAGCTGTACACAAGCTTTATTCCCGCATTTTTTATAGTCTGTGTCCACACCTTTGAGGTGTATTGGGTACCTCTGTCATGAAGAATTCTACGAGGAATGCCATGTTGTGGAAAATAATCTTTGAACACCCTGTTCAACATAGCTCGAGATGTTGCTTTCTTAAGTGGATATAATGTAACATATTTTGTAAAAAGATTCACAATTACCAAAATGTAACTAGTTCCACCACGACTTCGAATCAGAGGCCCATACAAATCAGTGGCAATTATGTCATTTTTATCCTCAGGGATAATATTTTCTTGGGGTGGAGAGGGTAAAATAGAGCTTTTTGCCCTCTGACAGATGTCACAGCTTTTCACAAACGCTTTTATTTCTCTATGCATGTTAGACCACCAGACTTCAGTTCTCATGATGTTTTATGAATACCAAAATGGCCTAAAGTTATATGATATGCTTTTATAAATTGTGTTACAGGCTTATCAGGAACACACAAGAGAAATTGATGTTCATCGCTGCCTCTCTTGTACAGTAGATCATCATGAAGCACAAACATATTTGTCAACTTTTCATCATAGTCTAGAGCCAATTTTATTTGTCGAATCTTTTCATCTTCAGATTGAAAAGTCCGAATACTTCTCAAAATGACAAGAAATTCTTTGGAGAATTCTAGCTTGCCGATCTGAAAACATTTGTCGGTTGGTGTTGGTAGTCTCACACAAGCATGTCTTGATGTCTTGATAGAGCATCAGCCTGATAATTATCATAACCGGACACATATGTAACTTCAAAAGGGAATTCTTGAAGATCCAATGCCCACCTGGTTATTCGAGGCGACAAAAGACGACATGTATTAATATATGTCAAGGCTCGACAATCAGTATACAGGGTAAATTTGTTCCCCAAAAGATATATTCTCCAGCGTTGAATTACCCATAACGCTGCAAGAAGCTCCTTTTCAAAACCTCCATATCTCTTCTCACGGTCCAAAAGGAGTCTCGAAGCACAAGCAATGATCTTTTGTTGACCATCTACGACTTGAAATAAAATACCAGCAATGCCTTCATCACTGGCATCTGAGGACACATTCCAGGGCAAACAAGGATCAGGGTGATATAACAAGATATCTTTTTTCAACTCGCTCTTCAAATTGTTGAAAGAATCATCTTCAAGTGGTCCCCACTTCCAGGGCACTTTCTTTCTTGAAAGTTTGGTTAGTGGAGCAGTCAGCTCGGCAAAATGTGGTGAGAACATTCTGTCATATTGACACAGTCCCAGGAATTTTTGTAATTCCTTCACTTTAGTCGGTCTAATATAATCACTTATGGCTTGAGTACGCTCTTCACTAGGTCTAACTCCCTCTGAGGTAAGAACATAGCCGAGATATAATATTTCCTTCCTAAAAAACTCACATTTTTCCATTTTGAGGGTAAGTCCAGCTTCAGTAAGACGTCGAAAAACTAAAGACAAATGATGCAAATGTTCCTCGAAGCTTTCAGACGTAACCAGAATGTCATCAGCATAAACTACTACAAATTCAGAAAAACTATATCCTAGAACTTTATCCATGCAACGAGTAAATGAGCTTGTAGCATTTTTGAGCCCAAAAGGCAAAACACAAAACCTGTAAGTTTTTGTTCCGTGCATAAAACCGGTATAATACTTGTCCTGTTCTCTCATTGGACATTGAAGAGAACTCATAACTCGCTTTCCTGACATGAGTCTGATAATTTCGTGAATAGGTCGTGGTAGCTCATAATCAGGTTCCATTATTTTATTTAAGTAGCGTGCATCCAGGCACATCCGTACTGTTCCATCCTTTTTGACAGTGGTCATTAAAGGGGAGATATATTTCGATGGAGCCCTTTCAATAATGTTCCAGGCAACCATCTTGAATATGGTTAGCTGCACAGCAGCTCTGTGTGCCATTGGAATAGGATGAGGCTTGATAAAGAACTCTTTGTTGTCCTTTAGTTTGATTTCATGGAAATATTCTTCAGTCCTGCCAGGTCTATCCGAAAAAAACTGAAGAAAATGACTCAACAGTGCATTAAACTTCAATTTCTCACTTTCTGCCAAACCACAAGAGCTTACTAATTCATGAAAATTTTTGTTGGATATTTTACCCAGATCACCTGGACTACTCCTCAGTTCACTTTTATTTACGAGGGCTTGAATGGATAAAGTGTCAGGTGCCGCAAAATTGTGAATAAATTTTGCTTCTGGAAAGGTCAATACTTTTCCTTCATATACCAAATTTATTTTCTGTTCAACTAATGATATATTGGCACTACAAAACCTTAAAAAGTCACAACCAATAATAACTGGATGAGAAAGATTAATAATCACCAAAAATTCAAACATAAATTCATTTTCTTCAATACTAAACTTCAACTGGGCTTGCAACGACACCTTTTGAAATTTATATTTGAATGCTCCTACAACTCGAATACCTGTTAGAGCAAAATGTGGTATAATGTTCATAAAATCATTCAATTGTGTCCACACTTCCATCGAAATTGCACTAACTTTACTGCCAGTATCAATGAGTGAGAGATAATAATAATTAAAAAAATTTACTAAAATTAAAGGGCAACGACTTTCTTCAAAATCGTGATCAGTATCACATTGTTCATCTAATAAATCATCGCGAGGATTGTTTTCTAGAAAAACGTCATCAATTGCCCCCATATTTTGATTGAAATATGGGGGTTTGATTCGTTTTCCAAATTCTCATCAACTTCAGGTTCACATTCTAAATTAGAAATATTGTTTGTTCCTGTACTATAATCCAAACATTTTCTAGGTGGCACACCTGGCCAATTTTGATGCCACTCATATTTCTGTTTGTATCCACAGGAGCATTTTTATCAAAGAAGTGATTTTTGTTTTCATTACAAAATTTGTTTTTATTTTCATTATTACTTTGATATTTATTTTCATGATAATGTTGATTTTTATTTTCAAAACGAAATTGTTTTGTATGCTCATTGTAGACTTTTGCTTTATTATCATTTGGAACATTTTTGGAATACTCATCTGCATGCCTAAGACGAGCCACTGCTTGAGAAAGTGTGGTACACCCTAGCAATACACATGACACACTGGGGGGAAAATGGGGTGCTATTAAATCAATAAGTTCGCATGTTGAATATTTCGGTTGCAAATGCTTGGTTTGTGAAACCCAATAATTGAAATGATCACAAAAAATACCGTTTCTATATTCATCACTTTCTAAGTTATCTTTTATTTTTCTTTGCCTCTTCGTGTTCCAAAACTGTTCAATAAATTCAATTTTGAAGATTTCATAACTATTGAAGGATTGTGAAAAAGCATCCCACCAACGTTTCGCCGAATTTTTAAATTTCTGACTAAGCAAAATTTTTACATGATCAAAATGAATTTTTGAAAAATTCACAGTTTCCAGAATTTGTAAAATATCTAGTGGTTGCAAATCATCTTCACCATCAAAATCAGGTGAAAGCAAACGCAGGTCAGCTATAGAATATTGCAATGACTGACTGTTATTGATACTTATATTTTCAAAATTTTAGCCATGATTGGTATTTGGCACACCCTGAACATTTAAATCAGCAAAATCGTATGGTAAGCGACTTAAATTATTATATACATCATTACTTACATTAGCTTTTACATTATTATTATTATTATTATTATTATTATTATTATTATTATTATTATTATTATTATTATTATTATTATTATTATTATTATTATTATTTTTTTTTTTTTTTTTTTCCGTTAGGAATGTACCAGTCAAGCCCTGTCTCCGGTGCTCCGATACATCCGGAGGGCGCGCTGGTGTCGTTAACCCCAATAACCACTCCCTACGTCCGTAGGGTGAGTGACTATTGGGTCCGAGAATCATGTGCCCTGAGTAGACGGAGCGAACCAAGGATAACGGCCTTCTGCATTCGCGCTGCTAAGATTTCTGCCATATTACGGCAAGCAGGTATTATCCTCAAGTTGGAGAGCAGTGTGTCCATCATTCCACCAAGGACTCCTATGATCAGAACCACCATTTTGACAGAATGGTCCGGATATAACCTGCGGAGTTCAAAGAGAAGATCTCGATATTTAGTCCGTTTTTCCTCCTCTTTTCGAACGATATTCATTTCGCCTGGAGCGGAAAACTCCATGACGAATATCGTTCTACTTTGGTGGTCGAGGAGGAAAACATCAGGCTTATTGGCTTGTATTTGCCTGAGGGTGGGGAATGAGTAGTTCCAATAGATCCGGCACCTCTCATTCTCCACCACGGACTCAATATCCCCCGGAACATAAGGCAACACCGGTGTCTCGTCTATACCGTACGAGTGTCGTAGATGGTAGTATAACACTCGTAGCGCCGCGTTATGCCTGTGGATATAGGCTGAGACCGCATAAGATGGGCATGCTGATAGCAAATGCATTACGGTCTCAGGTGCCCCACGACATGCCCTGCTCGGGTGTCAGGGACGTCTATACCCATCACGCGACTACGGTAGACGAGGGTGTTGAAGACACCATCCTGGCAGGCCATTATGAATCCCTCGGTCTCCGACTTTAGCTCACTCGACCTGAGGAAGGCAAAGGTCAAGCTTTTGGATAAGCCAAGGTCTTCGATGTTGTGAAAGAAGACGCCATGCATTGGCTTATCCATATGTAGCTGTAGCAGGACCTCTGTCTCCGCAGCTTTGATGTGAGCTTTTTGCTGAACGGGTCCCAACTCGGTGACAGAGTTTGGGTTAGCCCGTTCAGTGTCGAATACGAGACCGAGTTCATCGGCCGCACGGGTTGCTGCCTTAAAAAGAAATGCTCCAATCCCTGCTTTTTCATGGTCGCGGACCATGCAGAGAAGGGGATCTGAACTCCTGATGACTTTACAGGCCCCATCCAGAACCATTCTGTTATGCATACACTCCAAACTCAAAAGTCCACGGCCTCCCCGTTGTCTGGGAAAGTATAACCGTGGAACGGACGATTTAGGATGCAAGCACCTATTGAGATGCATCACTTTGCGAGTTTTAACGTCGAGTTGTCGCAGCTCTTCCTTAGTCCACTTCATTACTCCGAAAGAGTAGAGAAGGATCGGAACGGCAAGCATATTGGTTGCAGCAACTTTGTTCTTCCCCGACAGTTCTGATGACCAGATCTGTCGGAGTTTGTGCTGATACTTGCCGCGGAGAGAGTTCTTAACTGTGAATACCTCTTGGGAGTGGCGTTGCTCCACCCCTAGGTAAGTATACGTCTCTCCGGCATCCAGATGATGTAGGATGCTTCCGTCTACGAGCTGGACATCCTCTCCGTATTCCTCGCATCGTCCTCTTTTAAGATGAACCGTGGCACATTTGTCGATCCCAAATTCCATTCCGATAGCATGCGTGTACTCTTCCACCACCCTAAGGGACTGATGTAGGTCCCTTTCTCCAGAGGCATATAATTTTAGGTCATCCATGTAGAACAAATGGGTGACTTTATGCCTCCGGTTGCTGGGGGTGCCGCAGTTGTACCCACGGGTATTCCTAAGTACAACGGACAATGGCAATAGTGAGATGCAGAAGAGAAGAGGGCTGAGGGAGTCTCCCTGAAACACGCCTCTTCTAATGATGACCTGCTCTGTTTGGACTGTGTCTCTACCAGATCTTATGGTGAAGCGAGTCATCCAGAGTGGCATCAGTTGTCCAATACATCCCACTATTTGATCGGGTACCTCAAGACATCTGAGCAAATGCATGATTAACTCATGCGATGTTGTATCAAATGCCTTGCGGTAATCGATCCAGGCCATCGAAAGGTTACGCTTATACTGCACGGAGTCCTGCGTGATACATCTATCGATGAGCAGGTTCTCCTTGCAGCCGGCGACCCCTTTCTTTGACCCTCTTTGCTCATATATCCGTTCGTACACCGGATCAACTGCGGAGAGAATGCGCGTGTATAAGATGCGTGTAAACAACTTATAACACGCATTCAAGCATGTTATCGGCCTGTAATTCTTTGGATCAGACAAATCTCCGTTTTTGGGGATGAGCACGGTTCGCCCCTCGACAAACCACTCCGGAATCTGCTGCTCCCCATCTAGCCATGAGTTAAAAACTCTAGCCAGATGGCGGTGGGTTGTTGGAAACTTTTTCCACCAATAGTTATTCAACCCATCAGGGCCTGGAGCAGCGAAATTCTTAGAACCTTTTAGGGCCCTTCGAACTTCTTCCGTGGTTATCGGATTGCGCAGATCATTGTGCTCATGCTGCCGAAGCGTCCTGCAGTAAGCTTCGAACTGCGCTAGGGCTGGAGTGTCTACATTGAGTGGTTGCGGAAACTCATAGATGTTCTTCCAGAAGGTTTCTACCCGATCAGCAGCCGGCGGGTTATCGACAACACGTGGAGGCTCTTGGAATAAGCGAGAAGGTTTATCGCGGAACTTCATGTTTTCCGCGATACTTCTCGCCCGCCTCACTAGTGACTTCTTTGCAGCCACTAGCATTCGTATCCTATCAAGACAGTGCTGTTTGATGGTAAACAGCACCCCTTGATTCAATGTGTGGTGAGCTCGTCTTAGCTTTGCAGCAATTCGCCGCACTGCCGGCGTAAAAGGCCTATTGGCCGACATGTAGTCCACCACACACTGGATACGAGACGCGTGTTGTCTCGCCGACTTGATCTTAGCTTCCATCTTGTGAACGCGTCGCTCATGCCTCCCAACAAGAGCGGTGGTTTCCCTCCTCTCCGTCTGGGATAGAGCACGAGCGGCGTCGTACACGACAGAATTGATCTGCCAGATGGTAGCCTCTTCTGAAAGAACATCGCCAATCTCTGCATCCACTCGTGCCAGTTCTTGCGGCTTCAGGGGCTTCATATTGTGAAGCGCCCTGCGGGTTCTGATGTCCTCCATTGGTGGTATGATGCGAGCCTCCTCTACAGCCAGACCGACACGTGGCATATCTGCCACTTCTGCCACTTCGTTAATCGGCTGAGGAGGAGCTCTAACATAGCCTCGAGCCCGGAGATAGGAAACATAATCCCTGAGATTTTGGGCGGAAACGGCGGCATGCTCTGGGTGTCTTTCACACCAGAGAGCATGCATCCTTGCCATGTATCCTCTCCGGGCGGGCTCACTGCTCTCGTAGATATACAGAAGTCCGTCTCTCAATTCGTCCGTCCACTCAAAGCGTCCGTTGTCATTGCGGTTGTCATTTGGCAAATCATCGTTGTTGGCCCCACCACCTTGCCTTTGACCCCTAATCCGAGGGGGTCGGTTGTGGGGGCCTCTTCCCCGATTGTTTGGAACCGAGTATTAGGGTTTACTGGGGGGTTAACCCAGTAAACCCACGGCCGACACCGGAGGGAAAGATGCCTTTTCCCTCCCGGATGCGCATGAGCTGCCGGTCCGATTTTGCATCCTTTGCTCGGGTAGGTGGTGTCGCAACTCACCAGGGCCTTAGGTGTTGGTTGACCTCCCTGCCTATTTATTATTATTATTATTATTATTATTATTATTATTATTATTATTATTATTATTATTATTATTATTATTATTATTATTATTATTATTATTATTATTATTATTATTATTATTATTATTATTATTATTATTATTATTCATACTAGAACCTTCAAACAGATTCTGACTTGCTAGTTGATGAACTGTATTGTTTATAATTTCAGTTACAAATGTTTTCAATTTTTTTTCACTGCTTTCAGCAGGTTGAATGAATGTTTGTGGCACTTGACAACCATCCTCAAAAATATTGGGATGTGGGAAATGCAAACTAGATGCCCCCATGTTATTGCAATTTCCTAATTGCGATGCACTAACAAGGTTTTCAGGTGGAAAATTCATACTTGGTGGCCTCATGTTACTTTGATTTTCCTTCTGAGATACATTTTTGGGATATGTAATATTTTCATTTTGCATTTTCGATGTTTTTAATGGTATAATTTCAGGAGCTCTGGCAAAAATGTGAGGGATAGCAAGTCTAACTTGTTGTTGAGAACCTTGAGGTAACTGAAAAACTGAATCTCTTCCTGAAAGATCTGAAAATGTTTCGTCACTACGATTCTGAACTCTTTCAGTCCCTGAAGGGGTAAATTTATTCCTCGTGTTTGCCACTGTACGTTTAACTGCACCACCATTGCTTTGTGTCAATTTTTGCTGATTTTCCACTAACATGATCGCACTGCTATCTCCTGGATTTGCTCCACTATTTATATTTAATGGAAAGTTCCTACCTTTTTCTGATGGTCTTTCATTTCTTACTGGTTCCATACCATGATGTAACCCATAATAATCTTGTCTTCTATTTGGTCGCAATATCCTTCCTTGTTCATAGGAATTCATTTCATCAGCTCCACTAGTTGAGCGCCAAGTTGTGAAGAAACGGGTTTTATTTGGGTTAGCCAAACTCGTGAATTCTCAGGAACAATATTTATTTTTGAGTAATGATATCCTGACCAACAAATTTCAACAATATGGTTTGAAGTGAACTAAAAAGTTTAAATTTGAACCAATTTTCACAATTTCTTCAAACACTTACCTAAAAAGTGACCAAACACCAATCTAATATATATTTAAAGGTCCAACATTTTATATTACTTCATTCCAAATATTGACAACCCAGTCCTGTCAAATGAAATCAACAAAAAATCTGTTTTCCAAGGAGACTCGAAAATTCAAAATAATTTCAGTAAAAAATAAATAGGAACCACAGACGGATCAATGTACCCAAATACAACAGTGTATTGGATGTTGCAAGAAAATTGTTTTATGGATGAAAATAATTAGCAACTATAATTCAAGATAGAAAGTATAAATTAGGACCGAAAGTTTCAGTGCAGTCATTTACTTGAGCTATTTCCCAAATTAAGAGTCATCGAGAGGTCACAATCGCAAAATTTTCACCAAACAAACCATACCAGTAAATATCCACTAGAACACAGACATTTAGGAAACCATAACTTTGAGGCTTGAGGGTGGTATGTTACGAAATACCCCTTTTCCAAATTAGTTCATGAGGTCGGAGTCATCAGAGATGAGGTCGGTATAAGTTATAAGATCCCTTTCAATATGAATCCAAAGCGGGCAGATCATCAAAGCAGTGTGTCCACTAAGTTGGCGACATATGAAAAACTTTTTCATTTTTCCTCTCAGGAAAAAGACATTCCTCATAAACAGTTCTGTTGGTCTAGACCCCAATTCTGAAATAGCAAAACTTGAAATTTGTCAGTTGTATAGGAATAGTGTCAAAGAATATGAATTTGGTACAGCAGTAAAGTGCTTTCATTTGTAAGAATATGAACAATTGATTTGAAACCCACCAAAATTATGGCTCTCGTAGTGAAGGCCCAAAGAATGTGATTGCGTATTTGAATATGATCAACAATTCTGTATATTTTTTTTTACAATATATAGAAATTCAAAAAAATGAAGGTGGTTGAAAACATAATTGAATTATCTTTTCAACGAAGTGTCATTCGACCCCCATACTATTTGAAATGTTTGAGTTGATGTCTTCTCCCGCGCCATCTATCAAGCAATCAGAATGTCTTTTATTTCAAAAAGTAGTATTCAAAACGGTTTTGGTCCCATGTTTGTAAAATGACGCACTGTATATGGATCCCATGCATTATTTGTGAAACATATCGTAAGTACTTACTGCAGAGTCACAAAATTCATCATCTGCATTTTGTTGCGGATGGAAATGAGTAATATATTTTCAACGAAAAGAAAGAAGGAAACAGTATACATTTTTATAGATTTCTGACTGAACTGGTGAATGACAACTTTGAAATCCAATACAGCTTAAACATATCCCGTATCACTTTCTCTCTCGTAAAGGCTTCTGCCCTGAATAGTTGTTCTTCAGTTTATAAACTATAATGCAAGCCGACGAACGGAGTTATTTACTTGATTTAAGTGGTAGATCTAATAGAAATAATGGATTGTCTACAACATTCGCAATTATATGTATATTGGACGTATTTGGAGTGTTTCCTGTGATAACGCTACCGAAAACTGTGATCGATTGTGGTGGGTAATGATTTAAATTACAATTGCCGTGAATTAATCGTGAAACATACGTTTTAGGGTACTTTGGCATTCTTGTTATACCCTTGATATGCTCTACGCAGATTTATACTGCAGCCCTCTTGGGAAGATGTTGGGTTATTGCAGAAGAAATATATCCGTCGATACGGAAAAAAAGTCGATACCCCTATGCAGCGTTAGCCGAAATAACATTCAACAAAAAGTTAGGAAATTGTGTTACCTTTCTTCTGGATTTGACAGTTTTTGGTGGAGGAATTCCCAATTTGATTGTTGGTGAGTCTATTCGTTTTTGAGTTTCTTCCTCTATTTACAAATGAGAAATAATGTTGATGATTTGAAAATCCCCCTTTTTGAAGAAGACATACATTTTAAGAAGAATTCTTTTGGAATTGGAACTCAATTTGAGAGTATTGTAGTTAAAGGCTACAAGTAGATATGATATTGAAAAATAAAAAAAATCGTAAGAACTTAGTCAAGATATAGTTCAGCAGAAAATTTAATACAAATGGAAAATATTATGAACTTTTCAGAACATTTCATCTATCTCATATGCGGATGACTCAGCACGAATTTTTACTGATGATTTTTGGTCATCGGGTTTCTCTGCATCAGAAAACGGAATGAAGGGTATTCAACTATGGCTTGATTATTACCTTTATAATTTGAATTTTCATACAACAAAAATTATAACAATAACATTATTTAATGATAATAAACCAGGAAAATGAAATGATAAAAATACTGTAGTATATTTAAAGTCTAAATAGATTCAAACAATTTATTTTCGAACATAAAGTCTTACTTCAAATTTATATCACAAAAGTACACTATTTATTTCAACTGCTGCGCTCTGTCTCTCGCTTCGCTTAACTAAAACTGTCCATCTAGTTCACCGTAATAGACCTAGGACAGTTCGTCCTCACCTCTTATGTAAATTAACACGGGAAAACGCCAAGCTTCATTCTGCAATTTTTTACTCTTTTTGGGGTGGGGGGGAACAAGCAGAGCGGTGTTTGTTGCCGTTCAGTGTGTGACGTAGTCGAGCTGATCCTCTGTGGTGATAAAGATTTCCCCAGTACCCAGCGTCAAGTAGTGAAAATGGATTAACATGCATGAAAATAAAATGAAAAAAAGATGTCGATGTGTGGGATCGAGCACAGCCGGACAGGCATATTGACAGAGACAGATAGAAGTATAGAAAAGAAACAAGTGAGAGAAAAAAAGATGGCGGCGTTTGATTAGTCAACGCGCATCATGGTACGACATACAGTTTGAAACAACTACTTGCCCATACAGAGATTGGAATACATCGGTCATTTCGACGAGGGTGTTTACATTTATCTGTCATTTGAAAAGAGATTAGTTGAAGAAAAAAAGATGACGGTATTTGATCGGTCAACGCAGTACGTTTAGGAAAATATAGGGTATCTCAAAATAGCATTAGAAAAAGATGGCAGCGTTTGATTAGTCAACGCGCATCATGGTACGACATACATTTTGGAACAACTACTTGCCCATACAGAGATTGGAATACATCTGTCATTTCGACGAGGGTGTTTACATTCGTCCGTCAACTGTCATTTTGAAAGAGATTAGTTAAAGAAAAAAGATGACGGTATTTGATTGGTCAACGCAGTTGTACAGGGACGTTCCGTTACGTTTAGGAAAAAATATATATATGGTCTCTCAAAATAGCATTAGAAAAATATAGAGGCGTTCGATTGATCAAGGTAGCACATCAATGTACAGGGCCGCATCATACATTTTCCATTTGAAACAACTACTTGCCCATACAGAGAGATTGGATTACATCTGTCATTTCGATGAGGGTGTTTACATTTATCTGTCATTTGAAAAAAAGATTTGTTAAGAGAAAAAATATGGCAGCGTTTGATTGGTCAACGCAGTACGTTTAGGAAAAAATATAAATAGGGTATCTCAAAATAGCATTAGAAAAATATAGAGGCGTTCGATTGATCAAGGTAGCACATCAATGTACAGGGCCGCATCATACATTTTCCATTTGAAACAACTACTTGCCCATACAGAGAGATTGGATTGCATCTGTCATTTCGACGAGGGTGTTTACATTTATCTGTCATCTGTCATTTGAAAAAAAGATTTGTTAATAGAAAAAAGATGGCAGCGATTGATTGGTCAATGCAGTACGTTTAGGAAAAAAATATAAATAGGGTATCTCAAAATAGCATTAGAAAAATATGGAGGCGTTCGATTGATCAAGGTAGCACATCAATGTACAGGGCCGCATCATACATTTTCCATTTGAAACAACTACTCACCCATACAGAGAGATTGGATTACATCTGGCATTTCGACGGGGGTGTTTACATTTATCTGTCATCTGTCATTTGAAAAAAAGATTCCTTGAGAGAAAAAAGATGGCAGCGTTTGATTGGGTCAACGCAGTACGTTCAGGAAAAAATACATATAGGATATCTCAAAATAGCATTAGAAAAATATAGATGCATTCGATTGGTTAAGGCAGCACATCGATGTACAGGGTCGCATCATGAATTTCTCATTTAAAACAGCTACTCACCCATACATAGAGATTGAATTACATCTGACATATATGTGATGATAGTGTTAGACCGGAGAAAGGAGAAAGAAGATAGGAGAAAGGAGACGGAAGATAGGAGAAAGGAGACAGAAGATAGGAGAAAGGAGTCAGAAGATAGGACATAGAGGAGTGAAGACAGGAGATAGGAGACAGACAAATTGATAGATATTCAGCTTGATCTAACCAGAATGAACTAACCTTAAATATAGAGCATTTAAAAAACATTAAATTTCGTCTGATCTAACCTGAACGAACTAACCTTATGTATACTGATTCAAGAACCTCAACATTGTTAGGAAAAAAGATACTGCCATTGAATTACATCTTACATTTAAAAACGTAGCATTGGGGATATGAGGATTTGAAAAAAACAACTACTTGACCATACAAAGAGATTGAATTACATCTGTGTTTGTATTGTTTCTTGAAAAAAAAAATGTAAACGGTATCATGATGGGGTATAACATTTTTAACGTGAGATACCCATCAGCTTGTGGCGCCCGATAAACAAATATATCAGCCAAAATCCAAATAATATGCCGTATCTCCGAAATTACTTGACACCGCCGAAAATTTCATTGGGATTTTTTTGTTCAGGAGACTAGGTATAGCGTTTCAAAAAACCTCAACGCGGCAGGCAGATAGGAGACAGACAGATTGATAGATATTCAATTTTGTTTATGTATGGAGGAGTTATTTTTTCAGGGTGAATAATCGAAATAACCTCATAAAACGTCTATTTTAGTAGCATTTGTGCATGTTTTACCATTTTAAATTTTTGTCATTTTTTGAAATGTGAAAAAGGCTTATTGTGGTCACATTTACGCACGTTTTGACGTTTAAAATTTGAGGTGTTTTTTTTCGAACGCGAAAACGAACATTTTGAGCAATTTTGAAATGTCGAATCTCCATAAGAAATACATGTAAAAGTGCATTTTAGCGTTCGTAATTTTAGTTGTTTTTCGGAATGTGAAAACGCGTGTTTTCGTTACATATTTTTATGCGTTTCAGCGCTGGTAATTTTAGGTCTTTTTTGGAACGCGAAAAACGTCTGTTTTGATCACATTTTTGGGTGTTTCTCATTGAACTGTTCAGTCTCTCGTCCAACTGCTTTTTTGGAAAAAACAAAAATATATGAAGGGTGTAAGACATATTTGTCAACGTTTTTCGTTTTCGCTAGCGTCATTGTTCCAACATAAAGTTAGGTTAGATAAAAACACGGTATGTAGCTGTATGGTTGAATATGTTTCCTCTGCACTCAAAGAGGAAAATGGCACGTTTGGTAACAGTAAAAAGTTACTACATTGAATTCTAACCCTAATAGCTATTTCCTTAGGATGGAATTGCTGGTCGACGATGAAGCCTTGAATATCTACAACAGCTATTCTCATGTTGACTTTACGATTGATACTGAAGGGATGAGAGTGGGAGGTGCTCAATGACAGTGTCATGCACGATAATGGCATAGGCTCGAGTATTTTGGGGGAATCCTTCGGATGCCTCGATTTCGAGTTTCACATCAACACTGGAACTTTTGATGCTCTCATCCCTTCTGGAACAATCGATGACAAAGAGAGTTTTGTCAAAGAAGACCGAGTAAGCCAAAAGAGGATTATGATGAAATTTCATTTGGATTTTTTGTTTAGGAGACTAGAATACGCGTACCAAAAAATATTTGTGATAGCTTATGACACCCCGATAAACCAAAGTGTTTAATAGAAAATTATCTCTAACAAAATGCCTATTAGGGAACTACATCTGTCATCTGAGAGTTTGCCCCAAACAACTGTTAGCTCATACAAAGATTAACATCTTCGTGGAGACAGACAGGCTGAAATATATTCAGTTTGATCGAACCAAAACGAATTAATGAACTAACTTTGAGCAATAATCAAATATCTATTTTCCATAAGGAACACATCAGGGGTGTAATTGGAAATAATTATAGAATTTAAAGAAAAATACGTATTCTAGTTAGAATTAATTATCAATTATTTAATTTCATTCGATGTGAAAATATACGAGTTGAGTTATATTTATCAGTTCGTGTTTCAAGCGCACGAGATAACGCTATCGTCAGTGGAAAAACCGGTGCAAACAGGAAATCGCAAAAACCACACACTAACAACGGTTTATTGTCATCTGTACATATGTGAGAATTGTTACAGAAATTTCTCGAGTGCCATTATAAGAAACGAATTTGAAGCGTTCGGATAGTGTTATTAGTGAATGATCGTCTTCGAACTATAAACTATTTCGTGTGATTGTGCTTTTATTTCGGAACAATGTAAGTTTCTCATTCATAATATGCTATTATTAGGGTTGTAGGTTTTGAACGTACAGTTGTGTGCATAAAAAAGTCGTACAAGGTTTGTATGGTGTAAACCTGCGTATGATGTTCCAGATTTCAGACAGACAGATTGATAGATATTCAATTTTGTTTATGTATGGAGGAGTTATTTTTTCAGGGTGAATAATCGAAATAACCTCATAAAACGTCTATTCCAGTAGCATTTGTGCATGTTTTACCATTTTAAATTTTTGTCATTTTTTGAAATTGTGGTACATTTACGCACGTTTTGACGTTTAAAATTTGAGGTGTTTTTTTCGAACGCGAAAACGAACATTTTGAGCAATTTTGAAATGTCGAATCTCCATAAGAAATACATGTAAAAGTGCATTTTTAGCGTTCGTAATTTTAGTTGTTTTTCGGAACGTGAAAACGCGTGTTTTCGTTACATATTTTTATGCGTTTCAGCGCTGGTAATTTCAGGTCTTTTTTGGAACGCGAAAAACGTCTATTTTATCACATTTTTGCGTGTTTTTTATTGAACCGTTCAGTCTTCCGTCCGACTGCTTATTTAGAAAAAACAAAAAATATATGTCAGCGTTCTTCGTTTTCGCTAGCGTTATTTCTTCAACATAAAGTGAGGTTAGATAAAAACGCGGTATGTAGCTGTATGGTTATGTTCTGTATGGTTGAGTATGTCAGTGTGTCACAGTATGCCATACTTACGCTAAACGAGGTGTGTTATCGTATGTTGGTTGTACTATGTGTATGTTTGTTATGGCACTGTATGTCAGTGTATGTCACAATATGGTTATGTTCTGTATGTCACCGTATGTCATAGTATGGTTATGTTCTGTATGGTTGAGTATGTCAGTGTATGTCGCAGTATGGGTATGTTCGGTATGGTTAGGTTTGTCACCGTATGGTACAGTTATGTATATATATACTTGATGGATGTAGATAATTCAGTTGTATTCAATATGTCATACAAAACACATGGTAAAAATATGAATAATTCCGTGGAAGAGCGGGATAATAAACATGCTCATGAATCAGAACAGCAAAGAATGATCGAGTCTGATACTTATGGGCTCCGTTTCGAGGACGGATATGTTATAGGTAATACTCCAGTACGTATGAAAAAGATATAGTGGTTGTACAGGATAGAGATTACTGCAATTGTTATTTAAACGAGTACCTCAACATTACAATGCAGCAGATTTGACAGCATATAAAAATATTTTAATGCTAACCAACGCTCACAAACAAAGATATAACCCATATGAACCTGTGAACGCTAACACTTCCTGGAAATATTGAAATATTATATCCATGTTGTTCCCACCTAAAAGAAGAAGGAATAAGCAATTATCATACAATACCCAGCTGGAACATCGGAGCAATATCCAAACGCCCTCCTATATTAATAACAATGAAGCAATGAAGAGTAATATGGGACAACTCAACGAATATTTCGACGAAAAAATAGATGAAGCTTATAGATTATGTAGAGGTCCTCTTGTATTCAATAGATATTGAAATTATGATGTGTATTTTATTTCTAATATTAAAGGAATCGCACGTGAAATGTAATGATGTATAATGAAATTTTGTTTAGAAAAAATGTACTCATTCCACATGATGACAAGTCCGTTTCCACATCACCCAGGAGGTAGGACTGCCAATGCGTTACCCTTTTTTTATTGTGGAAGACTCCCCATTAGGCATAGCATAACCAGCAATCAAATTGTACGAAAATTATCTTCGATCTTACTACTGAAAATTATTTTTAAATTATTGCCTATGTAGCCAATACAAATTTGTCATTGTGGGAGTGAGTAGAAATACTTAATATTAAATAATGCATATGAGTAATAAAATTTTCTTCAGCAGTCGTTTCAAATGTTCATGCTATAGAATTAGTTCAGCTAATTGGATATCAATATCGAATTGATGTAAAGTAAGTACATCAATGATGAAACAAGGGTGGTCAGTAAACGGAAATATTATGATGAGGTGTAGTTAAAATACAAGGAGTGAATATACAAGTCCCCAAGTTTAGTTAGGAGATATCCTTCAAACCTTGTTCATATTTTTTTGCGAATACAAGGAGTGAATATACAGGTTCCCAAGTCTAGTTAGGAGATACTCTGCAAACCTTGTTCATATTTTTTTCGTTTTTGCGGATACAAGGAGTGAATACACAGGTTCCCAAGTTTAGATAGGAGATATTCTTCAAACCTTGGATATTTTTTCTTCTTTTTTAGGGATACAACGAGTGAACACACAGGTTCCCATCATTCATGTGAAGCTAATTTCATAACAATCGATAGTAATATCCGAATAGTCAAAGTAGATACCTTTAATGCATGTACTTTTGAAAAGGACTGCTGTTTGATCGGTAGTTTGAGTGTGACGTGTAAGTTTATGTCTGAGTAAATACGGCAAACTACAAAGAAGGACTATATGAGTTTACTAAGTCAAAGTTTCAATCTCAGAGATGTGATATCTTTATCGTCTCCCAGACTAAATGTTATGTTATTTAGAACAACGTCATGATAAAAAATATTAGAGAGTGTTATCAACATCCATCGCCTCTTCTAGCGGTATTGAATAATGCCCCCATGGTAGAGTTTCATTAGTTCCCGGAATCAGGTAGCGTTTGTCATCTTCGGGTGAAAGGGCGATCTTCTGTTGATCGATGGAGTGTACTTGATGTTTTTCAGAGCGAATCAAATTCTGGCGTACAATCTTCTTGTCGCAGCTATCGAGACAATCCATATAGTCTTCAAACGTAATCGTTGTTTTCACCACAGACGATTTTACTCCTCTTGCCTTTTTAGTGGTCCCCAAATTTTTCAATTCCACCTCAATTTCATCTTCATCATAACCATCTCCACGCAATTTTTTCCTCCTCTCCTCATTATCAGCCTCAGTTGTCAGCACCTTTGTTGCATACAATTTGGATCGAAGACCAACATAGTCCGTCATAGGAACGCCATTATTTTCATCCTTCATCATACCCAGCACTTTTTTGTTGACCTGAGGAATTCCATAAATGTTATCTGGAGGATAATCTGATGTGTCAAAGCGTTGATGGCAGTCCTGCCTCATTAGTTCATAGGGATCTTGGCGCAGCTCATATATGAAGGAATCGGTGTCTGTATACATAACGGTACAGTCCTCACCAAAACGTTCCCTCATAAAGCTATAGTGGAAGTCGTAGATGGTAGTCTTTGCCAAATCCAATATGGCTTGCCCTACATAGATAGGTTTATTCAAATAAATTTGCAACTTTCTAAGCTCAACAGCCACCAAGTTTTCGTTAAAGATGGTGCAGTTTTTAAATTCAGGCTTAGCGATGTAGGCTTCTGCACCATATCGTCCACTCCATTCGGTGAGCAGGCGGATGTTAACCCTCTTCCGAACGTTCTCCATTGCTTTACCGAAGACTGCGTTGTTCATCAACTTATACAAGTTTTTTTCAAACTCATTGGTGGCTTTCTTACGGAGCTCGGTGTTTAAGTCAATATAGGACTTCAGCCAGGGACTCTGCTTGAATTTCAATACTTTTAGTTACAATCAATCCATGCTCCAATGCTTGCTTTAATGCTCGGTAGTGAATAACATATTTCTCCTTCGACCGTAAAGTGGCCATCAATTTTACCAGTTCTTTGGGGGACTTAGGAGGCTTGCCAGTTTCAGGGTTTATATGTTGGGGACAGAATAGTATATTCTTGTGGTTGTCATGTAAGTGTTTAGGATATTCTAGGTCTACCTCCAACATGTATCCCACATCAGCATCATCAGGAATTTGGGTGACGTCAATATTCGTATCAGCCAATTCAAATCCCCCATAAGGAAGGTATTGTGACATGGCCCAACCGTATTGATTATTGACATCATAATACATCATGAATGTTGTTGGTTTGGATGGATCATAATTGTTGATGTATTTGTTGTTGGGTTTAGCTCGTCTTTTTGAGCAAACTTGGCTGAGCCCTCCTTGAATCCCTTGCTCTACAAAGAGGGACATATCGACATCGGTCAGTAGTTCAAACTCAATCCCAGTGTACTTCATCATGGCGTCCCACGTGTAGCCCGGCAGCGTGAAATATTGAGCTGGATCGAGTTTATGTGACTTCAGAATGCATGTTCTGAACATTTCAAAGACATCGGCAAGCAAGAGAATGTCAGTCTTCATGTATAAGTCTACATAATCACCTAGATTTAGACACTTGAATCGGTGTATCATCAACGTCCTTCGTGAAGGAGATATATTTTTCCTTAGTTATTGGGAGTAGATCAAACTTTCCTGCCATTCTTGTAGCGATATCTGTCACGATGAAGTGCGCATCATATCCACTCAAGTTATGGAAAACAACAGGAACAGTATGGGAGTCCTTATAGTTAATATTGCATCCTTCATGAGCAGCTCCACGATAGTTATTTCCTGGAATCAGGTGGTTGTGATCCCTAACCTTCTTACATTCTGGAGTGAGCGGCTGCTCGCAAATATGACAGCGTGTTGCGAGTTTGAATTGCGCTCCTTGCACCCAAGACATATTAATTTCATAAGGACACCAGAATACAGTGGCCAAATCTTCAGCTAGTTGTTCCATCTCATCAGCGAACCACGCCATACAGTCCTGCCTGCGATGACACCGGTAGAAAGAGAGGGAGTCATCATAGGAGCATTTCATGTAGTATCCGACGGCAGCTGGAACGTGGTGCTGAGGTTTCTTGGGATTATTGCTCTTCTCCAGCACACTCTCCAAGTCGGCATACACCAAGAATGGGGCCTTTTCTTTATTCGTATAATTCTTAAATTTCAGGGTGTTTTTCCCCGGCTCAGGCATCTTAATGGCAGTCTCATTTAATTTAACGCAGTCCTCAAGGTGGCTATTCAATTCAGAAAAATATTCATAATGTTATAGCTACAATACTTGACAACGAGAAAAATTAATATTGCGAGTGATTGAATACATATACCAACTCAGAAATGACATAAGGATTCAATACTAACCAAAAAAGGAGGGGAGGTAAAAAATTTATCTAGTGGAGGAAATCCCCCCTCGCACGCAGTTCATTTCCAACATCGAAAATGGGAGCAATGAGATTATTTTGTGGTGCTCAAGCTGCTAAGAAAATTAGACAGTTGAATATTGATAGTGATTTCATACAACAGTGGTATCATGATAGAAAAATCAGTGGTTATATTATTTACATCGACGATAAACCAACAGCATTTGCGCTGCTCTCAACCATGGATTTTGACCCTTTGAGGAAACATTCAAAACCGAAAACCATCAATTATATTCATACATTACTGGAATACCGAAGAAAAGGATATGCAGCTAAACTCATCGCTCACATCAAGAATCACGAAGAATTCACAGCTTTTTGCAGCAATGAAAAATCTGAACGATTATTCGAAAAATGTGGTTGTAATTATTATGGTGAAATAATGTCTAATGTTTAGATATATCCATAATAAAATTTGAAAAAAATTAAAGCTTTTTAATTATGTCTCCTTAGTTTTAACTTTTTGAGTCTTTATCAAATAACTAGGTGTTTTAGACGATTATTATTATGTTGCGATGGATTGCAAAAACACCTATTTTTTCAACCAATAAAACATTAAATTCATAATTGAATAAATATATGAAGCTTTACATCTAAATATATTCATCTCATATCTTCTCAACCTTTCATCTGTCTCGCCGACGATATACTCCTTACGAACTCGCCTACTTCTCTGAGACACTACATAAGACTCGTTTGAAATTGATCCGATTTGACCACTCTAAAAATATGCCAGCTACCTAATTGCATTGCCCTCAAATGTTGAGCATGCGCAGTTGGACCATGGTCGACACCCGCATTTACACTTAAATTTTGGATTTCATACAATTTGAAGGTGTAGATGAATCATCTACACCTTGCCCCAAGTATAGCTTTCAAATCTAGGGTGCTTTTAGATAATTTGTTCTTTTAAAAATATCAAGTCACGGTAATTCAACGTGACTTCAAAAAGTGTACAATCCAAATCGAAATTCATCAACGTTACTTGATATTTTTTAGTTGATTAGTACTTCAAAAATGTTTAAATTTTGGAGTTTAGAACAAACCATTGAAGGGTATGGTTAAATCAACTCATTTTTAGCTATAAAATTGCATTATCAGGTTTTTCATATCCCAATTGTGTGTGTTCCTACACCGCGGATCGAAGTTCCAAGTGGTATATTGTTTGCATCAGATAATAAAATTATGTTCCTATACCGCGGATCGAAATATAGTTCCAAGTGGTATATTGTTTGCATCAGATAATAAAATTATGTTCCTATACCGCGGATCGAAATATAGTTCCAAATGGTGTATCGTTTGCATCAGATAATGAAATTATGTTCCTACACCGCGGACCGAAATATAGTTCCAAATGGTGTACCGTTTGCATCAGATAATGAAATTATGTTCCTACACCGCGGAGCGAAAAATAGTTCCGAATGGTGTGACGTCACAGTGTAAAACTTATTTCTTGTGTTTTATTACAAAATGAATCAAAAATCGTGTGATTCTACTAGAACGAACTAACCAATCAAGTCGACCCAATGTGGGTCGACTTCAAAATATCAAGTCAACCCAAATTGGGCTGACTTCAAAAACTGTACAATCCAAATCGAAATTCGTCAACGTTGCTGGAATTTTCGAATTAATCAGTGCTTCCAATATGTCAGAGTTTGGATTATTGGCGTTTTGTCAATGATCTAAACGTCACTTCATTTGAATTTTAGAGTTTTGGACCATACCATTGAATGGTATGGTAAAATCAACTCATACAAGGGTGACACAATCCAACCTCAAATGACAACGAGATTATTACCATTTTGAATGAACTCAAAGAGGTAAATATAATTCTATAAGATAAACTGCGTCCCCCATACATTATCATCTTCAAAATGGTTATCGACAAGTTTGGACGTAGCGACAACGCAAGCGCAGATAAAAAGCGAAAACTGGCAACGCCCTCTGGAGGAGGCGGTGTGTTGCACACCCCAGATGGTAATATTGATTTTGATAATTTGAAATTGAGTAATGTAAAGAGCCCTACCAAGGATACGGATGCAGCCAATAAACAATATTTAGATAGAATCGATAAAAAAATTACTGCAACTATACGACACCAAGCTGAAGTACAAAAAATGCTTGTTTCATTTACGCTAATGTATGTTGTGTAATTGATAACTAAGCAGTCGCATGCATCCATGATATTGGTAAAAACAATCCTCACTGTATGAATCAATTTTTTGAGATAAGTACTGAATCTGAAAATGGCCTTCTAAACCACCAGACCTCAATGCTATCAATCAAATTTTTAAATAATGCTAATGAATGTCTACCTGAAATGACCCCCTAAACTACCCGATCTGAATGCTGTTGATTAAATTTATTAAATAATGCTATCGAATGTTTACCTAAAATGGCCTACTAAACCACCTCATTTGAATCACATTGAAATTATTGATATATCATATTTGTAGAGTGAGTGGATACACTATGTTATCTTATATAATGCTAGTGAATGTTTGCCTAAAATGATCCCCTGAACAGCCCGATTTAAACGCTATTAATCAAATTTTTGTATAAGTATTGAATCTGAAAAATGGCCTTCTACACTACTAGATCTGGAAAATTGTATTTGCGTATTAAACAAAGAAAACATGTAAAAAATTTCACTTTTAATAAATAAAAAATATTGTTTGGAAACATTATTTTAACGGAGAAAAAATGTTGTATGGAAACACGACTATCTAAATCAAATATTTAAATAAAGATGCTCCGAGTTGCTCCAGGTTGGTTGTAAGAAAGTACTTTTCTCATCTAGTATAAGAAAGCGCTACCTCTGCCTTTTGGATATATTTTATTACTACGTTAATTTATTATTATTATCATTATTTTAACGGAGAAAAAATGTTGTATGGAAACACGACTATCTGATTCAAATATTTAAATAAAAAGGCCTTTTTTGAACGGAGAAAAAATGTTGTATGGAAACACTACTATCTAAATCAAATATTTAAATAAAGATGCTCCGAGTTGCTCCAGGTTGGTTGTAAGAAAGTACTTTTCTCATCTAGTATAAGAAAGGGCTAACTCTGCCTTTTGGATATATTTTATTACTACGCCAATTAAACAATTTATTATTATTATCATTAAAAAAATAGTGTTTGGAAACATAACTTTGATGGAAAAAATGTTGTATAGAAAACGCGACTATCACAATCACAACTATCTACCAACAAATAATTGAAAAAATCATATAATTTGACTGTCCCAAAAAAATAATTGAAAAATTCATACTGACGTAATTTTTGGATATGAGCAAAAACTTGATTAGTAAAAGATGTCATAAATATTAACGTCTTTCCATACTAAATATAAAAAAACATAGGTTTATCATTATGAAAAAATTACTCAAAAAATTTGGCTATATTCCAAAAATTTTAATATATTGTATTGAAACATGAATTAATTTGAGGCAAATCTATGATTAAAAATACTCCGAGTTGAACATACAGCTAGAGAAAAAACAGTTCTTCGATAACCATTCAGGTAACGATTTCCCCCTTACAAAAAACACTGTTCATACCAAACTTTTTTAATAGGGCAACCTCCGTTGCAGAGAGGGATTACGGACCCAAAAGCCGATACTATCCCCTTTCGGGTACCTGTCGTGATTTTGTGTAGAAAAAGGTCAACCGTTTTTTCCTCAATAGCAAAAATATGTTCAAAAACTAACTCAATATTTTAAATAATATCAAAACAACAATTATATTTCATTCACAAATTTCCCCCAAAAATGTACAGTTCTGTGCATAAATAAGTCGTACAGCAGTTATAAGCTATTGTTAGTCAGGCTTGTCAATCTTAATTGAACTTTTTATCGATTTTGACAAGTAGTGTCAAAATTCAAACTATTTTTGTCAGTAACGTTTCAAATGTGTACGTGTACTACTTTTTAATGAAATCTGGAACATCATACGCAGGTTTACACCATACAAACCTTGTACGACTTTTTTATGCACACAACTGTACGTTCAAAACCTACAACCCTAATAATAGCATATTATGAATGAGAAACTTACATTGTTCCGAAATAAAAGCACAATCACACGAAATAGTTTATAGTTCGAAGACGATCATTCACTAATAACACTATCCGAACGCTTCAAATTCGTTTCTTATAATGGCACTCGAGAAATTTCTGTAACAATTCTCACATATGTACAGATGACAATAAACCGTTGTTAGTGTGTGGTTTTTGCGATTTCCTGTTTGCACCGGTTTTTCCACTGACGATAGCGTTATCTCGTGCGCTTGAAACACGAACTGATAAATATAACTCAACTCGTATATTTTCACATCGAATGAAATTAAATAATTGATAATTAATTCTAACTAGAATACGTATTTTTCTTTAAATTCTATAATTATTTCCAATTACACCCCTGATGTGTTCCTTATGGAAAATAGATATTTGATTATTGCTCAAAGTTAGTTCATTAATTCGTTTTGGTTCGATCAAACTGAATATATTTCAGCCTGTCTGTCTCCACGAAGATGTTAATCTTTGTATGAGCTAACAGTTGTTTGGGGCAAACTCTCAGATGACAGATGTAGTTCCCTAATAGGCATTTTGTTAGAGATAATTTTCTATTAAACACTTTGGTTTATCGGGGTGTCATAAGCTATCACAAATATTTTTTGGTACGCGTATTCTAGTCTCCTAAACAAAAAATCCAAATGAAATTTCATCATAATCCTCTTTTGGCTTACTCGGTCTTCTTTGACAAAACTCTCTTTGTCATCGATTGTTCCAGAAGGGATGAGAGCATCAAAAGTTCCAGTGTTGATGTGAAACTCGAAATCGAGGCATCCGAAGGATTCCCCCAAAATACTCGAGCCTATGCCATTATCGTGCATGACACTGTCATTGAGCACCTCCCACTCTCATCCCTTCAGTATCAATCGTAAAGTCAACATGAGAATAGCTGTTGTAGATATTCAAGGCTTCATCGTCGACCAGCAATTCCATCCTAAGGAAATAGCTATTAGGGTTAGAATTCAATGTAGTAACTTTTTACTGTTACCAAACGTGCCATTTTCCTCTTTGAGTGCAGAGGAAACATATTCAACCATACAGCTACATACCGTGTTTTTATCTAACCTAACTTTATGTTGGAACAATGACGCTAGCGAAAACGAAAAACGTTGACAAATATGTCTTACACCCTTCATATATTTTTGTTTTTTCCAAAAAAGCAGTTGGACGAGAGACTGAACAGTTCAATGAGAAACACCCAAAAATGTGATCAAAACAGACGTTTTTCGCGTTCCAAAAAAGACCTAAAATTACCAGCGCTGAAACGCATAAAAATATGTAACGAAAACACGCGTTTTCACATTCCGAAAAACAACTAAAATTACGAACGCTAAAATGCACTTTTACATGTATTTCTTATGGAGATTCGACATTTCAAAATTGCTCAAAATGTTCGTTTTCGCGTTCGAAAAAAAACACCTCAAATTTTAAACGTCAAAACGTGCGTAAATGTGACCACAATAAGCCTTTTTCACATTTCAAAAAATGACAAAAATTTAAAATGGTAAAACATGCACAAATGCTACTAAAATAGACGTTTTATGAGGTTATTTCGATTATTCACCCTGAAAAAATAACTCCTCCATACATAAACAAAATTGAATATCTATCAATCTGTCTGTCTCCTATCTGCCTGCCGCGTTGAGGTTTTTTGAAACGCTATTACCTAGTCTCCTGAACAAAAAAATCCTAATGAAATTTTCGGCGGTGTCAAGTAATTTCGGAGATACGGCATATTATTTGGATTTTGGCTGATATTTTTGTTTATCGGGCGCCACAAGCTGATGGGTATCTCACGTTAAAAATGTTATACCCCATCATGATACCGTTTACAATTTTTTTCTTCAAGAAACAATACAAACACAGATGTAATTCAATCTCTTTGTATGGGCAAGTAGTTATTTTTATCAAATCCTCATATCCCCAATGCTACGTTTTTAAATGTAAGATGTAATTCAATGGCAGTATCTTTTTTTCTAACAATGTTGAGGTTGTTAAATCAGTATGCATAAGGTTAGTTCGTTCAGGTTAGATCAAGCTGAATATCTATCAATCTGTCTGTCTCCTATCTCCTGTCTTCACTCGTCTATGTCCTATCTTCTGTCTCCTTTCTGCTATCTTCTGTCTCCTTTCTCCTATCTTCCGTCTCCTTTCTCCTATATTCTATCTCCTTCCTCCGGTCTAACACTATCATCACATATATGTCAGATGTAATTCAATCTCTATGTATGGGTGAGTAGCTGTATCAAATGAGAAATTTATGATGCGACCCTGTACATTGATGTGCTGCCTTAACCAATCGAACGCCTCTATATTTTTCTAATGCTATTTTGAGATACCCTATATATATATTTTTCCTAAACGTACTGCGTTGACCAATCAAACGCTGCCATCTTTTTTTCTCTTAACAAATCTTTTTTTCAAATGACAGATGACAGATAAATGTAAACACCCTCGTCGAAATGCCAGATGTAATCCAATCTCTCTGTATGGGTGAGTAGTTGTTTCAAATGGAAAATGTATGATGCGGCCCTGTACATTGATGTGCTACCTTGATCAATCGAACGCCTCCATATTTTTCTAATGCTATTTTGAGATACCCTATTTATATTTTTTTCCTAAACGTACTGCATTGACCAATCAATCGCTGCCATCTTTTTTCTATTAACAAATCTTTTTTTCAAATGACAGATGACAGATAAATGTAAACACCCTCGTCGAAATGACAGATGTAATCCAATCTCTCTGTATGGGCAATTAGTTGTTTCAAATGGAAAATGTATGATGCGGCCCTGTACATTGATGTGCTACCTTGATCAATCGAACGCCTCTATATTTTTCTAATGCTATTTTGAGATACCCTATTTATATTTTTTCCTAAACGTAGTGCGTTGTCCAATCAAACGCTGCCGTCTTTTTTTCTCTTAACAAATCTTTTTTTCAAATGACAGATGACAGATAAATGTAAACACCCTCGTCGAAATGCCAGATGTAATCCAATCTCTCTGTATGGGTAAGTAGTTGTTTCAAATGGAAAATGTATGATGCGGCCCTGTACATTGATGTGTTACCTTGATCAATCGAACGCCTCTATATTTTTCTAATGCTATTTTGAGATACCCTATTTATATTTTTACCTAAACGTACTGCGTTGACCAATCAAACGCTGCCATCTTTTTTTCTCTTAACAAATCTTTTTTTCAAATGACAGATGACAGATAAATGTAAACACCCTCGTCGAAATGACAGATGTAATCCAATCTCTCTGTATGGGCAAGTAGTTGTTTCAAATGGAAAATGTATGATGCGGCCCTGTACATTGATGTGCTACCTTGATCAATCGAACGCCTCTATATTTTTCTAATGCTATTTTGAGATACCCTATTTATATTTTTTCCTAAACGTACTGCGTTGACCAATCAAACGCTGCCATCTTTTTTTCTCTTAACAAATCTTTTTTTCAAATGACAGATGACAGATAAATGTAAACACCCTCATCAAAATGACAGATGTAATCCAATCTCTCTGTATGGGCAAGTAGTTGTTTCAAATGGAAAATGTATGATGCGGCCCTGTACATTGATCTGCTACCTTGATCAATCGAACGCCTCTATATTTTTCTAATGCTATTTTGAGATACCCTATATATGTTTTTTCCTAAACGTAACGGAACGTCCCTGTACAACTGCGTTGACCAATCAAATACCGTCATCTTTTTTCTCTAACTAATCTCTTTTCAAATGACAGTTGACGGACGAATGTAAACAGCCTCATCGAAATGACAGATGTATTCCAATCTCTGTATGGGCAAGTAGTTGTTTCAAAATGTAGGTCGTACCATGATGCGCGTTGACTAATCAAACGCTGCCATTTTTTTCTAATGCTATTTTGAGATACCCTATATATATATTTTCCTAAACGTACTGCGTTGACCAATCAAATACCGTCATCTTTTTTCCTTTAACTAATCTCTTTTCAAATGACAGATAAATGTAAACACCCTCGTTGAAATGACCGATGTATTCCAATCTCTGTATGGGCAAGTAGTTGTTTCAAACTGTATGTCGTACCATGATGCGCGTTGACTAATCAAACGCCGCCATCTTTTTTTCTCTCACTTGTTTTTTTTCTATACTTCTATCTGTCTCTGTCAATATGCCTGTCTGGCTGTGCTCGATCCCACACATCGACATCTTTTTTTAATTTTATTTTCATGCATGTTAATCCATTTTCACTACTTGACGCTGGGTACTGGGGAAATCTTTATCACCACAGAGGATCAGCTCGACTACGTCACACACTGAACGGCAACAAACACCGCTCTGCTTGTTCCACCACCCCAAAAAGAGTAAAAAAATTGCAGAATGAAGCTTGGCGTTTTCCGTGTTAATTTACATAAGAGGTGAGGACGAACTGTCCTATGTCTATTACTGTTCACTGACTGACTCTCTTCACTGCGTGATGCTTTTTATATCTACCGTTCATTTCGCTGAACGCTCTGGAGATTTCTAGGAAGCCTAGAGCGTTCGCCTGCATTTCGACTAGTCGCTTCGAGTTTCTCGTTGGACGGCGTGCGAAAGCGATCTCGACATGAGCCACGTCAATGTGGCGTCAGATCTGGCCTTAGAAATAATACATTTCCCCCTTCTTTGAGACATTTCGTCTCAAAATAGCATCTTTGGAGTGTGTCGATACCTGCACGACTCCCTATATCTACACCGTGAAGTTCGATGGAAATAACACCCCACAGTCTTCATGTTCGGTCATGGAAGAGGTTACGGCAAACCACTGGATCTGAAAATCGTCTCCAATATACTTCTTATAACTCTCCAATCCAGCCCATCAATACCACAGGACAATTTTGGGATTGTCAAATTAAAAAAAAAATATCTCCAAAATCTGTTAACTTGTACTTTGTGACACGCTGAATCAACCTGTAGAAGCGTTTTTTCGAAAAACAATGTTTTCTTGGAGAAAACCTGTACTATAGTATCTTTACGGCCAACTTGTGACGTCACAAGTTGCCATTCATAAAAATTCAAATTTTTTTCGCGGGAAATTCACGTTGGTTGCACTGGTCGAGAACTTCAGTTATATCCAACGTGCTCCTCCCCCGTCCATCCAAATACAAAATGGTTGATTATTGATATTGATGTCAAAGGAATTTACTAATTACATTCAAATTGTATGATATTTGTCTAGTTCTGGTGTTTAATATTGTGATATCAGTTTAGCAGAGTCTAGTGAGTAACAGTGATCATGGATGACGGATTTGTGCAAGAACAATCCGATAATTCACCAAAAATAGACTCGTTCACTATGTTTTCATATCTTTCCAAAGATCAAAGATCCGGATTTTTTTGGTGTAGAAATCAAAGGCCACAAAATGCTCAGGTAAGTTTCAATAATATGTTGTCTTACTTTAACTTGAACAACACTTTTTTATCGCATTTAATGTATTTAGGTATAACCCCAGTGAAATTTATGAAGTCATTAATGTCATTGTATTTCCACATTCAGCTTATATTTAACCTTAAGAAAATAAACCTTTACAAACTATATGACCTTCACACATTCAACAAGTAATGTTGTTAGGGCCGGTTGTATACCACGTTCAGTTCGACTTACTAATGTTTAGATGTGATCAAAACATCATTTCAATGTTCGAGTGATAAAAACCTAACCATCAAAAATAGGTATTTTGATATTGACAAGAATGAGTGTTTCATTAAATAATGATCAATAGTGGTTACCCTCGACTTCATAAGTGTATTTGCCAGGGCCAGTTGTATAGGTTCATTTAAACTGCGGATGGACTTACCAATGGGTTAGAATGTCAAGGAAATTCATTAGTCGATCCGAAGTTCAATCTGAACGTTTACAAAATAACATAGGAACATGTCTGGTCCTAAGAAATTGCTGAAAAACTTTATTGAATGAATCTTGGCCAAACATTTTTAAATCAGATAGGTAATCCTGTTTTCATTTCAATTTATCAGCTTTTAGGTTTCGTTTTATATTCAGAAAAAAGTGTCGTTCGTTATAGTCTAAGATCCCAGGGACGTCAGACATTACTTATTTTTAAACGAACGAAATGTGTACGATTGAGTAGTGTTAGTATGTACTATGTTCGCGTGCCTACCTGCTAGCTTGTCCAGATGACCATTCTTCAGATATTAGGGAATCAAGGTACGTAAAAATACTACTCACTTAGTTGAATTGCCAGTCTACAGAATTATTTCTATAACCCATGGTGGATCAGTGGACAGTGTAACGTCGCTACTGTTTATTATTATTCGTGTTGTTATTATCAGTTCTAAATATTATTAGTCTTCATCATGTTGTATATTTAAAACAGTTAGTGTAGAGAGATGTCATAATAAAAAATAAATAGAGAAACTGTCAAGACAAAAAGTCGACCTTTTTTACTTGAAATTCGACAAACTAAAGGTATAAAGACATTAAATCTACATTGGTCCTTCGAGTTTAAACGAAAATCAGTTCTGTGGACGGCAGTGCAGGTCATAAGTAAAAAAAAATTACCGAAAATTCCGACAACCGAAGACGACGGCCGACAGCCGGTGTGAACAACGATCTCAACCCAAACTCTATATGGCCTCAAGGGTTTGGAGAAGCTTCAGGAAGGCATGAAGACGAAATCCAGGAAGTAAAAACTACTAACGATGTTTACTATAACCCTGGGATAAATAGCCAATCAGACATGAATGCTGCTTCCAACATAAAAATCAATCAGGTAAGTTTCTACGAAACATAGTATTGCTAGTTTGGACCTTGAAAGAAAAATATTGGCATTAGAGACTAAAAAATCCAGACAAGCTCTTCAAGCCGTCGAAGAAGAAATGAAAAATAAGAAGAAATTGTTAGAATTAGAGCATCAAGTACGGGAAGCTGAATTAGTCGCGAAAGCAGCAAAATTATCTTCATCCCAGGGGAATTTGTCTTCACAAAATTCAGTGGCAAGAAGCGTATACCCCAAGGTGGTTTTCACAAACAATTTGACGTATCCGCCATCAGTGACAACTGAAAGAAATTCTTATGTTCAAAAATGGATCGAAGATATCTCCAAAAATACTCCCGAACAAAAATTTCCAGACCAGGAAAGTAACAAAAATGAACCTAAACAAAAATCGGAAATGAACATTTTATGTGAAATCCTGAACAAACTTCTGCAAAATAGCACGAATCAGAATCAATCAGCTCTGACAGACAAATTTGTAGCTAGACAAACAATTGAACGGGATTTTCCTATTTTCGATGGACGCCCAGAAGAGTGGCTAACATTTTTCTCACAATTCAAGAGAATTTCTTCACTATGTGACTATGCACAGGAAGAAAAAATGATAAAACTTCAGAAATGTCTCAGAGGAGAAGCTAAATATGTTGTAGCAGGAATGATGTCCATTCCCGAAAACGTTGATCTACTAATCGAAACCCTACAGATGCACTTTGGGAGACCTGACCTCATCATTGATGTTCTTCTGTCAAGATAAGAAATGTGTCCGCCCTGAGAGATCAAAATTTGACTAGTCTGATATATCTATCAAACCATGTGCGTGGCCTTGTATCGACAGTTCTTTCCCTTAATCAAGACTGTCACCTTAAAAATATTCAGGTTCTAAGAGAACTCATGGAAAAACTACCAGAATCTTTGAGACTTCGTTGGGAAGAGCAAGTAGCTGAAAAGAAAGGTACCGTCGACCTTTGAGATTTCTCTAAATGGCTCAGTCATATTGCTGCAGCCGCATCTTATGTATCCACGACGAAAACAAAACCCAACAAATCAAATTTCACTTCACGACGACAAGAGTCTTCCTTCACGACTGTTATGTCAACCAATAACAGACCATATGTGTTTACTGCAAAGAAGAAGGACATAAGATAGGATTTTGTCAAAAAATCAAAAAGGATGACATAGACACTAGATGGAATGAAGTAACCAAACTGAAATTATGCTTTTCTTGCTTAAGACCTGATCATCATACTTCAAAATGTACATTCAGAAGAATGTGTGGCATCAATGGATGCAGTAGACCGCACAATAAATTTCTCTATAAAGATAATATCCAAAACAACCAGAACTCTGAAACCAATGACATCCAAAATCAGAGCCAGCCGACAATGGTAACAACCGAACCCTCAACAGTTCTCAGTACTCAAAATCGACAAAACAATGTTCTTTTGAGAATGATTAAAGTCAAGCTCTATGGAAATGGCACGTCTATTGAAACAGTTGCCTTGTGCGACGAAGCCTCCACCGTAACACTTATTGACAGCACTATTGTAGATCATCTGAATTTGCGCGGAAACAAAGAAACTTTGTGCCTTCAGTGGACCAACGAAATCACCAAGGAGTATGAAGATTATATGAATGTCAAGGTCCAAATTTCTGGAGTTTTTCCAAATGCAACGGTTTACCAAATGAACAACGTCCGCTCAGTGAATAATCTGTCATTGCCGTATCAAAAAATCGACTGCAACAACTGGAAAAATCACCCACACTTGATGAACATACCATTTGATAATATTGACCAGAGACCATTGATTTTGATTGGACAAGATAACATAAGACTAACGATTTCACGAAAAATATCTCAGGGTCCTGCAAATCTACCAATTGCTGCAAAAACAAGCCTCGGTTGGATTCTTCATGGTGTTGGTATTGAAGATAAAAGGAAGGTTATACGTTTCATATCTGCTCAGATGATATTTCCGATGAAACACTACATAAAATGGTGAAAAATTCATTTTCACTGGATGCTTTTGGAATATCACCGACTTCCAAAATCATGAACACTGACGACACAAGGGCGATTAATATCATGAAGTCAACAGCTAGAAGGATGGGGGAAAGATTTGAGATATGACTACTGTGCAAATTGGATGATCTCGTTCTTTCTGAAAGTAGAGCGATGGCATTTAGACGTTTGCTTTGTGTGGAAAAACAAATGAATAGGAATCAAGATTTCAAGAAAGAATATTGCGACAAAATTGATAAATATATTGAAAAGAGATATGCCAGAAAATTGTCAAAGGAAGAAGCCGCCCTCGAAGGTCCTAGGTGTTGGTATCTTCCACACTTTGGAGTTATCAAGCCCAATAAGCCTGGTAAATTACGACTCGTATTTGATGCCGCTGCCAAATCTCATCATTCCAGCCTCAATGACCATTGTAGGGGCATGACTATCACTGATGTAATATAGGCACTTTACTATCACGACAGAAAATATAGAAGTGACAAAAGAAAATAAAGAGTCAGATTTGAGTTTTGAACAATGTCATAACAATTTCGATTTGGAATACAATATTCAATTGCTACAAGTTTAATAAAAACGTTTTGGAGTCTCCGTGAGTTGATTCAATTGACAAACAGTATAAGAGACCTATAATTGTTGACCCCGACGTGATCCATCCACTCAGTTTCTACTCGCGTGTGCTCCAGTTCATCCGTTTGCCGTAAATATGCCTAAGGAGGACAATATCCAGAAAATATCAGATTCCAAGTCGTCTTCAACCAGTACGGTGTTGGCAGATCAAGACAAACAGGAAACTAATCGGATTGATGTAAAATTTCTTCCGTTTTGGATGGAAAGGCCAGACGTGTGGTTTCGTCAAGTTGAAGTTCAGTTTATGTTGAGTAGTGTCAAGAATGAAAACCGAAAGTTCGACTACTTAGTTTCTCAACTGGATCGTAAATTTGTAGCGGATATTTTGGACATTTTGGATTCGACAAGTGAAACAAAATATACCCTTGCTAAAGAAAGCATCTACAAGGAGAGCGACGACGTTCAAATCAAGCGTTTACTCGCTGGTCTTGAACTTGGGGATCAAAAACCTAGTCAATTATTGAGAAAAATGACTTCACTAGCAGGTACTGACATATCCAATAAAGTTCTTCGCACTTTGTGGCTTGATAAACTTCCAGACTCTGTTAAAAATATCCTGCTTGTTTCTGAGGAAAACCTTGATAAATTAGCAGTTATGGCTGACAAAATCACTGATATGGCCCCACGGCGTGATGTTTTCTGTGTGTCTAATAACACTGGTTCTAGTTCTTTGTCAGATGAAAATACACAAAGCCTTTTTAAAGAACTGTATGCCAAAATTGAGTCATTGGAGCTGCAGATATCGTCATTACATCAGTCCAGAATTCGTCATTCAAGTCCTGCAAGTCATAATGATAAACGTGGACGCAGTCAAAGTCGCAGTAGAAATCGTAGCCGTGGTCGAGGACGTTTCAACCCAGATGGAAAGTACTGCTATTTCCATTTTCTCTTCAGAAATAGATGTCGCCCTGAAAAGTGTGAACCACCTTGTGAATGGAAATGAGAACAATCGGGAAACGTCAGACCGCAGCAGAACTAGCGGCACACTCTGCAGCGGACTACCCAACTGGATGTCGCAAATCTCGTTCATTTTTGACTGATAAAAACTCGGGTTTTGCGTTTTTTAGTAGACAGTGGTGCCGATGTGTCTATTTTGCCATTGTTTGCAGCCAATGGATAAGAAATTTTCACTTATGGAATACGTATCATGAACATCGACCTAGGACTTCGACGAGAATTCAGATGGCCATTTGTCAAAGCTCAAGTGAATAAAGGTATGTTGGGAGCTGATTTTTTGCAACATTTCAACCTGCTTGTTGACCTAAAAAGGAAACAATTGATTGACGGTGAAACCAAAATGGGTATTAGTGTTGGCATAACATCTGTAAGTGACATCAATGTTATAAGCACTGTTTAGAAAACTCATCGATTTGCCAATCTACTGAATTCTCATCCAAATTTGACAAAACCATGTTTGATACCGTCTGAAGTGAAACATGATGTTTTACATCAAATAGTGACCAAAGGCCAGCCCGTCTTTTGCCGTCCACGACCACTTGATTCCAAAAAGCTTGCTATAGCCAAGGAGGAATTTCAATTCATGTTAAATCACGGAATAATCCAACCTTCAAAATCCCAATGGTCAAGTACGTTCCACCTAGTTCCAAAGAAAGATGGTACATTGCGTCCCTGCGGAGATTTCCGCCGCCTCAATGACCAAACTGTTCCTGATAGATATACTATACCAAGAATAGAAGATTTTCAACACATTTTGCTAGGAAGACGGAATTTCTCAAAAATCGATCTTTTTAAAGCATATTTCCAAATACCTGTCGCGGAAGAAGACAAACCAAAGACTGCGATCACAACGCCGTTTGGCATGTTTGAATTCAACGTTATGCCGTTTGGCCTACGAAATGCACCAAGCACGTTCCAAAGATTTATTAACAAGGTGTTCCGTGATCTCAATTTCGTTTTTCCATATCTCGACGATTGTCTCATTGCTTCCAATTCAGAGGAAGAACACCTAATGCACCTCAAACTTGTTTTTGAGCGACTTGAAAAATATGGTATTCATATTAATGTCTCAAAATCAGAATTTGGATTACAAGAAATACAGTTTTTGGGATACCTTATCACACCTAACGGTTCCAAGCCATTACCTGATAGGGTTCAAGCTATTCTTGATTATAAACGTCCTGAAACCATTGCTGGACTACGAAGATTTCTGGCATGATAAATTTTTATAGAAAATATATGACAGATGTATCGAAAACACAAGCTCTTCTCCACGAATACATCAAAGGTGCTAGAAAAAAAGACAATCGCAAAATTCATTGGACTTCAGATGCAATAGAACAGTTCGAAAAATGTAAATCTGCCTTAGCAGAATCCACCATGCTTACTTACCCAAGTCCAAACCTGCCTTTGGCATTAGTCGTTGACGCTAGTGACTACGCCATAGGAAGTGTTATTCAACAACTTGAGAATAAAGAATGGAAACCGTTAGCATTTTTTTCACGAAAATTGAAACCATCCGAACATAATTATAGTACCTATGATCGAGAATTATTTGGAATGTATCAATCTGTAAAACATTTCAAATACATGCTCTAAGGAAGATAATTTGCGATCTATACTGACAATCGCCCTTTGTTATATGCATTCAAACAGAAAAATGAAAAAGCTTCGCCGCCCAACTTCGCCGCTTGCAGTACATTTCAGAATTTTCCATATATATCAGACATATCAGTGGTAAGGACAATGTGGTTGCTGATACACTTTCACGTATTGAAACTATTAACACCATTGACATGGACCGATTGGCTGAAGCTCAAAACGAAGATCCTGAATTGATGTTTTTGAAGAATGGTGAATCATCTCTTCAATTCAAATGCTACCAACTACCTAGTGGAAGTAACTTGTGGTGTGACATATCTTCAAAGGCTTTTCGCCCCTTCATACCTAAATCATTTCGTAGGATATTCTTCGATCAAATTCATGGTTTGAATCATCCTGGATTAAGTTAACAGTGAAACAAATGGTTTCTCGTTTCATTTGGCCAGATTTAAAAAAAGATGTCAGTACATGGGCAAAAGTCTGTGAAGCGTGTCAAAAATCAAAAATTAATCGCCATACTTCAACACCAATTGGAAAGTTCATGGAACCTAACGACCGATTTGCCAACGTCCATATCGATATCGTTGGTCCTCTGCCACCTTCAGATGGAAATACTTATTTGTTAACGATAATTGACCGTTTCACAAACTGGATGGAAGCAATACCATTATCAGATATTACTGCTGAAACAGTTGCTCGAACAGTATATGAACATTGGATAGTGCGTTTTGGTGTTCCATCATCAATAACAATTAACAATAACAATAACAAACAATAACTACCGACCAAGGCCGACAATTCGAAGCTTCTTTATTCAAATGTCTCAGTACACTTTGTGGCATCAAGTTGCAACGAACAACACCATATCATCCGCAAAGTAACGGAAAAGTAGAGAGATTGCATCGTACTTTGAAAGCAGCCCTATGAGCGAATGGCTCTCTCAAATGGTCGAAAAGCCTGCCAACCATCTTGCTGGGATTACGAGCTGCGTTCAACCCAGAAAGTGGAGTTTCTATTGCCCAGATGGTTTATGGAACAACAATAAAACTTCCCGGTGAAGTTCTTGGACAAGCAGCCAGTCGAACAGACAACGTGGAAACATTCGTGACAAATCTACAAGAAATCATGAGTCAGCTGAAACCGGTTCCAGTCAATCATAAGGGGAGAAGAAATATTTTCGTCCACAAGGATTTGGCAACCTGTTCGCACGTGTTTGTGAGGATAGACAGAGTCATGAAATCATTGGAACCAGCCTACGATGGTCCTTTCAAAGTATTGGCAAAACAAGATAAGTTTTTCACATTGCTTATCAAGAATGAAGAGGTGAACATTTCTTTGGATCGCATCAAACCAGCGTTTCTTTTGATAACACCTGAGGAATACGAAAATGATTGTTCCGTTCAGCTATCCTCTTGTATGAAGACTAACGTTCCAGCCTCTCTACTTTCGAGTCCTGTGCACCCCATAGTTCCTAGTGATGTAAATAATGTACCAACAGCGAAGCATACACGCAGTGGTCGAACTGTGAAGTTTCCAACTAGATACTTAGATCGAATTGTTATTTTTTGAAACAATCTTATTTTTTGTGTTTGTTTTGAATAGTGAGTGATTGAAATATTTATCGCAACTTAGTCACTGGAGAGGGAGTGATGTAGGGGCCTGACTATCACGGATGTGATATAGGCACTTTACTATCACGACAGAAAATATAGAAGTGACAAAAGAAAATAAAAAGTCAGATTTGAGTTTTGAACAATGTCATAACAATTTCGATTTGGAATACAATATTCAATTACTACAAGTTTAATAAAAACGTTTTGGAGTCTCCGTGAGTTGATTCAATTGACAAACAGTATAAGAGGCCTATAACCATCTATTTTCCGAACCAGATTTACTTCAATCACTTGTAAGCATCTTTATCAAATTCCGCATATGAAAAATTGCATTTACCAGTGACGTGCGGGAAATGTTCCACCAAGTCGAGATTCGACAAGAAGATCACAATTCGCAATGTTTCCTCTGGAGAGAGGGAGATGAGAAGAAAAGTTGTGATATTCACGAAATGACCTTCGGCGCAATCTGTTCACCAACTTGCGCTCAGTACATCAAAAATTTTAACGCACAGCAACTGACAACAGACAAAAGATTGCTTGATGCTATCACAAAAAGATATTACGTTGATGACTACTTAGACTGCACAGACACTGACGAAGAAGCTCTTGAAATCATCAGACAGGTAAATATAATTCAGAAAAAGGCAGGTTTTGAATTAGTGAATTGGACTAGTAATTCAGAAACTGTTATTCAATCACTTTCTTGTAGTGAAAATACCCTCAAAGACTTGAACTCAAATTCTGACAACACTTTTCAACGGATCTTAGGCTTATCATGGGATTCTAAGAGCGATCATTTTGTATTCAGAGTTAAAACAAATTTACATAAAAAAATCGACGAAAGACCCACAAAGAGAATTGTTCATTCAGTCATTCAGTCATGTCAGTATTTGATTATTTGGGGTTAGTTGTCAATTTCACCATTAGGGGACGAATACTAATACAAGACATATGGAGGACAGAAATTGGATGGGATGAAGTACTTGACGTACGGACGTACAATGACTGGAAACTTTGGTGTGATGATCTCTGTCGAATGTCAGATATCAAAATTCCTTGATTTTACTCATTCAACATTCAAAAATCTAAGAATACTTCTTTGCATATTTTCTGTGACAGTAGTAAGAAAGCATTTTCAGCCCTTGCATATCTAAGAATCGAGACAGGTGAGGATGTAGACGTTATACTTGTTTTTGGAAAGTCACGAGTAGCTCCGACTGAACCTATTTCAATACCTCGCTTGGAGTTAGAAGCGGCTGTAATGGGAGCAAAATTAGCTTAGACTGTGAAAGACGATCTTGAATTAGATATCCATGAGGTATGTTACTGGACAGACTCGACGACAGTACTGTACTCGATCAAAAGCGATGCGACTAGACTCGGACAATTCGAATCGCTTCGTATAGGAGAAATCCAAGATGTGACGGAAACTAACAGCTGGCGATGGGTTCCATCAAAACACAATCCTGTGGACTTAGCCACTAGAACATATAACGAAAACGGGACGAACATTGTTAATTTCCAAGAATGGTTTACTGGACCGCTTATCCGTCCAAGTCGAAAATATAATGGAATCTGAAAGAAAGTGGATCAGACAGGTTCAAGAAGAATGTTTCAGCGAGGAGATTTGAGCTTTGGGACAAAAACGAGATATCAAACGTCAGAGCAAACTTTTCCAACTGACACCCACATTGAATAAGGATGGTATTTTGGTTTTGAATAAAAGAACAAATTTATCACCAGATTTGACTGAGTCTACCAAATATCCAGCAATTTTGCCAAAGAACTACAGATTCTCTAAACTCTTGGTTCGAACTTATCATAAAAGATTTGCTCATCAAGATGTCGAGTTAGTACTGAATGAACTGAGACAAAAATATTGGATTATTGATGGCAGGTCTGTGATAAAGAATGAATGTGCTCAATGCATGAGATGCAGGAAATGGAAAGATCAACCAAATATACCACAAATGGGACAACTACCTTCAGCTCGAATGACCCCAAATGTTAAGCCATTTACATATACAGGGGTGGACTACTTTGGACCGCGGTCAGTGACCATAGGACGAAGAGCAGAAAAGAGGTATGGTGTCATATTTACGTGTCTTTCAATCCGAGCAATCCACCTGGAAGTCGCACATTCCCTATCGACTGAATCCACAATAATGGAAATTCGAAGATTCATTTCCAGAAGAGGACCCATAAAACATATGTTCTCTCTTAGGGGAGCTGCAGAAGAACTAAAGAAAGCCATACGGGACATTAACCAACAAACAATATTTGAGGACATGACATTACGGGGAATTGATTGGAAGTTTATTCCTCCAAACTCGCCGCACATGGGAGGATCATGACAACGGCTGATTTGATGCGTCAAGAAATCGTTTCAGGTAGTTTTGTATTGACAAAAGCTAAAGGACGAGATTCTATTAACATTGTTCGCAGAAGTTGAATATATGGTTAATAGTAGACCAATAACCAAAGTTTCAACTGATCCAAACGACTACAAAGCGTTGACACCGAATCATTTCCTTATTGGAACTACCGGAAATGAACCTCTCCATCAATTTGACAAAATTAGCTTCAGAAGTCAATGGAGAAAGACCCAATACCTAGCAGATTCATACTGGAAGAGGTGAATCAAGGAATACCTGCCAAGTCTCACCAAACGAAATAAGTAGTGTCAAGATTCGTCGTCTTTGATAGTTGGCGATGTCGTAATCATTATCGATAACAATGCCCCAAGACATAATTGGAAACTGGGACGGATAGAACGACAATTTCCTGGACAAGATGGCAGAGTAAGGGTTGTCGAGGTGAAAACTTCAGCAGGACTCTACAAGCGACCTGTTACCGAACTGGCAAAAATAGACCTTCGTGAAGAAGATTAATCTCCTACACGGCGGGGAGGAATGTAACGTCGCTACTGTTTATCATTATTCGTGTTGTTATTATCAGTTCTAAATTTTATTAGTCTTCATCATGCTGTATATTTAGAGAGATGTCATAATAAAAAATAAATAGAGAAACTGTCAAGACAAAAAGTCGACCTTTTTTACTTGAAATTCGACAAACTAAAGGTTTAAAGACATTAAGTGTTAGTGGAAACTGTACAAAAGTTATATTTTATCTTCCTTTTCTTTTTACATTGAATCTAGCTACCACCCCGGAACTCCGAGTTCAAATCTCGTCTGCAACAATTTTTTTCTTTTTTTTAAACCCAGCAGACGCATCACACTAAGGTTAGCCATCTCGGTTGAAAACGGCTTCGACTCTGGGAGGATTTTTCTTCAAAAAGAAATTTAGAAGAAAACAGAATTTTGGTAAATAAATGATTTTGTTAAGATTTCCTTTTGAGTAAAATCCCAGGGCCTTCAGACATAACTTATTTTTGAAAAGATAAAGACTTCGGTTCTGAGTGGTGTACTTTTAATACCTGCGTGCTTGTGGAGTTTGCTCTGTGACACCTAGGCAGGTACCTACCTTGAATTTGTAACGCTGATTTTTATATATTTTTTGTGGAATATCACTCTTAAGTAATTTCAAAAGTGTCAGACGCTTTCCATAGACCAGAACTTTTGTCAAACACTTTAAAGCTCCACAAATCACTTGAGAGTGATATTCAACAAATTATACATACAAATCAGCCACACAAATTTAAGTTAAGTAAATCTTATTTTTAGTTACCTTTCTCACGTGGTACCTGCCCAGGTGTTACAGAGCGAACTCCACAAGCACGCAGGTATTAAAAGTACATGAGACACCACTCAGAACCTTCTTCATCTTTTCAAAAATAGGTGATGTTTGAAGCCCCTGGGATTTTACTCATAAGGAAATCTTAACAAAATCTTTTATTTACCAAAATTCTGTTTTCTTTTAAATTTCTTTTTGAATGAAAATCCTCCCAGAGTCGAAGCAGTTTCCAACCGAGATGGCTAACCCTAGTGTGATGCGTCTGCTGAGTTTAAAAAAAAAGAAAAAAAATTGTTGCTGACGAGATTTGAACTCGGGAGCTCCGGGGTGGTAGCTAAATACTCTGTCCACCATGGGTTATAGAAATAATCCTGTAGACTGGTAATTCAACTGAGTGAGTAGTGTTTTTACGTACCTTGATTCCCTAATATCTGAAGAATGGTCATCTGGACAAGCTAACAGGTATGCATGCGAACATAGTACATACTAACACTACTCAATCGTACACATTTCGTTCGTTTAAAAATAAGTTACGTCTGACGGCCCTGGGATCTTGCTCTATTAAGACGTACTCTGATTGCCCTACTTACTTAAAGTTGATATTTTCGAAAGAAAAAGACAAATGAAGTACAAGTGTTAGAGAGAGATGAACATACGTGAAAGTGATCTCGATCAACTAGAACAGTCTTCAATGTTCAAGTTATTTTGAAGTCAATTTTGACAAGTCGTTCGACACAGATTCAAAAAATATTTATAAATAAACACATGCTTTATGAAATTTGTCATCATATTTATTAAGTGAAATGATGTCAAACTAAGCTCGTAGAAATAGTTTGTAACATCAGTTACCGATTTATCTAATTTTTAGGTCAGGTAGAGAAAACTTTGGAGATGCTGTTGGGCTCGTTCAAGTTAAACGTGATGGAGTTGTATGGATGGTGGAAGGAAAAATTATATCACAAGACAATGTAAAAAGAAGGCCTATTCGTTAGTTCTGGAATTCAATGAGAGAGATGATAAAATAAATTATGTTAGGTGTCAAGATTGTGAAGCACATTTTGGTAAGTCTGATATGCTTGTTTAATGTTCAATGAGAAAATACCTTGACGAGTTCATCATCAGTTTCAATAACCCTTGCTCGCACAAGCTTTGCTTTTGAAGGGTTTTCTCTGAAAACCTGTGAGGTAAAAATAAATTTAACTTTTTTATTTAAGCACACTTTTTTATTTAAGTAGGCAAGGAGATCAATAAATGTCCTAGCCCACTATGAAAATATTCTATCAACATTCAGAAATATTTTGTGAATCAAGAATAGTTGGAAAGGAAATGTTCTGCAAGTCTCCAGGCCATAGAGAGTCTCAACTTGTCTGCAGTGTTCCGGGAAAGTAAGCGAGATTGTGAGTGAAGTATAACCGACAAGATGCTATGCTATATTCTCAATGGAATCTAATCTATGTACAATAGGTGAACTCTAAATATGTGAATATTCTGGGACAGGTCGGATCTGAGGCATATGAATCATAAATTTGAATCTCTTTGCACAAAACAAAATACAGTTTCTAAATAGAACTTTTGACAATGGACTCTACATGGTTGGTTTTTCAATTAGAATATTGTTGATAGTAATACTGAGCATCAAAATGGCTGACTTTGATGGTAGTTATACGGACATACTGGGTACTCTCAGATCAGACCTTTTTAGTTAAGGTTCTCTCAATAAAATACTAATAAGAAAAGTTAATTCCAAACTTTGAACTTTTGAGCATTACAGTCCCTCAGTCTTTACAATCAAATTAGGCTCATATGTGAAAAAAAATCAGGTAGGATGGAATCTTTTTGGTGGTAGGAACAGTATTATGACTATCAATTGAATTATCTTTTCAACAATGTGTAATTTGACCCCTCATGCCATTTGAAATTTTTAAATCGATGTGCCCCCACCCCCTCCATCGGCCAACCACAATGTATTTTATTTCAAAAAGTAATATCAGTGGTACCATTCAAAATGGTTTTTGTTTCATGTCAAACCGTTCAAAAGTTAACAAGGGCGGGAAGGGGCTCAAAAAGCCTCACTATTTAATAATGTAGTTCATTTATGAATTTTAATTACAGGAGGGTGCAAACTTTCAATGATGAGAGGCCTGGGTTTTTTGCTGCAGAGATCTTCTGTTACCTTCGAGAAGAAGCACTGGAAGAGATTGGACTACCTTACAACACGTTCATTCTTGGAATTTGTACAGGCTAAGCATATAAGAAGTTCAGTCTTAGCAGATTTAATGCTTGTCTTCGAAATGGTAACAAATAATCTGCTCAATAAGGCAAAGACAATTGTTTGATAGTAGAGTCGAAAGATTTCTGTCAGAAGAGAATGAAAGATGTGATCATATTCTGAAAAGTTATCATATCTGAAATATTTTCTCTTTCCATTTTTTTATTTTTGTTTGATTCTGGTTCATCATCTAAAACATAAAATGTAACCAAATAAATTTGACAGTATTTTATGTGAACGAGGGAGATGAGTAAGTGTATCCAGAGTAAAGTAGGAGCATTAGTTTTCATTCAGAAAAAATGTATTTCAAGAAGTTTTCCTTAATCAGAACTCATTTAAAGTAAATAAAAAGGCTTGAGGTTTCTTAGACAAAAGAAAAGTGGAAGATCCAAAGTCATCAAAAAAAAAAAACATTGCAAATGATTAACAATCTATTGAGATGTATTAGTTTTACTAGAAAAAGCATTAAAATTGAACTGGCAAACTGGACCCTCTTCGGGTCTTCATTAAATAATTTCTTTAAAAATTAAATTTGCATCAGAAAAGTTGTAAATTTTTTACAAATTTTGATTTTATCTAGATCAGTTCTGCAACGTTTTTTTGTCACAAATAAGAGTTTGTAAAATTGTATTTTGTCTAGATCTGTTCAGCAACATTTGTTTGTCATAAATAAGAGCTCAAATAATTGAAAAAGTACTTCTGACAGTTTGGCTCTAGGTATAAATATGTATGGTTCTTCTAAGACAATTCAAGAGTACGAGTACAAGAATATTCGACATTATCATCTAGAACAAATATAATTGATTCTAGATGTTTTCTAGAATAACTCATGAAGCTTCCATCAAATATAAGGTTCATACATTTTTTTAGAAAATATGATCTTGACTTTATATCTTTAAGTCAGTGTGTTTGCAGTTCAGTAGTCCGTTAAAATTCTCCTGAAGGACAAATGTTTTTACAGTGTAGATGAATATATTGCTGATAAAGTCTGGTCATCCAAGTTATATTAATTTTAGTATTTTACACTATGTTTGTATGGTTGATTTAGTTGCATATACAAGTGTTGTTCTCAGAAACAATGTGGTCTTTATATATAAATACTTACTTTTACATTGTATGTGAAGGGTTTGACTTCGTCGACAAAATTTTCATTTTCGACAAAGTTCATTTGTCTGTCTATCTATCATAATATTCTCTAGGAGGAGTAAAATATTGTTTTCCACATTAGTTGAATTTTATGATTTTTAGATTTTTGTATTGAATAATGTGTATTTTTTACATTAAGATTATTGAAATATTTTTATTTTTGTATGTACATAATATATTTAATATTTGAGTTTACTTTGATATTGTACAGTTGTGTGCATAAAAAAAAGGTACCTATGACAATAATTGAGGCATTGCACCAGAAAAATTTAAAAGCGCGCTACTGACCAAAATAGTTTAAATTTTGACACTAATTGTCAAAGTCGATAAGAAGCTTAATAATTAAGATTGACAAGCCTGACTCGCAATAGCCTATAACTGCTGTACGACTTGTTTATACACACAACTGTACCTCAAAACTATACTTTATCAACTAGTTAATTTTATAGACCGTAACTACCTGTTGAATTGATTAATTGTTATGAAAAACTAACCAACTTCAACCACAAATATTATCTTATGTAAATATTCATTTAAATTGGTACTGTAAATAAATTTTGTAATAATAGATAAATACATAATACATAGACCACATAGGTGGGCTCTTTGAAGTAGTTGATCGGTTTTCATTTTTTTTCTTGTCTCCTGCATTTCAAGGTACACATGAATGAATCATTTTCACATAAACACATATTTTATGAGTGGAGTGTAGAACTTAATTTGTATCAACTCGTTTCATTCAGAAAACAGGGAAAATACTTGAAAATACTTGAAAATTATTCATTGATCTAGCTATATTGTGATTCATAATAGAAATTTGTAATCTCTTTAATGTTGAAACACTAGACAAACTCAAAATAAAACCTAACATTGTATAAAAAATCTAAATGCATGGATCATCCTATTGAAATTTTCAAGAGGTTGGTTATGGTTCTTGATAGTTATGTCTATATGTTCAATAATATTCACTTAGACATTTGACTTGTTCTTTATGAAAAATTTACCCTAGCGTTTTAATGACTATATTTTATTTATTTTGTAAGATGATTTCCATTTGTAAACTATTGTTACTAGATAAATTAGATTTGTTTGTGTTGAAGTTTTTATTTGAAGTGATTAAATGAAGGTATTCGTTGATATCGACAAGCACTAATATTTACTTGAGAGTTGATATTAATATTGCAAAATGCAAAGTGTCTTTGAATTATCAAGACTTGCTGTTGATACTAATGTTAATATTTAACGAAGCTCAGATTGGTGATGATACTGCGAAAGTTCCAATAGTAAGATTCATTTCAGATATTTATTTCCATTTATTCCATTGTAACAGTGGCATTTTAACAATTTTCTGAAAATGTGCAAGTTTTTTTTTGTGGTAACAATTTCAAAATTGTCTTACTATCTCCATGAGAATTTTAGAAATTATAACAATTTTTTGATTTTGTGGGGGAAATTCGTTTCTTGATCAAGTTTTTGGAATTTTAACCTTCCACAGTTTGAAAATAAAGAAATGTAAAATTAAAGAAATCTATGCAACCGTAGGTGAGGCAATTCACCCCAAATTAATGCGTTTACAAGACTTATCTTGAAAAAATTATTTCGTTTTGTCAGTAATTTTCAGTTTGCCTTCTATAGTTGTACATATTTCTTTAAAATTTCCATTTTTTTATTTCAAGACTGGAAGGTTATAATCCGGAAAAAAGTATGGAAAATTGTCTTCTCAAGTGATCGAACACATGATGTTCATTCAAGCTTCTCACAATTCGGAATATTTCCCATAAATGGAATTATAGATATTCTGTAAAAAGGTTTGATTAGTAAATCATTTTTCTCAAATTGACATTCTTTTGGGAAAATAATTATTTAATTCCAATGTAATGTAATAATTTGTGTGTAATATTTATGTCCACTACAAATTCAAACCAATAATAGGCTTGAACAATCTCAAAACTATTCTAAATGATTTTTATCTTCATTTCTCATTGTAACAATAATAATTGTGAGGTGAAAAGCATGTTATTTATGAATCAATTATCAAAATGATCTATGTGGAAAACTCCGACGACGTTAAGTTAAACCTTGCTTTTTTATATACCTACTTCAAATCATCAGGGATGAAAGAAATGTGATAATCATTTTGACTTACGAACTACAGAAAGTGATAATATTGTCAATTCAATTGATATACTTACATGAATTGATCACTGCACATAAATTATGAAATTTTATTTGAAATGCACTTGCACATATCAATTATACACACACAAACTTCTAAATACTTTATAATTTCACTGGAAATAATCGAAAAAAAATTCATCTCAACATTCAACATAGTTTCCAATGTCAAATTCATGGTAATACACATAATTTTCAAGAAATTATCAAAACAAACCTTTTGAAACTGTCAAACATTGAAAAACATTCTGTATTTGTCAATAGTCCATTTATTCAAGGAATTTTGTTGCCAACCTTGTAAAAATTACGTTGGCGTAGCTATGTTTATGAATGAACTGTGTGTTTCCCGCGCAAAATCAGATTTTTTTACGGCTCTGTTTCGAAAAGATATATAAGTGTTATACATATTCGGAATCGGCGCGTCGTGCTCTATCCAATGTAGAATGATGATAATTTTTTTTTGGATTCCGATTCCTCATTATACACATTATACAAAGTTATGTTTCTATCATCTAAGTTTAAGACACCCGTGGTAAAATGAAGATTTTGGATGACACTCAAAACCATCCTGTATGCAGGCTTGGTTCATTCCCTATACATTGCTTCTCTATTCATTTTGATATCACTATTCGTTTCAAATTTATGAATTATTGATTAAAGCAATGCATTTTCTCTATGTGATTTTTATTCTTCAAATGGAAAAATTAACAACTAAACGATAATATAAGTAGCGAACGGTTGAAAAGAAAACATTTAACAATTTTTTTTGATATCGAGTATTGCCTCCTCTAGCTTGGACAATAGCTTCCAATCTTCGAGGCATTCCGCGAATTAGCGTTCGCATATACTCATTGGGCATGTTATTCCAATCCTCTATGAGCACAACACGGAGTTAATTTTTGTTCATAGGTGGTCTTTCGTAACTTCTCACAGATCTCTACCTAGACATGCTCAATAGGATTTGCATCAGGGGAGCATGCTGGCCAATTCAATTTCTCTATCCCAACTTCAAATAGGTATTCTCATAACGTTTTGTCACTCGGCATCATTCCACTTGAGATGTTGACATACAAACGCTAATCTTGCCACCCGGTGACGTCTGAGCAATTTTGGACCCCTAGCTGGTCTACAAGCCTCTCACCCAGCTTCGGTCAATCGGCGACGTATTGTCCACTTACTTATTTTGGTGCCCCTAAATTCCCGAAGTTGATTTTTTGTTTGCTATTTCGTAATTTCGTAAGGCAGTTAAAACAATATACCTGTCACCATCATTGGAAGTCCTAAATTTTGGACCACTTCCAGGCTTGCATTCATTTATGTCTGTTTCTCTGAATCTCTGTTCGATTCTCCGTATAGTAGAACGGCTGACATTTAATCTTCTAGTAACATGTTGATAATGTCGTCCCTCTTCCAAAAGAGTTATGGCTTTAGCTCAGTCTTCTTAACTTAAAACCAGTGATAGAACGAATAAAAGTTTTCTCAAACTAACGTTATTATAATAACACAACTATCAATTAATAAACAAAGTGGAACAATTGTTTTCATAGCAATCGTGATCATAGAATATGACGAATATGTAGAGAAAATGCAAGGCTTTATTCAATAATTCATAAATTTGGAACGAAACGTGATATCGAAATGAATGAATAAGCAATGTATAGGGAATGTACCAATCTTGTATGAAGGATGGTTTTGAGTGTCACCCAAAAGCTGTATTTCACCACATAAACTTGGATGATAGAAACGTAACTTTGTTTTCCTCGTATAGTGTGTATAATTCGGATCTTATTAGGAAACCTGTTTGATGTGAATTAATCACGGATAAATTTCCTTCCATTTATAGAAAAAACTATCAAAATCGGACTGAGAATATAAAAGTTATTCAAGAGCAAAATTTGTTAACATTTCAAGGTGTCCGTTTTTTATGCACCTGAGTGTAATATCTGAAGTTTTCATCAATTTGAATATTATATAGGGTGTTTCTTGAGTACGTGTAGAAACTTTAGGAGCATGTTGCTGACGTCTAAATATGAAAAAAACTTCCCATTAACACATGTCCGCAAGTTAATCGTTTCTAAGATACAGAGTGCCGAAGTTTAATTCTTATTTTTGTTTTTTGTGAATAAATTCCAAAATATTTGTGATATTCGAGTAAAGTTTGGTATCTGGGATGATTTTTCAATGAAACAATCAAATATGCTAATTCTGAAAAAAACTGATTTCAAATTGAATTTATTTTGAATTTAAAAATCTTGTCATACAAAATCACTTGCATCGATTATTTCATATCTCCATAATTTGAAAACAGTTGCTCGCAGTGACCTCTACCAAGAATATATTTTATACACAAACTAAATAATAAGTATTCCCAGATACCAAACCTTACCTAAATATCAAAATTATTTTGAAATTAACAAAAAATAAAAATAAGAATTCAACTTTGACACTGTGTATCTCAGATACGAATAACTTGCGGACATATGTTTATGGGAACTTTTCTTCTCATTTTGATGTCAGCAACACACTCCTGAATTTTCTACACGTACTTAAGAAATACCCTGTATAAGTTGGTTTTTGAGTTTGAGAAGTTTTAATAAACCCATATAAACTATGTTGTGCACATGAATCAGTGCGTTAGTCTCAACATTATTTCTTGTTTATGTTAATGACATTATTTGTTATCACTCTTTTTGATGATGGCACAAAAGTGCTACTCAACGACAAAAATACTGACTTTCTCGCTTCCGGAGAAATAATGGAAGTTGTATCGGACTGATTCTAGCAATATTAGCAAGATGTCTCAACTTCTCTTAGATTCAATAACGATATTGACGATATCACTATACACCCCAACCAACACTTTATTGATTTAGTTAATTCGACAAAATTTGTCACAAATCAGCTTCTCAGAACCTGCAGCTGCTAGGCCAACGAGTGAGCAGTGGGAATGTTGACATATCGTATTGTTACTGGATAATCATCGTTGGAACTGTTCTCTGTCCCGTCTTGTGGTTTGGCAGCCCTAAGGATATGAAGTAAGTAAGACATATAATTAATTATCATCAGAGAATTCGTAGGTGGTACTGTCGATACACGTTCTTCCAACCGAAAGTATCGTCCGTAAATGTTTTGAATTCAGTCCTCTCAAGTGTCAAAATAACTCGGAATCATCTTGTTATTTTTCTACAATAGGACGACTCGTGCACTTCAAATTGAAGCATTCTTCATTTGGAAATTCATCTTCTGTTCAAGATAAATAATCATTACATATAAAATTGAACCCTGTTGATATCTCATTCCTTCAACCACCCCTTCTCCTTATTCGGGCACCATTTGAAGACTGCTAACTAAATGTAGCTTGTTTTTGTAACCCAGTACGGGTTTCATGTTGAAAATATCAAAAGTGCAATTTTAATTTTGAGCATTTACCCTAATCTACTCTTCAGTACTGCTACGCTTCTTTATAAAAAAAGAATAATAATAATAAACACCACTAGAAAGCAAATTGAAACATAGCAGTCATTTCTTTCTAAAATTTCTACCGCGCCAGTGAGTAGAAGAAGCCAGCCCAAAACACAGACTGCTCCAGATCTCTAAGGAGATTTCTAAATGGAATTTATAATGATATTATGTGGTATGTAGTATGACGACTACACCGTTTGAGTATTGGGGTTAGTATTGGAATGAAATGCTCAGTGGATCAGGGTACCTATGGTCTTGGTACAACTGGAAGGTCCAATACTTTTGCCCTCTCAGCAGCTATTAACAACTCTGATCCCTTCGTCCTCTTGTCAGCAACCTACGGGTTACTCGAAGACTGGTGTAAACTACCTCAGATTTTTTTCCCACAAAGTTCCGTAACAAGGGAGGAATGAATGGTATTTTTTAAATATTTTTGGTCAGAAATTAAAAACTACGAGAACTAAAATCAAACGAAAAACTATAGCTATTGAATAAAAGAACAACTAACTCTCAGGATTATTTACCTGAAGGATTTTTTAACCCTGTATAGAATGTACGTCTGAAACGGCTTGCCTGGATGAGGAGACAGAATTATCTACCCAAATTTTAGAGTTTGTGTGGCCAGCGTTAATCCAGATAATATATTTTTCTGCCTTCATTCCTATAATTTTTCATTTTCTTCAGGCATTTTCCCCTTCGCCAGAGAACAATTTCCGTTTCATTCCAGTAACATACTATTTCTACCCCGACTTTGAAATTTGAAAATAAGTTTTTTCAGTAGTTTCCAGAAAGTTGTTCTTTCAAAGTTTGGCAAATCTGAATCTTCATTAACCTCTTTTTGAAAAAGAATTGATGCACTTTCTTTCTTATTGAACTTTCGTCGACATCATCGAAGTTATCAAAGATTAGCTTGTAGAGCAACATTATTTTTGACTCACAAATTTTTTAAGGTTCTTCTTACTCTTTAACGACGTTGAATTTTGTCTCACATCATACTCCTTTTCTATCTGCAACCCTTCTCTCAATCTCATATAACACTTTCCATGGGTTCTCTAACATTTCAGGTTTAAAAACATTTCGAATCATCTATTTTGTTCAGACATTCAAATGTCCCTTTCTTGGTATTTTTTTGAGAGGTGAAAAATGTATTTCTTCACCTTCATCCGCGGTTTCTGTAGAGGACATAATTATCATAAAAGAGGTAAGCCGACAAAAGGAAGTCAAATAAATTTTTTGGATTCCAGAACGTCCTTTACGTATTTTTACCAGCCGTATCAGTCCCTCCACTTTTTCCAAGCAAGTTTAATTGTTAAAAAAAATGTTTTTTCCGTTAACTGGCTGTCGTCCCCTTACGAACGGCAGCCCTCAGAAGTCGAAACTTGTGCGAAATAAGGATTAACCAGGTCTTCCTTTTTTTTTGTGCGAATCCTAGCACTTTCTTTGGCCATCAGAAAAATGTCTGCAGTCGCCATTGTTTGAACCATCACCGACTGGCAGCCAGTCACTGAAACAATGTCGCTTCAACCACTCGGCTACCTGACCCCGTATAAGTGCTTGGAAAAATTGGATGAACTCCTGATGCTCCCTCAATCCATATTGATACAGGTCACTGGTCCTTCTAGGTACATTGAACAAACAAACAGATAAAAAAAAATAACAAAAATTCGTGAACACACAACCAATCCACAGAGTTCTTTTAAGCACTATTCTGTCACATTCTGTGACTAGTCTTATATCTTATGTCTTGTCATCCTTGTCAGTACTGTTAATTTTTTGCTGTTTTGAAGTTAGCTACAAATTCTTTAAATGGAAGATATATAAGGATTATTTTTAAGTTTCATCAGTTTGAACTTGATGTAGTTAAAATTAAAGTTGAAGCACCAGTTTTTTTTTTCAATTTCAATTTATTCCATTTGAATATTTACAGATATTCAATATAAATACTTTACATTACAGAGTTGTTAAACTAGCTGATTATGATGGATTCACGACGAACAAAAACGTTTGCTGTTTCCATAACAATCAGTTAGTGAAAATTATAAATAATGGCAGACATATTATTCGACTATAAATCATGAAAATCTAATATACAGGGTGTTTCTTAAGTACGTGTAGAAAATTTAGGAGCGTGTTGCTGAGATCAAAATAAGAAGAAAAGTTTCTATAAACATATGTCCGCAAATTATTCGTTTCTAAGATACAGAGTATCAAAGTTGAATTCTGATTTTTATTTTTTGTGAATAATTTCAAAACGATATTTGGTTAAAGTTTCGTGTCTGGGAATATTTATTATTTAGTTTGTTTAAAAAATATATCCTTGGTAGAGGTCGATGAGAGGAACTGTTTCCGAACTATTGAGATTTGAAATAATCGATGCAAGTGATTTTGAATGACCAGATTTTTTAATTAAAAATAAATTCAATTAGAAATTAGTTTTTTCACAATTGACATAAAATTTGATTTTGTCATTGAAAAATCATCCCAGATACCAAACTTTACTCGAATATCACAAATATTTTGGAATTTATTCACAGAAAACAAATATAAGAATTAAATTTTGACACTCTCTATCTTAGAAACGAATAACTTGCGGACATGTGTTTATAGAAACTTTTTTTCTCATTTTGACGTCAGCAACATGCTCCTGAAGTTTATACATGTACTTAAGAAACACCCTGTATACTTATCCTAGAGTAGAGGTTGGATGTTTCACCTAAGCACTATGGTGCTTGTATTGTGTTTTACATCCAACTTCATAATGGAATCGAAGTTTGTACATTTTATTTATAATTTATCTGTTCTTAAAGAGAGAATTATACAATTTTAGTGTTTCGGTATATCTCATTTCTATGTTTTGGATAATGTTCTCAAAGGTAATGTAAACGGTTTTCTTTCATTTCAAATTATTTCTTCAGTAAGTGGTTGGCTTTCTACAATAAATGTTTTTATAGAAGTTTTGTATATTTTAATTTCAGTAATTTTTTTATATTCCATGGGTAGGGCGTTAAAAAGTTTTGGGGCAAATTAAGTGACGAATCTTTGTGTGTTGGTTTTTCTGAAAAATAGTGGATTGATGATTGAGCTTTCAGCCGCTCTAGTTGATTTTCTAATAATGTCTGGGTGGTGGAGCTGCTTATTATTGTATATCCATATTAAACATCCATAAGAATAAAGGCTTCTCATATTTAATAGCTTGGATTCTTCAAGGAGTCTGGTTGTAGAAGATGTTTTTGTTTTATTTAGCATTATTTTTATTATGGAATTCTGTAAAGTTTGAAGGCAATTAAAGTTTGTGTAGAATAATCCTCACCATGCGGTTATGCAATATCGTAGAATTGATTCTACCAGCGAATAATAAATCATAAATAAGTTTTTTCTTGATAGTATATCCCTCACTGTATAACATTTGTGGGTTAGTAGTCTCAATTTTTTGATAGATATATACAGTGTTCATTCCACCTCAAGTGTTGGTCAATGATTACCCCTAGGTATTTAATTTTGATTGTTTTTTGGATTATGGAACAGGAGCCGGTTTCAATTTAAGGTGCAATTTTTTTCATGTATCTTCAAATATACCTTTGTGGGTTGTTCACTATTCAACAAGGTAAACGTGATAAATTTGGTTTTTGTTATATTCAGACTCAAGAGGTTGGCATCTAGCCATAGTTTTATATCCTTCATACCATCTTCTGCTGTTTCATATACTGTTGACCAGGAATGTCCAGTGTATATCAGGGCGGTATCATCTGCATATGAGATCAGGTGGCCCTATAAGTTCTTTATTCGACAAATATTGTTAATATAAACAAGAAACAGGATTGGAGCCAGTACTGTCCCCTGTGGAATACCACATGTAATTTTCTGGGAGTTACTCAAAATGTTACCGATTTTGACTCTCTGTGTTCTCTGTGATAGATAATCTTGCAAAACATTCATGGCCGTACCACGTATTCCATATTGGTAAAATTTATCGAAGAGTATTTCGTGTGACACCGTGTCGAATGCCTTGGCCAGGTCAAAGAATATGCAATTTTTCGGGTCTGTCCAGGGCCTCCACACAGTGTCTCGTGAAATCTAATACCGCATTTTCAGTCTTTGAATTATTGATAAAACCAAATTGTCTTTCATTTATGATTTTATGTGCATTGAAGAATTCAATCAGACGTATGTTTATTATATGTTCAAATATTTTTGCACAATTATTTATCACAGATATATGCCTATAGTTACCCAACACATTCTTTTCCCCGGATCAATATATCGGTGTGATGATGGATTGTTTCCATTGTTCTGGCATTTTTCCTTTTTCTTATACTAAATTGATTATATGGATTAGTGGTTTTATTATATACATATGGATACATTTGATGATTTTTGTTTGAATACAATCAGGACCGGGTGAACAATTATTTTTAAGCTTAGATATTATGTCAATTATTTCATTAGCCGTGATTGGTTTAAAAAATATTGAAGGTTCCAAGAGAGCGTCGTTTAGGAAATTGGGGGCAAATTTTGTTTACTGTCGATATTCTCCCTCATGTTCACACCAATGGTTGCGAAGTATTGGTTAAAAACGTCGGCTTTTTTGTTGTTGTCTGTTATGATTTCTCCATCCGAGTTTTCAACAGATATTTCGCTTATTGTGTTCTTTGTTTTTTTCGATTTGTTGTTTCATTGATTGTTTGCCAGTTTTTTTTGCAATTTCTTTCGGCTTCAGCCAGATTTTTACTGTAATAATCATTTTTAGTTTTCTTTAATAAATTTCCGAGTGAGTTTCTATAGTTTATAAAAATGGCGAAATCTGAAGGGGTTGGACGATAGTTAATTGATCATATCCTCTTCTATGTTCGCAGTGCTGTAAGATCATCTGTATATTCTTTTTTCAGTTCCTCTGTGAACCTTTTTCTGAGTGCTTTTTTCATCTTATCTCTTTTTTGAATTGATTGAATAAGACCGTTTGTGTTTAACTATACTAGAAACGTAACCTATACAACTGAACCTAAATAAAGTGGCGATATTTTCAGATGTTTATGTTCATTATCTGTGGGCATAGTAACCATGGTATTTGTCCTTACTTGTGGCTGCCTGATGTTCAGCGATGGAACCAGCAGCACCCTTCAAACAGAAGTATTGGCTAAACCATTTTCATGGCAAACGTTGTTAAAAACTTATGGAATCATAGCGTTTCAATTCGATATACATCCATCGATTTTAACGATTCAGATGGATATGTTTGATAAATCCAAAATTACAAGAGCTCTCGTGGGAGGATTCTCAGGTGAGATTTTTGGATACATATTATAGTGTGGTACGTCAAGTTCAAAATATATTTTATAACCATCTAGTGGTTTGGAAAATGAGTTTTTGTTGAAAGTCAAGTATTTCAACGAACAGGAAGTCCAAGTAAATGCATATTCCAGGTTTGATTGGTCATTCATTTCGAATTTAATTTCCCATTGTACTCCTATAGCGACCTATAGACCATAGGTTCGTTGAATAAATTATTGGTGTCATGATAAATTCATTTTCAGAGTTTCTCTGATGTATCCGATCATAACCAATTTAATATTTTAATTCTGGATACGGTCGTGTGGCAGAAACTGATTTTACTGGACTTGCTTGGAGAATTTTACTGCTGATCAGAGTTGGGTGGTATCCGAATACTTCTGTATTCGGAGACTGTATCCGAATACAGAAATATTCGCATACAGTATTCAGATACTTTATATGTACCCAAAAGCTGTTTTCAAATTTCGTATTCAGTATTCGTATACGTGACCGAATTTGTAAGTATTCGAATACCGAATACTTTTTTAGTTCTTCGGATACTTTTGAATTATTTCATGAATGAGACCAGTAATAGGTAAACCGGACCAAACAGCCGCATTTTATGTAGGCGTATCTGGTCGTATTTTGTGGGGTATCTTCGAAAACGGAATACAAAATTTCTGCACTGTCCTACGCCGAATGTACTTTTCACTACCTTACAGGGTGGCCAGAGCCGCTTTTCAATTGTCCCAATGAGTGATCCGAGTAGCTCCTGAAGTGCTCTCATAGACCACGTAAAATCAAGTTACAATTAAATAGCATGTATTTAGTGCAGTTCAGGATTAGCTCAGGAGTAACTGAAGCTCTCAATTGGAAAGCGCCTCAGGGTGAATATTGGTCATTTGAAGGCGTATGGATGAAGGCAATCTGTTCAATCACTGCAATCTGTGTATTTTGTTTTGATTTTTAGCCATTTCGTCAACTATGTACTTATTGTAGTTACTCATCTTCATGTTTTTTTCATGTTTTTGTTCTCACCTCCGCATAGGGAGGAAGTTCCAAAGCTTCACCGTCCGTTGAATGTCGTCTCCTCACATGGCATTCCTATGGAAGGGTACTTCTGTAGGCAACTCCGAGCATCGAAATGGAGAGCTTCATTGGTCCTTACATAATAATTACGAACAACCAATAATCATTCTGCTTTCAACAGGGATCATTGTAATTGATTTTCTTTGCACGTAACCATACTTGAATATCCGACTTTCTAGTGGCGGTTGTAGGATTTTTTTCTAATTTCATTTTAACAATCTTCAAAAGTATCTGAATACTTGTATTCGAATTTCGAAGTTGGCAATTTTTCAAAAAGTATTCGGATACATTGGAAGTTTTCGTATCCGGTATTTGGATACTTTTCTCCTATATCCGACCCAACTCTGCTGCTGATCACAAAAAGAGTCAAAAGGACCCACCATAGAGACTTGGATGTCTATAATATTGTTTATGTGTTTTATATCAACATAATTTTCTTTCGTTCTTCAGCCACCTTGGTTATGTTCGGAGTCACTACAACAATAACTTTCTGGAAATACGGATACTCTACTCAACCTAGTATTCTGGAAACACTACCGTCAACTATACCTTTGCATGCCGCAGCCACTCTGGTAGCTATTCAATTATGTCTAACATCAGCCGTGAGCAACAGTGCCCTCTATCAGCAGATGGAGGACTGCTTGAGCATATCAAGAGGTGACTATATTCAAAGCGCTTTCCATACACAGTGTGTCCCACTTACCATGCTCACCATAGGTATCATTTTAATGGTAAGAGATACGAGGTCGGTTAAATGACACCAAATGTGGAGTTTATCAAGGCCAACTAAAATGTGAAAAAATATTTTGATAAAATCTATTCGTTTTTGTTTTATACAGAAATAACAAATTTTGATCATTTTCATGTCTCTTGCAAGTGAATTTTGACCCACTTCTGGCGGTCCTAATAACTTGAAATTTGGCAGATGTTCCTAATTCCAGTGACAATGCACTATGAAATTTTTAGTGAAATAAAAAATAAAAAATGGCGGCTCCTCCAATATGGCGGACGAGATTTGTGATTATGGTCCGATTCCAATCAAAATTGGTATGCGGGGGTTTTTGAGGTCGGAAATCATGATTTTTTATAAATTGAAGATGGCGACTTCAAAATAGTTCTTGTTTTTGTATAAATGACGATATCTCTGTTGTTATCAGCAAAAAACAATTACTGTGACATATCATCTGTAAGAGGAAAAAAAAGTTATTCATAACTAAGTTATAGTGAGCTATGACCTACATTTGAAAAATGAAATTCTAGAAGAGTTGGTATGAAATTCATATTTTTTTCGAAATCTCACTGAAAAACTGCTATGAGAATGTGAAATTCCTATTCGAATATTTTCATAAATAAAGAAGTTACGGAGGAGACATGAAAATGATCAAAATCTGTTTTTTGCGTATAAAACAAAAACGAATAGATTTTATCAAATTATTTTTTCACATTTTAGATGGCTTTGATAAACTCCACATTTGGTCTCATTTAACCGACCTCGTATCTCTCACCATTAAAATGATACCCATGGTGAGCATGGTAAGTGGGACACACTGTATATTACGTATGATAATGATATAAAAAATAAATATCATTGCTGAAAAACGCAAATTATTTTCACGTGGAATAAGACATGGATTTTGTTGAATGAGACTAGATAATGAGAGTTGAATCTGATCTTTATGTCGGGTCCGACAACTTTTTTATTTTCGATAATTCTCGGATATTAAATCTCCATATTGAATATTTTTTATTATACCTGCATCATAATCTATGTCGAAAGCACTAAAATACATGTGAAATCCTCAAGATCAAAACAATCAATCAATCAATACATACGCTTGGTTAAAAATTTAAAATATTTGATTACATTTTGGCAACTACGAATTTTTAAAGATTATGATCATTGAAATATTCCTCCAAACCATAATAAAGTATTCAGGAAGCAGTGCCTCAATTTCCAATCCGAAAATAATTACAGATACAACTTCTCTGATATTTTTTGGTAAGTGGTTGAACATTTTACGCAGTGCCAGGAAGGTTGTTGCTAGGTACCAAGACAAGTTCTCAGTTTTATCATACGAAAAATGAGCCTCCGTGTCAACAATAAGTGACATCAGACGTCCATTATCTACTTGATTAGATTTAATAAAATGGTGAAGGAACATTCTCCTAATCTGAAATTAATTTTTGGTACTGTTTTTGAAGTCACGATGCAGGTATAAAAAAAATTGGCTGTTCCCAAAATGTCGGCCGGTTTTAAAAAGAAATTTTGTTACCCCCTGCCATTTATTCTAAAATAGCATTATACACCCGTCACCCACAGTAGTACAAGATGTTAGATTACACCCGGTATGAGGTCTTTTCGTATTCCTGATATGATAATTGGCATTTTTTGTAAATAATCTGAATGCCAACTTTCCCAATCCCATATTACCAAAATCTTTCAGACTTTTTATTTTTGCTGCAATTGTGAAAATCAACTGTTTTTTATCTTGATTTACAGATTTCAACTCCAAGAGATGTGTTCTTCGTACAATGCTTACTATTCTAGCAATAGTTTTAGCGGAATCCGTCCCCAAATTTGATCTAGTTATGTCCATCATAGGAGGAACTTTAACTGGACCATTGGTATTTCTGTTACCGCCACTGATATTCGTAAAAATGCGATCATTGCAAGCTAGACATGAAGAAGAACTTGCATTTATGAACTTTTCCAATATTATTCTCAGCAAAGGTAATTCCGAAAACGTGTCAAGATATGTGGAACGGAACTTCGAAGAAGACATTCTGTTTTCCGGAAATGTGCCAAGAACCAATTTGGAATCGTTCTTTGAGAAGCATATCGAGATCAAATTATGCATACTCATCATCTTTTCAAGTGTCATTTTAACGGTATCTACCACTTATTTGAACATCTCAAGTGCAACTTCATTTTATACTAATGTTTCAAAACCTTGTATTTATAATGTATCTATAGCATTATTATATCTTTGATAAATTTGAACGGGATATTTCATTTCTGGGTATCCCTATGTTCATATAAGTGCTGTTAGCGGATATCTTTCGTTTTTTAGGTGTGTGTTGGAACATTCGATGGGTCAACTTCCAAATCATCTGAAATACAAATCGAACCAAATTTTCAATTATTCGAAAAGTTTGTGAACGTTCATTGAACTGATATTTTGAATAAAAAAGTTACTAAATTCCAATTGAAAAGTTATTCGAAATTGCCACACCTTTATCAATACATAATCGTATCAACATCATTCTTCAGCATTTGTTTGTCGATAGTAATTACAAAGTTTATTAGAGCCACAACTTCTTGGGCATAATTAGATTCCTGTGAAAAAAAAACGTTTCATATATCAAAAAAATCTAAAGGGTTCAAATCAGGAGATCTGAGGAGCCAGTCGAGCATTCCACTTCCACTAAATTTCCCTGGAAACGTATCATTCAAAAGAGGAGCAGTGGCACCCTCAGTATGTCATATATTCTAAAAGATCAAGGACTACTTTTTTTTAAATGTTCTGTAGGGAGTCCAAGCAGAATGTAAAATTCAAGTCAAATAAGGTTCAATTTATTTCTTGTTGGACAACATACATTGTATAAGAAAAAGTCAGTGTGAAAGTGTATACAGAAACGAATGAGGTATATGCTCTGAAATTCAATAGAATTTCTATTACGGGTTTGTAATGGTGTATATCCTTATGTATATAGAACATACTTTCATTTTTCCTGACGAACACACATACCTCAAATATATAAATTGCAGTCAAGCTTTCGACTTCTGCGTTATACAATTGATTCAGTTGATTCTTTTCCAATATATATAAGAGATATACGACAAGATGGCCGGCGGGTCAAGTTCACATGTAGAAGCTCCTGCAGAAAACAAAAGTTTTCCTATATGTAAACAGTGTAATAGAAATATTATTAAGGATAAGTTATCGTGTAACAAGTGTAAATACAATTTTCACCCTGGTTGCTGGAAACAGTCCCTCCAACTGAAAAACCCACTTTGCATTCATGATCCCATGATGGAGTTATCAAACTTGGAAGGTGACTGTGATGATGCTGTCTTCTATGAAAGTATTGAGGGGATTGGAAATAGTGAGTCAAAAACCGACTTCATATTTATAAAATACATCCTGAAGCAAAAAGATATTATAATTCGTGAAATGAAAGACAAAATAAACCTACTAAATTCACAAATAGAATTTCTGAAGGAAAAAAACATCAAATCTGGAGAAGCAAGCAAACAGATACAAAAACAAGATAAAGTGGAGCCCAAAAAAGTTGGTACTGGCTCTGGTAAAAAAAGTGTAGTCGACCTGACCTCGATTGCTGATAAACAAAACAAAACAACACAGGATATCCCCCTAATGACTCATAGAACAACTGAGAAACCAAAAGGTGATGAATCACTACCACTACAGGGTGGAGCTATCCAACCAAACCGCTCAAATGTTCATGAGCTGGAAAACACTCAGCAAAATATTATGAATTCGGTGATAAATTTAACCTCGGAGGAACAAGACGATTTGGAAAACCAAGACTTCGTAAAACCTAGAAGAAGACGAAGAAAATTACACTATGGCACTGGAGATGGTGATCAAAATTTCCAAGGAATGCCTGGAAACAAAAAAATCTGGCTCTATGTAACTAAAGTCCCAGATAATATAACAGAAAAAATATCAGTCAGTACCTTCAGACCAAATTGAATACGAAAGATTTAAATGTACAGAAGCTGGAATTTACCAATCTTCGCCCTAACAATCAATCCTACATGATAGGAGTAAATCCTGACAAGCAAAAGTTGATATACGACCCAAATCTCTGGCCGAGAAATATAGCTTTTGAAAGGTTCGATTTTCGAAAAGGCAAGAGATTTTTAAATGAGAAGAAATCAGAAACAGCTGGTACATCTTCACAGCCAACTTTTTTATTATAAACAACGAAAAAGTGAATCTACAGGATGGCTCTCTGAAGATTTTCCACCTGAATATCCAGTGTATTTCCAACAAAATTGAAAAGTTACAGTTATTCCTTGAAGATAAACTCTGTGATATCATTTGTTTGAGTGAACATTGGCTTAGACTAGAATGTTTGAAGACCGTAAACCTCGACAAATTTGATTTAGTCAGTTGTTTTTGTAGGGAAACTATTCAACATGGCGGCGTTGCCATTTATGTAGGTAATAATGTATTATGTAAAACACTCCTTTTGGAATCGTTCTGTATTGAACAACACGCAGAATTCTGCGGCATTGAACTGATTGGATCAAACACCGCCTTAATTACAACATATAGATCATCATTATCTAGAGAATATGATTTATTCTTCGACAAAATTGAACAACTTTTAACAAAACTTTCATCCCAATATAATAGAATCATAGTAATTGGTGACTTCAATATTGACATAAATAAAAATAACTCTATTTCCAAAACTTGGCTAAATATCCTCGAATCCTTTGGAATGAAACCCATGATAAATGAGCCAACAAGAGTGTGTTCCGCATCTTCTAGTTGTATAGATAATATTATGACTAATCTGAATGATGATGATAGTGAATGTGTTTCTGGACTACTGGATCCTTGTATCTCGGATCATGGTGGACAGTTCATACACATATTGAAACATCAGTTGGTTGAAAATAAACAAATATGGAATAGACACATTAATCAAAAAGGGCTGGCTGCTATTAACCAATCACTTAAGCTCACAAACTGGCAAATCTTTTATGATGATAATTATTCCTTAAATTCACTATCAGAGTTCCTTATCAATACTTATAGTTCTCTGGTCTGTCAATATTTCCCCTTGAAAAAATCTAGTCACAGAACTAGAAGTCAAAGACCAACCAATTTCTTCAACAATGAATTGACACATATGAGAGACACTTTACAAATATTAAAAACAGTCTATATTTCGTCAAAAAATTCTGCTGACAAGATTATTTTCAATGAATATAAACGTAATTATAATAAAGCAATTAATCTTGCCAAAAGAAACTCATATGATGATTTCATACAAAGATCTAATGATAAAGTGAAAGACACCTGGAAAATAGTAAATTACGAACGAAACTCATCAACTAGAGTCAATAACACTAACAAAATCAGCCCAAATGAATTCGTTATATTTTTTTCAAATATAGCTGAAAACATTATCAAAACTTTGCCAACATATAATAACCAAGATATAGATTGTCTTTCTAGTTTCCCTAAACCCTGTGATTCTTTTTATATGCTTCCTGTTACCAATGATGAGGTGAGGCTCGCTATTCATAAGCTCAAAAACTCAAACTCTCAGGACATATTTCATTTGAACAGTCGAGTGATAAAAAACACACTAGGCTTTATCGTCGAGCCGCTAACCATTATTATAAATCGCTGCTTCTGCGAAGGCTCCTTCCCAGACATTTTTAAAATAAGCAAAGTAATACCCATCTTCAAAAAAGGAGATCCAAACCTCCCAGATAACTACAGACCTATTTCTATTATACCAATTTTAGGAAAAATTATTGAAATTATTGTTAAAGAACGCATAATGATATATCTGAATAAACATAACATCTTACATGAACATCAATTTGGCTTTATCAAAAATAGATCTACAACTGATGCAGTGGCTAGGGTTATAGAACAAATAATCACAAACGTGGAAAATGGTGAACATAGTGCAGTAACACTGTGGGACCTGAGCAAGGCCTTTGATTGTGTTAACCACCACCTTCTGATTAAGAAACTTGAATATTATGGAATTCGAGGAACGGCTCTACACTTTTTCCAATCGTATCTTTCCTCGAGGAAACAGGCGGTATTTGTAAATGGTCATTTATCGGATGAAATGGATGTGCACCATGGAATACCTCAGGGATCTATCCTGGGACCTTCCCTATTCATTTTATACATTAATGACATTTTCTACCATCTCTTACCTAGTACAGTCATCTGCTTCGCAGATGACACCACAATGCTGCAGTCCAATTCTGATATAAGTAAACTTCTTGATGACAACAATCAAATTGAAGTCGAAGCAGAAAAATGGTTTTCACACAATAAATTGAAATTGAATAGGGATAAAACTCAAAATATGATAATCTCTTCCAACAATAGAATAACTAGAAACGCACATGTAAAACTACTAGGCATAATAATTGACGACTCACTCAGATGGAATTCACACATCGATCAACTGTGTAAAAAATTATCAACACAGCTCTTTTTGCTGCGTCAGTTGAAAAATATCGTCAGCTGTAAAACACTGCTCGTCTCCTACTTCTCACTATTTCACTCCCACCTCACTTATGCAATAGTTTTGTGGGGTAGATCTTCCCATGCTCTCAAAGCTTTCCGAATGCAGAAAAAAGCAATGCGAATTATAGCCGGAGCTCCATTTGATGAACATTGTCAGCCACTTTTCAAAAAGTACAGAATCTTGCCACTGCCATGTATACTGATTTTTTACACGTTATTGGAAATACATAAAAATAAAGCATCTTATAGTACTCATTCGGATTACCATGACTATAACACTAGAAATGCGGAGCACCTCAGACAACCAAGGTTTAGAGTAGAAATGTCAATGAAAAATACAATTGACACTAAGATATATAACAATCTGCCATATAGATTGAGACAATTAAATATCAATACGTTCAAAAGGAGTGTTAAAGAGCTTCTACTTGAAAATTGTTTTTATTCAACAACTGATTTTATAAATTATACTTATACATAATGATGTTTGTTATTTTAATGACAATTTTATTTATACACATGTATTAACATTATTTCTGTATTGTTCCCTGATGTCATTGACGTTGGTGTTGATATAATATTCTCGACATTTCCACTTAAATTGCATATTGTTTATATACTACTGTTTGTTTTGACTTGTCATAAATGTACTTGCTACATAACATGATCTAATAAATAATCTATCTATCTATCTATCTATCTATGGATTTTATATTCATAAACATATAGTGCAGAGATACAAGTTTGGCACCTTGCAGATTGCAATGCTTCTTTCAGTTCAAACAGGAATCAATAGTGGGACACAAAAACCTTTCATTTGCCTGAAAATCAATAAATGCATCGTTGTGAAATATTTCAGTGCGTCCCAGTGACTTTTGGGCTGTGTGAAAATTTAGTGATTTGGTTTTATTTGTATTGAAGAAGATGCTGATCTTGGAACCATTGACTCAGTATATGTAGAGTACTTTCACAGTTTTCATTTAGGCTGACGTTATCTCTACTAGAGAGAAAAAGAGTTTTGTCGTCCGCATAGCTTATGACTTTTATATCTGGTAGGATATTACCTATCTCATTAACATGTAATATGAAAAAGACTTGGCCCAATACCGAGCCCTGTGGTACACCTAGATCAATCTGAATTCGTAACGAGAGTACAGATCGGACTGAATCTTCTTTCTGGTGATTACCTGACACATATTGGAGCCTTGCTTTGACAAATGATTCTATCCAGTCCAGACAAATACCCATATTACCATAATTAAAAAGTTGGGAAAATAATATATTGTGGTCCACACAGTCAAAAGCGCGGATCCGGTCTCAAAAAACACCTATAGGATACTCTTTATCATCTATATAGGTGACTATTTACCTATTCCTCTTTTATAAACTTCCTTTATGTCTATGACAATTTCAATAATGTTCAATGTGCTTATGAAACGTTTTTGAATATACTTACGTATTGGATTGAACTATCCTGCCCAATGGTAAAAAGAACCGTTAATCATGAAATTCAGCTCAGTAAAAAACTGTGGGTCTCTGAAGATATTATTCAAATGGAAAATAATTTAAAAATTCTTTTTTGGATAACAAGAAGCGTAGATGATTTAGAATTCAAAAAGTATTATGATGACTCGAAAAAAATATACAGAAAACAAATACATGATGCAAAGTATGCGATCAATCAGGGTGCTCTTGCAAACATGAGTCAACATCAAAAGCAGAAAAAAATTTGGAATATAGTAAAAAATAAAACAGGAAGAAGAAAACAAACGATAAACCGGGAACTATCAGTAGACAACAAAATTATAAATGATCAAAATGAAATTGCCGACGCTTTCGGTTCATATTTTTCTACCATAGCGAAGAACACAATCAATGCAAACTTTGAGTCAACATTGTTCAATGACTACACCACTATGTATGTAGATCAGACTTTTTATTTTACTCCGGTGCATCCGAGTGACGTTCTGGAAATCATTTCCAATCTCAAGAACACAAACTCTGTTGGAGTAGATTGCATCTCAACAAAAATAATAAAGAGCATCAAAAATTCAATATGCGAACCATTAGCATTTTTGATAAATCTTTTAATTGAATCAAGATAATTTCCAGACAAACTAAAAATTGGCTTAGTAACACCGATTTTGAAAAAAGGCGATTCAACCCTTATCGAAAATTATCGGCCGTAACAGTTCCAACTGTATTATGTAAAATAATCGAGAGATCCGTTTATGTCAAAATGTTCGATTTCCTAGATCAATTTGATGTAATATCCAAGTTTCAGCATGGTTTTTGCCCAGGTAGGTCAACAGAAAGTGCATTTTGCAGTTTTTTCCGGTGCGTCTATGACTCACTAGATAGAAGAAAGTATGTCGGTGCACTTTTTTTTGACTTATCGAAAGCATTCGACATCATTGACCCCCATATTATTTGCAAAAAACTGTATTCACTTGGCTTCAGGGGTAACTTTCTTTCATGGCTCAGATCATACCTGACTCTCAGAAAGATACATGTCAAAGTTGACAATTGTCAGTCGCAGCAATATGACATTGATCTTGGGATTCCTCAAGGTTCTATATTGGGCCCACTCATCTTTCTCCTGTTCATCAACGATATGCCAAATCATTTAAGCACAGACAACATAGTTCTGTATGCAGATAATACAACCATCGCAGCAAATGCCGATAACCCAAAGCAGCTTCAAGAAAAATTGAACAATTTGAGTCTAGAATTTACAAATTGGTGTTGTAAAAATTCTTTAGTGATGAATGTGGAGAAAACTGTTCTGCTGCAGTTTTATTCCAGTAGAAATAGAAAAATTGATGATTTTCATGTTAGAGTGGATGACGAAATAATTGAATCATCAGATAACACCAAATTTCTTGGTACTTATATCGATGTTAACATGACCTGAGAGTCAGCTATAAACCATGTACGTAAGAAAGTTAACAGTGGGTACTATGCAATCAGACAATTGAGATCCTATTTTAATAAAGCCCAGCTTTTAAACGTTTATTTTACTGTTGTATATTCCCATATTTCTTATAATATTGCAGTTTGGGGATGCTCCACAAAACTCAACAAAATATTTGTCTCCCAGAAAAGGGTGTTGCGCCTAATCTATAAAATAGACTGTAGAAAATCTTATAGGCAATATTTTATAAGGAATAAAGTCATGTGCGTACCTAATATTTATATTTACAAATGCATTATGTTGTTCAAAAAACAAATACAGAATTACAATCAAAATTCTGACTTTCACGCATATCCTACTAGGCACGGTGAATTGATACGGCTGCAGAAACATTCAACATGTTTGTTTGAAAATTCTCCATCTTATCAGGGAGCAAAATTTCATAATCACTTACCTGATGATTTGAAAAATCTAGACAGGGAAAATCTTTTCAAAACAAAGCTGAAAGAATTTTTGATTAATGGTTGTTTTTATAGTACTACTGAGTATTTCAATCAATGATGTGGTTATATATTGTATATATTTATATTTATTTTGTGGAATTGTTATATTTTTGTGTATATAAATGTAGATTGTACGTATGGATGTATATTTGTTGTCTGACGTATCCTATATCATATCATTTTTTATGATCGTAAAGGATTTAATAAATGTTATTATTATTATTATATGAATAAAGAAAGAAAAAACTTAATACAAAATAATCAAAAAATATTTGCATTGTATGTCAAAGATGTATCATGCAGAATGAGTGCATATATTTTGGTGTTCGCTGGGAAGTTGGCTTTCCTAGTTTCAAACACGAGCTCAATATCAATAGTTGATGATTTTGTGGCATTCGGCTGATGTGAACAATCGATGATGAAGAGTTGATTTGGTCGAAATTGCCCAATGTCCATAGGAGGTTCACTAATATCTTTATCATAATAACTTTGTTGAAAATTCTCATAGGCATAATAAGCTGAAGTATCGAGTTTTTTTTTATCGAAGTCCAAATTCCAATTTTCGTATGGGTTTACTTCAGAATTCAAGTACACACGAATGTTATTGATATCAGCAGTTGTGAATTTAGTGATGTCCTTTGTCCTGTCTTCAGAAGTGGTGGTGCAAGGTGTTTCAAGGGCATTGGTTGTCTTGATAGCCCATATATCTGAAGATGTGCCACGTAGTGTTGGAAGTTCATAGAGATCCCACATGCGATAAGCCTACTTGATTTTTGCATTCAAGCCACTTTTGTTGATTATATTCTAAAGTTTAAGCTTGTGCTCATCTTCTGGCACTAAATGTCTTATTTTCCACTCAATTCTACTGATTTCCAAATTAGCATCAACCTCACTAATATATGAGTTCTTGAAGAATCGAGCGATTATTAAAATCATTCAAGATACTTTTGTTGTAATCTTCAGCGAAATCCATCACACATTTTAGTGGTAATTTACCACTGAATACATGATTGGTTGTATCCAAGATATCCTGTTTAGTTTCCGAAAGTCCCCATCCAGTTGTTAATAATGTGTTAGGATGTGATTGACAAAGTAAAATCATATTCTTCATTGTAGATGTTATTCCCGGCTTCCTGACGACAGCAACTTGTTCACCACCCATTTCATAGCGAATTTCATCAAAAAGGAAGGAGATTGCATTGCTCGAGAGATAACATGATTGCGTTTCATCTTCAGTTATGAATTTACCCTTTATATAAATGAAACTTTCAGCAATGTCGAGTATAACGTCTTGATTATTGATTGCAATTCGATTTTCATCTGAATTCCTAAACAATGGTGATCCATATGGTTCGTATGTGTGCTCATGTAAACTTGTGAGAGTGATCGAGCAACGGCTCATCGAATATATTAAAATTTTCACTATTTGTTTCGAGCACCATTGTTCCTTACTTTCAGTCCAATAGATTTAAAAAAATTGATATCTCTCACTGACAGAGCGTGGTGTGCTAACTGTTTAGCGTACACTTTTGGAATGAGCCTTCTTCTAGTTGAACCTTCCTTTTAAGCTGTTTGTGGAATTTTTTCAAATTCTCGTCGATTCTGTCTATTATAACAAACCCATAATAGTTTTTAGATTTTTTTCAATTCCAAAATCGTAAGGATCTCTTCTGCACTTCCAATATCAATAAGATTGTTTTTGTGATCCAAAATACGCACTGTGATAGTGTGACTTAACTGACGACCTTCTGGACTGATGGGCATATATATAATCTTGTGTGATTCTTTTGTGAGATTGAATCCAGGCTCCACATCGATATCGAAAGAAAAGAAAATATGGGATTCTTCATTATTTATGTATGAACCAGATATTATCTTGCAATCTGAATGGATGAGTCTCACAGTTGTAATGTTTATCGGTAGTGAGGATTCATGTATCTGATTCGGTTGAAATCTATCATAATTGAAACCCATCATCTTTGCTATGGAATTCAGATGAGTTAGATCAATTTCATATTTGGATCGCATCTCACATTTGAAAGTATTATTATTGGCATGTAGGTAGAATATATCATCTGCATTCGTATCGTTCAGATTTGTATCATGAAACAATCTAAACATGATATGTTTTTGAATAACTGCATTGATTTATTCTATTTCATAGGCACCACATGGAATTTCAATTGTGTATTTCTGAAGTAGTAGTGAACTATCAGCACTGATTCTAAAACTGATCACATTATTTTTTCAGTTATATTATTGACTGTGTTGCATCCATAGAATCCTAAAAGTCCCATTCCATAACGACTGTTTCCATCCAATTCAATGGATGGGAAAAAGTCTGCACTCAAGACACTCGTCCCGACAGCTTGTAGTTCGAACTTCCGTGACATGACTGATACATTTCATGAAATTCACTTTAATTTATTGTTGTCTACAACACACTCGAAACAACCTACGCTTTCTCGAAGGTGGATCATCAATATCCAATTCGTTTTTATCAGCACCAATATTCGTATCGTTTATATGGCAATAACAGCAGAATATTTTTCGGGGTGTAGGGCCATCATTCACATCAGAATCTGAAATGCTCTCACCGTCAAGATTGTGGTGGTTATTGCAAAATCTGTATTTCATAATGTCGACATCATCTTGTAGACTTTTAGGTAACTTTTTATAAACATGGGCAATCTCATGTGCAGCACTGCAGCACATGCAAGTATCACTTCCTTCAGCATAGTGCGGCATAATGGCGAGCATCACTCGATTCATTCTTGTCGAAGTGCGATATTTGGAATACATCCCATCCCCTCAATAGTCTCTCGAGTCATTGCAGGAGTTGTATCCATTTCATAATAATTCAGAGAGAAACTTCAGGCACAAGTGACCACAGAAAACTGTGTTGAACTTCTGCTGGCGATCATAGTTATATAGAATTTTCACTTTCGGATAGTTCTGAAAGGATTGAATCAGCTCTATTGGTGGTATGCAATATCTGTCCCACATTTGCTGTATGCCACCCAATGTGTTCCCGATCCTCTTATTTCATCTAAATTGACAATGGCGGTCTCGTAGTGTCGTGGACCTCCAGTGGGTAATGTATCACGCATGAAAATACCGCGAAAGTATGGAATTTTCATTTTCTCGGCATAATAATTGAGATCGAACCCGTTGAGAGGTCTTCGAGGTAGGGAATTCCCTGGTTTTTTGGATTTTATGATTTAAGGTAGAGACCGAGTCCTTTGCGGTATGGTTTAAGGAATATACCACTACCACGTTTACCCAATGCTACATTTTCCATCTCCTTATTATGACGATTCGCTTCGATCAGGGCGGTTCTGCTTGCTTTTGCTGAATTCACAGCTCTGGTAATGTCTGCAACAGCACCTGCTAAACTTCCGAGAGCGGACAATCCAGCAAAAATAGGTATCAATGGCAGAATCCCCCCGACCTTAGGAATTGGAATTATGCGGGGTGTGCGGATTGTTTTCTTCCCACCGGCAGCTTTTAGGTATTTACGTGCCGCGTGCAATGCCACTACGGTAGCTTTTTCCGTATTATTCGTCACAAATTGCTCACCCCCAGCTTTTTTCAATACATTCCGCACTTTATGAACTACCCCAGAACCGAAGGTGATTTTTCTGAGATTATTTTTCTTTCTCTTCGGTTGATTCCTCTTCTTTCTCTTCATAGTAGTACTACAACCCATACCGAAACGTCTCTTTGCTTTCATAATGTTAGTTACGAGTTGGGAAGCTGCTATTTCCTTAATATTCGTTCTTTGTCTGCTGTATGTTTCGCTGTGAGATCAGTAAGATGATTCAAATATTGAATATCGTGCTGTTTGCATGCAATATCTAATTTATTGATTCCAGAATCTTTGCGGGCTAAACGTTTTTTATTCTCCAGGTAAATTCAATTTGAACGGAAGTTCGTTTATCAAATTATTAACGAATCCTCGACCGTTTTTTTCTGCATACATCACGAACACATCCGTTCCGTTTGATGGTACTCATTTAAATGAAACATTCACGACATAAAAAATTGGCTCGATACCACCTTCTAACACTTAACTGGGACAAAACTAAATGCTTGCCATTTTTTATAGACAGCCGTACAAAGCCAAATTTTAAGGAAATAATCTTACACAATAATAACTGCATTGACGATATGAACCCAGTCTGTAATTGTGCATCAAAAATAGAAGTAGTTGAAGAAATTAAATACTTAGGAATCAACTTGGATTCAGGCATGCGATTTGATGAACACATAAAAATAACTGTATGCAAGCTACGAAGAAGTCTATTCATTTTACAAAAACTGTGAAATTTCATGTTCAAATGAAACCTGAAAATTGTTCATCATGCTTTATTTGAATCCATCCTGCAGTACGGTATCTTAGCATGGGGTAGTAGCTAACAGAATACATACATACACAGGTATTCTTCTCAGCTATTGTACCAAGATCTCCATTGAGGAAACTGTAGGCATACAAAGTCCTTCTGAACATTTCCAAAAATCTAAACTCAATAAAGTCTGTTAGTACGGAAAAATATAACACTAGACAAATTTCACAATTCATAGCAGAGATTCCTGAAAAGTGCAAAAGAATAACTCAGAAATGTATTTCCTATGTAGCTCCCAAAATATTCAATTCACTCCCTCTCACGGAAAAAATGGTCCAAGTAAAACGTTTTCCTGACTTTATTTCGATTGTGGTAAAAAAATAAAACCTATATTTGAAAAAATAACGTTCTGTCTCTAAAAAAATGAGTACTCTGAACGCATGAACTTGTAGCTATAATTTTGTTTGCATACAGCAAGTACTTCGAACATTAGATAATTCACTTTGTATAATGACAGGTCAACATTTTACTAGCGCTGAAAAACTGTATATTCATATTTATCAACTTTGGGTTTCTGAAAAGTATATCATAACAACAGATACTCGTGTTACAGGCATAATACAACTGTTTATTTACAGTAAAGCTTGGTGTTCCTACGATAATATAACCTGTTCACCTACTTGTTGATACTCGACCAGTTCGGGATCAATCGGTAGTAACCGCCACACATGTTCAACAACTTTTTCGCAAAACTGGCCTCATTCTAATTCCAGCATTTGAGTTAGTAGTTGTATGTGGACGTGTTACATCATGTGCCGGAATTATACTATTATTACTGTTGTGAGTTGTGTGAATAGTGTCAGTTTGATTTATGTATTTTACTTGTTGGTATGTAGAATGTTGATTTTGACCTAACATTTCTAGAGTATTGACATTTTACCTATGTATAATAGAATTAGGAGAATTTTCCAAAAAAACAACAGTTTTGTTTCAATAAAAATATTAAAAATTTACATATTTTCATTTCCTTTCTTAATTATCTTTTATTTTCAATTTTCAGAACGTTCTAATTCTACTTTATGTTATATATAACATGGATTTGCTATGATCATAATGAGAAAAATCATAAGCTTGCCTGCTTGCTCATTCATTCATACTGATGAATATATACAAACAGATTCACAAAGTTCCGAAATTATCAATTATGAAACAGCTTGGGCCAGAGGCGATTATTTCATTAAAAGAACCGTCAAAATGTTGTATACTTCTTTCCACATTAACTTATAGCTCATGAAAAAATATTGTCATAAAAACTGCAGTCTCTATCTCCAGTTTTTTTATGTGGTGTATTTTGCTAGCCTGTATATGCCATGCAGGTACGTTTTCTTAGAGTGTAAACTGAATCATTACTTCCTTGGTGCAACCGAACCTTTCATATCATTTTAAATTCAAGAATGAAATTAATGTATTGAAAATAAGGCTTTATAAAAAACAAATGATCCTTCTTTGAAGAACTAATAACTCTAAACTGAGGGCAAGTGGATATTTCAATTGAGTCCGGTGTATCCTGATACCAAAGATGGAATGAAAGCTATTAAAGGTAAGACAATAATAAACTACCCAAAAGTGAGTCATTTGATAAGGCCAAGTAAATTAAAATTACTATAATGATCTAAAAATGTTGCTGGAGTAGAATACTGTATAGTAGCTACTAATAAATTTTTTAGTAGATTTAAGTATATGAGTTTATTGAGAGTAAATCATGCTTAATCAATGGTAAATTTACTTGTCACTAGTAGTTATCAAACTGAGCATCTACTGCAAATAAAACGTAGATTGAGGCTAATAAAATGAAAAGTTTGCTTCTAATAAAGAGTTTAGGTTACATTGTGTTCCTGAAATTACATCAATAACAGCAAGTGATCAAATTCAGGAATCTGATTTTTCTTGTGGCTAATAAAGCGTGTACTTGTCCCATATAGTATGCAAATTTTCACTTGGTGGTATGCAAATTTCACTTGCTACTATTAAATTTTTTTTCCGTGACACATTAAAACAGAAAATTTCAAAAATGCTTATTTTAAAAAAGAATGCAAGAGTTGGCTTTCCACAGTTGATGTCACAATAATAAACAAAGTATTCATTTCATACTCAATCTACACAGCTCAGTACAGATTAGATTAGGTAGAAAACTCAAAGTTACATTGAGCATCATTATTATAATGTAATACTGTATTCTAATAAATTTAATAACTTTATCTCGACCTATATGTAGTTTAGTATAGAATTAATTTGAACCAAATCTTATATTTTCACATAATTTTGTAAACCATCATAATATTTCTCCTTAATGATAAGTATATATTTTTTTATTCTTCTACTCATTGAAAAATCAACTATTATATTTGAATATTATAGTATTAATGTTTATACAAATTCTTGTTCGCCTGTAAGGAAGTGTAGTCACGCGCTGGCATACTGCTGCCTTTTTTTTTCTTTATTCCTGTATTGGAAATATTTAATGTATATATTGAACATGTTATTGGACATGTACCCTGTACCTGTATGTTTATCCTCAACTTTTTTTGAATAAAGAATCATTGCATTTCATTTCATATCATCACTTACATAGTCTCCAACGACGTTACGATGCGCATTGTGGAGCAGTAAGAAAATTTTGCTGTTGATAATCTAGATGAAAAATTAGGTTGTGGATTGAATGGACAGAAAGTGTTGCGGCATGGTCCGCTACTTCCATCATCTGTTCGAGAACTCATCATCGGACCGTCGAATTGTGGAAAAACGAATGCCATGATCTCTCTCAACATATCCACAAAGACTGCGATTCACAAACGTTTATCTCTATTCGAAATCACTCAATCAACCCAAATATCAATTCATGCGGAATGTATTGCAACCTATGAAGGGGTTGGGATTTTCACGTTCAGTAATAATGCAGAAATAGTGGAACCATCCGATGCCAAACCAAATTCTGTTTTCATTTTCGATGATGTAATATGCGAAAAACAGGACATTATAAGATTATATTTCTGTATGGGACGCCATAAAGATGTTAACTGTTTTTATCTTGCTCAAACATATTCACGTGTGCCCAGTTAGTGCGAGATAATACCAACTTTATCGTAATATTCAAGCAAGATGAAACGAATCTACACCATATTTATTCCGATCACGTGTCACCCGCTGTAACATTCGAACAATTCTAATTGATGTGTGTTAAATGTTGGGAGGATCAATATGGATTTCTGGCCATTGATAGAGATAGAAAAATGCATGGGCTTTGATAGTTTTATATATCCATGACACTGCAATCCTCATTCAATCGATTGTTGAATTGCACACAGGTTACTTCAATGGTGTAGAACAAAATGAAGAACGATTCAGTAGTTGATGATGGAAACAATAAATTGAATTTGAAACGATAACTAGTTTCAACAACAGAAGCTGTACTCCAGATATTCAACTCTATCAAGAGTAGACCTATTGAAAATCAAATGGCACTTGAAAAATTCAACGATCCTCTAATGAAGCCATTGAACGTTTTATCTTCAGCTGCTGCAACAAAACAACCGCCACCACCACAACGACGATCAATGACGGAGCAAGTGAACTCACACTCTACTCCAGTTACGAGTACTCCAATGAGAAAGAATCAATTTGGTAGTGAAACCTCGTCTGCTGATAGTGAGACCATCAAGGAATTCGGTAAAGATGAAATGTCCATATCCGAAACACCATCATCATTTCGAATAAGTAACTCGGACTATTCCTCCCTTTCTGAAGGTAATATTAAAGATATTTTGAAGATGCATTTGGAAAATGTCAAAAGAAACAATGGTGCCTATGACACAATATTTGGTTTACGTTCAGATCCTGCTACAGGAAAACTTAAAATGAGAAGTCTCAATGTAAATCCCAGTGGTGGAAATATTTTATTCTGGAATGACAATAATACAAAGAAACATGAATTCCCAAGAAGTCCGTAGTTATATAATATGATTTTTTTGAAAAACCCACCTGAAGTCAGTGATGATGGAATTCTTCATACATATGCTAAAATATTGAGACTCACGAATGCACCATACAAACAACATCAACTGAGAAATGGTTTCAAACATACGAAATCTGAAAATTTCCGTGAAGTTATCAAACCAGTACTAAACTTATCACATTATCTAACGACGAGAAGTAGAACAAATGAAGGTGCAGGGATCAATCGGATACAAAAAAAATATGATCCCAAACCTGCGAATTAGGTGTACTGGAATTCACCCGAAGAGTTAGGTCATTAACGACTATTGATATCCTCGAAATCAGCTTGACATACTGGACACGACAACGAAATAATTTCAATAATTGAAGAATTACGCAAGGAAGGTATAATATATTGAATCATTCAAGAAAATGGTCACTTCGTACACGGAAACAAAGTAAAGCAGTTATTGTAGGAGGATGAATAGTGAAATGAGTGATCTCAAACGACAAGTTGTAAATGAATCACACACACCAGCAAGACGTAATTTCACCAGAAGAACTACCACCCTCATAGGTTTTGCAGATCTATGGCAAATAGATCTTGCCGAATTACAACACTATGCTAAACATGATGAAGGATATAGATATTTGTAGTAATTGATTGCTACTCAAAATATCTATGGACAAAACCAATCAAAAATAAAACAGGTAGTGCTGTAGGATGCAATAGAAGATGTACTGAAAGGAGCCGACCATTCTCCGAAAAATCTACAAAGCGATCAAGGAAAAGAGTTTTTCAACAATACTTTCTCATCTCTAGTGGAAAAATATGAAATCAATCATTATTCAACATTCAGCGCAATGAAGGCGGCCATAGCAGAAAGAGTAATTCGAACAATAAAGACGAGGCTTTATTTTCAGCGATGGGACACAACAAGTGGTTAGATATTCTTCCTATTATAACAAGAAAATATAACCATAAAGTGCATCGTACAACTGGTATGGAACTAATTAATGTTACGCCAACAACAAAACTGAAATTTAAAGGTGCCAAAGTCATTCGTGGAAAACAACGTATTCCCAAATTCCGAATGGATGGCATTGTACGTATAAGCAAGTGAAAACGTATTTTCGAAAAAGGATATACTGCAAATTTCTCAACTGAACTATTCAAAATCATTAAAATCAATAGGACATACCCACAGCGTATATCATTGAATATATGGATGGCCAACCGATTAGAGAATGTTTTTATGAAGAAGAGTTATTGAAAACGGAAAATTTCGACATCTATCTCGTTGAGAAGGTACTGAAGAGCAAAAAAGATAAACTATATGTAAAGTGGTTAGGTCCTCCCATTGAACACAATTCATGGATTGATAAACGTGACATGGTTTAAATATGTATTAACTTTAATATTTCGATTAAAAAAGTAGTGAAATTGATTATGAGTTTTTATGTCAAGTAGACTAAATTGAAAAAATATTGTAGCGGTAAACGTTGCCGAACCAATCGCAACGTTCTGTGCATGCCAAACCTATTCAACTGCATACCCCATTCCCGCTTATATCTTTTCAACTTACAACATTGATAACATTTCATAATCCTCAGAGCTAATCACTATCAGATTGAAATGCGTGATCAAACTCTGTAACGTTATTTTTTTTTTATTAACTATTCAGGGTACCACTATTTGCCTTCTGCATTTATTTCATAATGTTCAAACACTAACAATACCTATATTGCTATCAAAATGTTGCTTCTCCGAGAGTGTATTCACTGGTAATCCATCCAAATATTTCTCAATTTAACACGGAAATAGGCGTCCCCATTGCATAATACTACCTGGTATATCCATTTTACATTTAAGTTAGCATGCTTTGGTAACGTCATATTTCAAGTTATCCCAAGGTTATTAATTGTCATTCGTGCTTTAGTTGTTTACTTTTGGAACTCTGTTGACACTTTTAATTCCACGTCTGGGGTGTGCGCACTAGGCGGAGTACGCCATAGACTCGTGATTGTTGTTTCTTCTGCATTCAGCTGGAGTAACACGAAGTGACTTTTGTTGGTTTCATAACTGAAGATGCGAAATGGGTTATGCCATACAGTATTACTCAGGCGTGTTTCATTTGAGGATAGGGCTTCATAATATGTTTCTAGCTAGTGGAAAAAGAATGATAAGTTGAGAGTGTAATACTCTTCGAGAAGTGTACTTGGCAACAATGCACATGGATTTGATATTTTGACCTAAAGTTTGAGAAGAAGAAGAATAATTGGTTTCGACTGTCGTCTGTCACCAGTGTGCTGGGCTTTTTCACTTTTGACGTGATTGGGGAATAAGTTGTAAGAATTTTATTTCTATTTGAATCGTCCGTAAAGGGATTATATCTTGCAACTGCCAAAAGGTTTCAGTTTTCGTTTAGTCGATTGAATTGCTGTGTATGCATATTTCTGAACCTTACCTCTCGGGGGATTATATAAACCAATTATTTCTGGTAAGTCTCGCACATGGTATTCTTCTATGATTTGGCAATTCTTCATGTATTTTGGGATCTGATTTGTTAGGCCTTTTGGGTACTTGACTCTATGTGCCGCTGTTAACCCTTTGACCAGGATATTTTCATCGACATCTGCAAGAGCCTACCGAAAGCATCTTCCACTGTGGGAGCACCTAAGCCTGTTCTGGACAGAGGTATTTATTAGGCCATCCAAGTTGTTGAACAAAATGTCAAGTTCTTGCTGCATTTCAGGGTTTACGTATAGGGCACTGTAGTTCTGTCCCTACCACTATATATCTTTCCTTTCTGGAGGAAGTTTCATGACTCAACTCCAAGTACCAGATATAGTACTAAGTATCCTACTGATATTCTTTTTTATAGCAAACCTATTTAGTTTTGTGTAAGAACGTATCCGTACAGTCATTTCACTAATTATAATTTTGATGTTTAATAATTATACTTCTTCCAACAGTAAGCTGTTTATGATTTAGAGTGTGGTAACTTTAATTGTGAATACTATTCGTGTTATATGGAAATCAGTATAAATAATCTATAGGGTGAGCCTGCATCTTCATATAGCTGGCGCCCACATTCGTACATCTCATCACAATTTATTTTGTATGACCCACTCCCGTCTCCACTTGAGTTAGTCGCGAGCCACTCTGTCACTCTGACAGCTTCGTTGCCATTATAAAAGCCGAAAGCTCAGTTAAACTTGTGGCAAAATTGGCGCCCTAACGATTCCAGGGTAAAATAAGTATAATTATTAATGATAAATAAAGAGGAAATAAAATCTTCCAATTTACACAAAAAATATATACTTGTAACGTGCTTACAATTGTTTCGACAAACGGTGTCATCATCTGAGCGAGTTATCAACTCAGATGATGACACCGTGTGTCGAAACAATTGTAAGCACGTTACAAGTATATATTTTTTGTGTAAATTGGAAGATTTTATTTCCTCTTTATTTATCATTCATGATGAATTTACACATATTAAATGCCACCACGATTGAACATATAATTATTAATGTTGAAATTGAGTTTTTGGATATATTTCTCTTGTGTTGAAGTTGTTGTTCTATACGGGTTGACACAAAAAGAAAAATCATTTTCTTGGAAATAAAAGTCTGAAAATTTTAATATTTTTTGAATTCAGGTCTTATACAGGGTGATACATTGTCAGTGACCACTTATATTTTTTTTACTGTTTCTTCCATAAAGGAGATTATTGCTTTTTGGAATATAACTATTTGACTCCTTGACACTAGTCAGTATTGGAGAATATTTTTTTGAAAGGGGATTTTTTTTGTTCTGGTCTATTGAACTTAGGAATATGATTCAAAAATGGAAGGGAAATTTCATGTAGAGCGTCTTGATAAAGAAGAGTAAGTGTATGAATTGGCTACTCGAGAGGTTACTGATAAAAACACAGTGGCAGATATGAGAAAATGTTTGAAAAGTTGTGTGAAGTTGGAAAAAAGTTCTGTAACTGTCAAGTGTCCACCGTACCCTTTTTCATTTGAAGATGATTCTGATTATATTGAGTTGAAAATGGAAGAAATGCAAATATTGATTTCTGATTTTGAAGGGGACGAGTCTGATCCAATTTTCTTAAAAATTAGTACAAAATTGCAACATTTCTTTATGAGAGCATAGCGAGCAGTTGCAACTTCAGATCAAAAACATGTTAATAAGTTGAACTTCTTAATTACCAATCTCAACTGAAATCACCAGTTAGGAAATATAGAAGGTTGTCGCAAAAAAATCCCTCGCCTCTAGAATTGAGTGTACTCATGTCTTCTACTGGCAGTTCAAGTTCTTTGGAATCTGAGGACTCGGAGGATGACATAGCTGTTAATATGGTTAGTCAGCCAACTCCTTCAACTTCTTCGAATCATAATAAAGGTGTGCCTGTATCAAAATGGAACTTGATTAAATTTGATAGTGATATTTCTCGTTGCTCACTAAGTGCCTTCTTCTAAACATATGTTTCTGAAATTCTCAAATATGTCACATAATAAAAGCACATCGGACTTCAAATATAAATCCGAGTATTCTCCTAATCTCTGACACTCGCATAAATGCCAAAAAAGTGTCGCTTTCATATAATCCTTATCTGATATATGCTTTCCGTTGAGATTGTCATATAACTGATTTTTTGAGAGGAGAGTTGAATAATTCAACTAGTCAATATGGTCAACAAAGTTACATGGAAAAACACATTTCTGTCTCATCAAATTGAATTTGTCAATTTGTGGAAAATATTTATGCATCTCAATACACTGATCGGATGTTAAGTTAGCACCTAAGTTCTGCAAAGAATTCGGCATGAATTTGAAACCGTCTATAAATCTCATATGACAATCATACCTACTCAGATTATGGAAAATTATCGGAACAAAATTGGGTAGTTTGAAATATAAGTTGCATACGGAATGTGCGGCAGGTGATCTTTTTTTTCCAGTGAGGTGGCAATGGTCTCCCACTTTCACAACACCACCCGTGAAAGGTTTATTACATATACCATAAAATTGTACAGAAGAAAACTCTTTCTCTTCCGCGGGGGTTTGTGCAACCAGAGGAATGGACCATATTCGATAAGAAATGAATTGGTGGCACATTCAATTCCTCTCTATTGGCACCCATGCTCTTGTGTCAGTTTAGTTGTCATGTTGAAAATGCTGTCTTACTTACTGTCCAAAAAATACTCACAAGACTGAAAATCGTGTTGGGGAAGTAAAAGTGTTGGTCTTCAAGTGGTCGCGGTTGGAAATGTGTGAATGGATGTTCCAGTAAAGGAGTTTGAAATTTCATAGAATGCCGAAGTACAAAGAGTCAGGAAACTTGGAACTCCAGTTCTTTAATAATGAAATTATGTATAAGTTACCAAAGAACAATACAAATAAAGAATGAAAACATATATTATTTTTGAAGTTATTTTTCGAAGTAATGAAATAAAATGAAGTTGAAATGGACAAACAAAGTGTTACAAATGTTCATCATAATATATTTCCTCAAAAAAATATCACAACAACTGTCCACCATAAAATGACACATATTGATACCAGTGAAGGCCATTTGTCCTTGAATTTGTAGGCGATGAGAATGATTTCTTCTGAGATTAATATTTCGGCTCCTTATAAAAATCGGTTCCTTATAAAAATATTAATGGTTAATGAATGAAACTGTCAGTCTTGCAAATTTGAATGTGGTTTCAAAATAACCGTCACATTGTTTTATGGGCCGCCATCTAATTTCTAGTGATTGATTTGAAATACATGACTAACATAGGGATGCCAACGCAAGAACATCAAATGTGCCACCAATATTATTCTTATCAGATATGGTCCATTGGATATCTCAAATGATTGTGATAAATATTCCATAAATCATCTTCAAGTTTTATAAGAAATTTTTCGGCTGCATCCTCACCTCTATATGCAACAAATTTCGTTGATTTATCATTGAAGGAACATTTTATGGAATAAGCGAATGAATGAGGTTAATGTTTGTATGTATTATTCGAGTAGGAGTGTTTAGGGTTGGGTTGACTAGTTTGAATGGGTTTGAGAACAAATTCAAAGTCAGCGTAAACTAAAAATGGCTCCTTCATCTGTTTCTCAGAATTTTCAAACATAAGTGTATTCCCCGGTAACATTTTACCATATTTGTTGATTCTGAAATTGACTGATGGTGTTGTAGTGCTCAAGTGATTACAGTCATGCAACTGATGACGTAACAACAATCGCTGAGAGAAATACAATAAGCATCCATCACAAAAATATTTTTAATGCTCATGCGCAGATTGTTGACTTATAATTAACATAGAAAGGTATTTATTCTAACAATAATGACTGTTGTCGGAATCATCTTCTCTGTGAGTAACGGACAAACTACTTCATCTTTCATTTTATCCTTATCGAGTTTCGACTCTAACCTATCAACTTTGATTGAAATATCATTCATGTCTTCAAACTTTTTTATAGACATCAGAATGGTGGGGGTATGAGGAAACTTCTGACACCCTATCATTCACTGGAAACAATGCAGGTGTGATGGCCCATGCGAAATAATGTTGATCTTTATTGCGAATATTTACAACGCCTTTCCTTGTCTCAATGAACTCGGGCAGCTTCACATATAAACATCCGCTGAGTGGACTATACTTGTTGATGTTCACTTCGGGAAACTTAACTTTTTCACAGCTCCATCCTGAAACATAATAATTAAGCATTTATAGAAATAGAAATGAAGCTTTAAACATACCCGAATCACGTTCTTCAAATTCCGTAGTCTGGGCAATGATGACATCACGAAATCCATCGAATAATACACCTAAATCCGTAGACAGGTCCACAATTTTATTTTGTGAGTTGAAGGACTTGGTATCACTCAAATTCCGTGTTTGGACAATGAAGCTGCCAAATACTTCCATATTCTCTTTAAAAATCTTGTGAACTTTTATTGCCTCTTCAAATAATCCAATAACTTTATCTCTGATCTCACTGAAGAACGGCATATGTTCAGTGTAAACATTCGGACTTTCCACTCGATAGCTTGCGATCCTACACTTGAAAGCATTCCTTATAATTTGTATGCCATCACTTACTTGAACACATGCATTGTTCTTGTGCTGGAGAGTTCTTTTGTAAGAACTAACTTGGGACGCAGGAATTGACACATTACAACGATTGCATTTGTAGATTGGTGTCGATGCTGCCGCATCTAACTTAATCCTTTTCACAGAAGGGCCACCTTGGCAACTTTGGAGTTGATGCTGGCGGAGATTATCACTACGAGTGAACGATTTACCACATTCACATTCGATGTCTTTTCAACACAAAACTCAACGAAATACTGATTTCACAATCATTCCCACCTCCTTTAAATACAAAATTTCGATGAGTGGGAGAAAGAGTGTACAAATTTTTTTCGCTTTGTATACTCATGCAACGTCACAGAGCCCTCCCCACCAGTAAACGCATCCAACACGCATCCAACACTATGATTAATAGAGAGAGGACGGAGAGTAAATAGTAGTCGCTACATAGCCGCAGCGTATGGGTGTGTGACGTCAGCAGACCCACTCCATCGTATCGAGATCAAGAGCCTGACACACATCACTGGATCATCGTTGGATACGCAAGGCACTGACGTCACGCGACCTTTCCCCCACCATCATCGCAGTGTATACATCACGGAAGAGGGCTCAGAGCTCACATTTCTTGCTGGGTCTCCGTGGTGTGCTGACGTGTACCTTCTCCATACGAGGATATGTTGAAAAATTTTTAGCCTACTATAGAACCAAACAAAATTTCAATGTCAAAATATTTTATTAGTCAACATATTCTTCTCTTAATTGGATACATTTATTACAGCGAACCTGCAACGTCTCTAGACATTTCAAAAAAAAAGTTTCTTCGTGCTCTGCAAACCAGACCTCCACAGCTTTTATTACCACCTCGTTGGAAGAAAATTTACGACCTTTTAAACTTTTTTCAGTTGAGGAAAGATATGATAGTCGGACGGAGCCAAATCTGGTTAATAAGGGTGGTGTTCTAGTAATTCAAACCCTAAATCACGAATTTTTTGCATGAGATTTGTGTGCAGGGGCGTTGTCCTGCGAAAACAAAACACCTTTGGATAGCTTTCCGCGTCTTTTCTCTTTAATTTTTTCCCGTTCAGTTATGTCGAATAGTAATCTCCAGTTATTGTTCTACCCTTATCCAAAAAATAAATCATGATTACTCCATGGCAATCCCAAAAAACTGAAGCAAGAACTTTTCCAGCAGATTTTTGGACACGAAACTTCTTAGGTCTTGGAGAACCGGAGTGTTGCCATTCCATCGATTGTTGCTTTGTTTCTGGATCGTAGAAATGTACCAAGTCTAACCCATAGTAACAATTCGGTTTAAGAAGTCTACATAGTTTTCAAATCGACAGACCGAACGCAATGCTACTACCCTTGCACGCTTTTGGTCAACATTCAAACATTTGGGGATCCATTTTGCAGCAATTTTTCTCATGTCCAAATTGACGTGAACTCTATGATGAACGCGTTCGTATGAAATATTCAGTGCTTCAGATATCCGTTTTAGCCCAATTCGACGGTTCAAATCATGTCATGAATTGCATCGATATTTTCGGGGTCTGACACAGAAACTGGCCTTCCCGATCGGTCATCACCTTCAATGGAAAATTCACCTTTTTTGAAGCTTGCAGTCCAATTTTTCACGGTCGCATACGAAGGACATTGGTCACCAAGGGTATTGAGCATATCTTCGTAAATCTGCTTTTCTCTTAACCCTTTCAATTACAGGTACTGGATGATGGCTCAATACTCCTATTTTTAGATTTTCACAATTTCGGTGGATACATTTTTTCTTTTAATTTATTGCGTAACTCTGGTTTACATTTTTGACGTCAAACTTTACACTGACACTTCTAATAAGTTATTGTTCGTTGCTATGGTAACGCAATATTTTGTTTATGCAGGGAACTGGTCTAGGCTAACTAGATATCAATACATCCTCGTACTTCGGTGTAGATTTTCATGTGTACTCCACAACTGAGAATCATACACAGTAGCTGAGTAGGTTTACATGCAGGTCATGCAAGACATGGAGGTAAAAAAATATGTGTACTTACGAAAACTACTTGTCCGTGTATGAAAAAAATTCCAACTCATCACAATGTCATCTCAAGTTCAAACAAACCCTAAAACACCTCTCCCAACAATATACATCAAGGTCAAACACAAAATTTCAAAGGCATCTCTAGTGCATGCCAAGGTCATAGACCTACACAAAAGCACCTACGCAACAAGGTCATCCCTGAAGGTCACCCCAAGGTCAACTGTGACGTCATAGTGGTAAGGGGAGGCTCAGAACCGGCTCAAATCTCCTACTAGTACCTACAGAACTGAAGGATTACTGGTTAAAAGCCATCAGAAGACATCATTTATATAAGCTATTGAACAACCACAGAATATGTACTGAACATTTTGCAGCAGAAGAATTTCATACACATACATTTTTTTAAAAAGATGTCATCCCAAGTATGAAAATACCTCTGAAAGAATGTGTTCAATTTGATTCGAATAAAACTTTTTCAAAGGAGTGAGTTATTAAGAAATGTGTTTTGAATACAAACATGTATAGCTTAATACTTTTGATAACCATCAGTCGTTGCTATTGAAATTCAAATTACCAGAAGCAAAAATACTTGATGATCTGAAAATCATTTTTATTATGTATTATCTGGAAAGTAGGTATGGGTAATATTTTAAAATACATATTTATTTCAGAATCCATAATACATTTGACATCTACCATCAACATCAACTGGAGAGAATAGTTATATTTAAGGCACTGTTCCAATCTGCGATACTCCATTGTTATCCTCTGCTTCTCTAAAGCCTTACCAACCAATAAGTAAACATCAGAGGTGTGGATTATCGGCAGCGTCTATTCGAAATATTTCCTTCTGTTCAGAATTACTATGAAATGCATCAAAACTGAAATAATAACTTATTCATAACGAGTATGATTTGAATAGTGTTTAACTAAAAGGTACCAAGCGCCAACGCGACAAATTTGAGATGAGGGTACCATACGACTCCAAAAGCTGGAACTTTTTTATGTAGAAAGATCAAAGTGATTTATTGAACGTGAAATAAGTTCCAAGCACCATTTCAATAATGAGGAATCGAAGAAAAAATATCTCCAAAATCTGTTAATTTGTACTTTGTGACATGCTCAATCATCCTGTAGAAGCATTTTTCCGAAAAACGATGTTTTCTTGGAGAAAACCTGTACAATAGTTCCTTTACGCACAACTTGTGACGTCACAAGTTGCCATTCATAAAAATTCACATTTTTTTCGCGGGAAATTCACGTTGGTTGCACTGCTCCAGAACTTCATAATCATGTTCAACGAGCTCCTCCCCCGGCCAGTTCAAATACAAAATGGTTGATTATTGATGTCGAGGAGAGGACGTTTTCGTATAGGAACTTACTAATTACATTCAAATTTATGATATTTGTCTTGCTCTGGTGTTTAATATTGTGATATCAGTTTGGCAGTGTCTAGTGAATAACAATGATCATGGATGGCGGATTTATGCAAGGACAATACGATAATTTACCAAAAATAGACTCCTCAACCATGTTTTCATATCTTTCCAAAAATCCGGATTTGTTTGGTGCAGAAATAGAAGGCCACAAAATGCGGTAAGTTTCAGTATGTTGTCTTACTTTAACTTGAACAACACTTTTTCATCGTATTTATGATTGTCAATAAAATGCACAAAAATATCGAACCCCAGTTAACTTTATGAAGTCATTTGAGGATTCATAAACTTGCCGTTCGCCGTTGGAGGTGGCGTTCGCGCTGGCGCCCGACTTAAAATTCATTTAACCCGAACGTCAGCCCAACGGCAAATGGCAACGCCAACGATAGATATGAAAGGTCTTACGGTTTCTGTACTTTCAATTGGGAACGCCAACACCAACGGCGAACGACAAGTTTATAAATCCAGCTTTAGTCATCTTAGCACAATCATTATCATAAATAATATAACGGTAACATCAAAGGTTTTTAGCTTAAACTTAGCATTGTATAAATGGCGCCATTTGATATAACAGATTCAACTTTCGCTTTTAACATATATTTGAACATAATTTTAAAATGATGTTGACTAAATGTACCTTTATTTCCACATTCAGCTTATAATTTCCTACTCTATCCTTAAGAAAATAAACCTTTACAATCTATATGACCTTCATACATTCAACAAGGTTCCTAGAGCCGGTTGAATACGTTCAGTTCAAACTCCGAATCTACCTCGGGTCCCTTGAAATCGCTGAAAAACTTTATTGAATGAATCTTGGCCAAACAACATTTTTCAATCAGCTAGGGGCAAGTTTTTAAATTCATCGATGGATTCATCGATGAGCACTGTATCGTTTAACTAATGGACAATAATGACAGCACGAATGCGCATTATTTGTTAAAAAAATTGTTTGTATGTCAAATCAATTTTGACAAGTCGTTTAGACAGACATTTAAAGAAATTGTCTGAATTTTAGGTATATTGTAGTATTCGATTGATTGATTGAACGTGCAGAACTCCGAGCAATAAAAGATATAGAGGTGCCATTTCTATATAAACAACACATATTGATGTGAAAGCTGCATACCGCTATCCTTTGTTATGATTTGTAGGTGAGGAGAAGATTTGTTATTGTTTTGAAAACTGGAGCTAAGCTTAGAACCAGTGGCGTGCTGATACATTTTCTTATATATTATCAATTAGACACGGTCGGTGCAGACAAATTTGTTATCACATGTATCGGCATCGATAGACGACCACATGCCTGGTTGGAAAGCAAGTTTGTTATTTAGCTCCAACCGTGATGTCTAATGCTTGAAATGCGCACCAACCACCAGCAGTAGTGCTGTAGGTCTTCCTACAGATGAAAAGTGAATGCGCTTCCAATGCAAAGTCACCCTGGAGCGCCTCAGCAAATAAAAGCTGCCATGTACTTGCACTCTGCGAGTGTTGTCAAAAAATAGTAACATGTTCTTACGTTAATACAATGAATTTTTGGATTAAACTCTTCCTGTCATACGAATGGCAATATTTCCTAAATGGTTGCATAAATAACTTATTCATAAATAGAATTCATGATGAATATGTAGTGGACAAATAGTTATATATGTAACAGGTGCAAAAATAAGTGACTGTTTATTGTACGTGATGTGAGAATTGTCAACATGCTACGTGTACTAACACAGCATACACTAAATCTATTACGATCTTTCAAAAATTTGACTTTCATTCGTCAATTTTGAATGAGAAAAGGTAGTGCTTATTGCTGTGGGGCAATATAAATTAAATGGCAAGTCGTTATCAAGTTATCATACACTTGATAACGACTGTAGATTTTAACAGTTGAAACGTCGTTGAATTGAATTTTTCTTTGTTAGACAATGAAAGTCCAGAATAACCTTACTCAAAGTGAAACATTGTCAACCACTTACAAAAAAACGATAGCAATGTTGTTGTCAGATCTTGCGCGTTCACGTCTTGTTCATACCCCCACGAATTTCGCGGAGGTAAATCATAGGAGTTCCCAGCTCCAGTGAGTAGGAGACTTCCACAGTACCTTTTGGCTTTGGGGCGTTCTACCAATAACCATACCAAACGTTTCCTCAGTTCGGCCACAGTGCCTTCGGAGTCAACCTGTAGTTCGGTGGCTAATTCCACCAACTCGGGTTTTCGTAAGCGGTAGATCCTGAAGCCCCTTGGTCCTCCAAGTTCAGAGATAAAGTAATGTCTTTATCATCAACCATCTTTATTCTGGAAAGGGAATATCTCGTGGACAAGAGTTTGAACAGTATGTAACATAATACTAGACAGTATAGTATCATGTCGAAGCAGGGTTGGGGAATGAATATTGCTAATTCAAAATAAATTTATGGCACACGTTTAAAACAAATCTTATTTCCAGCCAATCCTTCCAGTACACCAAGTCACACCAGGACGGTTCCGGTGCAACAAGTATAATAAAAAATTATGAACAGTCCGGTATAAATAGGTTCAGAAAATCAAGAAAAAATAAATTTTAAAAAATTGTTCAGGAAAATTCTTACCTTAGAACGAATCGAACAGATTCAAAATCAGAACCTCAGTGAAAGGGAGATATAAAATAAAGGAAAACAAATAAATGTGCACAGGCAGTACCCTTTTTAAACTCTGTTTACCTACCAAATTTAATACCTAATTCAGGACTGGCACAGATTGTATAAAGTTAATCCTCAATATACACTGAACCGTAATGCTACAAGATTTACTGACCTCAAGTAGAGTAGACAGTCCGCAAGTCCGTGCTCCAAAAACAAATGAAAGGAGAAAAGAAAAATAAATTATAATAAACTAACTAAGTAATCACAGGTATAATCCTTTTGTTCCCCTTAACTATCAATTAATAAAAATAATTGAAAATTTAACTGATATTATATACACCCCTGTACCTACTGATTTTCTAAAAAGAAAATTGATTGGAAAGAACCCCGCACCATTCTTATGGAAAATGGGTCCCGGTGAAATTCGATGAATTTTTGATATGATGTAGTTCAAGTCAAGCTGATCAAAAGTGTCCATGGGCCCAACTCAATCCTATGGCTAGTTTTCGAGATACAGGGCGTCAAAGTTGGTAAGTGGCCATTTCTTTAAAGTATTATTGCTTTCAGGAAAACATCTAAAATAAAAATTAATTTCGCGACAGATATTGCTTACCCATACAGCAATACTTCTAGACTGGTTTTTGATGAAAAATATTGTTGGATACAGGGTGAGTCCAGCATTATTCAAAATGAAATTCTCAATCAACCCTAGGAAGTGAAGATGTGACCAAACCTAGTATCACACTGATATGCTCATCATTTGAATATGTCAAAATTGATAAATTCAACATTTTGTACAGGGTGAGTCAAGATGTGACAGTTTTTATGGTGGCATTTTGTATAGGTATATTTATTTTATATTTTGAGCTTTAGGGATCCACCAACCATTCAACATATTTCTTGAACAAAATTGATATACAGTATGAGACAAACAGTAGGTGATGACAAAAATTGCTAAAAGTAGATTTGTTTATAACTTATCCTGTAATTGATTTGCTGAATTTTTGATATGATGAAGTTCAAGTCAAGCTGATCAATAGTGTTCATGGGACCAACCTTGAAAAATAAACAGTTTTATCTCTACAAGGTGTTGAAGGTTTCAAACACTTTGATCTATATTTGTCGATTCGTTTCATTTATATTAAAATATTTTTACATTTTTCACTTCCTCTCACAAAAGGAAAATTCCTGTTACGTCCAGGGAACATCGTGTGAAGCAAAAAAAATCTTATTGATTTTTAATTTTTGAACATTTCAATTCTCAGAGAACAAATATCTCGGTAAAGAATTCGAATGCTGGGTTGTTCAGTTCAAAAACAAATAAAATATAAGAGAGAGCGAGAGGAAAAGAGAAGAGAAAAGAGAGAGAGAGAGAGGGTGGGGTGGTACTGTGGGTCTTCAGACTTCCAACAAAGTGGTGGGACAAGTGTATTTTTCATGTTATCGAAACTACCGATAGACGACCACATGCCTCGTTGGAAATCAAGTATACTGTGAGTTGTCTAGATGCCAATTCCGTGTAGTGCTAGCTTGGAGTGCACACCGACCACCCGAGGTGGAGCTGTAAGTTTTCTGGGTTTTCCTTCATTCTCTTTGTATATTCAGTGTTTCCTATTCTATTTTTCTTTAAAATATTCGTGGTGATGTTTTCTTTGGAATTGAAATGTTATTATAAATGTATGTTATGTTAGTATTTTCTTTTTTCTTAAATATTCCTGAATTGAAATATCAGTATAAATGCTTAAAATATATCACATTTTTTAATATTCTTTGTACAACTTTTTTTCAATTGGTTATGATCGAAGGATCAATCGGTAAGTAAGTATAATTATGACAGAATATTATTTTAGATGGGTCAGCTCAATAATGGTGTCTGGTTTTCGTCGTTATCTCAACATTGGTCATTGAAAATGATTCACCCTGTACATAATGAACATCCTTTACCAAACTCTTGAAGTGAGAATTGAAAACAAAAAATATGATTATAAGCTCGGTGGAATATGTGGATAACTGAGTTAGTCTTATCTATAAACCTTCAACACCTTGAAGAGAAAAACTGTTTATTTTTCAAGGTTGGTCCCATGAACACTATTGATCAGCTTGACTTGAACTTCATCATATCAAAAATGCAGCAAATCAATTACAGGATGAGTTATAAACAAATCTACTTTTAGCAATTTTTGTCATCACCTAGTGTTTGTCTCATACTGTATATCAATTTTGTTCAAGAAATATGTTGAATGGTTGGTGGTCAAGTATCCCTAAAGCTCAAAATATAAAATTAAAATAAACAAAATGTCACCATAAAAACTGTCACATCTTGACTCACCCTGTACAAAATGTTGAATTTATTAATTTTGACATATTCAAATGATGAGCATATCAGTGTGATACTAGGTTTGGTCACATCTTCACTTCCTAGGGTTGATTGAGAATTTCATTTTGAATAATGCTGGACTCACCCTGTATCCAACAATATTTTTCATCAAAAACCAGTCTAGAAGTATTGCTGTATGGGTAAGCAATATCTGTCGCGAAATACATTCTTATTTTAGATGTTTTCCTGAAAGCAATACTACTTTAAAGAAATGGTCACTTACCAACTTTGACGCCCTGTATCTCGAAAACTAGCCATATGATTGAGTTGGGCCCATGGACACTTTTGATCAGCTTGACTTGAACTACATCATATCAAAAATTCATCGAATTTCACCGGGACCCATTTTCCATAAGAATGGTGCGGGGTTCTTTAGACTAATATTATAATGTTCACGACTGAACGTAGACAACATTCAATTTCGTACCTCAAAATAAAAAGAAATAATAATAATTCAACAAGTAATAAAAAAAAACTAAGTAACCACAGGCAGCACCTTTTATTACTCCAGCAAATATTATTAAAACTACAAGTCAGTACTTGTGTACTTTCAGCTTCTGTATTTGCAAAATTAATTAAAATGTTATTATAATCTGAACACGGTTTACCCTCGGTATACTCTGGTCTATTATCCAACTATCAACAGGAAATTTTGAAAAGTAATACAAAGTAGACAAGTCTTTCCGTCAGCTTTTCAGTAAACCATAGATTATGCACTGACATAAAATAATAAATAAACACTATTAACACACTATATTTGAAAAGGGAAATATTCGGAACGGAGAATTTTCCAGAATAATTCAGGAACGGTTCAACCCTGTAAACATTATGTTTCCTTTCAGCTTATACTGATAACCGGTGTAGAAAAATATTTTCCACTTTGAAATACCAATCGGTTCACTATTGGTTAGCACTCTTGAAATAAAATCCGCAGCGATACGGGTAAAATCCCAACAATTTCTGCTTTTATTCTTGACCGTTCTGACAAAACCAGCAGCAAAGTGAAACGCACAGGTTAGACACTCTCAGCCTTATGTTTGATCAGAACATAAACCCGAGACCGCCAACCCTGAATGCAGTCACAAAACGTACTTGCCTTGTTAGACGATACAAACGAGAACACAAAACCTTCGCAGAAATTTCAAATCAAACACTAGCTGTTGAAAATATAAATTGTTGGCTAAACTAGATGATTTCGGCAGTTTCAGTTCAGGGGTACACCGTGCGGGAAATCAAAGCTGTTCGGTATTTTATTTCTCGGGAACTTTCACCAGCCTGGCACTAACGGTAAGTCACTGCTCACACAAAAAGGTCCTTGTGCAGGGCTCCACTTGTAGGGCTGAATATAGGGTACTAAGTGATACTGTCTGTTTCAACGGCAGGTCAAAACAATGAATTCCCTGTTCGGGATCGCCACTTGTAAGACTGATTATCAGGTACCAAACTGATGTCACTAACGGCAGGTCACAGACAAAACAAAGTCCCTGCTCGGGCGCCACTTGTAAGGCTCTAAATTTGGGGTTGTAGGTTGGGGTGCTCTCGGAGTACCCCAAATTCAACAACCTCGGATTTTGCTCGGTAGAGCTCTCACTAATGGCCCCAGAGACTACGTCTTTTCGGTCTCTCAGTCGCCAGTTTTTTTTACAGTGGTATGCTCCACTCACCGGGGTAGCAACAGATGGAGATACGGTATTCCAGGGGTCAGTTGTCTTGACCTGGATTTAGAGCCTCGAGCTGATGCGGGCTTTAATCGCACCACTCGGAAAACTGAATACCCGTTGCTTTATTCATTTATAAGCTTTGATTCCACACACGGCGACTCTTCCTGAAATATGAAAATTGCGGAAAATAATAGCCAAAAATGAACCACACAATAACTTGTTTATTCTCAGCTGTTTCTCTTCAGCACAGGTTTTCTTTCCAGCATAAATTATACTCAGTCATAACAAATAAACTTTTCCTGACAAAATATCAACAATACTAAAAATAAATAAATAATTGTACTTTGTGACAGATGACAGTCTAACTAAACATTTAGACACATAATAAGAATTGACAGTGTTGGAGTATGGAACTACGTGCAGTGATACCAACCCGGAAAGTGAAAGTTACTATGGTTTTAAAGAACGGTTTGTAAGAGTTCGACGGGAATCGTTGGCGTACTAGTGGTGACAGAGTTTACTTTGACCAGAAATACACCGGAGTGCACCGTCCAAGTGAAACTCGGCCGTCCGGAAGGACTGACAGTCGTTATATTAGCAAAGTGTCATTTTTCGCGGAACTCGTACGGAAGGCGTTCCCATGGGAAGGGTACGTATACGCTCGGATGGATGGAGTTACGAAGGTACGTTTGATAGGTTTCCGTGGAGGTTTGGTCGCGCTTTTACTCACTTTGTTGAACTGTTACGGCTCTATAAATTTCTCTCTCGGAAAAACCAAACTTATTGTCGGCACGGTAAGCGGCGTCGCTGATAGATATGCGAAATTTTCTAATGAAAATTATTCGCAATCAGATCAGTGACCCGCAAACACCCAATTAACAATAAATTAGTATTCCCCGCAACAGAGAACTGAAAAATCTTTAATTCACGGATTTCTCGGGGCACACGGTACGAATTGAATGATTACTTCCTCTCTCGGAGAAACCAAACTTATTGTCGGACCGGTAAGCGGCGTCGCTGATAGATATGCGAAATTTTCTAATGAAAATTATTTGTAATCAGATCAGTGACCTGCAAACACCCAATAAACAATAAGTTAGTATTCCCCGCAACAGAGAACTGGAAAATCTTTAATTCAGGGTTTTCTCGGGGCACACGGTACGAATTCAATTATACTTCCTCTCTCGGAGAAACCAAACTTATTGTCGGCCCGGTAAGCGGCGTCGCTGATAAATATGCGAAATTTTCTAATGAAAATTATTCGCAATCAGGTCAGTGACCCGCAAACACCCAATAAACAATAAGTTAGTATTCCCCGCAACAGAGAACTGAAAAGTCGGTTTGAATGTAATTATAGTACGCGGAATTGGGAAGAATCGGAACGTTCTTCAAAAATGACTGTCACTCTTACGATACACTGACTAATTGGTCGGCCACGATAAATTATGGAAAATGAAAGCTACCTTTGATCATCGAAATTCAAGAGAACGTTATATTAATACGGCAAATTTGAATTTTTCACTTAATAAAATGGAACTGATTCTAAACTTAACAGAATACCACATGAAATGTCAAATAAATACTAAAACAGTATTTAGCAAAGTTACGTTCGTAAATTTAGGAACGGCTTTGTGTCAAATACTGTCAAGTGTCAAGAGAATGGAATATTTCAAATTGGTACTCACAGATGAACAAAATACAAAATAGAAACACTTCAACCAAATGAATCGGTACTGGATATTTTCAACTAGGGTTAACTGGCAAACAAACTATTTAATTAGACGTGGCGAACTGCTGAATAATTTCAACGGTTAGCAAGAATCTAATGAATAAACTGAACTTCAAAATGATAGAATCAGGATGAGTCTTGAATCGGAATCAAAAAGGAATAATCCTCAAAATGAGCTGAGGCTGGTATTTATATATTTTAGATTTCAACAAGAAAATCCACAAGAAACGCGGCAAGAAACGGTCTCTGTCCCCACCAGAATGAAGTAAGAAATGGGAATTTGAAGATAACATGAATGCTTGTTTTTCTAGGATTGGTATCAAGGCCAGGTTTTTTTAGCGGAATTTCAAAGTATTTTCTTTATTAGTGGAAAATGTTGATGTTGATGAAAACATGTGTCTAAACGCCCTAACAATGCAAATGAAGTTATGGGGTGGTTTTCACCCTCAGCTGAGGAATTAGAAGCTAGTTACAAACCCTAATAAACAATACATTATCCCTGCATACTCCTAGTCAGTCAGACTTACATGAATTTACCTGTATGTAAGTTTTTGAAGAAGCAACGAAGCATTTTCATTATCATATCTTAAAACCTTTTTCTGTCAAGTAAATCGGTACAGCTGCTTGTTAAGCAAGACGTACTATTGATTATTGTCAGGCAGAGGTTGTTATGCTATAGATGGGGTTGAGGGTAACCTCCACAGTTCAGGTAGAACTAGTTATCCCCTGACACGAAGAAACGTAACCCCAGTACCTTATGCAATGAACTGGAGTGTCAGACCCTTCGATAATCGGATGGTTATGAGTCAAGCCAACTATACAGGGTGTATCCAGTTTAGGCCTGCCTATCCTTTGGATAGGTTGCACCTATTGGTGATCGAACACAAAGGTACGTACTTAATGCGCAAAGCATACTTTCCTTGAATGGTTCGGTATTTAATAATCAATATCACAGGTTTAACAGATACAAGGTGAACCTATTGTGTTCAACTTTATGAAAATAGACTGGCTTATAGCCGCAATAGCTCTAGTAACGGAGCCTCAAAAATATGCTTCGTTACAGTTAGTAGGGTTGGATTGTGGTCTGATGATCCTCCGTCTAGTACAGAGATGTCCACCAAGGTTGGAATACTCTGTATGAGGGCAATGTCCAGAATGTCCGGGTGTTGATCTTCCCTCCCAGGATAGTGAGTCGGTTCGTGTGTCGCCGTCACTGCAATGTCGTCAAAGTCTGGTAGTAAGTTGTCAGATAGGTCTCTGCCACGTGGGTTGGTGGCAGTTCCAGTCTCTAGATTTCGCGTAGAAATCTCCTATTGCCACCGTTGGGTGGTGGTCGGGAAAAAGTTTCTCCAAGTCCGTTTTCCTCAGATTGGGGCCTGGGGGAATGTAGACTGTGGAGACTCTTAGGAGATTGATTCCGTCTACTTTCACTCTGATCGCTACCGATTCACCGAGTGAGAGTTCCGGAAGCATGTCCTCGTTATATTCCAGGTCTGATTTTACCAGGAGGAGTGAGCCACCTGCAGGATCTCGGGGTCCTGGTCTGTCATTCCTGTAGCATGTGTAGCCTGGCATGCAAAAGTTTTTGCTTGGGTTTAACCTGGTCTCTTGTAGTGCCACTACGTCCGCCGAAATTCTGGAGATGAGCTCTAGTAGTTCATGTTTGCGCTGGATTGCGCCGTTTATGTTCCAAGAACATATTTGCAGGATCCTCGGAATTCGTGCTGGCATTACTGTCCCATGGTTAGGGCGCTAATTACCGCCATGAGTTTGTTAAGTACCTCTGGGGATACTTTCGACAATGTCTCGATTATCAGTGCCTGAGTTTTTGCGGCCTCAGTATTTTCGTCTCTCCGTGGGGTGGCCCATTTTTGGTAAAGCCTGTTGGGGTTGAGGCTGTGGACCGTTTCGGAGTACTGGTCCTTGTTTCGGAGCTGCTGGTCTGTATTGTGGTTGTGGTTGGCCCTGTCTCTGTGGTTGACGCGTTGCAACCCTTGGTTTTAGGAACTATGGACATCCCCTGTAGCTGGCTGGGTGGCTACCTCCACAGTTGGCGCACTTGGCCGATTCCTCCCTGGCTTTAGTGCACTCGTGCGTGGCGTGGTCGCCTCCGCACTTTACACATCTGGCCTTTGAGTGGCAGCACTTTTGTGCATTCCCGAACCACTGGCACTTGTGGCATTGAGAGACTCTTCCTCTCTGGGGGCGCTGAGCTTCTACCTTGATTTTTAGGTCAAGTAACTCTTTGAGGTCGAAAACTTCTCGTTTTTCCTTCGGCACCTTGACTAGGAACAGTGGGAGTGCTGCACTAGTTCTTCTCGAAGTCATCCTGTGGCATTCGATGACTTCGATGTTTCTGGCCTCTAGGTCTTTCTTCACGTCCTCCGCCGTGATAGAGTCTGGGATACCTCTGATGACCACATGCAGAGGTATTTCTTTTTTCAGCTGGTAAGTGAAAAATCCCAGGTTTTTAGCTTCGAATAGCTTGGTAGCATTCCTCCAGTCTGCTTCGCTATTCGTAAACAGGTGTATTCCGTCCTGCCTCTATTGCGCTTTGTAAAAGCCGATCTTCTTATCCCTCAGGGTGGTTGAGATCTGCAGCCACTTAGATTTGTCCCTGATAATTATGGCTGGTGGCTTTTTCGTGCCCTTGTCTTGGCTCGCACTCTCTGTGATGGTCTCCATCGTCTGTGGTTGGGGTTCTCAACTTGTGGTCCCTTCACTATGCGTCCTAAGGGGGGTTGTTGTCATTGCTGGCACGTCCTGGGTTTGCTCGCTCGTGTTTTGACGAACGGCCGCCTAAAACAGCCATTTGAGCCTTTATTTATACCATTGCCGAACATTTAAGTCGGCCAATGGTATCGCAAAAACGCTGGTAGGCGGAGCCTATTAGAGCTCTCGCCTCCAGATATACTCCAGTGAGTATTTTCGAAAACTTCAAAATAGTAGTATTTCTGGCTGGCCAAAGATAACAAAACGCGAATATATCAGCCAGTAACCGACTGTTAAAAGTTATGTCTACTGTCCACAGGATGGCGCAACTTGACGCAACTGCACTGGTTCTAAAAATGATCCACTACAACCCCAAGAAGACTAAAAACAAGGAGTGTTTGATTCCCATAAGACAATGGGGACACTAGTAGGAAGAGATGAAAGAACATTTGTGACGAAATGTGACGTAGTTATACATGTCATGGCCGCCGTTCTCTATAGACAGAACAGACTAGCTCTTGGTATATGAGAGTTACTGCTGACAGTTTTGTTGCTTGATTCGAGTTCGACTCTGTACTCATACCCAAGTACGTACTACAAGTTTCTGATTGGCTAGAGCTTATTAAACCCTCCTTGTTTTTAGTCTTCTTGCTACAACCCAAGCTGTAATTTTGAATAATAGATGGGACTCTTTTATATACCACTGCAGCGGAATGATAACAAAATTGGTGGTTTATTGTATGTACCGTGGAGGCTTAAAGAGTTAAATTGGTTTCCCACAATGAATTCGTCTTCTGGGTCGTCTTTTCATTTCAAGTAGACCACATATACTGTTACGTTTTAAAGAAAAAAATCTGTTGACAAATTCACCTGAAAAAGATGAGGGATTTGTCGTTATGTGGTTGGCAGCACTTGCTGTCGATTTCAAGTCACCTGTCAAATGTTTGTTATAAATTTGAAAATAAATAAAGCTACTCCCCTAATTGTGAATTTGGTAGAGAAGATACACTAGAACATATATTTCTCGAGTGTCCTATTAATGCACATATAATGACCCAGTTAACCCAAACATCTGGGAGATGTTGCTTTCATGATAATTATGGTATCAAAATGAGTTGCATTTAGACATCACTGTTACCACTTAGTGATGCCAAATGTAATGAATTGTTCACAATTTTCTTCTCATTAGTGTCGCTTTGAGCACAAAATGTGAAGAAAATTGCAAAGCACATTAACATGAATTTTGGTTTCATTGCGATTTTGTCGGTATAGAAGGAATTAGGGTGGTAACAAAATTGAGCATAACATCACCATCACGACACAAAATGGCCAGAGTTGTTTGTCGAGACTAGAGTCAAGTAGTAGAATCTGTAATTGGTTGACGCCATCCTTTGAATATTCCTATAGGTACTTCTGATAGTGTGTGGTGTTCTATTTGATTCTTTTCGTTTCAATATTTAAATCAAATGTGTTTATTAACATATGTTAAATTGCAATATTGCCCAATTATTATTTCTACCAAGAACTGTATCCCTTCAAGAACTGGAAGGGTGAGTAGAAAGGTAGAGAGATAAATTCAGTGATTCACAGAATTTGGCATTTTCAGGATAGGTCTGATTTCGCCGCAAAGAAAATGCAGTCCAGAGGATTGAAGTTGAGTTATAGATTTTTCTACATTTCTGAATATTGTTTTTTATGATTTGAACAGAGTTTGATATTTTTTTTTGTTTGTGAAAAGTATAATTAGTACGGAATCAACTCACGCATTTGTTTTCTAGCATTCCGTTCCATATGAACCGTAATTCATTAGTAAGAATAATAACATCGAGGTATAATTTCTGGTGAACATGGTGAGCTTTGTTTTATTCTTGACATACACGAGACTCAGAAAGTGAAGCGCATCTTTGAAAAAGTACCAGTCCTTTCAATTTCACATTGTTACATCGAAAGGGTCTCGATGTGCATTCGATTCGGAAGCTCAAATGGAATGTCACATTGAGCTAATTTCGAGTCACACTTGCATCACATTTTGATGTCTCGACATGACCAACGGGGCACCGAATAGACATTTATGCGATAATAATGGATGTCACTTTGCGATTCACTGGTGTGATCTGAAACATGAATGTGAATCCCACTACCATCTCTGAGAGCATTCTGTGTTGACTGGGGACATATATTTTGAGTTCATGAGGAGGGGAGTTAAAACTCCTTACGACGTGACCCAAGTCTTGAGAAACCTAACATTACCAATTATTTATTTAATAATTACATTTATGGAACATGATAGCATTAACATCTAATTTAAAAATAATAAAAAAAATTAAAAAATTAATAACAAAAAAAATTGAGCACTGTTATCCAAGAATCTTTTTCCTGATATCACACTTTGAATCCTCCATAAAATCTTTAACCCAAACCTGTGTTTGTATCGTCTCACCCTCCTACTAAGTACCCATTTTTAGCACAAGGGAAATTTATCAAAGAACGAAGACTGCAAAAAAAATTATACAAGGGATGCAACATGATGTTATCATCAGAAAAGTTTGCAACTCTCCGGAATCGAGCTGGCCAAATGTGCCTTATGGGAAACAACGGCCATTAAAACAAGAAGAAAGTATTTAAAGCATAATTATTAGAGAGATATGCAGTACCATTGTTTATATAGAAGATAGTCAACCTCGTGGGATTATAATTGGATCAAAATGGATGCGACATGTAGATGGCGATAGTGAGCTCGCATCCAAGTCATGACGTAACTTCAGTGATCTGGCATCCAAGTCATGTCGTACCTTGATTGAAACCATGGGACAGCATTAAAATCAGGGTTTTTTGAAGGAACCTGCATTAAAATGACATCAAATATTCATGTTTGTAACTAATCACGCTAAATGATACTCGCGTTTGCGTCCAACACCAATTACACAGGCACTGACTAACTATCTTACTTCTATATAAACAATGGCAGTACTAAATAACGCCATCCAGTAATAAAGTCGACGTTATTTTGACATGTAAGCACGCGCACTGTGAATCTGGAATAAGGACAACTTTATTAAAATACTGCCTGCCTTTATTAGTGGACGTAAGGCGAGGATTAATATTCCTTTATTTCCATTTCGGGTGAGATCGTAAATTATCGTGACATGATCAGTAGATAAAACATGGCTCTGACTGACAAATATACCAGATTTTCAACAAGAGTCGACGTAGAAGTTCGTTGGGCAATTCTATCATCAGAATAATTCCTTCTAATTCTGAAACTAATTATGCAGAGAGAAAAATCCAAGATACAAATTTGATTTAGGTTAAGAACGCATCTGTCAATCACGAGTAAAAGGGACGAACAGATGAAATTTGCAATATCTCTGTTTTTAATCACAGAATAGTGGCAGTCACTATCGAAATAAAGTTGCCTTAAATACTCAATTAGTAGTAAAATGTTTGTTATAAATTTGAAAATAAATAAAGTATTTAAAGTAATTCACATTCATCAAGTCCTGCTGGATATTCAGAAAGCATTCGTCTCTGTTTGGCCAGATGGTTTTGTCATGGAGATGCAAAGGGCAGGCATGCCTTTACACGTGGTAAAATTACTTGACTCGTACCTGGTCAACAGGGTTTTCAGGGTTAGGATCAATGGAACCAGCTCCGCAATGAAGCCGGCCGGAGCAGGTGTGCTACAGGGGTCGAGCTTGTCTCTTCTCTTGAATATTCTCTATATAAGCATGACTTCCCAATGTATGGTACCACCACCGATCTGTAATTACAGATCGGTGGGTGCTACCAACACGGATGTCTAAGTTGATGACACTACAATCTGAATCTATGTTCATTCACACTCCAGCATGGCAGCCGCTAAGATGGTAAAAGTAGATCTTGAAAGGCTAGTCGTGCCGTATCTAGCGAATAACAAGATAATGTTGATTCCTGATAAAACAGAGCTTATTAATTTCTCAAAGAAACGTACTAATGTGAATATTGGGGGTTTTAGTGCTCTGGGAAATCGGATAGATGAGTCCGACTCAGTGCGGTACCTGCGAGTACAGCTGGCTTACTCTCCATAAACATGTCAGCTTGGCAATCCAGCGAGCTGCATCAGCGTTTAAAAGGACATATCCTTTTTATAGCAAGGGATTCCAAGCTGCCAATGGAGAGTAAGCTACTCTTATATAAACAGGTTATTAGGCCAGCAATGACCTATGCCTGTCCAGTGTTCTGCAGCCTCCCCAAAACTCAAATGTTGAGACTGGAGAGGATGCAAATAAAGTGCTTCGTATCGTCACAGTGATAGATATATTCGGCTGGACTCATTGCGCGAACAGGCCGATATTAACAGCGTAGATCACATAAAAAATCTTGCTGACAAATTATATTGGTACTTCATTCTTAGAAGTCCTTTTTGGCCAGGAACATCACGGCAGTAAGAGCCTACCATAACGTGCGATGGAAGCACGATGGGTTCAATATACCAGGCATTGGATCTTTTCCATGAAATTTCATAACACCATGAGATGACTCCTTATACCTAAGGACAGTAACACCAAGGCATGATGTCTGATCCGGTATTTTCGCTGCTTTTCCGGGAATCAACTGAAAACTTTAATAAGGAAAATTTGATGTCGTACAGAGAGAATATATTAAATCCACCCGTATAACATGAAGGAGACGGGTTATTCCAGCAGCCTACGGCTAAAGCCACCTACTAGCATAAACCTACAAACATCGTAGGGCTGCCCTAGGGCAGTAGTGAGAGGTCTGCCAGACCTTTGGAGATCCCAAACATTCAGGAATAGACCTAACACATGCGGTCTATACTCTCTACCTTTGCCCACCCTGCGGTACTGTGATAGTATTAGCATGTTTCATTTATTTATATGTAGTATTTGTGCGCTTTTATATTTTTATGCATTACATAATTTAATAAATATTTTTTGATTTTTTGACATTCATCAATCTGTTTTGTAGTGAATAATTAGTGCTCCGTTACTTTTTGTTGATTTTGATAGTGTTTGTTAGATCGTCTATATTCCTAATACTGCTGGACTATTGCTCAAATTAGGTGTGGTAACGATGGAAACGAGAATTAGAGAAATTAATAAATGCGATTGTCAAAGCGAGTTTTCTCTTTGATTTATGTACTTTGAAGCGAAAATAAAGGCTTTTCTAAGTACACAATACGATTATACAGTCCAATTGAACCTAAAGTTCATAAACAACACGGAGAATCAAAAGTTCTCAACATTTTTGGTCCCATCGAGACGGATGAAGTAGCCCCAACGTGTGCAGAAGTCTAAGAAACGAGGCGTACCAGAAAGTAAGTTTCCTTCCTTCCTTTCCCATCATTTCCTCATAATCCTTCCTTGAATTGGTTCAATCAGTAATGTCAGATCTGTCAGAATTGAAGTTTAGCCGAAAATAAAGTCTAATTTAACCAGGGTGAAAACTTTTTGCAATAAAATCAATTTTGAATCAATTGATCAGAGAGTATGTAACGAAATAAAGTCTAGACTGGTTAAGTTAGAACCGCTTTTAGAAGAATTCAATGAAGTTCAACAGAAAATTGAATTAACTTCTGAGTCGCAAGAAATCGACGATGAAGAACGAGAAAATTTCGAATCTAACTTTCACTCTTTAAAAGCATTATTAGATGACATATTACAAATATTTTACAAAGAGCAATTCAATTCAGATGCCATACAGCATGATAAAAATACAAAAATTTCTGAATTCTCATTTGAGAGTGACATTCCTAACCACAATGCCGACAAATCGGAGCGCAAATCACTTGAAAAAAGTGAAGTCGGTGTCAGTAGAGTTTGCGAAATGGTAGGAAACGACAATTTTCATTCGAATAATTTTGCTGTTTCTTCCAATCAATTCAATATTGCGAATTTGCCTCCAATGAATATTCCAGTATTTGGTGGCCAGCCAAATAAGTGGGTTGAATTCAGAGATGCCTTCAAAGCAATGATAGGTGAGAATACTGCATTGTCAAATTTACAGAAACTCTTTTAAGTAGATAAGCTATGCCGATCCTACCACCAGCATAGGGAAAACAGTGTGTTAGAGAGAGATCGAATCCGAGCGTGTGTGTGTGAGAGAGAAAGAGCGTGTGTGACGTAGTTGAGGACTTCTCAGTCGAGAGCGTCAAATTTCAATTTGTCATCCGCCATCTTGCATCGTACCACGGAACACCTCCTACCACGGAACACCATCATGTCACTCTTGCATGGGCGCGCGAATTCAAATTTCATCGTGTGTGTGACGAGAGCGTATTTTGATGAATAAAAAAAGATCTCGGCCGTGGGGATCGATCTGACTACCTCCAGATGATGGAGCGGACATTGAACACACTCGGCTACGGACCTCGTTGTAAATGTAGATGAAAATGTTGGCTATACGACTGACGTGCCATTATTTTGTTGTTGGTTTGTCAACGTCCTGTATACAGCAGACATAAAAAAATATACACACACACACAGTGTAGTTGAAGGTGTAGGAGAAAAATACATCAGTGAGGATATGGTTCATTTGCGGTGTGTCGCATTGTCATTGGGGGATGCCTACATGGGGGAGTGCAAAATGGGGTAATGCAAAATGGGCCATTTGTAAACATGTAGTGGTGGGGTTGTAGGATGTTTTTGCAACAGCCAGCAGCTGAAATAATTAGTGACACTATGACATTTGACGAGTATAGACGTAAGCTTGAAGAATTTTGTAAACGTGTGCAAGAATTGAAAAAAGCCATTGAAATTTACGAGGATACCAAAAACACTTTGAGTCTACTGAGTAATTTAAGTATTTGTGATAGCGTATTCGAACGTAATAAACCACAAACACAGTATCCTCTACATAGCATACACCTCAACCAAAATGCCGTTGTTAACCACACATTTCATTCTTCTGACTGCAATCATCGATAATGTATTGTACGTTAACTCACCAAATGGAGTGAAAGATATAGCAATATGTTTTCCCAAGGAGGAATTGAAGGAATGTAATCGAACCGAGTGGAAGATGATGCGATTCACCAAAGTGAATGAAGGAAAGCTACCGTTATTCGAGGTGGATTTACCGAAAAATGAATCTCTCAAATATAAATTAAAACTCATATTCGAAGACCGTACAGAAAGAGATACTGAACATTGGGAAAATATTGCAGCAACCGTGAAAAGGCCAACAGAACATCTGAAAGAAGTGGAAAATGAATTGTGTAGAATTTTCTTTATAGTGTGCATAATTTTAACATTTATTTCGATATTATTATTGAAAACCATAATTAATAGCAAATATTTGTGGAATACTTGCTCCAAATAAAATAAATTCAAATGAATAATCTGTATTTCATTTTCGAGGTAAATAATATCCAAAGTAGATATCCACTCAAAAACAAGTTGGTAATAACAGCGGTGATCTCACGGTCACAGTCCATTGATATCGGAGGAACGCATTAGCATAGGAATAACCGATTAAAAAAATACTGATTAGCATATATTTAAATTACAGACGTTCAATTAAAACAAGTTGAACTCGAAGCCACGGGCGGTCGAAAGCGTTAGTTGAGAAACATAAAAATACTGATTAGCATATATTTGAATAACAGGCGTTCATATAAACAAGTTAACCTCGGAGTCACGGCCAGCGATAGCGGTTAGTTGAGAAATAGCAGATTATTATCATGAAACCGACTCGTGTTATGGAAATCACGCAACCTCGAAAACAACTTTTGTACGCCGCATTCTGCGAAAGGTCATCGGATTTCGTTCGCTTAAATACCGCGCAGCACAGAGAACGACCACTTCATTTTCGCTAGTGCTAGCAGAAGCATAAAGTAAAATATTCATTAGTGTACCAACTTCGTTTGAAAGGTAAGTGTTTCGAATTATTTTTTCTTCTATTGTTTCACCGGTGCTTATTTTTTCTTTGTGTGTTGTTCATTTATAGTATTCGTTACCGACCGATGTTTCACCTACAACGTGAGCTTTTAGTAGATACCTGACAGAAAAATAACTGCTTTTGACTAATATCACGACGACAACTGATTTATATTGAACAGATACGTGTGCAAGCAATTGCAAGTGCTCTCTGTAACCAATTAATGGAATTTTTTATTTTACTTCAATATACACTGACAACGTAGACTTATGACAAACAACTCTTACTTCCTTCGCAAATGCCATGACGAGTCTTGAATTACATCTAACAGATACTTGTGCAATGATCCTCATTGTAGAGGACTGAATTGTGTTTTTCATTATAATTTCCGGTTCAAATTTCTTTGACTAAAAGTTAATTATGATTGTTTTCGTTGGCTTCAAGTTTTTTGAAAGTATAATGTTATTTCCAAATCAGTCAAAAAATGTTTTGTTTTTCAAATTAATAAAATGTGGTTAACTGCTTTTGACTAATACCACGACGACAACTGATTTATATTGAACAGATACGTGTGCAAGCAATTGCAAGTGCTCTCTGTAACCAATTGATGGAATTTTATTTTATTCTAGTTTTTCTATAATTTTTTCTATTCTTTCTTTTTACTTCAATATATACTGACAACGTAGACTTATGACAAACAACTCTTACTTCCTTAGCAAATACCATGACGAGTCTTGAATTACATCTAACGGATACTTGTGCAATGATCCTCATTGCAGAGGACTGAATTGTGTTTTTCATTATAATTTCCGGTTCAAATTTCTTTGACTAAAAGTTAATTATGATTGTTTTCGTTGGCTTCGAGTTTTTTGAAAGTATAATGTTATTTCCAAATCTGTCAAAAAATGTTTTGTTCTTCAAATTAATAAAATGTGGTACATTTTTGCGTATTCTCGAATAAAACAAAAAACTTTTTTATTTATTTTTTGTTGTTTCAGATGGATTTGAAAAAATTGAACCAAGCATCTCTGGTAGAAAGGAAACCCATTATCAAGTTGGCTGATCTTCCAGTGGGGGCGCCGCAATCAATTATCTTAGCAAAAATTGTTAAAAGCAAGTTTGGGGACGTCATACTTCTAGACTTGGTGGAAAAGGTGACATTCCTGCCGCAGCGTGTAACGGAGGAGTATCGTTCTCATCTGACGGAATTTTCATCAGGGAAATATTCCATAATATTCCGAGGGGCTATCGACATAGGCAAGACGAATCCAGCGGCATCGTTTGAAATTATCCAAAATTAATTCATATACATAGGAGAGAGCGAGAGGGTAAATATTTTTTTTGTTAATTGTTTTTCAAAATGATTGATATCGCAAAAAAATCTGATAATCTACTGACATTCATTAAAAAGAATAAAAAAATTTTATTCGATAATTTCACAAGTAGAGATGAGGAAGTTTGGCTAAATCGTTTGAGGAAATACATAAGGTTGTGCAACAAAGAAATCCGGAAAAATAATTTGCCCATAGGTGTGTTGACGAAGCTTCAAACAAACATTGGTCATTTTAAACATTTTCAAAAAATCATTCAAAATAGACATCGTGGTGGGAGTCTCTTACCAAAATTGAGAGATAGAGTTAAATGGGAAGATGTTGTTTCATGTTTTTCAAGTAGAGTCAAAACAGGCATCATTTTAAATTTGATTCATAAGGACTTAAAGCAATTTTTTGCTGATGCTTTGATTTTATTTAGAAATAAAATTAAAAAAATATTGTTAAAATTTCCGATAATCAAAGTTAATATTAAATTTTGTGGAGAATTTGTAAAGAAATCAGATGATGGTGAAATTTTGGATTTAAAATACTTCAATACTAAAAATGTCATTATAGATGCATCAACAGATTTACAACGTTGGTTTTGTGATAACGTGTGTGATCAAATTTTCAACAAATTGGGTGATTTTTCAGAACGTGATTCAGGGTGGGGGTTGCATGAAATCATATCAATGGAGGTAAACGTAAACAAATTTGAATTGGGGAACGGGTCTTCGTTCATTAGACTACCTGATCAGATTTCAAGAAAGCATGCATGTATAAATGTAAAGAACACTGACTCAGCATGTTTTTATTGGAGTGTTGTGAGCGCTCTTTATCCTGTAAAATTTCATGCAGAGCGCACTGGTTCGTATCCATATTACAGTACTGTCCTACACACAGAGGATCTTGAAACACCTATGTCTCTACACCGAATTTCCAAATTTGAAAAAGCTAATGATATTTCTGTGAACGTTTACACATTGGAACTAAACGTAGTTAAAGAAAAAACATTTTACATAGTGGTACCAGCACGATTAACCAAAAGTAAACAGGAACGTCATGTCAATCTATTATTAATACAAAATGAATATTTTCCAAAATTGAATGATTATGAAGCTCCTCCAGTTGATGAAACTGATTCTGATATCAAATACCATTACTGCTGGATCAAAGATATGTCTAAATTATTGTCATCCCAAGTTAATAAACATAAACATAAAATATATTTTTGCGATAGATGTCTCAATTATTTTTGTTCTGAACAAAACTTGAAAGATCATGAGGAGCTTTGTTCCCAATTGAATCAAGGCAAAATTTCATTTCCAAAATATGACCATATAGAATTCAAAAATTTCACTTACAAACAAACGACTCCGTTCGTCATTTATGCGGACTTTGAATGTCAATTGGAAAATGTTAATGATATAGTATCATCCAAAACAAAAAAGTATCAAAAACATGTGGCTTATAGTGCTGGATATTATGTAAAATGTGACTTCGATGATTCGTTATCGTTTTTTAATAGTCATCGTGGTAGTGATTGCATGGATTGGTTTGCGAATGAAATGTCGAGGATAGCTGTAATCATTCAATCAAAAATTAAGACGATCGTGCCGATGGTTGAGAAACCAAATACATGTGGGGCAACTATTTGTCACATTTGTGAAAAACCTTTTTCATCCAATGACATCATCGTTCGTGACCACAACCATTTCACCGGAGAGTACCGAGGTCTTTCGCATCAATCTTGCAATCTCAATTTTCGAAAATTGTTCGTAGTGCCCATTGTTTTCCATAATCTCTCAGGTTACGACAGTCATTTCATGATAAGTGATTTGAGTAAGAGGGGACGTATGAGCATACTTCCAACAAACAAGGAAAAATACATTTCTTTCACACTGTACGATGAAGGTACAGATATAAAATTTCGATTCATTGACTCTTTTCGATTTATGGGAGCATCTTTGGATGAATTATCATCAATTTTAGATCAAAATGATATGAAAATATTGAGAACAGAATTCATTCACTTGAATGATGAAAAATTCACGCTGTTGACCAAGAAGGGGGTATTTCCTTACGATCATATTAATTGTATGGAAAAGTTAAATGAAACATCATTACCTCCAAAAAAATGTTTCTATAATAAATTGAACGATGCTCACATTACCGACGAAAAGTATGCTCATGCTCAGAATGTTTGGGAGATTTTCAAAATTTCCGACTTGGGATCATATTCGGACCTATATTTGAAAACAGATGTATTGTTGCTAGCTGATGTATTTGAAAATTTTCGGAAAAAATGTTTAGCAACCTATGGGTTGGACCCATCTTGGTATTACACAATGCCGGGTTACACGTGGGATGCTATGCTGAAGTATACCAAATGTGCTTTAGAATTGTTGAATGATGTTGATAAAATCATGTTTATTGAAAATGCAATACGCGGTGGAATATCAGTTTGTAGTAGTAGATACTCGGAGGCCAACAACAAGTATATGCCTGAATATGACCCCAAAAATCCATCGAAATATCTCATGTATTTGGATGTCAATAATTTGTATGGGTTTGCTATGTCGGAATGTTTACCTTATGGGGGATTTTCATGGGCGGAAAATATGGAAAATTTTGATGTGATGTCTATCGTGGACGATGCTGCGGAAGGTTACATTCTGCAAGTGGACTTGGAGTATCCGCGCGACTTACACAATCAACATAAAGATTTTCCATTTGCTGCTGAACACCGCGTACCACCCGGCTCAAAACTATCAAAATTGATGACAACGCTTTATGATAAAAATAAATATACCTTACATTACAGAAATTTAAAACAATGTTTGGCAAACGGTTTAAAATTGAAAAAAATTCACAAAATTCTAAGATTCAAACAAGCAGCATGGCTGCGACCATACATCGAGTTGAATACACGTCTGAGGACTGCAGCTACAAATGCCTTTGAGAAAAATCTCTATAAATTAGCCAACAATGCAGTTTTCGGGAAAACAATGGAAAACATACGGAAACACCGGGTGGTAAAACTCGTAAGAAAGTGGGGGGGTCGTTACGGAGCTAAAAATTTGATAAATAGTCCCAAATTTCGCAGTCGTACAATTTTCGATGAGAACTTGATGGCTATCGAATTACAAAAAAGCGAATTAATCTTCAATAAACCTCTGTATGTAGGAATGGCTATTCTAGATCTATCAAAACTATGTATGTATAATTTCCACTATGGATATATGATTCCAAAATTGACTATTGAAAACTGTAAATTATTATATATGGATACTGACATCTTCATTTATGAACTAAAATGTGGAGATGCATATGAAGAAGTAATAAAGGCGGATCTCTCCAAATTTGATACTTCTGATTATGCTTCAGACAATGTATATAAGATACCCCAGGTTAATAAAAAAAAGTTGGGTATAATGAAGGATGAAGCGAATGGCAAAATAATGACCCATTTTGTTGGCTTACGCTCAAAAATGTATACGTATAAGGTGCAGGGGGGTAAAGTTGTAAAAAAATCCAAGGGGGTGAAATATAATGTTGTGAAAAACAAAATCGTTTTTGAAGATTATTTGGATTGTTTGAGGAATTTTAAGGAAAAAACAACAACCCAACGTTGTATTCGGTCATATGCTCACAAAGTTTTTAGTATTGAACAATCAAAAATTGCTCTGAGTCCACATGATGATAAGCGTTATTTGATTCCCGGTTCTTTTGATACATTACCGTGGGGCCATCATACTTTAGAAGGGTAATTGGGTTTTTTTCAATTTTTCAGATGAGATCATTGCGAGAACTAAGCATAAAAACGATATGCGAAAACGTCTATTGTGCAGCTGAGTTTCTCGAAGCTTCGCCACTACCTTGGGTGTTAACAAAGGAAATAATGAAAAAATACGCAGATTTCAAGTGGCATTATTTGTGTCATGTAGCCAAAAATGATCATCTCTGTAGTTTGAAGGGTATTGAATTTGTACATTGTGATAAGGATATAAAATCTTCATTAAAAAATGCAATATTAACCCAAAACGATTGGGGTTATGTTTTTGAAGACGAAGATCGGTATTGCATATGGGTAAATTACTACAGGATCGACAAATTTCGCTTGTGTGCTTGTTATCCATGTTTTTATAAAATCAAACGTACTCATAGAAGATTGCAAAAAAGTTTGATTGTCATCAATGATCATTATCATGATGTTTATCCAAGTGAAGATATCATTGAAAATTTATATCAAAACATGCATTTTTGGTGCTACAGCTGTTTTTCTCAAGTGCTATTTGAAATTAAAGATCATGAATCTTGCGACAGGTCCCTTCATTCGCCTCCTAGAAAACGTCGTTTCAGAGATGATGACAGCGATATCGATCATTTTGACGAATATTAACAAAAAAAAAATGTTTTCTCTTCCTATCTCTCCCCCTGGACAACACAATTGTATATGTTTTTTTATGTAATAAATGATTATGTATAAACCTGTTTTGTTTTCTTTATTCATAAATAAAACAAACGAAAACTCATTTTTCATTTATTTCCAAATCTTTGAACAAATCATTTTTAAAATAATTTATATATTCTCTAAGAGCATTCGAATATAAACTAGAGTCTGATGGTATAATTTCAAAACAAATGTTCATAATTTCTTCAAACGTTAAATTTGTTCTGTCACTATTGAATTGGGTTTTGATAAGATGCAACAAGTTTTTGTAGTATACACAAAAGTTCAAATTATCCAACATTTCAATGCGATGTGACAACACTGCTTTATGTAACTTCAGAATGGCATCAATGTCTTTTTCGAGGAAGTCCAAGTTGGTGTCTCCTCTGGTAATGGTGATCTGTTTTACATCGCTTTCGATGAATTGTATCACATAAACAAAGTCTCCGCAAGCCGTTGTAATGGAATCATACTCATCGGGATATTCAATTGCTGCTTCGAAGAAATTAATTTTTATAGAATGTAGAATTTCAATGAGGGTACTCCATTCGATTGCACCGAATGGTATGCTTCGATAAGAATATGTTTGCTTCAAAGTGATGCATGGACTGAAGCATCTGGCTGGACTCAGCCCACAACGAATTTCGTAAGTATCTATAGGATGGGTCATCAGTAGAAGTTGGTGTTGTTCTTCACGTGCAGCCAATTCATACCTTTGGAGCGCTCGATTAAGTTCATCATTTCGGTTTTCGAGGGTGAGCGAATAGTAATCAGGACCATCATTCATATCAATTTCAAACGCGGTAGAATCTTGACTGCTACCATAACCACTATCACTGTCGGTGTACATGATCACACTCAGGTTGTAACAAGTAAAACTGACTTCAAAATACTTTAAACATTATATATATAGAAGTTGGTGGGGCGAAAATTGGAAAAATGTTAAAAAGACCCTCCACATCTTTGGCTGATGTGCGTATTTCTCATAAGATTCTATACAAAATCAACGTTTTCTATCCAACTGTTGTGCTTGCTATCCATTCCAAGCCATTTGACATACATTTTGTTTCCTTTTTTTTTCAATACTTTTTCCACGAGATAGATGTCAGGATTCACAGTTTTTTGTAACTCCTCTGCGTAGAAGGCTCCTTTGATTGGCACATTATGCATGTCTTCCAGCATAAAGGTAGCAGGATTCGTGATGTTAATTTTGATAATTTTGAATAATTCAGTCGTCCAATTGGGTGTATAACCTTTTTCAAAAACGTGTTTTGTTTTACTGATGCGCACAACATCACCGACTTTGAACTTTCTCGGTCCAGCTATTTTCAGGTGGTTGTATGATGATTTAAGAATTTGATTTTCGTTGGTTTTATTGATTTCTGACGGTTTTACACCCGTCTTTGAGTGCCGCGTATCATTGTAGGACTTTGTGATTTCAGGCAATATATTCAACCATTTGTAGGTGCCATTTAAACTAAAATATTTGTAGAGCCTTTCTTTCAACGTTCTTATGACTCGTTCAGCCATGACAGCCTTCATGACGCTGTATGTGTTATAGTGATTTATTCCATGTTTTTTCATCAAACTCTGGAATTTACTGTTGTAGAATTCTGTTCCCTGATCACTCTGTAGATTTTTCGGACAACGTTTCGTATGTGCCAAAATATCTGCAAACGTTTCAGCAATTTCCGCACCCGTCTTCGTTTTGAGAGGTCTAGTCCACACGAATTTCGAGAAACAGTCTATAACGACTAGAATGAGTTTGAAATTTCTATTTTGATGAGCGTACGGTCTCATTTCGGCCAAATCCATTTGCCACAAATCATCCAACCCCTTGATGATGGTACGTCGTCGAGCAAAATTTTTTCTTATTGGTTTATGTAGTTCGTGAACAAGTTGAACCTTCTCTTTGGAAGCCATATTACTGAGGTTGACAACGCAATACGCTTCAATATATAATTTTGGTATATAGACTAATTTTATGTCGTTTCGTTGTTGATTCTCCCCACAGCATCAATACCAACCTTTAACTTCGCTATATCAGATTCCATTGTGGTGATTTGTTGTTTAAAGTTACGTTGGATTCGATTTAGCTCCATCTCAGTTTTTTTGTTTGATGCTCCACATTGTTCCATGAATATTTTCATATCCTCATCGTGTGATTGAATCACTTGAGTCAATAACGCGGTTTTCTTCGATAGATAATCTCGATTATTTTCAATATCGGTTTTAAAATTCTTACCGAGTTGATCACAGACAGCAAATAGCTCCTTATAACGCTCATCATTTATTTGAATTGATTGAGTCAAGTTATCGCCAATAGTTTGCATTTTTCTTTCGAATTCTTTCGAAGACGTATTCAAGTCAGTTTGAATATTTTGCATATCCGTTCGCATTTCCATAGAATTGAAACTTAGTTTGCGTATGGAGGTCTCCAATTGCTCAGTGGACTGCTGATCTCTATCATCTATAACTTTAATTTTATTTTGGATATTCTGTAGATCAGCTTGCATTTCATTAACTTGATTGGTTATTACTTTATTTATTTCATCCACGTATTCCTTATTAGCTGCATCCGTACCGATGGTGGGTCGTTTGACATTACTCAATTTCAAATTATTGAAATCTACATTTCCGTCTGGCGTGTGTAACAAACCACCGCCAGATGACGCAGAAGGTTCCAATTTTCGCTTTTTGTTTGAGCTGCTACGTCCGAACTTATCGATAACCATTTTGAATATGTTGATGGATCTGCGAGTGCTGTCTTAAAAGGGGAGACGAATTATATTTGCCTCTTCGAGTTCACTCTCAATGGCCCTTATCTCATTGTTATGTGAAGTATTTCCAGCATTCCTAGAGGCTATCAATAATTTGAGGCGTTCACATAGTTCGTTGGGATCATCCCAGTAAATATATTCCATGGGTTTGTTATTATATGTCATTGCAATAGGTGTTTCAAATAAACCGCTACCCGTCGGCGGCTGAGGTGTTTTAGGAATTTTTGCACGTGTCGATGGCTTACGCTGACTCCCTTTGGAAAACATTGGTTTAATAAGGCCGGTGTACTTGTATTTTAGGGAACTCTTTAAACGACCTACAGTGTCTTTATGAGCACTCGATAAATCTAAAAGTTTTTTGTATACTTGTAAATCCTCATCATCATAATTTTCAGGTGAGTTGAGAAATATCAATTCATATATACCAGGTGTTCCTTTCCATTGCAAATCATCCATTTTAATGTAACCGCTGCGTTTGTCAAAATTTATTTCTTTTCGACCAAGGAACCATTTTGAACCATATGAATCATAAAAGGGGCCGTAGACCTTGTCGATTTCTTTGTTATTTTCAAAATGTTTCAAAATGAATGGTTGAGCCATTTCCGGATATTGTTCAATATATTCCTCTAGAACTCGTTCATCCATATCTGACGCAAAGCTCTGATCTTGCTTATCTACGCTAAAAACGTCTGCATCTTCATCATCACTGTGCGTACCTGCCACATATTCAAGGGCTTGGAATGGAGTCGTATCTCGCTCTTCCACTTTCTCTTGTTTAGGTTCAGATTTCACCTCAGTTTTGATTGAGGTTGCACCTGATGGTGTGGTTTTATTTGCTATTTTCCTTAATGGAATAGATAGAGGTTTGAAGAATTTTTGTAATGTCTCATCATCTTCAGATTTACCCAATTTCAAAGCCAGATACTTTTTTCGAATGCCTTTTGCAATTTCGTTTATTTTATTCTTTCGTTCGACATCAACCTCTTTGCTTAGTGGTTTCATGATTACGAATGATGTTATACACATCTATTACACATTTATATATTTATCAAAACCTTGACGATAGCGACCATCACTCAAATCGAAATCTTTTGCAATGACTAAAGTTCCATACTTCTCACACCAACAAGCAGCACACATTCGTTTAAAATGTTCAAATGTAACATCGGGAGAGACATGCTCATCATATACGTGTTTCAAATTCACTTCATCTTGTTTGAAGAGCACGATTAGATTACAATTATCCCGCAAAAGCTGTTTGGGTACCTTGCTGTACGTTTGTCCTATGTATATAGGATCAATACCTCGATGTCTGCCCATGGAATAATATTCGCGCATTTTTTGCTGTGAATCACACGAAATGTCATCGAATATGAAAATGGAATTTTGTTTAGCATCTTGGGGATTAATAACATTTTCATTTTCCGTGAACGGGAAATAATGAACGCCTTTGACTTTTTCCAAAATTTCTTGCAGAAACCGATACTTGGGTTGAAATAACGACTTTGAGTAAACATAAACATTTTCAAATTTCGCACCATTGGGATGGATCAACACCGCGATTACAGCGTTCGTTTTTCCACAACCACTCGGACCACATACGATAGCACGAAATGCGTTTGGTAACAATTTGCCATGTTTGCGACCCACCATAACATTATCATCATTTAAATAATCCAAGTTTTCGATAGGTAACGTGTTTTCTTGTTGAACAACCTTCATGGTGTGAGGGATGATGAAAGTGTGTGTATGTTTATAAAAAAAGGTGACACCTCACACTTGATGTCATTCCCAATGCTGACATATCAAGGTGAAGGTGTTGTCGATACGCTCATCAATAAGTTACCGTTCGAATTACATATACCTGGATATCAGTACTGTGGACCGGGTACTCATTTGAAAGAGAGACTCGAAAGAGGAGATCCTGGTATCAATCCACTGGACACGATATTGCATATTCGCAAGACAAATCTCTCGAGGGCCGGCATCAGGCTGATAAACTTCTTCAACAACAGGCCTGGGCAAGAGTAAAATCAAAAGACGCAAAACTTGGTGAAAAAACAAGCGCTCTCTTCGTCACCGGTGCAATGAAAGCAAAACGCAAGTTTGGCATGGGTGCTACAAAATCATTCCGCAACAATGTCCTGGAAAAAATCCTCAAGGATTGGTCATCCCACACTGGCAGTGATATGGGAAAATCCATCACATTAGCTCTGAGAGCGGCTAAGAAAGCAGTCAAAAAAGCTGGAGGACGTAAACGGATACGTATCCCGAGAATAATTCCGCTGGGATCCAAGTCAGGTGGTATCCTACCTCTCATACCTATTTTTGCTGGACTTTCAGCTTTGGGTTCGTTGGTTGGTGGGGCAAGCGCAGTAGCAAAGACGGTATTGGATGCAAAGAGTGCCAAAAAGAAGCTTGAAGAGGATCACCGTCACAATAAGGTTATGGAGCATTTGGGTTCCGGACTATATCTGCGTAAAACACCTCGAGGATACGGACTATTTTTGAAGAAACAAAAACGTGCACGAGGTCTCTACTTGAAGAAACAAAAAAACTGTTGAGGAAGCTACCTAATAGAGCGTTATACGATGTGGAAATTGAAAAATTTGCTCGTAAAATGAAAATACCTAATTTTCGAGGAGTCTTTATGCGTGATACGTTACCAACGCAACCCCAACAAAGGGAATGTGCTGTGTTGAACTTGGACTCTGATGAAAATATGGGTACTCACTGGGTAGCTTACAGGAAATTTGGTAACATTGTGGAATATTTTGACAGTTTTGGCAATCTGAAACCTCCGCTCGAACTGGTTCAATATTTGGGAAACGGTGTTAAAATTATGTATAACAATGAACGATATCAAAATTTTGATCAATTCAATTGCGGTCATCTCTGTCTAAAGTTTTTACTTCGCAATGTCTGCGATTGAAAACGAATGTAATTATTGTATGAATAAACGATTTCAACATAATATGTTGTTTCTATTATTAAAGACATGCCGCTGATGGTACTATATCAGTCATGTCCATGCTGTTGACTCTGAAAAGTCGTTCTTCAACGCTTTCCATTGATTTCACACCACCTATTCAATTGGAAGATGATTCCGAATACGGTCTAGCTCTACTTAGTTTTCATTCATTCAACAGTATAGCAAACGTCAAAGAGGGTACCAAGTTCAATTATTACGAAATTAATAAGGATAAAAAGAAGAAGGTGAGGAAGAGTATCGATATTCCTGTTGGAGCCTACGAAATTGGGGATATTGAAGCGTTGATTCAGAAACGTATTGTACCAAAAACATTTGTTGACAAACCTGAAGAATTCTTCTATCTCAAACCGAACAATAATACGCTGAAAAGCGAAATATTTTGTCTACTATACGCCATTGATTTCACTTCGCAGGAAAATTCTCTGGCAAACATATTGGGATTTTCTCCGAGTGTTCTAAAACCAAACGTGCATTACACGTCCGATCTGCCTGTTAATATTATAAAAGTAAGGACCATACACATAGACAGCAACATTACGTCGGGAGCATTCTTCAACGAAAGACCTTCTCATACAATATACGAATTTGCTATTGATTCTGATCCAGGTTTCGCAATCGACGAAACTCCCAACCACCTTATCTATCTACCTGTATCACACATAAACGAAATAAACAATATAACTATCAGAGTACTCGATCAAAACTCTGATTTGGTTGATTTCCGAAACGAAGAAATAATAATTAGATTGGAGCTGAAGAAATTATGGTCTTGAGCTTCTATAAAAATAACTCATTGCCGTTTGCTTCATCAGTCTTTACGAAGACCTTCGACTGTTCCCGTCACCTAACTGCTGAAAATATAGAGTTCCTCAAATCTCTTGGCTATCATGTTGTCGGCTCAAGTATTCAACATTTTCCGCCAACCCCAACAAGACGTATCCATCCAAAAGGTAGACTGGAGAACATACTACCCATACGTGAAGTCTTTTCGAAATAATGATGTCATCGAAATCAACATCAATCAATCTGATGCTTACGATGCACTCTACGACAGCGATCTAGTTATCAGCGGAAAAGTGACCAGAACCGCAGGTGTAGGGCGGGTGACTTTTGTAAATAACGCTGGAGCATTTATGTTCCAATCCATCACTTATGCGCTAAATGGTCACGACTTGGAAAGTGTGCGAGAGTTGGGTATCGTAAGTACCGTTCGAGGATTTCTATCCTATGACGCTGATGAAACCAAACATTTGGCAACAGCTGGTTGGACTTACCCCCTCAACAATGATGACATTACTGATAAATTTTTCTCCTTGCGAATTCCTCTCAAACACTTTTTGAACATCTTCAACGAATATCAGAATATCTACTACGGTAAACATACATTCCGATTGGTTCGGGTTGGTAATGATAATAACTGCTTCAAAATTCTTGAACCAGCTACTGGTGTGCCTACGGTTCCAACTGAAGTCAAATTGGAAATTGAAAATATTGAGCTAAAGATCAAGCGAATTTCCCCCCATGATCAACTCAAGCTGCAACTTTTGAAAGCAATCAAAGCTGACACTCCAGTCGCGATTAATTTCCGAAAATGGGATTTGCATACGCAGCATGCTCTAATTGTTGGTGCTACAAATCAAATATGGGCCGTCAAGACTTCTTCGCAAATCGAAACTCCCCGATATGTTATTGTATGCTTCCAAGTGAATCGAGATCATACCAAAGTGAATAACGATCCAACCGCATTCAATCACATCGATATTGCTAATATTACGTTAACTCTCAACGGTGAAACTTACCCCAAAGAAATGATGCACTTGAACTTTACCAAAAGAGATATTTCTCAAGCTTATTTCAACTACATCCAATTTGGACTTAGCTACAAAAATTCCTCTCGACACAATCCTCTGTTGAGTTATAATGACTTTGACGATAAAGCATTCTTCGCTATCGATTGTTCCAGAAGAGATGAATCAATAAAAAATACCTCTGTTGACGTTAAGCTGGAGATAGAGACATCACAAGGATTTCCAGCAAACACTACAGCTTATTGCATCATAGTACATGATATGAAGTATGTACTCCACCCACTTAGCGAAACTATCCAAAAGTACAACTGATCTGCATTTGGTGTCAGTCTAACGTTGACGTTGGCGAGAATAGTTGTTAGTATATATCATGAGGGTAGCACTTGTTGATATCCAAGGGTTCATCATTGAACAACAATTCCATCCTAAGGAGATTGCAATTAGAATTGGTGCTCAATGCAGCAACTTTTTACTACGCTCAAGCGTACCGTTTTCCTCTTTGAGTAAAAATGATCGCCGAACCGCCTGTTACATGGAAAAAAACATTCATGGTCTGAGATACTCCTCTGGCTTTGTGGAATATCAACTGCTAGATGATATCCTCAAAGACAACCTTTTCGATGTTGATATTATTTACGTGCAAGGCCATCAAAAGAAACAATTTCTGGATAATAAACTGCAACAGTTGAATATACGTACGAGAGTTGTAAATTTGGAAGAAAATCAAGACTCAATGTGGGTTTCAGCTGTCTTCGATGATACCAGTGGGGCTCCATCCTGTACACATCATTTTAAAGGACGCTCATACAAATGTAGTCTTCATAACGTTGATATCTTATTCAAATGGTTGTGTGAAATACTGCCTAAATAATGTGTATTTTTTATTAATAAAATGAAAAATTTGATGAGGTTGTTTTATTTTTCCAACATATGAAGCATCTGTAACGAACGAACGCACACACGAACGCACGCACGAATACACGAACGCACGCACGTACGCACGCACGCACGCACATACGTACGCACGCACGCACGCACACACGCACGCAAACAAGCGTGCACGCACGCATACACGCACGCACGCACGCACGCATGCATGCACACACGCACGCATGCACGCACGCACGCACGCACGCACACACGTACGCACGCACACACGAACGCACGCACGAATACACGAACGCACGCACGTACGTACGCACGCACGCACGCACATACGTACGCACGCACGCAAACAAGCGTGCACGCACGCATACACGCACGCACGCACGCACGCATGCATGCACACACGCACGCACGCACGCACACACGTACGCACGCACGCACGCATGCATGTACGCACGCACGCAAACACGCGTGCACGCACGCACGCACGCACACACGCACGCAAACACGAACGCCGCACGCATGCATGCATGCACGCACGCACGCAAGAAAACACGCGTGCACGCACGAACGCACGCACGTAAGCACGCACGCACGCACGTGTGCACGCAAGCTGATATATAGCACATCATCATGTTTCTATTCCCTTCATTTTGCGATATGCTTCCAACAAGTTCAGATATAGCATTCGCGTGTGAAAAAATAAATTACTTCATCAACAAACACAAACATAGATATGAAATTTATGAAGTGATTCTGAAAGAATGGGAACAGCGTAAGAAGAGCCTAGAGTCAATACAAAATACAGAAATCAATAATTCACATTACAAAAGTTGCTGTTGGTCATATCCTGATGTAACAGAAGGTCCTGACACTTGTGAATGCTGGTTCATAGGTCGGTACGTGGAAGAAGCCAAAAAGTTGTGAACGTCTGAGGCATTTGCTCCAAGTATTTCGAAGGCGCTCAAACATGGATGGAACACAATGGTGCGAAAATTGTAGAAAGCATTTTTGTTTTTGTAAAAAGTCAATTGCCAAACATAATGTTCCAAATTGGAATTTGAAATGTTATGAAAGCATGTCAAATAGTCCTGTTCATCCTCAGAAAAATAAAAATACTTTGAATTAAAATGCTCATTTTATTGTTTATCGTTCAATACACAAAACAGTCACATGACAGTTGACTGATGACACTGCGACACACCGCAAATGAGACATTGTTACAAACACATCCTACAACCCCACCACTACATGTTTACAAATGGCCCATTTTGCATTACCCCATTTTGCACTCCCCCATGTAGGCATCCCCCAATGACAATGCGACACACCGCAAATGAACCATATCCTCACTGATGTATTTTTCTCCTACACCTTCAACTACACTGTGTGTGTGTGTATATTTTTTTATGTCTGCTGTATACAGGACGTTGACAAACCAACAACAAAATAATGGCACGTCAGTCGTATAGCCAACATTTTCATCTACATTTACAACGAGGTCCGTAGCCGAGTGTGTTCAATGTCCGCTCCATCATCTGGAGGTAGTCAGATCGATCCCCACGGCCGAGATCTTTTTTTATTCATCAAAATACGCTCTCGTCACACACGCGATGAAATTTGAATTCGCGCGCCCATGCAAGAGTGACATGATGGTGTTCCGTGGTAGGAGGTGTTCCGTGGTACGATGCAAGATGGCGGATGACAAATTGAAATTTGACGCTCTCGACTGAGAAGTCCTCAACTACGTCACACACGCTCTTTCTCTCTCACACACACACGCTCGGATTCGATCTCTCTCTAACACACTGTTTTCCCTATGCTGGTGGTAGGATCGGCATAGCTTATCTACTCTTTTATCTCAGGTCTTTTTTGGTGGGGGAGGCTCTAGAAATAATTGAGTCAATTCCAATAACTTTTTCCAACTATTCAGTTGCATGGTTTGCTCTCGAAGAAAATTTTGAGGATAGCGGAAAGATAATTATTACACATGTACGTGAAATTCTTGATATTCCCAAACTGAATAAGGAGTGTTCAAAAGAACTGAGAAAACTTATCAACGGTGTAATGAATAACTTAAGGTCATTAAAAGCTCTAGGGGAAGATACGGATAAATGGGATACGTTACTCATTCCGATAATAACGGATAAATTCGATTATAATACTAGAAGGGAGTGGGAGTCCTTTTGTAGCAAAAATAGTGGTAAAAAGCGAATTGATGATTTGAAAAAATTCTTAAAAAGTCGATGTGAATTTCTCGACAAAGTCCAAATGCATAAAGTCGAAAAGAATATAAAAAAATGGATTTCAGCAGGGTTGATTCCAAAAATAAATATTCAAAACCGAATTCAAGTATTCATGCTAGTTCAACCAGTTCTGAAAGCAATACAAAAATACAGTGTTTTTATTGCAAAGGTGAACATACGATTTACGGGTGTCAACTTTTCAATAAGTTACCTACTCCTAAGAGAATCTGTTCGGTGTCGTGAGTCTTTTCACGCCACTTACTGGATATGAATGAGTTTTCTTTGAGAAAATTATTGAATTGAGAATTATTTGAATATTTATTCGTTCTTGTTTACTAAACAAAATCTGATACAGATTCTATTTTTTTTTTAGTTGTCAAAACTGACTTCTTGAGTAACTTTTGTATACAGGGCAGTTGAATTTACAAAACAGTAATAAATATAAGAACATGAATAGAACATGGCGCCCCCTTGAAAGGATCGCCTTTCAAATGGAAATTAAATCAATATTACGATTTCTAACAATAAAAATATGTCTCTTTCAAGTGTCTATCGGAAGAACACAGACTTTGGACACTGGACGCTTCAGTTCACCATTTGAGGTTTTCACATTTATAACTCGAACTATTCCGTCTTCTCCAGGAAACACTTGAATGATTCGTCCAAGTTTCCAGCATAAAGGAGCTGAATTGTCATCTTTGAGCAATACCATAGACCCCTCTTTCAAATTCAGATGAAGTTTCTTCCATTTGGATCTTTCTTGCAGAGTGCAGAGGTAATCACGCGACCAACGCTGCCAAAAATGTTGTAGTTGCTGCTGAATGAGTCGTAGAAGGCTGAGTCTGTTGGATGGAATATTCCTCACGTCATTCTGTGGTAGGGTTGTGAGAGGCTCACCAATAAGGAAATGAGAAGGGGTTAAAGGGGAAAGATCATTAGGATCATTTGACAAGGGTGATAAGGGTCTGGAATTGAGGACAGCCTCAACTTGTGTGATCACTGTGTATAAGCCCTCATATGTAAGGTGTGAATTACCAAGAATTCTCTTAAGATGAAATTTAGCTGATTTGACACACGCTTCCCAAAGGCCCCCAAAGTTGGGTGCATGTGGTGGTATGAAATGCCAATTTATTTTATTCATAGCCAAAAACTCAGTGAATTTTGAATTTTTCTTCAAATTTGATAATATGATTTTTAGCTCTTTCTCAGTACCAACAAAATTTGTGCCGTTATCTGAATATATGTCGCTACAAATACCCCTCCTAGAAACAAATCTGATTAAACATCTCACAAATGCTTCGGTAGAAAGATCATCAGATATTTCCAAATGAGCTGCTTTCGTAACAAAACATACAAAAACACAGAGATAACATTTAATTATGTTTCGGTTTCTGGTTTTGCCATCTTTAACATAAAATGGACCAGCAAAATCCACTCCGGAAGTCAAGAACGGTCTTTGGGGTTTGAGTCGCGATTGGGGAATATTACCCATTTGATAATGACTTTCAATTGGTTTGGATCGGAAGCAAATCATACAATTGTGTAGAACTCCACGAACAACGTTTCGACCATTGATTGGCCAAAAATTCATTCTTATTGCAGCCAAAGTTGCTTGTGCTCCTGAGTGTAATTGTCTTGTATGCTCATATCGAATCACTAACTTGGTAAAATTACCTTTATCAGGTAGTAAAATAGGATGTTTGTTATTATAAGAAATGTTTGAGTTCCTAAGTCTACCGCCAACTCTTATGATACCATTTTCATCTAAAAACGGATTCAATGATAATAACTTACTCTTTGAAGAGAGAGGTTTTGAAATTTTCAATGAATTTAAATCTGAGGAAAACGAATGTTGTTGGACAAATCTGCAAATAATAGTTAATGAGTGATTCAATTCAGCACTTGATAGATAGCCTGATTTACGAGTTTCTTTATTAACTAGTTTTGAATTGTTTACAAAGCGAAAGCAATAAGCTATAACCCTTTGCAATTTAGTGAAAGATGAAAACCTGTCAAGAATATCAGTGTCAAGATTTTGTGAGATTAAGGTATAATCGACCCTTTTTAATTCTGGTATTTCACACTGTATTGATGAATTACCTTTAGGCCAAGCTTGTCTCTCCTCAGACATCCAAGGAGGTCCAACCCACCAAATTGAGCTATGTTTCAATTCTTCTGGGTTCATACCACGAGAAATTATGTCAGCTGGATTTGTTTCACTAGGAACATAGTTCCATTGACTTTTATCAGAAAATTGTTGAATTTCTGTGATACGATTAGCAACAAATGTTTTGAGTAAATGTGGTTCAGTTGAAATCCAAGAAAGAACAATGGTAGAATCAGTCCAATAATGAATATGATTTATATCAATATGGAAGGCATTCAAAATCTTCTGGGTTACCTGAATGAGGAGTAAGGCTGCGCATAGTTCAAGTTTAGGCAGAGAAATAATTTTAAGTGGTGCGACCCGAGATTTGGCGCACACTAAATGACAGTGGATTCTTCCCATTGTATCTCTGGATCGGAAATAACAACAAACTCCGTAAGCTCTTTCGGAAGCATCCCCAAAGCCATGCAACTCAACTGAAATTGGGTTCGTACAAATAATATGTCTAGGAATTTTTATGTCGTTCAACTTTGGAATTTGAGTGGAAAACTCAATCCAAGAATGATATAAATCAGTTGGGAGACTTTCATCCCAATTTAAACCTAACTTCCACAGTTTTTGAATGATTAGTTTGGACTTGACCGTACAGGGACCTACCAAACCTAGAGGATCAAAGATTTGAGCCACTGTTGATAAAATTGTTCGTTTGGAAACGTGAGAAGAATTATTTGGAATTAAAGTGTATTGAAAAATGTCATCGATTGAATTCCAATTTAAACCAAGGGTTTTGATGATTCTATCATCAGATATAAATTTTTGAGATGATTGAGATTTCATATTGGATATATCCTCTAATATGTTTTCATTATTTGAAGCAAATTTGCGAAGATTGAACCCGGCTGAGCCTAGAATATGAATGATGTCTGAAATGATTCGTTTGCCTTCTTCTATTGATTGAAACCCAGTGAGAAGATCATCAACATAGAAACAAGATGTGATAATTCTATAGGCCTCAGGATACCTATCCTTATTTTCAAAAGCTACTTGATGGAGCGATCTGATACAAACGAATGATGCACTCGCAGTGCCATAGGTGGCTGTATTTAATCTAAAATGGTCAAGTTTCTCAGATGGATTAGTGCGCCATACTATGCGCTGTAAATCTCGCTGAGAATCTTGTATTTTTACCATACGGTACATTTTTTCAATATCTGAGGTTACTACGTACTCATAGGTTCGAAATCTTGTAACAATGGTGAATAAGTCATCCTGAATTGTGGGACCAACTTTCAATATATCATTAAGAGATAATCCACTAGAAGTTTTCGCAGAGGCGTCAAACACGACCCGCAACTTTGTAGTAGTACTTGACGTGTTAAGAACGCCATGATGTGGTAAGTAATAAATTATATCTTGTGGATTATCAAGTGAAATATCAACCTTCGTCATGTGCCCGAGAGCTTCGTACTCGGACATAAATGAAACATACTGTTGTTTGAAATCTGGATTTCTATTGAATTTTTTTTCGACTGTATAAAATCTCTTGAGTGCCATTTCGAAGGAGTTTCCGAGCTGACTAAGATTTTCCTTGAAAGGCAAGTTAACAACAAATCTTCCTGATTCATCGCGAATTGTAGTTTTCAAAAAATGCGATTCACATTCTGCTTCCTCTTGAGAATATTTAGCCAAAGGCTGAAATTCTTCAAGTTTCCAGAAGCGTTCAAGCAGTTCATGAATTTCTTTATCATTAATTGCTAGTTTACAAACAGTGTTTGGACTATTTAAATAATAGAATGACAAAGGTCCTGATAATATCCATCCTAGTTTTGTTTTTTGTAGTACTGTGTGACTGTTAATGAGATTTATGCGACCTACACATATCAACTCCCAAAAAATAGAAGCTCCAATCAACATATCAATTGGACCAGTTTTATTAAAATCATTGTCCGCTAAGACGATGTTTTTTGGAATTTTTAAATGACTCGAATCGAAAGAAAGTGCGGGCAAATCTTTCGTTATTTTATTTGTAATTAAGAATGGAATATCCAGACCAATATATGAACTGTTTGTAGATTTTATAGTGGCAACGGTTTTCTGTAGTACAGATGTTAAGTTTGATCCGAAACCCTCAATTGAATGAGTCACGTTAGACACAGGTAACTGCAAAATATTGAACAATTTTTTAGTAATAAAATTTGATTGAGAGCAGTTGTCAAGAATAGCTCGACAGTTGTGAGATTTGCCATTTTTATCGATGATAGAAACATTTGCCGTTGAGAGTAAAATATATGGTTCGGCAAGGGAATTTTTTAATGTACATGAAGCAAGGGTTGATTGAGATATGTGTGATATTGTTTCTGAATGGTTCCCTTCCGTTCTATTATTTGATTCAGATGTCAACGGATTTTTGTTCAAGTTAATTTGAGTTTGTTCCTTTTCTAAATGCAATAAAGTATTATGCTTTTTTGAACATTTTTTACATACATAGTGATTTCTGCAATCCTTTGAATTATGGCCTTTACGCAAACAATTGGTACAGGCTCTTAATCTCCTAATTTCTGATAGACGATCTTGAGGATTTAATTTCAAAAAGTTGTCGCATGAGAATACATGATGATCTTTCTGACACAGAATACAAGATGACCCTGTAGTAGCAACATATGTTGATATTGAATTATGATCTGACTTTGTTGAATGTTTTTGTGTGAACTGAGAACCTTTAACATTAAAATATAAACCTTCCAACAATTGACATCTCTGATTGATGAAAGTTGTAAATTCTTTAAACGTGGGCAATTCTTTTGTAAGTTTTAATGCATATTCCTCCCACTCTCTTTTCGTAATGGGATCTAATTTTGATGTTACAAGATATATAATGAGTGTATCCCACTGATCAACTGGTAAGGCTAGGGATTCTAAATTTCTAAGATGCTGATTTACAGTGTCAATAATATTTCGCAGATGGGTATGTGATTCCCTTTGAATGCTTTGTATATCAAATAAAGCCTTGAGATGTGTTTGGATTATAACACGATTGTTTTGATACCGCTCACATAGTATATCCCATGCCTTATCATAATTTGCCTCAGATACCTCCAAAGCTATCAAAATGTTAGCTGCCTCACCCTTGAGACATGATTTTAGGTACCAGAACTTTTGAACTTTACTAATTGAATCGCAGTTATGTATCATAGCTTTGAAAGTATCTGAAAACTGTAGCCATTTATCATATAAACCGTGGAATTCGGGTAAGTTTAACTTAGGTAAATTTGTTTTGGTATTTTGAATATTGGCATGAGGTGTATTGATTGAAATTGCTGAAGGACAATTCGAAAGCAATGTGCTTGTTGAAAACTTTTTTATCAAATCTTTCGCTCGAGATATTGCATCGAAATAAATAATTTCAAAGTTACTTCTGTCTGAACTATGATCATTTCTTTCATCTTTCAATTCTAACTCTGACTGAACTATATCAAACTCACTCCAAAGGAGCTCAGCTTTTTCTAATCGTATGCACAATTCACTGAGTTTTGAAGCGTCTGTCAAATCAGACAGAAATGTAGAAAATCGTGTCAACTGACCTTTTATTATACCTCTTTTTTGATTCAATGCCTTTATTTCTTCAGACATTTTATCTGTGTAAATATATGAGGACGTAAACAATGCGAAACACACAAATTGATGAGGATAGGAGAGGATAAGGATGGGAAAGAAAGGGAAGCGAGCTTTACCTCAATACCTTGGCTACAGAAAGTAGGTACTGTCTCGTAACTTCGCTACTCTTCTCTTTTGGTGTGTGACTCTTGAAAACGCTGAACTGATTTTCGACTGAATGAATCCAATACTATATTGGATCTTGATCTTGCTTCTTTATTCAAGTTTACTCTGGTTGAAAGCGATGAATTTGCTGCGAAGGACCTGCGTTGATCTTGTAGAATGAAATACTGTTATTTTCGCTGATTTTATCCTGCTCGAATGAGGACCATGTTCGGTGTCGTGAGTCTTTTCACGCCACTTACTGGATATGAATGAGTTTTCTTTGAGAAAATTATTGAATTGAGAATTATTTGAATATTTATTCGTTCTTGTTTACTAAACAAAATCTGATACAGATTCTATTTTTTTTTTAGTTGTCAAAACTGACTTCTTGAGTAACTTTTGTATACAGGGCAGTTAAATTTACAAAACAGTAATAAATATAAGAACATGAATAGAACAGAATCATAGAAGCAAAAAATCGCAATTTATGTCTAAACTGTCTTAGGCCTTATCATAGTACACAGAATTGTTTATTTCCGATGTGTCGGAAATGCGATAAGATGCACAACTCTTTGCTTCATATTTATCATAGACAGGGCCATGAAAATACCGCAACAGATAGGCATGAAACTCGCGATTCTTCTATTTCCCAAAATAAGCGCGAAACTTCTACGGGAAAATCTGAAAAAGAAGCAGTGACTGAAACAGTGGCAGGAACAATTTCAAATGCAGCCACATCACAAATTCTTTTATCAACCGCAGTAGTACTTGTCGAAGATTCCAAAGGATTATTACATCAATTTCGAGCACTTTTAGATAGTAATTTCGTAACCGAGAACTTATGTAAAAAACTCGACTTGAAAATGAAGTCTATTGAATATTCAGTAACAGGTGTGGGTCAACTCAAAACGAATATTAATAATATAACAGAAATAAAACTGCATGCTTGTACATCTGCTTACGAAAAGTCTATTACATACCACGACTAAGGAATAATATACCTTCGGTTTCGTTGAATATCCAACAATTTAATATTCCAACAGATTTCAAATTAGCGGATCCCACGTTCAATCAGTCTGGTCAAATTGACATTATATTAGGTTCATATGTTTTTTGGGAACTCCTTTGTATTGGAAAGGTGAGCATAGGCAATAGTAATTTATCTTTGCGCAAAACTAAGTTAGGTTGGGTGGTCGTAGGTAGCATACATGATTCTTTTGAAACAATAAATTCGAATAATTGTTGTAGTATCAATTCGAATTTAGACAACCAAGTAACAAAGTTTTGGCAACTCGAAGAAATTGGTAAGAAAACAATTTTGTCAGATTCAGAAAGAATTTTCGAGTTCTCACTTTGCTAGTACTCATCAACGCGACAATGAAGGAAAGTTTATTGTAAGTATACCTTTCAAAGATAATTTGAATAAATTAGGACAATCTCGCGATTATGCTTTAAAGCATTTTTACTCCCAGGAGCGTAGATTAGTGGATATTCCTTCATTAAAAATTGAATACAAAAAATTCATGGATGAATATTTGTTACTAAATCATATGAATGAAATCGAAGAAAACTTGAATGAGGAAGAACTGAATTTTTACCTCCCTCATCACGCGGTTTTTCGTGAAGAATCTACAACAACGAAGATTCGCGTAGTATTTAATGCTACTCAGAAGACAGACAGCGGTCTGTCACTAAACGATGTTCAATTTGTAGGTCCCACTATACAAAGCGATTTATTTTCTATTTTATTACGTTTTCGAATTTTTACATTTGTTATGACGGGAGATATTTCGAAAATGAACAGGATGATTTGGGTCAATCCAGCTCTCAAACGATTCCAAAGAATATTTTGGCGATCAGATCCGAATCAAATTTTAAAATGTTATGAGCTGAAAACCGTCACCTACGGTAATTCATCATCGACGTATTTAGCCATCAAATGTCTCCATCAGCTAGCAAAAGAACATTCCAAAAAATACCCTTTAGCCGCGGAAACTATCCAAAATAGTTTGTATGTCAATGATTTTTTAGGAGGAGCCAACAGTGAACAAGGATTGTTAGAATTACAAAGGGACGTGGCAAAAATACTCGCGAAAGGGGGATTTCATTTGCGAAAATGGAGATGTAACTATCCTCAATTACTCAATCAATTCGAGATGAATAGCGAATTAGAATCAATCATTCTCAAAATTGGAGAAAACGATTCAAGTAAAACACTAGGTGTCCTATGGAATTCTACCTCTGACATATTACAATATTCTCAATCGAATTTTGAAAATAAAGTCATAAGTAAAAGGATAATATAATATAGTTGTCTCAAATATTTGACCCACTGGGACTTTTAGGACCAATAGTAGTTAATGCCAAATTGATATTTAAAAAATTATGGCAAATGAAAATTTCGTGGGATGAAAATTTACCTGAAAATATAAATGAAACTTGGATACAATTCCGTTCAGATTTGCACAATTTATATCTTATTGACATTCCCCGACACGTTTTAAGTACCGAGTATGAAACCGTAGAACTTCACGGGTTCGGAGATGCGAGCGAAAAGGCTTATGGTTGTTGCGTATATCTGAGGTGCAAGTCTAACAATGGTTATTACCAATCGCGATTACTTTGTGCGCGTTCAAGGGTAGCCCCATTAAAAACTATATCTTTACCTAGACTCGAGTTATGTAGTGCCTTACTTCTAGTAAAAATGGTGGAAAAGATTCGGGATTCCATTAGAATAAATATCGATAAGATTTATTTGTGGTCGGATTCCACAATCACTTTAGCTTGGATAAGATCAGTTCCCAGTCGCTGGAAGACCTTCGTAGCAAATCGCGTAAGTGAAATTCAGGAACTATCGAATATATCCAATTGGTATCATGTTATCTCGAAGGAAAATCCCGCTGATTTACTTTCTCGCGGTACTTCCGTAAAAAATTTATTAGATTCTGCGTTATGGTGGGAAGGTCCGTTCTGGTTAAAAGAAAATCTAGTTAACAAAAACGAAAATGTTTTAAATGAAACATCAATTCAACAAATTCCAGAGCAACGTATAATTGCAAGTTTTTCAATAGTAAACAATGAATTAGGCTCTAACGAATTTATACATAAATATTCAAACTTGCGCAAACTGCAAAGGGCGTTAGCTTATTGTCAAAGATTTGTACACAACTGTAAAAATAAAAACGAAAGGAAATATTCTGTTGCATTGTCAACCGAAGAATTGCAAAAGGCATTAAATGTAATAGTAAAAATAGCACAACAAGAATCTTTTCCGCAAGAGTACGAAAGTTTGATAAAAAACAAACCAATCAATAAAAAAAGTCCATTACTGTCATTGTATCCTTTCATGGACAAAGACAGGTTAATCCGTGTAGGTGGTAGATTGCAAAATAGTAATTTTGACTATGATAAAAGGCACCCAATAATTATACCTACGAAACATTCGGTAACAAAACTTATATTTCGTCACGAGCATACTCGATTATTACATTGCGGTCCTACTATGTTACTCTCTTCTGTTAGAGATCGATTTTGGCCTATATCTGGTCGAAACATGGCAAAGAAAATCGTTAGGGAATGTATTACATATTTCAAGGTGAAGCCTATTGCTCCAGAATATTTGATGGGTAACTTACCCGATTATAGAGTAACTCATCAGTATACTCCATTTTCCAATACAGGTGTCGATTATGCAGGGCCTTTCCTTCTGAAGGACCGAAATACAAGAGGAGCTAAACTCACTAAAGGATATGTGTGTTTGTTTAAGTACTAAAGCAGTTCATCTTGAAGCTATTTCTGAATTAACCACAAATTGTTTCCTAGCTACTCTCAAGCGATTCATAAGTCGACATGGAAAACCACTACATATATATTCCGATAACGGAAAAAAATTTGTGGGAGCTTGCTCAGATTTGAAAAAATTACAGACATACTTAAACGAGGACTCAGAAAATATTTCAAATTTTTTAGCATCTGATAACATTACATGGCATTTTATACCTGCTCGATCGCCAAATTTTGGTGGCATTTGGGAAGCCGGAATAAAAAAGGCTAAATTTCATTTAAAGAGTTATTGGCAATGCCCATTTAAATTTTGAAGATTTTTCCACTATATTGTCACAAATTGAATCAGTTCTTAATTCCCGTCCTTTATGTCCATTAACTTCCAATCCTGACGATACAAATCCTCTTACCCCCGCTCACTTTCTGGTCGGAAGACGATTAACAGGAATTCCAGAACCTGTTTACACCGAAATACCCGAAAACCGATAAAAACGATTTGAGAGGCTGCAGAAAATTGTGCAACACTTTTGGACCCGTTGGCACAAAGAATATATCAGCGAAATGCAAGTTCGAGTTAAATGGAAAACCAACGCTCCGAGCCTTCTACGAGTTGGCGCACTCGTGCTTGTGAAAGAAGACAACACAGCCCCTCTTCAGTGGCCCCTAGGAAAAATTATACAACTTCACCCGGGGAAAGACGGAATCACGCGAGTGGTTAGTGTGAAAGTCCGAAATAACATTGTGAAAAGAGCCATCACGAAAATATGCGTTATTCCAATTGACTTTTCATTCGTTTATATTTCTTTCTATTGATTTATTGTTGTTCAAAATGTACGAATTTTTTGAAATTGTTTCACATATTTCAAGGCGGCCGGCATGTTAGATCGTCTATGTTCCTAATACTGCTGGACTATTGCTCAAATTTGGTGTGGTAACGATGGAAACGAGAATTAGAGAAATTAATAAATGCGATGGTCAAAGCGAGTTTTCTCTTTGATTTATGTACTTTGAAGCGAAAATAAAGGCTTTTCTAAGTACACAATACGATTATACAGTCCAATTGAACCTGAAGTTCATAAACAACACGGAGAATCAAAAGTTCTCAGCAGTGTTTGATTAGTGTTTAGCTACCTGTTTGTGCCAACACCTATCCTATTTCTGCAATGGGGCACAGAACACTTTGCCCCTGGATGTCTTAGGGGCCATTTGGGAAGCATCAATAATTTTATAAATCAATAAAGTTGAAAACAACAAATAAACAATAAAAGTGACGGAACGATGCTCATACACTATCAAACAGCTCAAATCTAACAAGAATATATTTTGAATATTTTGATAGAATAATGAGAATTACTCCATTTTCAAATATTTGACAAGTGACATTGACAGGTGACCTGAAATTGACAACAAGTGGTGCCAACAGCATAACGACAAATCCCTCATCTTTTTCAGGTGAAATATGGTCAATTATTGAACGATCAAACGAACTTACCTGTGAAGTTCGATCGTAATTATGCTAAGTGCCTCGCCCGAACAGATCACTATATGTAGTACTGCCTTTAGTGCTATCTACCACACATTTCAAAAAGTAAAGAAGAAGAATTCCTGCCTTGGCCGGCTCTCTTCACGTCGTTCGAGAATAATCAATAATCATTAATTTTAAAGCAGCAATATTTTGAAAATGGGTAAGGGTTTGATTTTTTAATTTTTTCATTTTTAGGGAGGGTGTGATCTGTTCGGTCGAGGCGCTTAGCATAATTATGATCGAACTTCACAGGTAAGTTCGTTTGATCGTTCAATTATGCAACAGCGCCTCGCCCTCCAGATCACTATATGTAGATGTTTAAAGAGTAACAAAATATTGCTTGTAACCTCTTCTATTACTCTTCTGTTAGCAGGTTGTTTGAAACTCTTCGTAAAACCTATTATTTTCGTAAAAGTGCTTCGGCAACATTAAGCCCGTATTCTAATAGTGTTATAGGAACGGTCAAAACCTGAGATTTTTTTTATGCCCATCCTGCCGATTTTATCATAACACCTCGGCTGCCGCCGAGGAGTGTGCTGTAAATCGTTTGTCTATGCTCGCTTTGGTTAAATAAAGCGTATTCGTCTTGCATTAAAGAAGCCGATATATCAGTTCATAATAATTATGGTAGTAGCGACACATAAACTCTTTCCATTTAACGTAAGGAGCTCCTAAGAGCTACCTAGAGCACAGCTTAATAAATTCACAGCTAGGAAACTCAGCCAGTATTTGGATGTGGTCGGGAATGACCTTGAAGACGCTATTCGGGCGTAAAAGTCAGGGTTGAATCAGAAATATTTGCTGGGCAACAGACAGGACCGTACTTTAGAATTCTAAAAATTCTAAGAATAATTCAGTTGTACGAAAATCATGCAATAGATTCACAGTTGCCAACAAAAACTATCGAACAGTATATATTCGGTGGGTTTTGAGTTGAAATAATTATACAGGCATTGGTTATATATTAAGTAGGGATATAGAAAAAAACGACATACTTTCAAGAATTTTCATTGAAACATAATACATGTACCTGAAATAGGTTAATAACTACAGGTTGCGTAAAATAAGCAATTTGTTTGAAATATCTTTTTGGTCCCTGAAGTTCCTATTAATGTTTTTTAAGGTATATAATACAGCCGAACCCTCAAATATAATTTGACAGCATATTCCTTGGGAAAATTGTCACATGGGTGTGAAAAAGGAAGTTCATTGGCCATTTCAAAAAGATTTTGACAAACTAGTTGTTTCAAAATACAAGTTTCGATTTTCTGTTGAAAAATCCTTTCAAGGTCATTAATGAAATTGACAAAACTATCGCTTGGATTATTTAAACGGCCAAATAAACTTCCTTCGGCATTTTCAAAAGACTTAAAATAAATATATAGTGAGGTATCATCCAAATGTTTTTGTTCATTTGCATAATTGATGCAATTACCACAACTGTGTATTTTGAGAACTTTGTTCAACACATAGCCACAAACATATCTTTCAAAAAAATTTTGTAACATATCATGCTGCTGATAATCGGTGGCTATAAGTTGATTTGTGAATGGTGGCGGAGATGGGGGAGATATTGTGTCCGAAGAAATGTCCTTCAGTTGTAATAAAACAGAATCAGGATCAGCCTCACAGTTTTCTGTACCAGAATGATAAAGTTTCAGATACATTAATTTTCTAAAGGATCCCTGGAATTGAACAGGAGTGGGATTCCTACAATTGCCGATTGTCTCACAGACCCAAAAAAGTTTTCCAACCAGTCCTGATTTAAACGGCGAGTTAGAAGGTATTTAACTTGTTTTTCCTTTAGGTCATCCCACAACATGCTATTGGTGGATATTTTTATACATTTGAAATTTTTTATTATGTTTTTTATATTTTTACCTTCGTAGTCTTTCACTTCAATTTGATCAATTAAGGCAAGAAAATCTTTGAGAAGTTGCGTTTGGTGAGATAGACCTTTGAATGCTCTATATTGTATAACTTTGAGGATTTGGTACAGGACGAATTTGAGAACATCAAAAACTTTATCAATATTTGACACAAACTCAGATGTGTTATATGCTTGAGACGGCAGCTGTCCAAACCGAATATAAACATTCATGCCACATGCCACTGTCTCACTGAATTCTTGGGTGGCATATTTTGTTTTCATTTTTTCAAATGAATTGGGATATATGTGCGATTTTGTTAATTGGTGCTGCCCTTATCGGGTAATTTTTATCATGTTCATAAAACATTTTAATGAATGACCACGAAATCTTAACATTACCTATTAGAAAATCATATTTCATCAACATATTTCGAATAGCTTTATAATGACGTGAGGTACATCGAAAATGTAGTAAACCTTTTGACCTTCGCAAAAGAAATATGGTTTGGTCGCTGTAATGCCTAATAATTTTGATAACGGCATATAATTGGACCCCATGTCTGTCGTTACAGCATATATTTTGAGCCCGATTTGCTTGAGAATTTTGATCAATTCAAAAATTTGCTGTTTTAATGATTCAGATGGGTAGGCTGAATGACAAAAATTAAATGCCACTGGTTGTTTTCATCGGCTAAATATTCCTCGTACCATAATGACAGATGCACTCAATGCAGGCTTAAAAACATTACCACCATCTCCACCTTCAGACAACCCAATCACGCAATCCGCTCCCCGATTGTAAAATAAATGAGCTTTAATCGACATTTCATCTATACAAATTATGCAGTGTTTCCTATTTTCATCAAAATGGTTGACTTTTCTTCTCAATATTTTGAATAATTGAGGATTGTCCAACCCTGGGCTTACCTTGACTACTTTTAGCAGTTTCAGAAGGGTTCTAGGGGTGGGTAAACAATATTTCTTGACTAAAACTTGCTTGTACAATTTAGGCCCGGTAAAATACAATGATAAACATTCTAATTTGAATTCGTACGAATGACGCCTTCCTTGTGGTTTTTTTTGACTGACTAACTTGGTTATTACAAAACGTGCTAGGTCATCGTTTCCGCAAAATTTATGAGTTAGTTTACAAAACTATTCAATGCTCAAGAAATTTTCAATGTTGTCGAATCTATCTGCTGCAGTAGTCTTTTCAAAGAAGCATTCTCAGTCTTCAATGTTTGTATGGTTTCCTTATATTTTTGTTTTCGGGTCGTACGGAGTGAAAGATCACTTGTAGTCTGGGTGGAAGAGCTTGGACTCAGTAACTCAGGTAAAATGACAAATACTGGAGCAGAAGAATCTACGAAACAAATAACAAAAGAGTCAGGCATGGCTTGTTTGAGACAACATTTCAAAGGACCCCGCAGGAAAACATATTGGGAATTTGCTCTCGGTCAAATTGTGAGAATTTAAATGATTTTGTATTTGTTGTTTCTGATATATAAGCGATCAAAGTTCGTAAAAACGTCGTACTTAGGTAGGATTGACAAAGAAAAAAACTGTTTTGTTAGTCGAAATAAGACAAATCAAGGATGAAACTGTATTCATCGAAACTCGTTGAAATGTCCAAATATAATCTTATTAATGAAAGTACATTAGGGTGTAAACGGGGAATGGGCAAAAAAGTATTTTTTCGGGATTTTTATTCCAACCAACAAGTTATATTTTGGCCAGACATTATAGTTTTAGTCTATCCTAGTTGATAAAAACGTGTTTTGTTTCTTGATGAAATACTCCAATACTGAAAACAATTGACTGGTCGTTTTTTACCACGAAAAAAATTGTAACGTGCCCTGTATTTAAATAAAAGGTAATATTAACCAACTGAATTCATCAGTTACCTCCTCTTTTGTTCGATCAACTTTGGCAAAACGATGTGTCGAGTGTTTTAAGTACAAGGGTATATCCAAAATTAAAAAAATTCGTATTTCAGACAGAGAATTATCAAGAAACAAAATACGTTTTTATCGCCTAGAATAGACTGAAACTATGATGTTCTACCAAAATATGACTCATTAGTTCTGAAATAGGGCTAGAAAAAAATCTCAAAAACGATTTGTTTTACTTTGCCCCACATACAACCCAATTTACTGTCATTCATAAAATTATAATTGGACATGTAAACAAGTTCCGATAAACACATTTTCATCATTAATTCGTCTTATTCCGACTTTTTCTTTGTCAATCCTACCCAATTACGACGTTTTCACAAACTTTAGTCGCTTATATATCAGAAACGACACATACAAAAACATTTGAACTAACACATTTCTCTAAAAACCCATCCTACTATTACATAATAAAATATCAGCCAATATGACTGAGAGACAATTTCCCATAAGTTTTCGTGCGGGGTCCTTTAATATCCAACGATTGATGACACCAACAACTTAATTTTTTCAATATGGACCTACATTTTACAATTTTCAGAATCCTATCTTTCTCTGTATTCATCTTTATCAAACAAGTGGTTGAACAACTGAAATGAAACCACCACTATAATTCTTCAATTCTAATAAAAATAGGATTCAGTTCCCAATCCTAACACGAATAAGGCATTATTTCATTAGTTCAATCATGTCTTATATGTACAGAACAAACCAAAAAAGGAAATATTGGTAAAAGCAGAGAATAGGCAACTGAGAAAGCGATATGGTCAGATAATTCCTATTATTTTTTTACCATTGCATTCGGCAATCAAATCTAATGATTTTGGCAGGCAATTAAAATACCTGCTTAATTTTTCAAAAGAAATCTTCTGGAAGCTACAATTTACATCTTACTCACCCTATTACTAATTATCAATGTAATGAAACCCATACACCAGGTACATCAGCCTTGTATATTTCAAAGTTGATACCCATTCCAGACTAATGAATTGAGTATGAACTCAATTATCTGATGTTTTTTTAATATTTTAATCTCATTTCAGGTAGAACTTTAGAAATAGATAGTTGACATATCACAGGGATCACAAAACCCTTTTAATATTAATTAAGTATTCAACCTTTTCCGAATTATTGTGAGACATTTGAATATGAATGAATATTTCAAGAAACCACACTTTCCGGAACGAATTGTTATGTCTTGTAAAATAGTAATATCAGTAACAGTAGGTCTTCTTCCCTGGTCCAAGCATGGTAACTCATACAAAGGTGTGTATGAGTGGTCTAAATGATCATCTGGAAGATCCCTCAAGAGCGGGAAATAATGTAGGAATTGCATTGCAAGACAGTCGTTCACGATGTTGGTTCATGAACATTTTATCCCCAAAATGATCCTGGCAAAGTCGGTGACTACTATGCATTTTACCCAAATTTTCGAAGAGATCTTCTCTGCCACAACTGACAACCCAAATTCTTGCTCTGAAAATAATCAAGAATTTATTTCATATTATTCTGATATATCTGTTTCCTGCCACTTTCAATTATATGCTTATGTCAGAATTAAGGTTTCCTCAAACCAACGCGGGACGGGATGAACGCGAGACTAAATTTCATAGCAGAAAATGTAAAAATGCATACCGGTGCGATAATTCGTATTCAGGAATGCAGGCCAACAGCTAAATATGTTTGGTTTGCTACGTGCACTGTTTTTCACAGTGTTCCCGCTTTGGTTTGGAGAAACCTTTACCCCTCTCGTTTACATCCATATTTTAATCTATATCCCAAAAGAATGACCGAATGCCGTGTTTGAATTATCATAAAAAATATATATTTGTAACTTGGAAAATTATTCAGAATTCACCTGCCATGTTTCTGAAATGAAAGACTTCAAATTGCTGATAACAGTCAATTCAAAAAAGGCACAAAATACCAACACTTTTGAAAATACACCTTTTGAGCAGATATCATATTCATCATTCAAATAATAGTTGATACAATTATAATACTGATTTCAACTTCATCTATTTTTACTACTATTCATTACAACCTTCATTTTTCTTTGACGACTTTGTGAATATCACAACAAATTTGGACGAAAAAGCTACTCACCTTGCAACATCACTGGGAAATCTAAAGAAACTTTTGTTGAGTTATAACTTTTGTTCCTACACAATCTGGCAGCACATGTCGTTCCCATGTTTCAATAATTATAATATGCACTACAAATTACAAAAAATGTAAATGCACCCACAACTCCAAAAACAAAAAACAATTGAACTTAACACAGCAACACACAACATAAAAACACGAGCTATCCGTGACTACGCCTATGGAGCTTATAAATTCGGATGAATCGTAATCCCAATACCTGCCACTGCTTTGATAGGTTTTAATCCAAAAGTGGGGGGTGCGCGAATATCTGCGTTGGCTACCCCTTCCACATCGAGTTTCCTAGCTGTGTGTTTATTAAGCTGTGCCTAGAGCGTATGACCATGTGTTAAATTTAGTGGGGCTGCATCGGTTGACATTCCCCTTGCCCCTCGAGCACTGCCCGTTTTAAAGGTGGTGCACACAGTCGTGGCAAAAAATTCAGTGAAAAAGATCTCAAGGGCTTGTAACTCTGGGGATTAACACTCCTAAATGGAATAAAAACACCTATAGTCTTCCGTTCTCTAGGAAAAAAATAAATAAATTTCAATATAAGTTTGAACAGTATTTGTTTTGATCCTATTTGGTACATGGATCTGAAAATATTCTGGATAAAATATTACATTTTATCTTTGCCCAGCAGCCAATGCTAATAGAGCCAAAGACAAGTCATAATGCATCATTACCTAATATATTTCATGTGATTCAAAAGAACCACTTGGTATCTCGGTTTTTGGTGGTCTCAGCCGCAGGATTCCCTTCAAAACTCTTCTGACTAGTATATAATTTCCGATAAACCCTTGCAGAATAAGGGATCGAAAGCTCTGACCTATGCTGGTTGAGAGTTCCCTATTTGATTGGCTTTGCTGCAAACTTTCTCTGTAGAGAAGTTCCTCACTATTGTTTGCATGAAATGGATCTTTCCTTCTCAATTAACAGAAATTCCTCGAGGATTTCAGCCGGGCTCATCAAAGTAACTGGGACTAACGATTGTATCGATAGACTCTTCGAGGTATCCACCTTTTTTATATATAAAGCTTCCCACAGATAACCTCTGCCTGTCACAAAGGAAAGGTAAACCCTCCTGAAAGGGGAAGAAAGCAGGTTAATATCTGGTTGGATAAACACGGGTGGCGATAATAAAAGTTCCTGGAATAAAGGGCGTAACATAAAGTTACAAATCCCATTGGGGCACCACCACAATTCACTCTGCCCCGTCTGACCTAATTTTTCCTCCGGGTTCGTACTAAGGAAAAAATACTTGTCCCATGAAAGGGAGAATACAGCTGCGTCTGGATCTTCTGTTTCAAGACAAATATGTTATATATTTTTGCATTCGCTGTAAGCGTACAGATGAATGCTGGGTTCAGCTATTGATATCTACGATATTTTATTTATTATCGTTATTTAAACAACATAAGTAACTTACGTCGTCTCTAATGAAAGGATTCCCGAGCATTTGTCTGCTTTGTTCTATTCGGAAGGTATATAGGAAGCGTACAGCCACAAAATTTCGTTCCTCGCACCATTTCCATACGAGCCTTGCTAGGTTATTCAGCTCCATCTGAATTATGCTTGCCATTCAGTTAATATGAAGGAAGCTGCAGTTGTATTGTACACTCTATCAAACTATTCTCTAGCCGAAGTCTTTAGAAAAGTGTTTCAAGGCATAAAATATAGCTAGCAACTCTAAGTACATTATTTCACCTTCATTGATGCTGTTCCGGAATCATGAAATAGTTGACCTGTTAATCCGAAATATATAATTACCCTGTATAATGACAGTTGGTCAGTTGTTATAAATAAGTTTAATTGTCAGACATTAGTCAAAAATATATCATTTAAAAGTTCTCCAAAAGGCATATTTACTCTTCAAGAGGTACAATTATTCAACAAGTGGTCCTTCGAGTCTTTTTTGAACAGCATTTGGCAAGCAAGTCCATCACAATGTCTTCAGAAAAGGTTTTGAAACATATACCAAATATGCAGTCGAAACTAGAGAATACTCTGAAGAAAACACTGGAAGATCTTGAATTTGCCCTATATGGAACGTACTCGACAAGTAAATCAAAGAGAAAGCACATTTTAGCCTTTCCTGGATTTGATTTCAACAGTAATTCAGAAGATTACAAAACCCATATCGAGGTGGTTCAGGAATCGCTGAGCATAAAAAGTTTACAACAACTTTGTAGACTATTTGATATCCAGTGTGCAAAAACTGCGCGTGCAAATGAACTGACAAAGAAATTCATTGAAAATATAATGGAAAAGTTCAAAATGATCAACACTAACGAATATTTGTCTCATGAACGTCCAGAAAGTCACAGCAGAAGTTCAAAAATGAGTTCTTTCAAGGGATTTGGGAAGAAGTCAAAATTGATCGAGATTCAAGATGAAATATCCAGACTTGAAGACAGTCTCTTCTTGAAAGAGGAAGAAATAGTGTGTTTAGAAGCTGAATTGAATAAATTACAAATTGACGAAGCAGTTCCTAAAGATATGAACGCCAAACAAAACGAGTTAGAACAAAAAAGGAAAGTTTTCAAAATTTATTAGAGCCGCCTTGTTTGCAAAGAGAAGTCCCTACATAAATATGAAGAGACTTTCCAAATTGATTCTGATTCAAGTTCGGAGACAACAACAACTTCCAATCAAGACGACATCATAAGTGATATTTCACAAAATCGTAAAAGACGGGATTTTCAAGAGTGGACAAATAATATAATTATTGATCAAGAGCAACCATGTACCTCGGAGCAGTCATCACAATAACAAATTGCCGATCTAGCGAGATCCATCAACAGCATGCTATCTAGACAAACAGTTGGTAATCAATTGATTCCGTTCGACAGGTCTTCCTGCTTGAAGTGGCCTATATTTTATTCACAATATAAACTTTCAAATGAAACGTGTTTGTTTTCGCCGAAAGAAAATGTCCTCAGACTGAATAAAAATCTAACCGGTGAAGCTAGGAAGACTGTGGAGATGCTTTTAGTAACTGCTCAAAACCCTGATGAAATTATCAACATTTTAGAAATGAAATATGGACGTCAGGAACTAATAGTCGATGAATTGTTAGTGAAAATACGTGATATATCGAACGTCGAAAGCCTAGAATCTTTTATGGATTTCAGCAGTTCTGTTAGAAATATTGCTGCTGTCTTGGAGGGAGACATGACAAAAATGATAAACCAGAAAAGTTTGCTAGCTAATTTGGTGACAAAATTACCACCACATCTACTTACCCAGTAGGGAAGTTACTTATTACATAAAGAAATAAGAAGTCATCAAGAATCTTTGAAAGACTTTTCTGACTGGATACAAGAGATGTCTCAGATTGTATCTAGGATCACAAGAATAGTGGGGCATGTTTTCAATCAAACAATTATTCTCACAAGGAGAAGCAAATGGAAGAAAAACAAAATAGTACCGTATTCAATACGAATAAAAAATACTGCAATTGCTGCAAAGGTGAAGATCATTCAATAGAAAATTGCAGTCAATTCAAATCTACAGAGGGTGCATATTCTTGAAAGCTAGGGAGTAGAACAACCGAGAGATTGGGGGCGTGGTTCTACTGACAATTGATAAGTGGTATTCTCGAATGTCTTGCTATCGGATAGTAAGAGAAGGATAGCTCCCTGATGCTTCTACTGGGTAGTTTGAGGGGATCAGCCGAGGAAGACCAATAGTGTGATATTTTAGGACCCTTAACCTTACTCTTTTCTGTTTTCGTGTTTTTTATCATAATATATAGGTATCAGTCTATCTTGAAATAATACTATAACCATTGTTTGACGAGAAAATAACCGGTGTATATAGTATAACATACCGATATAGCTCGGATTGAAGTATATCGACTAAGCTTCATAATAATGGATAACTATCTTCAAAGAATTTTATGGTGGGAAGGAATCATGGCAGATGTTGACGATGCCGAGAAATTTTATATCATAAGGCGAGAAGTACTTCCAAGGACAGATCCTTTTGATCTGTCTGATGAAAAATTTCTAAAGTTATTTCGACTCACAAAACCTTTGTGTGAGAATGTTATAAATATGGTCAGGGCTTACATCCACGAACCCACGAGATCATCCGCATTAACAGTCGAAACCAAGGTAACTAAATTTTTTTTTTGTTTTAATGATGGAGTTTTAACACTAAATTCTAGTTAAAGATCCCTTTAAGCATAAATAGTAATAGGTTTCAGCAGCTGTACGCTTCTTTGGATATGGAAGTTATCAAGAAATCACTGGTTCTAATCATTATATTGAGACGAATTCCTCCAAAATTTCCTTTTGTTTAGGTGTAATTGGATTACATTTCACTTATCTGTTGTCATACTCCATTATAATCGTTGTATTACATTTTAACAACAACATTTTAACAATAAACAACTACAAACATGATAACAATTATGACATGACAGCTTTGTCTGTCAAAACATTCGTATTTATGATTGGTCAAGAAATTTGGCAATACTGCGTGCTGGCTCTCTTATTTCATGCTCCCTCCTTCATGCTCGAGAATACGGAATTATAATTGTAGGGAGCAGCAATAGAGTAGAATTGAGGAACGATCCCCGGTGAACGTTCTATTCTCTTGCCGTCAAGAATTGATACCGTACATCAGCGCTGGAAGATAGTCAAGGAAACTAATCTATGTTATTGTTGTTTGAGATCACACAGTGGAAAATGCAGAAAGAAGAGAGCATGTATAGTGAATAACTGTGGCCGATTTCACCATACTTTATTGCACAAGAATATAGAAAATCATGAAAGAAATTCTGCAAGGCAATCTGAGATGATAGCACATGTTTCTGAGTCTAATAACAGTACTTGGCTGAAAATTGTCCCTATTCAAATCAAAGGTCCAAATGGTATATTCCATATCTCAGCTTTATTGGATGAAGGTAGCACAACAACTCTACTAGATTCAGCAGTAGCGAAAAAGATAGGTTTATGTGGACCAGTTTTTCCATTATGCTGTAAATGGACTGGAAGTATCCATAGATTTGATCATAATTCTCAAATTGTTGAAACATTGAGAAAGATTTTCCACTGTCTTTTACCACCTAAAAAACATAAGAACTATTGAAAATCTCAATTTACCTGAACAAAATTTTGATCCACAAGAATTGCTGCTAATTTGGCATGCATGGAAAAGCCTTGTCTCCTTATCGGACAAAATAACGCTAATTTGATCGTGTCCCGACAAATTATCCAGCCTAATCCATTTTCACCAATTTTATCAAAAACTCAAATTGGTTGGACAATTCATGGTAACATCAAGTCTCCTGCTGAGAAAACATTAATCCTGCCAGAAATATCATTTACTTGTTGTGATGAATCGGGTGACAAATTACATGAATTAGTGAAAGACTACATGAAGATCGAGAATTTTGGAGCAGCAGTTTCGAAAGTTGAGAGAAAAAGGACAAGAGAAGAAGAAAGACCCATCTCAATTGCTGAGAAATCGATTCGCCATGTTAATTCTCAGTTCGAGATAAAATTGCCATGGAAAGAAGACAACGTGCAATTTCCAGACTCTAAACCTATGGCAATGCAGAGATTGGTTTGTCTGGAGAAAAAATTATCAAAAAATAAAACTCTAGCAGAGGCATACTGCCAAGAAATTAAAAAGTTGTTAGAGAAAAATTACGCTGAAGTAGTTCATCACCACCAGATCAAAACCGAACGTATTTGGTATCTGCCACATTTTGCAGTCATAAATCCAAATAAACAAGGAAAGGTCAGATTAGTGTTCGATGCAGCAGCAAAAACCAACGGATATTCACTGAATGATTTCTTATTAGTTGGCCCAGACTATTTGAAATCTCTTTTCGGAATTCTGCTGAGATTCCGTATCAATAAAATCGCCTTCGCAGGAGACATTCGAGAGATGTTCAACAGGGTGAAGATCTCTTACAAAGATACGTTTTCACAATGCTTTCTGTGGATGTGATGTACTTTCCTTTATTCAATCACAATAAAATTAGTTATATTTGGTGAAAAGATTTTATTCTCGTTCTCGAAACAATATGCAGTTGATGTTATCAACAAACTCCCTGACAACTCTTTTACAATATGGAAAGAACAAATATACAGAACGTTATATACATTACATCTCCCCCCTTGAAAAAAAAATTAATAATAATAAAATAAAATTAATATGACAATCTTTGAGGAGGTTTAATGATACGTTTTGGCCTTGAGCTCACCATTTCTTCTGATATTACATTTGACTGTTCATTTGAAGATTTTACTAATGTTGAAGGTTGAGTATCATCTAATATCGCGGAAGAAACACTAAGACATCTTTGTATTTGATTTAAATGTCTTTTCCATTTTATGTTACCCAGTTCAGGAATTATCACTGTATAAACAAGTTTGCCTACCCTTTCAAAAATTACCCCTTTTATCCATTTATTCTTGATGCTACGATAATCTTTAACTATAACTGAATCACCTTCGTTGAAACAAATATTTCTTTTACCTTCATAATAATTTTTTTGTTTATTTTGCTCAATTTTCACACGATTACTCAAATCCTGATCTACTTGAGGGAGCAAGGAACTGAAACGTGTGCGTAAATTTCTTCCAAACATCAATTTTGCAGGACTAACTTTTGTTGTGCAATGAGGCGTGTTTCTGTAATCAAACAGAAAATTATTTAGAGCTCTGTTTATGCCCAATTTACCATTCCTTTCCATCGCATTTTTCAATGCATTTTTAGTAGTTGTAACTGCATGTTCAGCAGCACCATTTGAAAACGGATTGAACGGTGGCGATGTGATATGAACAACGTTATTATTTGATAGAAATTCCTCAAATTCCTTTGAACAGAATGAAGGTCCATTGTCACTCACTATTTGTCTTGGCAAACCAAAACGAGCAAAACAACTCCTCAACACTTCTATCGTCTTAACTGAAGTAATAGATACCACTGGAAAAACTTCAATCCATTTCGTGTGTGCATCCAGTATAATTAAAAATTGATGATTTAAGAAAGGTCCCATGAAATCAATATGCAAACGATACCACGGTTGGGTTGGCCAAGACCAGGTAGTTAATATTGCTTTATTTGGAGATTTTTTGTGCAATAAACAACTTTCACAATTCATGCAAATTTTTTCAATATCTCTATCTAATCCTGGCCACCAGAAATATGACCTTGCCAAACTTTCCATTTTAACAATGCCCATATGCGAAGTATGTAAGCTTTTTAATAGTTCATTTTGTAATAATTCAGGAATGATAATTCTGTTGTTCCAAATCAAACAATCGTATTCTACACTCAGTTCATCCCTTATTCGATAAAAATGTCTCAATTTTTCGTTCTGTGTGTCACAATTATTTTTGTCAACCCATCCTGAATTCACATACTTCAAAACTTCTTGTAATAATGCATCTTTAGATGTACAATCCCTAACCATTTCAAAGTCTATGGAAAAGTATTCATTTTTAGACAAAAATTCAAGTCAAGATTTTCTGAAGAATCTTCCATCGAAGGTAATGGAATGCGGGAAAAAATATCTGCACGATTTTCCTCCGATTTTACAAACTTGATGTCGTACTGATAGTTAGATAATATAAGAGCCCAACGACGCAATCGGTTCGCTGAGAACTGAGGAATATTTTTATGTTGATGAAAAATATAAGAAAGTGGCTTATTGTCAATTGATAAAATAAATTTTCGCCCAAACAAATAACTGTGAAATTTACTCAAACCAAATATAATAGCAAGCCCTTCTTTTTCCAAATGACAATATTTTTTTTCTGCACATGATAGAGTTCGAGACGCATAAGCGATGGGTCTTTGAGACCCGTCTGGCATGATATGTGAGATAACTGACCCTAAACCGTAATCACATGCATCAGTTGACAATACCAATGGCAAATTTGGATCATAATGCACCAACACTTCAGCCGACATCAAAAGATGTTTGACTTTATTGAATGCATTTTCGCAATCTAATGTCCAATTCCATTTGGTGCCTGACTTCAATAAATCAAATAAAGGATGTAAAATAATGGACACATTTTTTATGAATTTTGCATAATAATTTATGTGTCCTAAGAAAGATTTCAAAGAAGTAATATCTATTGGGTGAGGTGCATCTTTAATTGCCAATATTTTGGATTCAGAAGTATGTAAGCCATATTTATCGATATCATAGCCCAGATAAGTAACACTTGCTTTAAAAAAATTACATTTTTCGGGAGATAACTTCAGTCCAGCTTCTTGCAAACGTTTCAGCACAGCTTCCAAACGCTCAATGTGCTCCTTCCTGTCCTTACCCGTTACCAAAATATCATCCATGAAACATACAACACCATCTAAACCTTGTTGTTTCAATAATTCTTTGAAACTTGGCTGGAATAGAAGCTATCCCGAAAGGAGCACGATTGTACCTGAATAAACCTTTATGCGTGGAGATGGTGACAAGGTTTTTTGATTATTCACACAAACATATCTGTTGATATGCATTCGATAAATCTAGTTTACTAAAATGTACCCCTCCCTGTAATTTGACAAACAGATAGATCTTCAATCCGCGGCAAAGGAAATTGATCAATTTCAATAAAAGGATTAACTGTTACTTTAAAATCCCCGCAAATTCTCACCGAACCATCCTTTTTCATTATTGGAACAATAGGTGTTCCCCACACTGAAAATTCAATGGGTTCGATTACTCCCATATTACATAATCGCTCCAGTTCCTTCTCCACTTTCTCTTTGATGGCGAATGGTAATGGCCTTGCCCTCAAAAATTTGGGAATTACAGAACTGGATTTCAATTTCAAGGAAATAGTGCCTTTCTTGAAAGTTCCCAAACCTGGGGAGAAAACGTAATCAAATTTTTTTATCAAATATTGTAAATCATCTGGCAAATCAACATAATTCAATTCAGAAATACTCAAATCGAACAAATTGAAAAAATCGCGCCCTAGAAATGGTGGACCACCATTTTCAATAACATAAAATTGCAATTCAAAAATTTTATCTCCATATTCAACCTTCATTATTATCATTCCTAATGGCTTCAGCTCATGGCCATTGTATAATGTAAATGTTTTGTCAGTGCTACACAAATTCTTGTTACTGAAATTTTCATCAAAAAAATTTTTCGAGATCACACTGTAACTCGCTCCGGTATCCAAACAAAATGTCAAATCTTTATTGTCAATTTTGACATCTATCAAAACTGGTTCAGTTTTTCCATTCAAATTGAATAGGGAATTTGCATCTGTGTCTAAAAAATTGTTCGGATTAGAGTTTTGTTTGAGTGATTGTACCTTTTTGTTTGGACACAAATTAGCCAAATGTCCTTTTCTACTACAAAAATGACAGTTATGATCTTTATAGAAACACTTATCTGAAGCATGATTCCTACGTCCACAAACTATACATTTAGAATATAATGCAACTTTCGCCGAATATCTTTTATTTGGTTTACTTCCCGCTGGAGCTTCTGATGCATTCACGTAAGTACCATAGTTTATATCTGATTCTTTCTTCACCCTCCAAGTTTGGCATATATTTGTCGATTTTTCTGATGCCAATTCAACCGCTCTACTGAATTTGATGGTTTCATTCTCTTCAAAAAGCCTGTCTTTCACTCTTCCACTGTCATATCCGATTATAAATTTGTTCATTAGGGCATTTTCTATTTCATCGGCGCCTTTGAATTTGCAAACAGCAACCAATCTTCTCAATCTTGCCGCCCAATCTTTCGGTGATTCTGTATCCATTTTCCTCGACTCGAAAAACTTTTCTCTACTTGAAAATACCGATACAATCGGTTTGAAATGGTTACTCATCAATTCCGTTATCTCCACATATGATTTTTGTTCTGGTTCACTTGGCAAACACATGTCATAACAAAGTTTATAGGCATCTTCATTGAGCAAACTGAGTAATATAGCTTTTTTACGTTCTTCAGCAGTTATTTCATTTGCCAAAAAATAATTCTCCAGTCTCCTTTTGTAAATGGACCAATCTGATGTATCGGGAACGAACTCTTGTATATGACCAGAATAAGGAAGTTTGTCGGTAGACATTACTAATACTAATTTCGCGTAGGCTAGTAATTATATCCTCGTCGCCACTTGTGATGTACTTTCCTTTATTCAATCACAATAAAATTAGTTATATTTGGTGAAAAGATTTTATTCTCGTTCTCGAAACAATATGCAGTTGATGTTATCAACAAACTCCCTGACAACTCTTTTACAATATGGAAAGAACAAATATACAGAACGTTATATACATTACAGTGGAGGAATCTCAATCAAAGTACACCACCAAAAGTGTACATAATGACTGCAATGCTGTTTGGTTCATCATCTTCTCCATTCCTGGCACAGTTTGTCAAGAATTACAATGCTCAGTTGTATTCAGGGACATATCAACAAGCAGCCGAAGCCATCGTCGAAAACCATTATGTCGACGATTACTTGGACAGCACGGAAACAGAAGACGAAGCAATCCAACTAATCAATGACGTCATCCATGTCCATGAAAAAAGTGGTTTTGAAATAAGGAATTTCATCTCAAATTCAACAGAGGTGATGAAAAATATACCATCAAATTTGGTGACACAAAGAAGAACGTCTGAACTCGACAGCAAATTGTCCGAAGAGAGAATTCTTAGAATAACATGGAATTCTGTGAAAGATTGTTTCAGTTTCAAGTTGAGATTCAATAAAGTTCCACCAAAAATAATAGATGGTTCAAAAATACCAACCAAACGAGAAGTTCTGAAAACAGCAATGTCAGTTTATGATCCCATCGGCCTGTCAACACCTATAACAATAATATCAAGGATATTGCTTCAACATATTTGGCGATCAGGAATCGGATGGGATGATTCGATCACTGAGGATATGTTCAAAAATAGCTGGTATGGTTGAACGAATTGAAGAAGTCCATGTGTATAGAAATTCCGCGTTGTTATTCATTGGATTTGAAAGAAGCAGATAATATTCAACTCCATACATTCGTTGATGCGAGTGAATACGCATATTCATCAGCAGTATACCTCCGTATGAAATTCCAACAGTGTATACAAGTTGTTTTGGTAGCTTCGAAAGCCCGGGTTACACCCCTCAAAACACTGACGATTCCAAAACTGGAACTACTGGCTGCTGTAATGGGTGTTCGACTCTGTACAGAAGTGAACAAGTTCTTGAAAATTAATATAACTTCAAAAAAATTTTGGTCTGATTCAAGAACCGTGCTTCATTGGCTGGAAAGTGACAAACAACTTCCTACATATGTAGCGTCCATAGTCGGGGAGATATTGGAACTCAGCGAGGTGAATGACTGGAGATGGGTGCCATCTGCTGAAAACGTAGCTGATGATTGTACAAGAGATACGCCGAAGAGTATGATATCAGATGATTGCAGATGGTTCAGGGGGGCACAATTCCTTTACAAACATGAGGATGACTGGCCTGTTATTCCACAACATTCAAACAAAGGTGTTTAGAAGAGATAACATTTCAACCAGAATTTATTCATGTGATAACAATGACAGAATGTCTCACTGAATCCTTGCCAAAAATCAAGTCCCACTACTCCTGGATGAAATTATTGCGAATCTCGGCAAGGGTCGGAAGATTTTTGAAAAATTTAAGAAAAGAACGGAATAACAAAGAAACTGGACCATTAACAAGTGAAGAAATAGATTGGAGTCGAAAACAATGGCTTAAAGAAGTTCAGAGAACATGTTTTCCTAGAGATATTGAAAACATAAAAAATTAAATGAGTAATAAAACAGGAAGACTACAAAAAATGTCGCTTTTTCTTGACTCGGAAGATTTACTAAGAATTTCCAGCAGAATAATCCAAATCGGGGAAATTTCCGAAATAGAAAAAGAACCAATAGTATTGGACGGGGATCATTTGTTTACAAAGAAAATGATTTTACATTTCCATGCACAGTACGGACACCAAGGCATTCAAACTATTATTAAATTAGAAAAAAAATATATATATATTGAATTCAAACTGAAAAATAGTGGAAACGTCTGGAAAGAACTTGCGGATATGGACATTCATTGTAGAAAGTCAGCCAATTTAATTCCTGAACACCTGGGCGATGCCGACGACATCAATCAGTTTTTCTGTGATATCTTGAATGCGAACTCGATTCCAGATAGAGATTTAATAGACTTATTTTCTGGTAACAAAAAAATCACTCCTCATTTTCATCTTCGCGTAACGGACGAACAAGAAGTTTTTAAAAATTTGCTTTCCGTGAAATCCAACGCCATTGGCCCCGATAAAATAAGTGCCAGTATGTTACTGTATTGCTGCCCTCTCCTTTTGCCTTACATCACCCACGTTTTTAATACTTGTATCAGCGAGAATGTTTATCCCTCTATTTGGAAGAAAGCTCTCATAATTCCCTTGGCCAAAATACCGACTCCACTGAATCTCAATGATCTTCGTCCAATAAGTATTTTATGCGCTATCTCTAAATTGTTCGAGAAAATTGTCAACCTTCAAATAAGGGATTATCTTGATTCGCACAATATCTTACCCTCTTCCCAATCAGGCTTCCGTGCTGATCACAGTTGCACTACCGCCATGTTGAAAGTAGTGGACGACATACTCGAAGGCCTTCGATAGGATTCACCACTGTCTATTATTGTGTCTGCTATCACACCTCGGATTTTCTGATGATGTCGTAAAGTTGCTGAATAATTATTTATCTGACCGATCTCAATCCGTAATTTTAAATAACAGTAGCTCAAATTTCCTCAACACCAAAAATGGCGTTCCACAGGGTTCCATTCTTGGTCCTCTTCTGTTTGTTATTTATACATCTCAATTTTCCGAATGCCTGCCTGCCATACAAATATTCATAGCTACGCGGATGACACCCAAATTTACAAACATTTTGATGAAGACTCTTGTCGTTTCTGCTTGCCAACAAATCAATGAAGATCTGAAGTCTTTGATAGATACTTCAAATAAATATTGTCTCATTATCAACCCTCAGAAGTCTTTTGTTATGCTTTTCGGCAGAGCTATCATGAGAAAGCGGTACGTCGATCACATCAATATTTTTCTTGATAACCTGCAACTACCTCTCATAGATAAAACAAAGAATCTTGGCCTGATCCAAGACCCTTCTCTCAGATTCTCACTGCACACGTCGCATATTATTAAACGTGGATACTGCAATCTTAAATTAATTTACTCTAATAGAGATGTTCTGAACAAAAAATCAAAAAAACTGTTATGTGATGCTCTCGTGTTATCGCATGCTAATTTTGCGGATGTGGTCTATGGACCGAATTTATTGCATGCTGCCAAACACAGATTACAAGTTTTACAAAATTCATGTATCAGACTCATAACTGGTGCAAGAAGACGCCAACATATTTCCCACCATCTTAAAACTATTGGGTGGATGAATATGGAAACTCGCAGAATTTTTCACGCTTGTACGCTATTTCACAAAATAATAACGTCTACGAAACCTAGTTATCTCCACGAGAAACTGAACTACAGAACGGATGTCCATAACTTAAATTTGAGATTTAAACACCTTCTTACAGCGACCATTCATAAAACATCCCTCTTTCGGGGCTCCTTCTCATTCTACATAACCTGGCTGTACAACAGGATACCGACTTCTCTAAAAACCCTTTCCGTCACTGGATTCAAACTGAAACTGAAATACCTTCTGCTTGATAATAAATTGCCCAATCTTCTTCTTTAGCCAGTAATTCAGCTATAACCGAATGTATTGTTGTTACACTCACTCATTAATTCTCTATAGAACTAACTTTATTTTGTTTTTTTTTTCTCTGGTTGGATGGAAGAGCAAGCTCGAACCGGGTCTACGACTTGGTGAGAGACTGAATCCTGCCTTTTGATGGTATTTGCATTCTCAACCAGGCTTATTTTGTTTCCTACGTTCTGTATCTTTTATGTATGCACTACTATCAATAAAATCAATTATTATTATTATTATTATTAATGAACTTCGTCGTAAATATTGGATCCCACACATATCTACGATGGTTAAAAAAACCATCAGAAAATGTCTACTATGTAGAAGACGGACAAGCACCCCAAGTTCAACCTAAAATGGGACTTCTACCACAAGATAGACTGCTCTTATATGAAAAGCCATTTTCATCAAGTGGTATAGATTATTTTGGTCCTTTTTATGTTAAAATTGGCAGACGAGTGGAGAAGAGATATGGCGTGCAGTTCACCTGCTTGACTGTTAGAGCAATCCACGTAGAAATTGCACATTCCCTCAACACAGATTCATGTATAATGTCAATCCGAAGGTTCCTGTCAAGACGTGGACCTGTGAAAGTAGTATGGTCAGATAACGGTTCTAATTTCCACTGAGCTAGTAGAGAACTAATGGAAGCTTTGGATGATCTCGACATTAATTCAGTCATCGAAAATACGACGAACAGGGATATACAGTGGAAATTTATTCCACCTGTTGCTCCATTCATAGGAGGCTGTTGGGAGCGTTTGATAGGTTGCTTTAAACGAGCACTAACAGGTATTATGAAGAACAGACATCAGACAGAAGTACTCCAGACCGTATTTGCCGAAGCAGAATATTAGTAGACCACTGAGTCATGTATCTGATGATCCTCAAGATTTAATCAGTATATGTCCGAACGATATTCTGATTGGTAGGTCCACCGCTTTTACTTCACCAGGTCACTTCACGGAAAAAGATCTGCTTCTGCGAAATCAGTGGCGAACATCCCAGTGTCTGGCTGATATGTTCTGGAAGCGTTGGCTTCGAGAGTATATACCGTCATTAGTTAGTCGCAGAAAATGAGAGAAAAACGAATCAAATATCCAAGTTGGTGACATGGTACTGATAAATGAAACCACATTACCTAGAGGACTTTGGCCAATTGGACAAATCGTTAGAATCTACACCGGTCCAGATGGAATTGTAAGAGTTGCAGTTATCAGAACTTCGAACGGGACACTTAAGAGGGCAGTTAGAAAACTACACCGTCTTAATGTTAACTGTAACTACACCGTCTTAATGTTAACTGTACTAACACGGAAGTTAGTACTGAGGGGGAGAATGTTCCGGAATCATGAAATAGTTACCCTGTAAATCCGAAATATATAATTACAGACATCTTAATAATTACCCTGTATAATGACAGTTGGTCAGTTGTTATAAATAAGTTGATTTGTCAGACATTAGTCAAAAATATATCATTTAAAAGTTCTCCAAAAGGCATATTTACTCTTCAAGAGGTACAATTATTCAACAAGGACTCAGAATTGAGTCGCCCTGAGCTACCGGATAAATAGCCTCGTCTGGAACTACTTGTTTTTGGACCATCATAAGAATGGCGGCTAGCAGGGTGGCTTGCAAAATGGCGGCCACCAAGCTTCTCCTTAAGCATTGTTTATATAGAAGATAGTTAGTCAACCTTACGGGATTATAATTGGATCAAAATGGATGCGACATGTAGATGGCGATAGAGAGCTCGCATCCAAGTCATGTCGTAAATTCAGTGATCTGGCCTGTCTGGCCTCCAAGTCATGTCGTAACTTGATTAAAACAATGGAAAAGCATTAAAACATTGTTTATATAGAACTTCTATATAAACAATGATTAAAATCAGGGTTTTTTGAAGAAACCTGCATTAAAATGACGTCAAATATTCATGTTTGTAACTAATCACGCTTGATGACACTCGCGTTTGTGTCCAATACCTTTTCCACAGGCATTGACTAACTATGCTCTATTTAAACAATGCCTTAAGTAAGGATATTTCTCTTTCCATGTCTTTTCTTGACCTCTTTTCCTCTCTATTAGGAGATCGTGAACGAGGCTTCTTACGTTTTCCCATCTGTATCGTATTTTCCAGTACCTGAAACTAAAAAACCCTGTATTAGTAAAATTTTTTAAGAAGCACGTACACACAAAAGCATAATGAATAAATGATTATTGATTATTCTCGATTCTCGAACGACGTGAAGAGAGCCGGCCAAGGCAGGAATTCTTCTTCTTTACTTTTTGAAATGCACTAAGGGCCGGTATTATAAACATCTCTCGAAGTTAACTTTAATTTTAATAGTCAAGTTAACTTCAGCTTTAAAATGTCAGTTTTATAAAAGTCTCATTTCTGAAATAAAAAGAAGAAGAAGGCAAATATGTAACCTACAATTTTTCGCACTTTTTCCTGTGACATTTTCTAATAAATAGTTAAATTGCTATCAATAGATTTAAGAATCCTCCAAAATCTCCAATAACTACCAAGAATAAACATGTTTCATTAAATCTGAGTGTAATTAACGTGTTACTGGCGGTAGAAGATTATTTCTAACATTGAAAATACTTATAATTGTAAAGTAATTGGAACTATTAGAAATGTTGACTTATTAGTTGGTCTTTGCAAATATTTGCCTCTCTATGTACCCCTTTAAAAATCATTCAGACTATCTTGATGATTGAAATCCGTTTTAATTTATTTTCAAATTCTATTTCGTTCCACAAGATAAAATGGTTTAACCGATTTCTAAATATACTTCGACCCCGAGGCCCCGAGGGCCTTCAATAATAATCACAGCATCTCCTTCATCGCCGCTTAAAAGTTCCTCGAAAATAACCAGGACATCGTTTGCTAACATTTATTGCGAAAAAAAAACAATCAAATTGAGTTTTATGCTAAATTATTGACAGAAGAACTGTCGAAAACCACCATTTTCTACAAAGTTAACTTTAACTGATACCACGTCCTCCCGATAAAGTTAACTCCTACATTTTGAAGTTAACTGTAAGATGTGACGTCATTCCTCAAGTTAACTTCTAGTTGTCTGTCAAAATAGTTTTATAATACCGACCCTAAAGGCAGTACCATTGTTTATATAGAAGATAGTCAACCTTATGGGATAATAATAGAGGACTTCGGATAAGGATTCAGTCATGCCACCACACAACTTTTGACTTCAAAACTACTGGCACGATTTTCGGCAAGTTTTCTTCATGTCAGGGTTTCTGGCAGCCTCAGGAACCCCGTAATATGATTGAAATTGTTCATAACGACAGGAATATTGAGATTTTCCATAAAATACAAAACCCTAGGGACTTTAATTTTTTTTAGGGATTTTTCTCAAAAAATGGCGCTAATTTCAAAATATATCATTTTCCTGAATTTAAAAAAAATTGCATATTTCACGTTTCCTAGTTGCCAAATAGTTGATCGAACTAGAAAATATTCTGAGTGGTAACTTTCACGAATAAACAAACCTTATTACCTTTCTGATTCAAATGCTCTTGGCCTGAATACTTTGAGGTTACAATGGTGACATCACAGAATTTGTATTTTGTTTCAGTTTTGTGGGTATGTGTTACATTTTAATCATAACAGTTAAAATGGTTGAATATCATTTCTACTTTTGAACTTTTTCATGGAACGAATGTGCACCGACAAAGAAATAATAACCCTACACTCAGTGCCGCATTTGCCAGCTAGCATCAAAGAGTTGCTAATCTAATCTTTGCTAGCATGCTACCAAGTACCAGTTAGCAAATTAGCCAGTAAGCAAATGCTATGGGCCTCTCGCCTGGGGGGCCTCTCGCCTGGGGTGCCTCGCGCATGTGCGCATGTGTGTATTGTTGTAATTGTCTGCATTAGCTAAATGCATGGAAGCTTATCATCAAGTGACTAGTGTATTTGGAATACTTCGGCAGAAAAGATCTTAAATAGAACTATCGTCAATTATTTCCTAGACGATGTGGAAGATAGTCTGGGCAATGAACTGGTGCAGTTTGCGAAGCTGCTGAAAACAGATGTGGCTGCTGATATTGACAGCAGAAAGAAAAAGCACTAGGCTCAGGAACTTCAAGTTCATAGACTGTTGACATAAAATTCATTGGAATCGTGTTTTTCCCAAATGTTGGAATAGTGTTTCGCATTCACTTGATTTTGATAATCACCAACTACAGCGGAGAACGTTATTTTTCAACGTTAAAGTGTTTTAAAAATGTGTTAGGAGCACAATGGGACAAGAACATCAAACGACCTCACTATTATGAACATAGAAAGTGATTAACTTAGAAATATTGATTTGACGAGTGTTACCTCCAAATTTGCTCGGATTAAATCACGGAAAGTCTTTTTGTAAATGTGCTGTTTTATTTTATATTCTATACTTTAATACTTAATGCAAATCAAGGGCCTCTTGTTCACATTTGCTACGGACCCCACACGGTGGCTTTATCCGGCACTTCCTAGACTACACAATACCTCTTTCAATAACAAAACTCTAGCTCTAGTTTTAAATTTAGTGCCATTTTGAAAGAAAAATCCCTAAACAAAATTAAAGTCCCTAGTGTTTCGTATTTTATGGAAAATCTCAATATTTCCGTCGTTATGAACAATTTCAATCATATTACGGGGTTCCTGAGGGTGCCAGGAACCCTGACATGAAGAAAAAATGCCGAAAAACGTGCCAGTAGTTTTAAAGCCAAAAGTTGTGTGGTGGCATCACTGAATCCTTATCCGAAGTCCTCTATTGGATCAAAATGGATGCGACATGTAGATGGCGATAGTGAGCTCGCATCCAAGTCATGTCGTTACTTCAGTGATCTGGCCTAAAAGTCATGTCGTAACTTGATTGAAACAATGGGATAGTATTAAAATCAGGGATTTTTGAAGAAACCTGCATCAAAATGACGTGAAATATTCATGTTTGTAACTAATCACGCTAGATGACACTCGCGTTTGGGTCCAATACCTTTTCTACAGGCATTGACTATCTTCTATCATTGTTTATATAGAAGATAGTCAACCTTATGGGATTATAATTGGATCAAAATGGATACGACATGTAGATGGCGATAGTGAGCTCGCATCCAAGTCATGTAACTTCAGTGATCTGGGCTCCAAGTCATGTCGTAACTTGATTAAAACAATGGAAAAGCATTAAAATCAGGGTTTTTTGAAAAAACCTGCATTAAAATGACGTCAAATATTGATGTTTGTAACTAATCACGCTAGATGACACTCGCGTTTGTGTCCAATACCTTTTCCACAGCCATTGACTAACTATGTTATATTTAAACAATGCTTCTATTTAAACAATGGCAGTATACTACATATATTGATCTGGAGGGCGAGGCGCTGTTGCATAATGGGTGAAATAAACATTATCATGGAAGACATATTGGTTTATTCAGCGACATCAAGCCTATGCCTATGCCGTCTGTAATAAAGAAGAAGAGCTTCTCTATTTTGTTTTGTAGTTGTCACAGATTTTTCTAAAGTGTGGTTATGTTATGAATTTTTGGCTGCTTATATTAAATTTTTTTGATTTGAAAGTTAAAAATTGAGATAACTATGGAATATTGCCAGGAAAATTGGGATAGATTGGAGAATGATGGTGTGTTTTTTATTTCCTTGAGAGCAATAGGAAAAGAGTATTTATTTTGAACTATAGTAAGAAAAAAAACAATTTTATTCTTTCAAATTTATCAAAAAGGGACCAACCAACATTCTTGTGAAAATGAGTTTTTGGCACTAGACAAATAATAAATACTCAAAAATCATGTTTCTAAACAGAACTAACTTCCAGATGAATAATAATTATTGGTTTTGTTCAGAATCATGATCTTTGAGTACTTATTTGTCATAAGTGCCAAAAACCCAGTTTGGCAAAAATGTCTCTTGAAACCTTCCTGAGAAACACGACCCAATTTTAAATTCAGTATGTTATTAAGAAGATCATGGGTTTCAGTAATTCATCATTGTGGAAATTTGAGACTTGAAATTTTTCATTTGTCCATGAATGTAATATACAAGGTCCTATGAGTGTGAACTTTGTTGAATGAGGCAAAGTCGAGTTCAACAAAACAGGCGGGTAAAAAAAAATTCTACAAATGTTCTTTCTTGAGGGTCATTATATTGAGAATCGTATAATTAATTTGAATGTTTTATTTTGAGAAGTTTTGAATTTTTGTTGTATTATCAATAATTAATGAGGACTTCTAAGTCACCTTATTTTAAAGTGTCTTAAAAATTAAATATTCTTGTGTGAATAAAAGCTGTCTAATCTTAAAATAAACTATTATTGTCAATAGTTATTTATGTATCAAGTGAGTTAAGTGGCACTTTTTTTGTAGGAGTATAGGAAATATTGATTGATTGACTACTTAAGCTGTTGTTTTTCAGTGAAGTTATGAAGTAGTAATTTGATACTGAATAATTACACAAGAAACACACTAAAAATGACAGTTGTAGAATTGAATAGGTCATTTTCCCACAAATTATACAATAACCTTTTCAGAATTCTATAGTGAGTTTTTGAACTCGGATGCAAAACATGTGTTGAGCAATTCATTGGCTATTAAAGACCAAGTTAAGAAGCTTGCAGAAGGGATTGACTTGCTTAGTCAGCAGCTATATAAACAAGTGTTGGAAAAACATGCAGACCTCTTACAACAAGCCAGTCATGCTACAAAATTGGAGATGGTTTTAAATACAATGAGCACTCATGTTCGAAATTTATTTGCCAATGCTGAACGTTTGAAAGCACAGGTATAAGTACATTGTTTTTTTTTTCTATAATCTCTAGTCAAATAAAACTTGGTAATTTATCTAGTTCAATTTTAATGTAGGAAACTGTCAATTTTTTGTAAATAGTTACAATAAGTATAATTCTTCTTAATTGTTTCAAATATATAAGTTTTTCTGAGTTCAATACTGTACAAGTTTACTTAACTTCTTGTTACTAACTTTTTTACTTGATTATACTTTTTGTTGAAATAATGTACACATTATTTTTTACATTAGGTATATTACATTATATTATATTATAGAAATGTCTCCAGTCTTTCCTGCCCTAATAAAGACGAGACTCTGTTCACAATAATATTTATTTTACTAAAGACCCTCTCGCAAGAAACATTACACCTACATGACAGTTAATACATACTTGTAGGCATATATATATATATATATATATATATATATATATATATTATATATATTGGAAAATGTTGCAGAGTGCAGATTATATGTTTCTAGGACAATAAAACAACATACAAAGCTACAAGAACTCAAATAATCCTTGTGAACAAAACTATCTTATTTTCTTCTACTTCATTTTCAGTGTCATTGGAATTTTCGCTAAATTCTGCGAAATCCTCATTAGACTGTTTTGCTCTGGTAGTACACCAAGCAATAGAGCATAAAATGAGTGAGTTTTTGACAAAAATACTAGTAGGAAACCGGCTATGCCATCTCATGAAAGATTGTCCGAAGTTATATTCTTTATGTTTTCGACTCGCAACTGTCAGTTATAATAATAATAATAAACGCTTTTATTGGTTGAAAAGAAAAGGAAGAAAAATACAATAACACTATTGAAAAAACAGATTCCTACCAAAAGGCAGAGTTAGTTTTTGTCTGAGCCACACAGAATCAGACGAGTGCTTTCTTCCACTCAACCTTGAACAAATATAACAATTATAAGAAAGATATAATAGATAGATCATAATAATAAAACTAATAATAATAATAATAGTGGCTGATGACCATAGCAGTTTATGCCAAAACACCAATAGGAAAAAATAATAATAATGAAAATTACCAAATATTATGGATAACTCATTCCAGGAGTTGGTATAGACTTGTCAAAAGTTCAAGATACAGTTCCGAAGTAGTTCTTTCGAATGTATTTTGAAGCACAACATGTTCAATCTCTTCAAGGATTCTGGTAACCAGTTATACAATTTTACGAGAAAGAGGACCGGTAATGAGCAGTGGTGTGACTGGGTGGAGTAAGTCGAGATTTAAACCGAACGTTGATATTGTGTACGTCAGTGCGGAAAGTGATTTTTTCGTATAGATATGGTGGTTTTTGTGTAGTAATTATTTTATGAAATTGGGTACAGGCATGCAGTATTCTGCTCCTCTCGATATTTTGCCATCCGTTCATTCAATGGACCAGATATATGAGCTCGTCTGCCTATACCACAAATTAGACGAACACAAGAGTTTTGGACGAGCTGAATGGGTTGAACATCTCTTTTCGAAATGGCAGGTCCATATATAATGTCGCCATAGTTTAGGAGCGAGAGAACAAGTGATTCACATAAGGTAGATTTACTACGTTTGTCAAGTATTTTTCAGTTGGCGTATATCAATTTCAAATTGCAGAAAGCTCGTCTTATAAATTGATTTTGAAACATTCAAATCCCGACTGGAGGTAAAGTATTGTAACCAAAATGCTAATTTCATTTTTATGGACAACATGGCATCATGGGTCGTTTCACATACAAAAAATCATAGTAAGCAAAATAAAATTTCGTGGAAGTATGCTAAAACAGTCATTACAGTCAAACAGTATTGTTGCTTTTAAAGATGAGCTAACAATTTCAAATATTATACTCATCAAATTCATCAAAGGTAAATAATAATAATCGTCTTTATTGTTTTACAGTTGCAATTCTAACATAGTTTTATTCAATTAAGAACTTAGATTATCTAAAAAACCAAAGGCGAAGTTCAACTCAAGTAGCATGAGTGCTACTGACTTGTTCTCCCACCAACCTGAGGATCATTTCATTGAACTTTCTGCATGTTCTGCTGATATTCTTATTGCATTGACCATAAATGTTTGATAAGTTCATCAAACCATATTCGACTAATTATTTTCAGCCATAGCACTTCCACATGTACAAAATTTTAACTCAGAATGACGACAAACAAAATAATGTTAGATCACTGTCAAAATGAAGTTGATAGTCTATCATATAATTCTCTAACCGTTAATTATTTTTTTGTTGGAGACAATTTCATAACATAAATGATCATAATTCACAAACTGTTCAAGATAGGTATAGGGAAAGTATACAAGGTTAAATAGGAAAATGACTCAACTTTTCAAATGAATAATATTATACAGGGCGTTCCTACAGATCCTTACTTTTGAGCCACCCTGTGGGCTGAAACTAAGGTGCAGTTCAAGAACAGAATATTTCATGGTCTTTTCTAAAGTCGATTCTCTTCAAATTTTGATCCAGTTGTATCAACTCCTCTTCTGAATTTTCAGATCACTGTTCCATATCATGAACTGGAAATGCATACCAAGGTATTGAGTCGATTGCATTTGGCAAGTCATATATTGAGACAGGTGAACAGACTTCAACAATTGAGCAAAAGGTTATCTAATACAAATGATCCTGTTCAAAAAGCAACATTGCTACAAGAACTGGGTAAGAACTCTTTTATTTCTAATATAATGAAAACTATTTACTGTTTGCTTGGGTGCTATGTCATTTTTTTCTGTTGGCCTCGGGCTTGTAATAAAATATTCGGTTAGAGATGCTTACAGGGTGTCCGGTAAACCTTGTACAATATTGAAACTAGTGATAGACCAGGTCATGACTGTTCAGAATATCGGAATTTACCTCTGTAAAAATATCACCGTTTTCGAGATAATGGGCATTTTAATAATTTCTGGAAAATCGCTACCTAACCTTGGATATTTGAGTGCCATGTATGCAAATTGGGACGAACTCAAATATATTTGCTGCTGAAGATTAATGATGAGTGATGCTTTTAGACGTACAGAACAGATTTTCAAAAAGTGAAAAAAAAAATTCAAAAAAATGAGGGTAAAATGACAGATTTGCGTTTTATCAATTTTTTTTTTAAAGTTTGACATTATTGTCTGAAAGAAACATAACCAATTGGTAGTGGATATTAATTTCAAAAGAATGCTCATTTTGTCCAGACTCTACCATGGTATAAAACAAACTATGATTATTTTTGGAGGAAGTGATTTCCATTGAATTAGGCGTGGTTTTATTCTAGGCTTCCGTCAACTCTCATACTTACGCCCAAAAATTATTTTATTCCGATTATATCAAGATACAATGTGGAAATGATTATTAATATTGAAGAATAGACTGCTTGGTAGCATTAAATAGTATGGTCATTAAAATTAACTTTTCATGTAATTAAGCCTAATAAAATTATCGAAATGAAATGTCGATTATCCGACATGGCACCGATTAATACGAATTCTTGTGATAAATGTCGCAACTGTCCAACATCCAGATTCCAACGATGTTTCAGAGATTGACAGATATACAGGGTGTAACAAAATAAGTGCAAAATTTATTAGGAGGTGAATCATTGTCGAAAATTAAAAACTTTTTTAACTCCTGTGTCCGTAGAAGCAATAGTTTCCCAATAAATAAAATTAAAATACAGCATTATGCACGAACAGATTTTCTGTAAATATAATTGAAATAATCTAGTAAGTGTCTGTCACATTTTGTTGGAACAACTTGTGACATCTGTAGTAGTTTTTTGAAGTTATTCCGCTTGTTTCATTCAGTGGTATTTATTTCTTTATCATGCCGTACACACGTTATACTCCCTGAGAATATGCGCTTATCCACTACATTCATTCATCGCTTTATGCAGAACGATATCCGTTTGCACAATGCCGCTCAGACAATTGCTGATTTGGGGGCTATACCTATAACGCATTTGAAAAAGTTCTTCTTGAAAAGATGTCGTCTCTGCGTACGAGTGGATGGAAAATAACATTTTTGTAATATTATTCAGTGCAATGTTGAAATAATCGTTTTTGAGGTTTATATTGTATGTTGATTCAAAAAAACGTTGGATTAGTATAACTTCTATACATCTCATTGAATGCTTCTAAGCAGTTAATTCGTTAATACTCATAATTATTTTATCATTTCATCTTGACAGGATGAAAATAAAAGACATTACTGGCAAAGTCTAATAGAGTTGATTTTAGCTCAGAATAACATCATACTCTAATGGTGGATTTATGCAGCAATCATAAGTCTTAAGTCATAAGGAAGAATATTCGTCAATGATTGGTTGGTCCGTATATTCCAACCAATCATTGACGAATATTCTTCCTTATGACTTATGACTTATGATTGCTGCATAAATCCACCATTATATAATCTAAATTATACTCCTTCCAAAAATAATTATCATATGTTTTATACCATGGTAGAGTCTGGACAAAATGAGCATTCTTTAGTAATGAATATCCACTTCCACTTGGTTATGGTTTTTTCAAACAATAATGTCAAACTGTTGTTAAAAAAATTGGTGAAACTCATGCAAATCTGGCATTTTACCCTCATTTCTTGAAAATTTGTATCGATTTCTGAAAAACTGTTTTGTACGTCTGAAATCATCACTCATCAGTAATCTTCAGTAGCAAAGATATTTGAATTGGTCTCAATTTGTAGACATGGCACTCAAAAATCCAAGGTGAGGTAGTGATTTTCCAAAAATAAAAAAAATGCTCATTATCTCGAAAACGGTGAGATTTTTACTAAGATGAAATTCAGATATTCTGAACAGTCATGACTTGGTCTATCACCAGTTTCAATATTGTACAAGGTTTACCGGACACCCTGTATATATTTGGATTCCTTGGTTCGTGTCAAATTAAGTTAATTAAGTTTCAACTAGTGACTGTAGATGTCATAAGTAACTTTCTGTTATATAAGTGAAAATAGAGTATATTTCGTTTTAATTCCGAGAATTCCAACCTTTGACTAGTAACTGTAGATGTCATAAGTAACTTTCTATATATACAGGGTGTTTCATAATAAATGCGCAGGACTTCAGGATGTGATAGCTCGTCCAAAAATATGAAAAAAAGTTTCTATTAACTCACCCTCTAAAATGCACCATTTTCGAGATACAGGGTGTTGACATTTTAAAAAAATAATCGTTTTTTGCGAATATCTCTGGAACCGTTTATCGCACAGAAAACAGATTTCGTAGGCATTTTCTACTCATAATAAGCTATGTTTTGTGCGGATTTTTAATTCTTTAAAATTCATAATTGGTGGAGATTTTGAAGGGGTAGTGGGTGTTTTTTCTCCAACTTCTACGCCACTGGAAAAAGTACAGTTTTGAACCGCCAATGTTTTCTACACAAAAAAGGTATTCTTGGTCATAAGCTCTGAAGTTGATCGTTTTCAAGAAAAATCAACTTTCATGTTGTTTAAATAATGTTTTTTCCTCGAAAAATTGCTGCGTGCATTGAAGCTAACGGCGGACATTTCCAACCATTCAACTGAGTATGATTTTTATTATTTTTTTTTTATTTTGCAATTAAGAAGTCAACGTTTGGTTTTGTTACTTGTTTTAACGTTTAAATAAATTTTGTATAATTAGGAAAAAAATTATTTAAAAAAATTTACCATGTTTTTCAACATTTTTCTTGAAAACAGTCAACTTTAGAGCTTATGACCAAGAGTACCTTTTTTGTGTAGAAAACATTGGCGGTTCAAGTAGGTGGCTCAAAATCATACTTTTTCTAGTGGCGTAGAAGTTGGAGAAAAAAACACCCACTACCCCTTCAAAATTTTCATCAATTATGAATTTGAAAAAATAAAAAATCCGTAAACCAGTGGCGTAGTTACGATGGTATGTGGTCATATTTTCCTTCATATTTTCTTTGGACAACTGAATTGACAAATGAACGTTTGACATCAGTTAGGCTCATCCATATTCAACCTAAAAGTCATAACATTCCATTTGCCTAAAAGTGAAGGTTTCTGAGATATTTGCAAAAAACTGAAGATATGTCCTGAGAAGAGACATAACATCCTGTGTGCTATAATCGCATGATGCAACTTTATTATAACTTATAGGAATAATTGTCAACCTCAGCGTGACAATCCTACCCAGGAACATTTTCCTGGGTAGGATTGTCACGCTGGTAGCTATAGCTGCCTCCGTGGCGACGTTAGTTGTTGCCTTGTAAGCACAAGGTCTTCTAACCGAAGCCACAAATGTGTGGTTGGCTTCCTGTTGTTGACTTCCTTTGTTTCTATTTTTACATCCAATTGTTGTACATCTTCGCAGTTGATTTTACCGTACTGATGAGAGCTTATGCTCGAAACACGTGTCTACGGTTGCAGAACATTTTGAGGGTTATACCCAATATTTTTTCTACTTATATTTTCATATATTGCCCCTCGCTATATCCATCCTTATTATACAGGGTGTTTCTTAAGTACGTGTAGAAACTTTAGGAGCATGTTCCAGACGATGAAATAAGAAAGAAGTTCCTATAAACACATGTCCGCAAGTTATTCGTTTCTAAGATACAGAGTGTCAAAGTTTAATTATTATATTTGTTTTATGTTAATAAATGCCAAAATATTTGTGATATTCGAGTAAAGTTTGGTATCTGTGATGATTTTTCAATGACAAAATCAAATTTTGTGAAAAAACTAATTTCTAACTGAATTTATTTTGAATAAAAAAATCTTGTCATTCAAATCACTTGCATCGATTATTTCAAATCTCAATAACTCGAAAACAGTTTCTCGCAGTGACATCTACCAAGAATATATTTTTTACACAAACTAAATAGTAAATATTTCCAGATACCAAACTTTACTCAAATAACAAAATTATTTTGAAATTATTCACAAAAAATTAAAATAAGAATTCAACTTTGACACTCTGTATCTCCAAAACGAATAACTTGTGGACATATGTTTATGGGAACTTTTCTTCTTATTTTGATGTCAGCAATACGCTCCTAAATTTTCTACACGTACTTAAGAAACACCCTGTGTGTATATATATATATATACAGGGCTATTCAAATTCGAGTCAATGCATGGGGATTTCGATAACGATAAGAGATAGAGGGTTGGTTAAATGGGGGCAAAGTAGCGTATTTCAGAGGTTAATTATATGGATGAAAAAAATCTGACCTAGCTTCTTCAGTTCTGGAGTTATACAGAAAAAATCGAAAATTTCGAAATTCTTCTTTTGCCTATATCTTTTTATTTTACGAAGATTTTTTTTAAATTTTGCCACTTTGCCATAGCAACTTTTTGTAGCCTTTCCAAATATCTGAATAAAAATTATATACAGGGTATCGTATAAATTGGGCCACCCTCAACTTTTAATTTTCAAATACGGACCTGTATTTTTTATTGCATTTTTTTGAATGCCAAGAGTCATGTTTCATATTGACGTAGTATTTTCATCTGAATTACAGAGTGTTTTGGAAATATTGAACTATTACCAGTAAAATTTCAACATTTTTTTATTCCATAACAACTCTAATTGAATAATATCAGAGAATGAGAGGTGAGTCAGACAAATTTGTTCTTTAAGAATAATCAATTTCAGAATTTTCAGATTATCTAGTCTCACTACTTGTTCGGAATAACAATAAAATAAAATCAACAATTCCAAGAGACATTTTTCTTTACCATAATGTAGCACTAGTAGAATAATTATTCACCCCCTTGTCGATTGACCTCAGTAGGTACGAAGAAGATCTGTTGTATGTAACTGTTTCTGCTGAGAACTCACAAACATAATCTGTCACAAACATAACATTGTATTTGATCATATACATAGCTTTTCATATTTTATAACTAATCACACAAGAACTTGTTTAATTATTATCAAGAATTGAAATAACAGCCATTATAAGTAATCATAATCAAAATAAATGTTCAAATTGACGACCTTCTCGTTCCAGACATTTACGGAGTCGTTTTTTAAAGTTATTATTTGCTCTGAAAATATCTCTTCGCCGTAGTGATGCGAAAGCGTTCATGATTTTAATTCTTAAATCTTCTATATTTTCAATTTCGTTTTGATATATTCTATTTTTTAGTGTACCCCATAAAAAAAAGTCAAGTACACTGAGATCAGGGGATCTTGCAGGCCATCTTATAGGCCCATTATTTGCTATCCATCTGTCTTGAAATGTTTCTTGTAAAAATTGATTAATGTCTCTTGTGCAGTGTGGACGAGCTCCATCGTGTTGAAACCACAACCGATTTAAATTAGCAATGGGAATATCATCGAGATATTCACTGAAAGTTTGTCTGAGGAAGTCTAGATAACGTTCGCCATTGAGCGTCCCGGCATAGATGTACGGACCTAGAACTCGATCCTTCAAAATTCCAGCCCATACATTTAGACCAAACCGCACTTGAGGTCTCACTTCTCTAAAATTATGTTCATTGGTTTGTGACCAAACATGCTCGTTGTTCCTGTTGAAAACACCACAATTTGTGAAACGAGTTTCATCCGACCAAATAATACTATTCAAAAAGTTTCTGTCATCGCCCAATTTTTGCAACATCCAATTACAAAAATTTTGCCGTCTTTCGGCGTCTCCTGGATACAATTTATGAACAATTTTAACTTTATAGCATTTGAATCTGTTTTTCCTTAAAGTACGCCAAACTGTAGTTTGCGGCAAATTCAATTCCTCAGCAATTTGTACTGTTGATTTTGATTGATTTGTATTGATCTGAAATATGGAGATGAGCCTAATTAACATTTTTTCAGTATTACCTACTTACCGCTTGAAGTATGTTTTCCTGTAACTCAATAGGAGTTTTGTTTCCATATTTTCTCCTTGGTTTTGTGAAAGATCCATATTCGCGAAGGTTTCTGTCCAAAAGTCTGAAATATGTGGGATGCGGCTGATGTCTTTCAGGGTACAGATCTAAATAATTTTCAGCGGAAAGATGAATGTTTCTATTATTTCTGTAGAAAACGTTAACCATATCTCTTTTCTGCTCTGTGGGGAAACCCATTTTCAGTACTAACAGATTTTTCATCAAATACCAACGATAATTTCCAAGAAACTGTCAAAATATTGACAAGTGAGGTGAACTAAATATTTATTTTCCAAAGCATACTATGAGAACTCAAATGGTTTAATCATGATTGTTGTATATAGCAAGAGAATGCCCATGAACTTGCTGAAAAATATAGGTAGTTCGAAAAGTGAGTAACAATAAAAAATATTTCCAAATTGGTGTCTGAAGTATGAAGATTGCCATTCGAAGATTTTTTTCCAATGATTATATGCACATACACGTACTAGGAAGAATAAGTTTTCACATTTTCGCACATTGATCATGGGTTGCGTGAACTGAAATGTGGATGAATTCTTGAAGAAGACAATCTTCGTCGAATAATGTTGATTTTCTTCCAAATCCTATGCATTCTATACCTTATTCTATGATATATTTTTTTTAATTACAGCTGGAATTAAAAAAAAATTTGAAATTTTACTGGTAATAGTTCAATATTTCCAAAACACTCTGTAATTCAGATGAAAATACTACGTCAATATGAAACATGACTCTTGGCATTCAAAAAAATGCAATAAAAAATACAGGTCCGTATTTGAAAATTAAAAGTTGAGGGTGGCCCAATTTATACGATACCCTGTATATAATTTTTATTCAGATATTTGGAAAGGCTACAAAAAGTTGCTATGGCAAAGTGGCAAAATTTTAAAAAAATCTTCGTAAAATAAAAAGATATAGGCAAAAGAAGAATTTCGAAATTTTCGATTTTTCCTTTATAACTCCAGAACTGAAGAAGCTAGGTCAGATTTTTTTCATCCATATAATTAACCTCTGAAATACGCTACTTTGCCCCCATTTAACCAACCCTCTATCTCTTACCGTTATCGAAATCCCCATGCATAGACTCGAATTTGAATAGCCCTGTATATATATATATATATATTATATGTTTCTGGTTTTCCATCTCCATGTGCTGCAAACATCATTAATTTTTTTAGAGCAGCTGGCTTCTGATCCAGAGTTGAAAGAAATAGATGCTGTTACTTCTGAACTAAGAAATATTCGGATTCATCAACAAAAAGTCATACAGTTAGCAACTGGATCTCTAAACCAAGGAGTTATTAATGAGAATATAACTCAAACTACCACAGCACTTCAGGTATGTCACACAAACATGGCATTTGTAACATTCATAGATACAATTACAAATAATGCTTATTATACTATGTATTTAAAATATATCAAAATGTGACGGTTCACAGAATTATGAAAAGATGTGAATTTACTTGATGTCTATAATCTAAATCAATACTTGTTTATTAATATACAGAGTGTAATCTAACCTCTTGTACTCCCGTGATTGACGGTTGTATAATGCCATTTTATAACAAATTACAGAGATTAAAAATTCCAAAAATATTTTAGAAAAAATTAAATAAGGTTTTTAAAATTCTCCAACGTTTGGGACCCGCTGTTTGCCGTATCTCAGATAACTGGATCAGTGCCGTAAAAAGCCAGTGTTTTCTGGCGGCTCTGATCCGGGCAGCTGAGGTTTGGCAAACAGCGGTTCCCAAAATGTCGGTATTGTTTTAAAAACTAACTTTAGTTTTTCCAAATTTTTAGCCAATGTAAATCGTTACGAAAAGACACTACAACACACCCGTCATTCACGGGAGTTCACTAGGTTAGATTACACACTGTGTTGTGAGAGTTGTTAATCTTGGATATTGTTTTCAAATTTTCAATGAGCCTTTTCATTTTGTTGACCAATGACTAAAGTGTTCATATTCAGTAGCCAATGACAGTGGTAACGGAGAAATTTGAAAATTCAATCATAAATCTTGTCATTTTGCAAAACAATCCAAACTTTGAAAAACAAACAAAACTTGTGAATGTAAGAGAAACTCGTATTTCTACTCGATATGACACTTTTATTTTCATAATTGGCACACTTGATGGATCCGAACGATAATCAGGAAGCTATGATTCACAAATAAACCACCCAAAAAACTGGTATTTTTGAACACATTAAAATGAAGAGGTCTATTGAGATTTCTGTTTATATCTTCATACATTTCATTTCACCTGTAAGAAAGTGTACTTTAATGAAATAACATGAAGGACTCAAAGCAAATATATTTGACTACAAATTCTTTTCAGATTTTTATCAATTTGGGCACAGTTAAATCAGTGATTGATAGTTTTTTAGAACAAAACTTATATGAATGCCGAGAAAGTTTGAAGACAGCATTTGGGGTTACTTCAGGAAATTTTTCAACAAATTCAAAAGGCGTACCAGGTCATGTGAATTTATCGTCATCTCAAGGGTTCAGGAGCAAAGTGTGGATTGAAGTAGAAAAAGTATTTTCAGAGGATTTTTTCCAAATTTGTAAACAAGTAAGTTTATATTTATGAATTATGACAGATCTATGACATGCCACCCAAACTTGTCCACATTTTCAAGGCATGTTTGATTGCTCTTCCAAATGGTGGATATGAATATGTTTTGATTGAGTATTTGAAACCATAATACCAAATATGAACAGTTTGGAACTGTCCTTAGCACTTGAAATTATTACTGTACTACATTAATACCATTTTTATAGCATTTATTTGCTTTCAGATGTATATTCGTAGAATGAGCCTTTCCAGTCATTTTCAGAAATTATATTTTGAAATAGTGCATTCTCACGTAACTAGTGTTCAGTTTTCATCTTTTTTTTTCATCAATTTATTGAGATAAAAACTATTGAACATCATAATAAACTAGCGAATTCAATCGATCCGAAGAGGCGGGAAGCCATATGACGTCAGTTGCGCGAGTGATTCTGATTGGTTATACTCGTTATGTCCTCTTTGCTGATAAAATAAATAATATATATCACAAAATAATATGTATCGTAAAAAAATATGATTTGCCAAATACACTTTCACATTCTTAATAATATCAAGGGTGAATAATTATAGGTATGTATAGTTTATTCAAAGTCAGTTGAGACACCAGAAAAACTGATATTCCGTTCAGTGTCGGCAAATCTTAGATGAAACAGTGGCGGCGGATAATTGTTTTTCTTGATAGAATAAATATTTATTATTACTAATCCTATAAGATGGCATAGGTTTTCCAAAAATTGGAGGGCTTTTGTGAAGCATAAGTTGTTTATTCTATGTGGGAAATAAAACGACCAACTAGCTCAATTCAAAAAAATATTTATAATGTGAGGGCTTCTGGTAGAAACTGGACTGCCAGACATGAACTGAGCCCGCGCCCCATTCGATTTTTTTAAGGAAATCAAAATTTCAAGTAAAAACCTGATGGAAATAAATAATCATGGAATATTCGGTCAGAGCTGTTGCTCTGCCCATGTTTCAAACAATGCGGCGGTCATGTCCTCATGATAATCAGCAGATGATTGCCTAATATTTTTTGCAGATAACAACAATGCATTTTTCATTTCCGGCATGAAGAATTATAATTCTATTTCCTCTAGAACATGGAGCTTTCAAAGTACACTTGTTGCTTTTATCTACTCAACCGTATTGGACGACATCATGGGTATCAAACCACGTCTCGTCAAGACATATTATGTCTCTATTCTCATTTCAATATTCTTTTATTTTTCTTAAGTAATCTTGTCGATGGACAACAATTCGTGCTGACCCCATTGTAACCATGCATTTATCCAATTTTTTGTATTTGAAACCGCAATCAAGTAAAATGTTTTGCAAAGTATCTAACGAATTATAAACATAATCTGGATATCACGTAATTTATCATGAATCATTTCTAATGTCGGCACTTTATTTTGTTGACACTTATACATACATATGCGAATGTGTTCTTTGAAAGCTGAATCAAGTTTATTAAGTTTCTGTCCGTCTCTCTTTCGTTTGACAGAATTACTCTAAACACAGTAGCTCTGCCAATCTTGGTTAATTCGCATTTTTTTTACAATTTGAATGCCTGAAGAATCACTACTATTCTCATATTTCAAACGCGAATACATATTCAAAATAACCCTTTGAGTTTTAATGTGTAAGGTTTTATTAAATAATTCCATATATTGCGTCTCTGGATATGCTCCTACTTGGAAACGTCCTGAATTAACTTCCACTTGGAGCAGTTCTGAATTATCATCAAAATCTTCTGTTTCAACAACATCAACATCGAAAGGTCTCCAGATTGCCATACCGCACAGATAATCAATCTAATTAAGACAACGAAATAATGATATATGTAAATTCTGAATTCTGAGCCTAGCTGCACCGCGCTGTCTAGTAAATAAATCTTCTAGCAAATAGAAAATTAATGGAATTCCATAGTGGCGTGTCAAAGAAGTTCCAAGCAGTCTCTGACCAATTAGAATTTGACAGCGGCCAAACAAAGGCTTTCTTTTGGCATTTCGCCCGCCCCTTTTATGTGACAGAATACATCATCTCCACGAGGACTGCCTATCGAGTATAGACGAGGAGTATTAGATAATAACGTGTTATTTATGCCTATGCAAATTATCAGCGACATTTTGTATATTGATATAACCTCGTATGATCGCTTGGTTGTGTGCTGTCTCAATGAGGAATCGGAAAAAAAATATTTCCAAAATCTGTTAATTTGTACTTTGTGACACGCTGAATCATCTCGTAGAATCGTTTTTTCGATAAACGATGTTTTCTTGGAGAAAACCTGTACTATAGTTCGTTTACGCACAACTTGTGACGTCACATGTTGCCAAAATTCATATTTTTTTTGCAGGAAATTCACGTTGGTTGCACTGGTCGAGAACTTCATATTCATATCCAACGAGCTCCTCCCCCCCCCCTTATTCGACTTCCGGCAGCGGTTGAGGTCAGACGGCGGCCTTGTGTTGGAAGTCAGGTTAATGTGTGTAATGTCCGCCGTCTGAGGACGTGCATCGACCAAAGTTTAAAGTGTTTGTTAAAAATTGAAAAGTGTAAATTAATATGGGATGCAGTATTGCCTAGAGCAAGACAACTGCGTCCCCCCGATACAGCTTTGCTGTCTACGCCGGTTAAAGGCCGGATGGGAACGTATTTCTCGCAGCAGGGCATGTCCTAATGGTGCCATATGGAAGCCGAAGGACAATAATTGAAGAGAGAGAGAGAGAGAGCTCCTCCCCCCGGCCAGTTCAAATACAAAATGGTTGATCATTGATGTCGAGGAGAGGACGTTTTCGTAAAGGAATTTACTAATTACATTCAAATTGTATGATATTTGTCTTGTTCTGGTGTTTAATATTGTGAAATCAGTTTGGCAGTGTCTAGTGAATAACAGTGATCATGGATGACGGATTTGTGCAAAGACAATCCGATAATTTACCAAAAATAGACTCCTTGACCATGTTTTCATATCTTTCCAAAAATCCGGATTTGTTTGGTGCAGAAATCAAAGGCTACAAAATGCGGTAAGTTTCAATATATGTTGTCTTACTTTAACTTGAACAACACTTTTTGATTGTCAGTAAAATTCTCAAAAATATCGAACCCCATCAGTTAACGTTATGAAGTCATTTAAGGGTGGATTTAGTCATCTTAGCACAAGCATCATCATAAGTAATATAACTGTAACATCAAAGGTTTTTAGTTTAAACTTAGCATTGTATAAATGGTGCCATTTGATAGAACAGATTCAACTTTCGCTTTCAACATATATTTGAACACAATTTTAAAATGATGTTGACTAAATGCACCTTTATTTCCACATTCAGCTTATAGTTTCCTATTCTAACGTTAAGAAACTATATGACCTTCATACATTCAACAAGGTTCTTAGAGCCGGTTGAATACGTTCAGTTCAAACTCCGAATCTACCTCGGGTCCCTTGAAATTGCTGAAAAACTTTATTGAATGAATCTTGGCCAAACAACATTTTTCAATGAGCTAGGGGCAAGTTTTAAAATTCATCGATGGATGCATCAATGAGCATTGTATCCCTCTTTAACTAATGGACAATGACAGCACGAATGCGCATTATCCATCGATGAATTCAAAAACTCGTCCTAGGTAATCATGTTTTCATTTCAATTTGTCTCATATCAGTTATGTTTTAGTTCAGTTATATTAATGTTATTTTCAAATCAATTTTGACAAGTCGTTCAGACAGACATTCAAAGAAAATTTATAAATAAACACTTTGTGAAAGCTTTGTCGCTCTATAGCAAAAATATTGAAAAAACGCTCGATCCCCCTAACTTTTGTTGAAAACGAACCTATTCTTGCAAGATGGAAACTAGAAAATAAATTCAATGTACTGTAAGGACTTGTGGTGGCCATGAGGTTAGAGAAGCTTCCTAGTAATCCGAAGGTCATGGGTTCGATCTCGGAGTTCGGGTTTTTTTATGCAAGTTATTTCCCATTCATTTTGTTAGAGATGCAAATTATTCGATATTTGGATAGCTTATACATTTTGGATTACTAATGAGTGTTAATTTTCTCATAGGTAATATTATGTGCCAATGTTGAATGAAGTATCGATCGATTTTATGTCTAAGAACAGCTGCGTTTGTAGAAAAATTATGTGTGTATTTCGAGCATAAAGTGTCATTGCCAATCTACAAAGATTACCGCGCTCTCTTTGTCGAGCGGCAATCAATTACTTTGCGCTCTAAATACACAAGTTGCTATTATAACATCAGTTACCTATTTATCTCATTTTTTAGGTCAGGTAGAGGAAAAACTATGGAGACAAATGCTGTTGGTTCAAGTTAAATGTGATGGAGTATGCACAGTGAAAGGGGAAATTACACCACACAAAGTTGAAAAGAAGGCATATTCGGTCATTCTGGAATTCAATTATGTTAGGTGTCAAGCTTGTGAGGCACATTTAGGTGAGTCTGATATGCATGTTTAGTGATTTTAGAAAAAATATCTAATTACCTTGATGAGTTCAATAACCCTTGCTTGCACAAGTTTTGCTATTAAGGGGTTTACTCTGATATTCATATGAAATCTTGTGCAAACGAGAAGCATGCCGAACCTACAACTTTTGTGATAGTGGACTCCGAACCACTCTTAGCTGGGTGACAGATGCTGAATTTGAACCTAGGTCGTCTAGGTGAAAGGACATCACTGTAGCGCGATGGCCACTTGGCTTATACTATCTTGGAAAGACAAGATCTAGGATAGACGGGGGCCTGTTTTTTCAACTTGTGATCCCGGGCAAAGTTGAGAACCAATTGAATTTTTTTCAGGGTCAGCTTTGCTCGACTTCAGCTATCTACACTACCCAACATATAGATAATGTTGTCGTCTGGACAGTGGTATACATACAACTATTCAGGTGACATCATAGTCATCCAGCTACTTTCATCAAAATAATATTGATATTCAAATTAATCCAAGCACAACAAGAATCCATATTTTTCATTGTGACTATAAAAAAATTGAACTTCCAAGTTAAATTCAATATTTATTATCATTTATACTTATTTCACTATTTATAGGTACCATATATTTGAACAGTGAGGCTTTTTTCCCCCTCCCAGCTAACTTTTGAATGTCATCACGTACAAATATGGAACAAAAACCATTTTGAATGGTATCGCCGAAACCACTTTTTGAAATAAACGACATTGTGATTGCTTGATATAAGGGGCGAGGGAGCAAATCATTTAAAATAAAATGGCATGGTGGTCAAGTGACTGATTGTTGAAAAGATAATACAATTCTCTCTTCAACCATATAATTTTTTTTTTTTTGATTTCCTAAATGATTTTTTTTTACTATATTCACTCGAAATGTCAAATATAATTCGGATCTAAATGGCACTCTATCTCGATAAAATAGAACGGATTGATGTGGAACAATTGGACAAAAATATTTTGAACCGATACTACTTTTTGAAACAAAATACATTGCAATTACTTGACAGATGGTGCTGGGGGCACATCAACTTGACAATTTCGAAAAGCAAAGATATTGAAATTGTGAAAATACGTATTAACCAAAAACAAAACAAATTGTATTGTTGAAAAGATAATTGATTTATCTATTCAAAGATGTCTAATTTGACCCTGCCATGCCATTTGAAATTTTCAAATTGATGAGCCCCCCACCCCTTCATCGGCCAACCACAATGTCTCATTTCAAAAAGTATTTTCGGTGATACCATTCAAAATGGTTTTTGTTTCATGTATGTACGTCAAACCGTTCAAAAGTCAACTAACAGGGGGGGGGCTCAAAAAGCCGCACCATGCAATAATGTAGTTCATTTATGATTTTCAATAACAGGGTGGTGCAAACTTTCAATGATGAGAGGCTTGGATTTTTTGCTGCAGGGATCTTCTGTTAACTTCAAGAAGAAACACTGGAAGAAATTGGACTATCTTACTGCTGGTTCATTCTTGGAATTTGTACAGGCCAAGCATATAAGAAGTTCAGGCTAAGCACATTTAATGCTTGTCCTTGAAATCATAACAAATTCTCTGCTCAATAAGGCAAAGACAATTGTTCGATAGTAGAGTTGAAAGATTTTTGTCAATTTTGTGGAAAGATAATGAAAGATGTGATCATATTCTGAAAAATTATCATCTCTAATATATATTCTTTTTCCATTTTTTAGTTTTATTTTTGTTTAATTCTGGTTCGTCCTCTAAAACATCAAATGCAACCAAAGAAATTTGACAGTATTTTATGTGTACGAGGGAGATGAGTAAGTGTATCCAGAGTAAAGTAAGAGCATTCGTTTTCATTAAGAAAATAATGTATTTCAAGAAGTTTTTCACAATCAGAACTCATTTAAAGTAAATAAAAAGACTCAAGGGTTTTTAGTCAAAAGAAAAGTGGTTGAACAAGAAAACATTGCAAATGATTACCAATCTATTAAGCTGTATTAGTTTTAACAGAAAAAGTTTCAAAATTGAACTGACAAACAGGGCCCTCTTTGGGTCTTCATTTAATAAATTCTTTAAAAATTTAATTTGCAGCAGAAAAGTTGTAAAATTTTTACAAATTTTGATTTTATCTATACCAGTTCAGCAACGTATCTTTGTCACAAATAAGAGTTTGTAAAATTGTTGTAAAATTTGATTTTATCTAGATCAGTTCAGCAACATTTATTTGTCATAAATAAGAGCTTAAATAATTGAAAAAGTACTTCTGACTTTTTGGCTCTAAGTACAAGAATATTCGACATTATCATGTAGAACAAGAATCATTGATTCTAGATGTTTTCTTAAAATTCTTCCGAACTTTTATAAATGTTCTACGCGGTTTCTAGAATAACTCACAATGCTTCCATTGAATATAAGGTTCATTAAATTTTCAGAAAATATGATCTTGACTTTGTATCCTTAAAACAATGTGTTTGCTGCACAAATGTAGAGAAAAGTTTACATAATTCAACAGGGAAAGGATACAACAAACGAAAAAACATTAAATATTCTTCCAATACCCAATATATCCCTTGTGAGACAATCTCTTATTTATAGTGACAAACAAATTAACAATCACTTGCCCACTCAGATGAGATCTATACATCTTTTAAAGCAGTTCAGAAAATCCGTTAATATTCTCCTGAAGGACAAATGTTTTTACAGTGTAGATGAATATATTGCTGATAAATTCTGATCATCCATGTCATGATACTTTAAGTATTTTTCACTGTGTTTATATGTTTGATTTAGTTGCATATACAAGTTTTGTTCTCAGAAACTTATACTATATGTATATATAATTACTTACTTTTTCATTGTTTGTGTAGGGTTTGACTTGGTCAACAAAGTTTTTATTTTCGACGAAGTTCATTTATTATAATATTCTCTCGAAGGATTGTTTTCCACTGTAGTAGAATTTTATGATTTTTAGATTTTTGTATTGAATATTGTGTATATTGTATTTTTTACATCAAGCTTATTGAAATATTTTGATTTTTGTATGTATATAATGTATTTAATATTTGAGTTTATTCTGATATTGTAGGTACTTCAAAACAATGCTTTATCAACAAGTTATTTTCTAAGACCATAAGTACCTTTTGAGTTGATTAAATGTTATAAAAAACTGCAACCAACTGTAACTACAAATTTGATCTTATGTTAATATTGATTTTAATTTGTACTGTTAATGTAGCCTGCGGCCTAGGGCCCTTCTGTAGAATTTTGTAATAATAGATAAGTGCATAATACATACACCACATAGGTGGGCTCTTTAAAGTAGTTGATCGGTTTTTATTTTTTCTTGTCTCCTGCATTTCAAGGTACACATGAATGAATCATTTTCACATAAAAACCTATTTTATGAGTGGAGTGTAGAAGTTAATTTATATCAACTCTCTTTCCTTTCAGAAAACAGGGTTTTAATGGAAATACTTGAAAGTTATTCATTGATCTTGCTACATTGTGATTTATAATAGAAATTTGTAATCTCTGTAATGTTGAAATACTAGACAAACTCAATATAATTGTTTAAAAAATATAAATGCATGGATTGAAACTTTCAAGAGTTTGGTTATGGATCTTGATAGTTAATATGTTGAATAATATTCACTCAGACAATTGACTTGTACTTTATGAAAAATTTACCCTAGTGTTTGAATGACTATATTTTATTTATTGTGTAAGATGATTTCCATTTGTAAATCATTGTTACTAGATAAATTAGATTCGTTTGTGTTGAAGTTTTCATTTGAAGTTATTGAAAGAAGGTATTTGTTGATCTCGACAAGTACTAATATTTACTTGAGAGTTGAGATTTACACTGCAAAATGCAAAGTGCCTTTGAATTATCAAGACTTGCTGTTGATACTAATGTTAATACATATTTAATGAAGCTCATATTGGTAATGATACTGCGAAAGTTCCAATAGTAAGATTCATTTCAGATATTTATTTCCATTTATTCCATTATTCCAGTGAAAGTGGCATTTTGACAATTTTCTAGAAAATGCGAAGTTTTTTTGTGGCAACAATTTCAAAATGTCATGAATTGTAGAAGTTATAACAATTTTTTGATTTTGTGTGGGAATTTTAACCTTTCACAGTTTGAAAATGACGAAATGTAAAATTAAAGAAATCTATGCAAGTGTAGGGGAGGCCATTTACCCCAAGTTAATGCGTTTACAAGACTTATTTTGAAAACATTATTTCGTTTTGTCAGTAACTTATATTCATAGTTTTCCGGATTCATTTGCCCTTCTATAGTTGTATATATTTCTGGAACTGGAAGGTTAATATCTGAAAAAAAGTATGTAAAATTGTCTCCTCAAGTGATCGAACACATGATGTTCATTCAAGCTTCTCACAATTCAAAATATCCCCCATAAATGGAATTATAGATATTTTGTAAAAAGGTTTGATTAATAAATCATTTTTCTAAAATCGACATTCTTTTAGGAAAATAATTATTTAATTCCAGTGTAATATAATAAATTTTGATTCCTAATGCTCAATCCAATTAACGGTGGTCAGTTGAAAATTTCTCTAAAAACTTAACCTCTACCTCTTGAAACTACATACCTTTCAGAAATCTGCTTGCCTTGTTTGATATTATTTTGAATAAGTAAAATGTACACACACTCAGATATTTATTTTTAACTTCAATAACTACACATTTCCTCTCCCATCTATGGTATTTGATTTATTTCTCACAGTATAATTTAAAGAAAACTGAGTCGTTTTGTGAAGTGGTAATACTTTTTCATGTAATGATAATTTGCCAATCCGTGAAAATTCTCTTTCACCTGAAAAAGAACTTCTACTTTTATTTATTCATTTTGGTGAACAAAACTTGAAAAGTATACAAAACGCTTTGGGAGCTAGATACAATTTTTGAAGAATCTCGATGAGTATTTCTTGGTAAATTTAATATGTAACATCAAAAGAATGTTAACAATTTCACTGAGGAAAATATTTATTTGAAATTCAACATTTCATGACATTATTTTAATTATATCACTGCTCAAACATTGAAGGGAAATCTGGTACATTTACCTGACTAATTGCTATTTATCTAATTGATGAAACGTCAGGAAGAAATTCGAACAAACGAAGTCTCAAAACCCGACAAGAGAGAACTAGCTGCCAATCATATATTAAAACGAATGACAAATTTGAGATAGAATACAAATAGCCTTGCTTTCCTGTTCTCAGTAATTTTTCTATATTTGTTCGTGTTAATTTTGAATGCAACTTACATCAGCCACAGGTTCTCACTATTCCAGTTTCCTATCCTGATCAGATATGCACAAATATTCATCAACTCTACTAGACTACAAGCCCATATAACAATTTGGGGGGGGGGGTCATTTGACCCAGGATGAAACATATTCAGAATGATGCAGCTATATGAAAAAATAACTTTAGGCACTATGCCGTCAATACTTGGTGGTGCAAATGATTGTAATAATAATCATTTTTCATCTGAAGAGGTGCTTTTGCGACAAAATATTCTTGTACGGCATTCCTCACGTTGGTATATTATGAAATAATAATCTAGAACCTACTGCCGTACAAAAATAATGGGACCGGAAGCCAGAAAAAAAATTTAATTTCCGTAAGTAAAAAAAATCCTGGATTCCGGTCCCATTATTTTTGTACGGCAGTAGGTTACATTAACAGTACAAATTAAAATCAATATTTACATAAGATCAAATTTGTAGTTACAGTTGGTTGCAGTTTTTTATAACATTTAATCAACTCAAAAGGTACTTATGGTCTTAGAAAATAACTTGTTGATAAAGCATTGTTTTGAAGTACCTACAATATCAGAATAAACTCAAATATTAAATACATTATATACATACAAAAATCAAAATATTTCAATAAGCTTGATGTAAAAAATACAATATACACAATATTCAATACAAAAATCTAAAAATCATAAAATTCTACTACAGTGGAAAACAATCCTTCGAGAGAATATTATAATAAATGAACTTCGTCGAAAATAAAAACTCTTTTGACCAAGTCAAACCCTACACAAACAATGAAAAAGTAAGTAATTATATATACATATAGTATAAGTTTCTGAGAACAAAACTTGTATATGCAACTAAATCAAACATATAAACACAGTGAAAAATACTTAAAGTATCATGACATGGATGATCAGAATTTATCAGCAATATATTCATCTACACTGTAAAAACATTTGTCCTTCAGGAGAATATTAACGGATTTTCTGAACTGCTTTAAAAGATGTATAGATCTCATCTGAGTGGGCAAGTGATTGTTAATTTGTTTGTCACTATAAATAAGAGATTGTCTCACAAGGGATATATTGGGTATTGGAAGAATATTTAATGTTTTTTCGTTTGTTGTATCCTTTCCCTGTTGAATTATGTAAACTTTTCTCTACATTTGTGCAGCAAACACATTGTTTTAAGGATACAAAGTCAAGATCATATTTTCTGAAAATTTAATGAACCTTATATTCAATGGAAGCATTGTGAGTTATTCTAGAAACCGCGTAGAACATTTATAAAAGTTCGGAAGAATTTTAAGAAAACATCTAGAATCAATGATTCTTGTTCTACATGATAATGTCGAATATTCTTGTACTTAGAGCCAAAAAGTCAGAAGTACTTTTTCAATTATTTAAGCTCTTATTTATGACAAACAAATGTGAGGAATGCCGTACAAGAATATTTTTTCGCAAAAGCACCTCTTCAGAGGAAAAATGATTATTATTATTATTACAATCATTTGCACCACCAAGTATTGACGGCATAGTGCCTGAAGTAATTTTTTCATATAGCTGCATCATTCTGAATATGTTTCATCCTGGGTCAAATGACCCCCCCCCCCCCAAATTGTTATATGGGCTTGTAGTCTATACTTCCAAAGATCTTACCCATCTTTTGACTGAAATAAAAAATCATTTTATTGAAATAGAAGGTCCAGTAAAATCCATGAATAAATGAACAATAAAATTGACCAATATTGGTTGTATTTAAACATGGAAATTCATTGGCCAAACAAAGCTGGTGTTACTTTTGTATGAAATGAACACCAACATAATGATGTGAAATGACCAAAACTTCGCTATTTCTTATCAAATACTATGATACATTCTGAAATATCGATTAAAATAGGCCAAGCATGGTCACTGGTCTCGTGCATGGAATCACACGTTTAAAGGTAAGTGCTACGTTTTTTCTAGCTCAAGTCTTTCGAAGACTTCTGAGGGTTGCACGGGGGTGCAACAAGGTGAAGGAAATAACAATTTTAACAACAATGGTTCTGGATCTTCATGAACTAATGACAAGCTTCCTTTTTTTGTGAATCTAGGGTCTATCCACCAACTCCAACATTTTGATCACTTGAGTTTTGCAATGCACATTAATGTGCATAATTATTGTATAAATTATTGACTTTTCTTCGTAAAATAATTTTGTAACCTCAAAATCTAAATTTATGTTTTGAATTGAATTATACAATGAACATAGGTTTCATAACAGGCCGAAAGTTGCTGAAAACCGTGTGAATTCGAACTAAAACAAGAGGTAATTTATGTCCACTACAAGTATAAAGCAATAATAGGCTTGAACAATCTTAAAACTATTCTAAGTGGTTTTTATTTCCATTTCTCATTGTAACAAGAAACTGCTAAAATATTCGAAGTGTTCTAAAATATTCTTTTCATACTGTTTCTTCCCCATAAAATTAATGTAAGTAATTGCTTTAAAATCGTTTTACCTCTATACTATCTAATAATTGTGTGATGAAAAGCATGTCATTTATGAATCAATTAGCAAAATGATCTATGTGGAAAACTTAGACGATGATAAGTTTAACTTTGCTTTTTTTAACCTACTTCAAATCATCAGGGATGACAGAAATGTGAAAATCAGCTTGACCTACAAGCTACAGAAAGTGATATTGTCAATTCAATTGATATACTTACATGAAGTGATCACTGCATATAAATTATGAAATTTTATTTGAAATGCACTTGCACATATTAATTATACACACACAAACTTCTGAATACTCCATAATTTCACTGGAAATAATCGAATAAATATTCATCTCAACATTCAACATAGTTTTCAATGTCAAATTTCTGGAAATACACATATATCAATTTCAAGGAATAATCAAAACAAACCATTTGAAACTGTCAATAATTGAAAAACATTCTGTATATGTCAATAGTCCATTTATTCAAGGAATTTTGTTGCCAACCTTGTAAAAATTACGTTGGCGTAGCTATGTTCACTTTGCCATTTTTCTGAATGAACTGTTTCCCGCGCAAAATCAGATTTTATTTTTTTATGGCTCTGTTTCGGAAAGATATATAAGTGTTATACATATTCGGAATCAGCGCGTTGAGCTCTATCTACTCATTGAATTCGTAAAGACTATACCTGTTTGTCTGTTCGAAATCTTGAAATATTAGCTACTTAATTTTGTATTATTTACTTTTGATTTGTGTTCGTAGAAAATGGTATTTTCATTTGAACTCTATAAAGCTATTAGCATAATTACCTACTGAGTAAGAAACTTCATATGTATTCATGGCTCAGGTAAGCAGGTATATACAATGATAAAATAAATAAGTGAGAAATCTAATTCAAATATTAATAATCCCTTATCGACGCGAATGTCATTTCGGTGTCCATTATTAGGAATTGGTATGTATAAACCAGTACTTCTAGTTCAAGAAGCATTAATAATTACTAACATTTTCAGTGAAAAGTGCAAATGGTGGTGCAAGTAATTATCAACTTGAATTTTAAAGGTATTCTTCGAGACTCCTCTGAAAAAGTTCGGGTACCTACTTCTCAATAATGCTAACACTAGTTTTGAGTCTATTTTGTTTTATCTCACTTTTATCCACAGAAGTACTGTCTGAGGAACTAGGTATATATTCCATTGTAGATATCGAATTTCTAGAACTTGTTGATAAAGGTGAATAAGTAACATTTGATTTTAGATGTTTTTCTCTGAATAACGGAGAACTTGCTTTTTCAACCATATTCTCAGCATTAAAAGAAACTTTCGTTGTGTTTGTTGATACACTTCGAACTTTCACTTCACTTCTCAAGTTTTCTTGGACACCTACTGAACATATTGTGATTTTTTCATTTGAATGACGCACTTGAAATGAACCAGATGGAGAAGGAACTTCAGCTCGTATCTTGTTTTTTTTTAAATCAGATGATTTTTCATCAAAGAGTATTTTCACAATAGCTTCCTTTGAAGTTTACGCCACTAGATGGCCCATTGGTTGATGGCAATAATCCACCAATGTGTCCAATTTTCGTTTCTTTTCCGACTCACTCAAACCACTAGGCAAGTCAGTTGGTGGACTTTCCATGTATTTATGAGGTACCACACCATGTTAGAAATAACTTTTTGCCCATGATTTTGTAGTACATCCAAATCGCTGCATCTGTTTCTAGCTGTAAATTATATTGTGAACACAACTGAATTGTTGAAAGACTGATAATACTTACATCAAAGTGGTTGTAAAATACACACACAAATTGAGGCACGTTCGTAAAAAGTATGTATTTTAGCAAAAATCAATGACATTCAATTCAATCAATGATTGACAACTATATCTCAAATTATTTCAAAACTTCAAATACATAATATATTGGGTGAATCATTTCAGTTTGTGTTTGGACTCAACATTCTCCACCCCATGAAGATATGTTATCTTCACAATCAACTTGCTGACGTCGGGAGAATACATAATTTCGTGACGGGCCTCGTATAGGTTCCCTTTTTGGTTTAATTTGCGCCACTCTTGGTGTGCCATCTTTTCCGGGGTAAATTTCTTGGACCCTGCCTAGCAACCATTCGTTTCTTGGTAGCTTTTCATCCACAAGTATTATGATATCTCCAATTTTTATAGGTTCAACTTTTTTGTGCCATTTCTGTCGTTGTATCAGCTGTGGTCGGTATTCTCTAATCCATCGGTTCCAGTATGAATTTGCTAGCGTTTCTGCAAAGCGCCAGCGTTTTCTCGTGAGGTTAGTTCCGTCTTCTATCTGACCGTATGTTTTGACTTGACCTGATCTCAACAATAAAAAATGATTAGGTGTTATAGCCTCTGGTTCCAAGGGATCTACAGATATATGGGTGAGTGGCCTAGAGTTGATCATTTATTCTACTTCTAGCAATAATGTCAGGAGCACTTCTTCTTTAGGATTTACGGATTTGAGAGTAATTTTCAAAGCGGTTTTGACTGATCGAATCATTCTCTCCCATATGCCGCCCATATGAGGTGCACCTGGCGGGTTGAATTTCCAAATTATTTTATCTATACTCAGCTTGTCAGCAATTTGTTCATAATTCAGATTTCGAATCAATTCGCGCAACTCCCTTTCAGCGCCTACAAAATTCGTTCCTTTGTCTGTGAAGAATTCTTTTGGCTGTCCTCTTCTACTCATAAATCTTCGTATTGCCATGATCGTTGAACTTGTATCCAGAGAAGATGCTAATTCGATATGTATTGCTCTAATCGTAAAATATATAAAGAGCACTCCATATCGTTTTTCTACTCTTCGACCGATAGAAACATTCAATGGGCCGAAGTAATCTATTCCAACATAAGTAAATGGAAAAACGGGCGATTCGACTCTTTCTTCTGGTAAATTTCCCATTTCAGGAGCAACTGGTTTACACTTTCTTATTTTACAGCTTTGACATGCTCGGAAACTCTTCACAGCTGCCCGTAAATGTAAGATCCAATATTTCATACGAATATCATTCACTACTGTTTCAATTCCAATATGACCTGCTTTCACATGGTAATGATCAATCAGAAGTTCGGTATATCTGTTTTCGGTTGTCAAAATAATTGGAAACTTTGAATTATAATCAATGTTTATTTCGGATAGTCTTCCTCCAACACGCAGTATACCATCATTGTCCAGAAAAACTGATAGTTTCAGGAGTCGACTAGTTTTAGAAATACTTTCCTTTTTCCGCAGTTCTTGAATATCTTTTTCAAATGATTCCCACTGTGATTTCAAAATCCATAATTTAGATGCTCTCTCGATATCTTCCACTCCTAGAATGTGGTCTCTCTAGTTTTGGCAAACAAAACTGTTTCACTGCAAATAATATCCATGCAGTTGACCTAACCAATCTTGTCCATTTAGAGAATCTTGAAATTTTAGGTAAATAGGACATGAAATCAGAGTTGTTGTGGATTAAAACTGTTTCCACCTCTATACCAATATCTTTCTTCGGTTCTATTGGCCAAAATTCTCTTGCTTGCTTCAAAAAATCAGGTCCGTTGAACCAACTGCTATTGGATGATAAATTCAAAACTTTCATTTCTTTGGTGGCTTGATCAGCAATATTTAGCTCAGAAGGTACCCAGTGCCATTGTGAACAATCTGTCTCCTCCAGTATTTCTCCAATTCGACAGGAAACAAAAATTGGAAATCGTCTGGTCTGAGATCTGATCTGACACAATACCACCATCGAATCTGTCCAAAAGTGTATTTCTCGTATTTTGTATTCAATTTCAGACATAATTGTTTTTGCAATTCTACAAGCTAAAACTGCTGCCTGTAGCTCCAATTTCGGAACAGTCTGATGATGCAACGGGGCTACTTTGAATTTCGAAGTTACATAGGTATTTTTCTCCCCTCTCAAACAAAAGAATGCAACTGATGCATAAGCCTTATCACTTGCATCTGCGAACATATGTAAGTCAACCTCTTGTACATAGTGGGTGCCTGGAAAGTAAAATCGTGGAATGACTATTGGCTCAGCTTGAAGATCTAACAGCCATTTTTTCCATGACAGAAAAAGATCATCATTGATTTCCTTGTCCCAGTCAATGTTATGTCGCCAGATCTCTTGTATCAAAATTCTGGCTTTTACGATCAGAGGTGCAAGAAATCCAATCGGATCAAACACCGACATAACCATCCGTAGCACCTCTCTTTTAGTTGGGATCTTGAGGCCAGTAGACAATTCTTCAGGGATTTTCTGCATATTTAACGAAAATACAAAACAGTATTTCCATGGAAGCCAGGATAAACCTAACACCCTTTCAATTCTCTCGAAATTTATATTCAAACCAACATTGGTAGGTGCTCGTAAGTGATCAGGTATAGAATTCATTACAGCCTCGGAATTACGTTTCGTACCGTCTGCACTGCTTCATATTCTTCATTACATGAATCTAAATAGTCATCCACGTAATGCTGCTTGTTCATAATACGGCAAGTACCAGGATAACTCTGTTCAAATTTTTCACCATTCAGATTCTTTACGAATTGGGCAACAGAAGGCGATGAGACAGCTCCGAATATCATTACGTTCATTTCATAAACATCGGGTGCATGACTCCTGTTGGTTCCTCGCCATAGGAAACGTTGTGCACACCGGTCCTCCCTTCTAATCACCACCTGGTGGAACATATCCTTGATATCTCCACTAAAGGCTATACGTGCTTGTCGAAATCGCCATAACACTGATATCAAGGATGGTACAAGTCTGGACCTTGCAGCAAAAAATCATTAAGACTGTTTCCCAAACTTTTCGCAGCTGCATCGAAAACCAATCTTATTTTACCAGGCTTATTCACGTTCCACACAGCAAAATGTGGAAGATACCACGTCTTAGGGCTTTCTGTAATTTCTGTGCTATCTATTTTCCTGGCATATCCTTTTTTCACATACTCTGCTATCTTTTCACAATATTGCTTTTCAAATTCTTTGTCTTTACTCATTTTTCTTTCCATACATAATAAACGACTCATAGCATTCTTTCGACTATTTGGAAGTGTTTCATTTTCATTTCTCCACAAATGTCCAACTTCATAATGACCGTCGATTTCTCTAACAGTTCTTTCCAAAATTTCAACTGCTTTTTTGTCCTCTACGGATTTTATTCCTTTAACAAGATGATGGTTCATTCCGAAAGATTCCAATCGAAAGCTATCTTTGACGATTCTATGAAGTTTTTGGTCCATAACGTTTTGGCAACATAGACTGACGTGGTTGTTCACGATTTCAGAATGGCTACTACAAACTCCATGAACTGACCACCCTAATTTAGACTTGGACATCATAGGTTGATTGTATCTCGCTTGGACGACATCTCTGGGAACGATCAGGTCGCAGTTGTCTTGACCTATCAGTAATAGACGCTTTGCTGAGTTGACTGAAGCAAGGATATTTGGATCTAAGTAAGGATATCTTCTCATCATGTAATTTTCATCGAAACATTGACTAGGAAGACTCAACTCTTTAACAGTACGGATGTTATTCACCCTGTATTCTACCGGTGCATTCAGATTACCAGCTGAGATATATAGAGAAACCAGCTTCGACTCTTCTTCATGATGAATGATGCCATTTGTCCATTGAAAGCACAAGGGAATTGTTGGTCCCGAAAGTGCTAACATTTCTGCCAAGGATTTTTCAATCATTGAACACGTTGACCCTTCATCAAACAAGGCATGGATTCTGATCTCTCCTGCGGGCCCTCGCAAAATAACAGGAGCGATCCTCAAGAGTATCATGTTATCAATATTTGTCGATACTTTGGCGCAAAAATTGTTAGAGTTGTATGTTGTTAGATCCGATGTTTCATCAATAGTCGATTCGGATTTTACAATATGCAGTAACTTGTTGTGTCTTCCACGACATCCGTTCTCCCCGCATCTTGATTTTTGATGATAACATCTGCTGGCAGTATGGCCCATCTTCAGGCAGATGAAACATAATTTCTGTTCTAAAACAGCAGCTCGCCTTTCTTCTATTGGTTTTTCCAAAAATTCTTCAAAACTGATAATTTTATGATTTTCCTTTTGACAAAAAACACACCTTGGTGTTTCTTGACTATTTTTGGTAGCATTCTTATTCGAAATCATAACATTTTCTTTTTGGATTCTTTGTTTTCCATATTATTTACGAGGGCTGTTTGGTAACTCCGTGACTATTTGAATAAAGAAAAAAAAAATTGGCAAATAAGCGTTTTATTTTTCAACATAATCTCCTTTTAGATCAATACATTTAGTCCAGCGTTTTTCCAGTTTTTTTATTCCTTCCAAATAATAGGTTTTCTCAAGGCCCTCAAAATAGGCGTTTGTTTCGGTTATAACCTCTTCATTCGACCCAAATCTCTTACCACCCAGCCATTTCTTCAGGTTTGGGAAAAGAAAATAGTCGCAAGGGGCTAAATCTGGAGAATATGCTGGATGGGGTAGTAGTTCGTAGCCCAATTTATGAATTTTTGCCATAGTGACTACACACGTGTGCACTCGTGCATTGTCTTGATGAAGCAGCACTTTTTTTTTCGCTAAATGTGGTCGTTTTTGCCTCAAATCAATATCGAATCTGTCTAAAAGCTCTGAATAATATTCGCCGTTGATCGTTCTACCCTTCTCTAAGTAATCTATATGAATGACACCGCGTGCATCCCAAAAAACTGTGGCCATAACCTTGTTGGCTGACAGACACACCTTAGCCTTCTTTGGTGCACGTTCACCAGTTGACACCCACTGTTTTGATTGTTCCTTGGTCTCTGGGGTATTGTGATGGATCCATGTTTCGTCTACGGTTATATAACGGCGTAAAAACTCGCCCGGATTGCGATTGAACTTTGCCAAACACTCCTTTGAAGTGGTCACACGGTTGCGCTTGTGGTCGAGTGTGAGCAATCGCGGCACCCATCTCGCGGATAGCTTCTTCATGTCCAAATATTCATGTAAAATGTGATGTACTCGCTCAGTTGAGATGCCTACAGCCTCAGCTACCTCACGTACTTTTATTCTCCGATCGTCCAATATCATTCCATGGATTTTATCGACGATTTCTGGCGTGATGACCTCTTTTGGGCGACCTGAACGTACGGCGTCACTTGTGCTGGTACGACCACAACGGAACTCAGTAAACCACTTCTTAACCATTGAAATTGATGGTGCAGAGTTCCCATAGTATTTATCAAGGCTTTCCTTGGTTTCAGTTATGGTTTTTTTACGCAAAAAATAATGCTTAATCAACACACGAAATTCACTTTTTTCCATTTTTGTTAAAATTCACGAGGTTGTCTGCTTCTAATTGCTGTCAAACACAAACCAAATGTCGCAGCTTGCTCAAAATTTGACAGTAGTCTATTGAAAGATGGTGGTTGACAGCAGCAGTGTTGCATTTAAAGTTACTGCGCGGGAAATTTAAAAAGTCACGGACTTACCAAACAAGCCTCGTACAATCGTTTTTTGCTCGAAGGACCAATGTAAAATACACACACAAATTGAGGCACGTTCGTAAAAAGTATGTATTTTAGCAAAAATCAATGACATTCAATTCAATCAATGATTGACAACTATATCTCAAATTATTTCAAAACTTCAAATATATAATATATTGGGTGAATCATTTCAGTTTGTGTTTGGACTCAACAGTGGTTTTCGCAGGCAACGTTCTTTCTACCGAGATGAACTGTTTCAGGAAGTTTCGAAGCTATCCTCCAGTTATTTTGTATGCATGAATTTCTTGGCACATGAACAAACCATTTTGGTAAAATTCCGAACCGGGCGCTACAAGCTATACACATTGTTTTGGGACTTACGTAGTTTGACCTCCTGAACAAAAAATCCAAGTGAAATTTTTGGCTGTCTCAAGTAATTTCGGAGATACGGGCCTTTTTTTGAATGAAAACTGGCATTTTCTAGCACACGTTTCTTCTTTGAAAAACACACTCAAATGCCTCCTTATTTGCACCAGCACAATATACACACCCTAATTCACCAGTTTTACACTTTTTTTTTTCATTGAAAACAGTTTTTTATCAACAAATTCTATCATTTTTAACAACAACGAAATTTAGTGAATATCTGTCATGTCAGATGTCAGGTTGGAACAATGGAAATAACGTAAGGGCGAAGCAAACTTTGCGACATTGCCAATGTGATTCCAGAAACATTCAATTCACGTATCACATGGCATATTTTAGTGAATGAGTATGAAAAATGAGTTGATATAACCACATTTTCCCATCAACATTTTAACTGCACATTTGAAACAATGGTACTTATAATGTTTCTAAATGACTAGCAAAATTCAAAGGACGAGACGGATCACGGAAATGTTCGCAAACATAATATGAATACACATGCGCACAAAAAAATAAAGAGCACTTTTTTTTATAAAATTACCTACTTTAATGACTATAACTCAACCCGACAGACCCGATCTTATGCAAACCTAACCGAGCTTACCCGACTATACAATACGGTTAGGTTGCGTCTTTTCTATCTGTTTGCGCATGCGCATATACCAAAAATGAATGTTTGTGATCCGACACGTTTATTTAAGTAATTATTTGTTCGCAAATTATGCCTCCTACATGCTGTCTATTTGAAATATATTTTGTGCATTCAAAATATTAATACCAAGATTTTTTTTCCAATCCAGTTATCTCACAACGAAATGTTTTCTTTCTTAACAAAGTAGCCAGTATCAATGTCTTCTATTGAATCAACAACAACAATGAGTTTTAAAAACTTTATAAGAGTACAATGCTACGTTGTCAGATTCCCTAAAATTCTTGCACACTGAATACTCATGAATAAGAAATGTTAGTAGTGAATGGTTTTCAGAAGTATTGGCGCCTTTGAGACTGGCAATTTGTTCATCAATAATAATAGTTCCTCATAAACACTCGAAGAGTGAACCATTCTTAGTGATGATATTCAGCAAGAAATACGCAAGCAAAGCGAGCACCCGCATTCCTATTACTACTTTGGAACTGATGTAACTTATCTCTCACTTCTTGGTGAAGATATCTGCGAGAAAGACACGAGCGCGCGCATTTCCATCACTACTTTGTCGATTTCTGTCAACTTTGAGTAGACATTTTCATCCCTTATTCGTTAGTGAACAAGACCAGAAATACGCGAGCGAAGCGGATTTGCGAAATGTCGGGTGACAAAGTAGTGATGGCTATGAAACTTGATCTTCATTCTCTGTGAAATATCAAACTCGGATAACAACAACGAATCCAGTAGTATCATCTCCAATAATTCAACAATACTTTTTGCTCACTGAGTAGGAACGCTGGGAAATGTTTCGAGGACGGATCAATGCTGTCATTTACAGAATATGTTTCGAGAAAGTCATCGAAAAGTCCACACTTTCTGCGTCATCCTGTGAGTATGTACACCATAATTGATGTATTCAAAGTCAATCGATATTTTGCATAGCATATTATATACCTAAAAAATATCCACTCGGAGACAGTATTTTCCATATTTGGCGTCAGACATTTAACCCATTTTTGTAGTTTACCCTGCTCACCTCTAGAATGATATTAGCAAATATCAAAAAAATCTGACGAGCCCCATGAATACATGTATTCAGTGCCATGTCCTTTTGTTTTTTGAACTGTGACAATTTGCTTTTAAGTACACACGGATTCAGATTGGAACGAAATATGGTATATTGGGATGTTTTAATTCCGCCTTTTCATACAGTTGTTCTGCTGATAATACCCCATAAAACTTTACAACCATTGATATAACAACTGTATGAATAAAGACATCATTTACACTCTTTTGATAAACTCATCTTTTTGAAATATAAAATCAATGGTGTATTACATAGCATTGCATTTCATATCGTCTCGTATTTTTTATGAGAGTACGAGCCCGATTGAAAAATACTTCAAAAAACTCAATTCACTTAAACAGAGCAGATAATTAAAAATGAAATACCTAATTATCTTGAAAATACAAAGTTCACTTCGAAATTTTACACCTACTGTAATATGAATGACCCTTCTTTTATGCATCTATTTCCCATTAAACCAAAACCGTATGAATATAACCGTTTCTGATATTCCCAAATACACCAACATATTGAAATGATTCATAGAAATAGCATAGAAGTCTAATGAGCTACATAGAATTTGGTGAATAAATTCCAACGAGCAGTGAGCAGTCGAACAGTGATTCATTCCGAAAAAACTTCTGTCTCCATATGCCAGTACATAACCCTGTTGCCAAGCACTTATATAAATAAAAATATGGTGAGAAAATTCGCGTGTTGACACTTGTAATAATCACTTTGGAATTTAAAATTCAGTTTCTTCATTATTTGTGGTTTAATTAATAAAAATCGTTTGATATAACATGCCACGAATAAAAAAATTTACTGGTGGAATAAAATGCTTTGTGGAAAACTGCAACAATCAAAAGAGGATAAAAATGAGAAAACTCAAATAAAGTTTCATCTATTTCAGAAAAAACGATTTTATGTACCAGACAATTCAAGAATAGAACAAACCTTCAGATCTCCTGAAGGAACTTAAGAAGTTTCCCATCATTCATCATTTGTTTGATCTCCTCACTATATTCTTTTGATTATACATTCTCAAGTACAAGTTGACTTGGAAGAGTTAATGAATAATAAGATTGGACCTCCAGAATCGCAACTGCAAGTTGTACTTAATAGCAGTGATTATTTGAACTTTTATACAGGATTCGCTGACGAAAAACATACACATACATCATTGTTGATAACACCAAAATTTGAAACTTTCGAATAAGTGTAAATTGAAAGATGAAGTGCAGAAATTTATAGTCCTACCAAGACTTCGAATTGGATTATTGGATGATGGCTTAGCTTTCAGGTGGAAAGTTTCTCAGGCAACCATTTCAAACATATTTAGATACTGGATCAACGTAATGATCAAGGACATTCTCCAAGATCTTACCCTGATTCACATGAATTCCTTTGAATTTTTAATGAAAAAATAGCACATTAAAACTTGGAAAAAGCCTTTGAAACACATTTCACCCATTTAAAATGTATGGAATCAGTTTGGATGGTTATCCTCCAAGCAAAAAAGAAACGCCCACTTTGTCACGTGCCGCAGATGGTCTATACTCTCTGAAAATATAACTACAGATGTGGCAACCATGTATAAAAATCACTAATAAAAACATAACCTCCTTATTAGCCGTTATTTAATATTCGACGTATCGTTTTAAGATTTTTTTCGTTTATTGTGAATCTGGGTTGTAATTTTGACAATGGTCGCCAAAAAATGTTAGTTCCGATTTGTCGGAATACTACGGATACTCCGAATAAAATATTGGTAAAATTCCGTTAACCGGGCTCTACAAGCTATCAGAATTTTTTTTGCGATTGCGATGACTTGCGAAATGTCGGGCGAGCGCGCGCATACCCATCACTACTTTGTCACCCGACATTTCGCAAATCCGCGCTCGATCTTTCCCAGCGTAGGAAAAATCCTTATGTATGTTGATGACACCTGCATAATTGTCTCAAATGCTTCTAAAACAATATTAACAAAAAAAATCGATACTCTACTGAAATAATTCAAAGACTGGTGTTTGAAAAACAGGCTCATTATCAACCACAACAAAACAGTGGGCTTGAGTTCTACAACAAGTACAGAACACCAACAATCAAACGCATCTCATTTGAGGGGCGTTCATTTGAATTATCCAAATTTACCAAATTTCTAGGCACGATGTTAGACAGCAATCTCTCGTGAGAAAAGCAAATAGATAGCATATGCAGCAAGCTGAATAAATGCTACTATGTGATTTCGACTTCGAAAAATATGCTTGACGTAGAATCTCTTTTGAATGTATACTATGCCTTTGCATATTCAGCTATATAATACAGTATTGTTGATTGGGGCCAAGCCTCTGACATGAAACGTATTTATTTTGCAAAAACGAATCATTCGGCGTATTTTCGGTCTATCCGACAGAGCTTCCTGCAAAGATACTTTCAGAAATTATAGTATTTTCACGGCACCATCCATATACATAATGAAACTAATGTCATACATTTATATCAACAAAAATCATTTTATCAAACATTGTGATACTCACGACCATAATACCAGAAATAAAAATAATATATTAATAAACATAGCAAAACACTCTTTCCAAAAAAAATCACCGATCTCTGCAGGTAGTTACCTCTTCAACAAACTTCCTTATTTTTTGAAGAGCTCGAAATGTTTGGAGGTTTGCAAATGCCAAATTAAAAAAAAAAAACTTCTTATAAAAGAATGCTTTTACTCTGTAGAAGAGTTCGAAAGTTATATCAACGCCCATTAGCTATCACTGCGTACTTACTCTATTATTTAAACTTACCTCGCTCAGCGCCGCATAATTCGTTTACATATTTAATTCAAGTTCACGATAACTTGAGAGTAGACAGCAATAAATTACGTTCCTCAGTCCTCAGTCACTCTAGACTTTGTCCGCGCCATCCCAAACTTCAGCCAATCATATTACAAGAAGTCACTGACGTCACAGCTGAGGAGTGTTTGAATTTTTGCATATTGAAATCACGTTTTCAATATTGCATAAAAAACCAGTTTTTCCAAATTTATTGTAAATACAATATTTTGTTAGGACCATGTTATAAACTGCACTCCCTGACCTAATGTGAAAAAAGTGCATATTTTAAGATAATAATAATAATATTCACATTCAGTTAAATGTGGCGAGCAGAACAGTCGAACTTCCGAATCGCTCCTCCACAAATAACAATTCAACCCATACTATTGCAATGTAAAAAGAACACCAACCTCTAATGGGGTCAATTTTATTAATTAGTCAACCAGTATAATATTTTGCAATGGGTACAAGAAGTAAACAAGAAATTATTACAATAATAAAAGAGTCCATAGCCGAATTCTTCCAAGATAACGACTTCATTACTCGGTTGACAAAAAAGTTAACAGAGAAACTAGAACAAAAAATAGTCGATCTTGAACTAGATATGAAAAAGCAAATCGAGAAAATATCTATACTAGAACAAAAAGTTGATTCCATGGAACAAAACAGCAAAAGTAACAATATTTGCATATCCGAAAATGAGGAAGAAAACGATAAACTTAAAATTATTGAACTTCTGAAGAGTAATGCTAACCTAGTTCTTTGAAACGAAGAGATTATCAGCTGCTACAGAGTGGGTAAACATTCGATTTCCCAATCGAAATCAAGACCATTGATCCAGACTATTGATCCTCAAAGTCTCAAGTAAAGCCGTTAAAGTAGAGATATTCAAGATTTCCAAAAAAATAAGAATTTGAGAGATTTTACGTTATATAGAAGACTTTTGATGAAAACGGCGAAATCGGCTCTTGAAGGAAAATCTGTTTGGTCCTTAACGGTCAAATATATACTAAAGTTAATGCAAAAAATTGTAAAATCAATCATGAGTCTGACACTGAGAAACGGTCAAATATATACTAAAGTTGATGCAAAAAATTGTAAAATCAATCATGAGTCTGACATTGAGAAATTGAAATAGATTCGGTTATTTTAGAGCTATTAAATTTGTAATCTAGACATTTTTAAGTTCTACTCTCTGTTTAAGCATGCCTTATAGTTATCATTACATGTTAAATATAGTTTTTGTTCTTTTTTTTTCTTTGCAGCGATAACTCACATTTGAATTATAATTATGAATCAATTTCATAACTGCACCCATTTTTACTTTACACAACTGTTAAACTTTACCTTTAACTAATTTTATGGAGGAGTGATTCTATTGAAATAGATGTTTTCATTATGGTGGTATCTACGAGGTTTTTCTTTTATTTGAAGTGGCTATCTATTTTAATAATGTTGCTATGATGTGTTATTGATATTTTTATGCATGTAGTAGTTTCAAATAAATACAAAAAGTCTGTTTTGCAATCTTTTGCTGTTATAAATATACTCTGCATTCACCTATAATAGTCAAAAGGTTATGGGCCCAGAGTGATGAAGCTGTGTCGAGTATAAGTTTCATTGCCCACCACTAGAAGAAATACTTCTCCTGACTTTCCTTAATTATTTTTGAATACGTTCTGACAGAAAGTATGGCTCAAAATATGGAAAGTGTTCGTATCGTATTTGATGGATCTAATTATCATCTGTGGAAATTCAGCATTACAATTATCCGGAAAAGGTGCAGAACCCCAAAACAATGAATCAGATTCAAAGAAATGGCATAAGAAGAATAACCAAGCGATGGTCATGTTACTGTCGTCGATATGTGAAGAACAGCTGTATTTTCTTTTGAATTGCCAAAATGCACATGAAATGTGGAACAAGCTTGTCACTATTCACGAACAAAAAACCGAGGTGTCAAAGTATATTGTCTATCAGAAGTTCTACGAACTGAAAATGCTCAGAGGACAAAAAGATGCTGCATTTGTTGCTGAGGTTGAGTCCGTGGTGAAACAGTTGGAAGATATGGGCGAGAAAATCTCTGATACAGCCGTCATATCAAAAATTATAAACAGTCTGCCATCCAAGTTTGTAATGTTTGTAACGGCATGGGATTCAGTCGATTATTCCAAACAGACGGTACCAGAACTCATTGCTAGACTTCTCAAAGAAGAACAGAAGATGACAGATGCAAATCAAGAGGAAAGTTTAGCACTGCAAATTACTTCGATGAAAGTGAATTCCCACAAAAAGCCATATATTGCTGGTCTGAAGAAGAAAACTAAGTGTGGTTTCTGTAAACAAATCGGCCATTGGTGGAAAGAATGCCCTAGCAGAAAGAAAAGTGGAAATAACTCCAGAAAAAGTGACAACACCGAAGCGTTAATGTGTGGATGTTGACCAAGAAATGTTATTCAATGATGTACTCATTTCAGAAGATATTCAGCACATATGGATAGCTGATACAGGAGCCAGTTGCCATATGTAATTCCAGAAAAACTGGTTCCAATTTCTTGAGCCCATTGAGGATGGTGTTGGTGTGAAAGTTGCAGATAATCAAACTGTAATTTCAGTTGCTGTTGGCGACATCAATGTAGAAGCCTACGTTAATGGAGAATGGAGAAAGAAAATTTTGAAAATTGTTCTCTACATTCCTGATCTCAAGAGAAATTTACTGTCAGTTGGTAAAATCACTGACAAAGGATTCAAAATGATTGCCTATAAGGATAAATGTGAATTCATAAATTCAGATGGTGAATTATCATGTGTAGGCATCAGAAAAGGGAACATGTTCGAAATGTTGATGAAAGTTGAATCTCTGCAATGCAGTAGTGTCCTCACAAGTACCCCAAAATTATGGCATGAGAGACTTGGTCTTATTAATTTGACATCAATAAAGGACACCATCAAGAAAGGAGCAGTGGAAGGAGCTTCGATAGAAAAAAAACAGGATTTTTTCTGTGAAGGTTGTCAATACGGCAAGCAAACTAGAAGAACTTTCTCCCGAACGAATCAAAAGGCATCTCATAAACCTGGAAAATTCATCCATTCTGATATATGCGGTCCTAGCAATGTAGAATCACCAAGTGGATCTAGATATTTGCTGTTATTCAAAGACGATTGCACTGGTTATCGAACTGTCTATTTTCTACGACATAAATCTGAAGTTTTTGACAGATTCAAGGAATTTGATGCCCTAGTCGAAAAACAAACAGGAAATACCATAAAAACATTCCGTTGCGATAATGGAACTGAATACTCGAATAAAAACTTGACAGAATTCTTCAAGAAGCGAGGTATTTACTGTGAAACATCTGCTCCTTACGCACACGAGCAGAACGGCCGATCTGAGAGAGAAATAAGATCGATAACAGAAAGTGCTCGATCCATGATTCATGCATGTTCCATTAGAGCTGTGGGCTGAGGCAGTGAATACTGCAGTATACGTTCTCAACAGAACTCTTTCATCACAAACGAAAGAAAAGACTCCCTACGAGCAAGAAAGTTGACATTAAACACCTAAGAATATTTGGTACCACTGCGTACATGCATACTCCAAAGTGTTTGAGGACAAAATGGAATCCTCGGAGTCGAAAAATGATTCATGTCGGTTATGAAAAGGAATCGTGGAATTATCGTTTATGGGATCCCATTAAAAGAAGAGTTTTCATTAGTGCAAATATGGATTTCAATGAAAATGAAACATATGATCGAAAGAAAGAAAATGTTCATGTGAGTCTTCAGTTCGAAAATTAAATTGCCCCAGAAATATGTGGAAATGACGAGAAAATTGAAAAAAAATCTGGTGATGAAATAGAATCATACGACAGCTGCCCAAGGTACAACTTCAGAGACAGAAACAGCATTAGAACTCCTAGATATTTTTCTGCAATGATCGCAGATATTGATATTCCTTCAACATATCATGAAGCAGTCAATTCCGAGAACTCAGAAGAGTGGATAGCTGCTATGGAAGAGGAGATGGAATCATTGCATGAAAACAAAACCTTGATTTTGCAGAAAGCTGATTCAGAAGAGAGTAGACTACCAAGAAACCCTCTCACCAGTGGTACGATATGAATCGATAAGAGTTCTCTTGGCGATTGCTGCTCAGGAGAGATTAGAAATAGCTCAGTTTGACATCAAGACTGCTTTCCTCTACGGACATTTCAACGAAACTCATGAGACAACCCCAAGGATTCGAAAATGGTTCTCTGGTGTGCAGACTCAAGAAAAGTTTGTATGGCCTTAAACAATCACCACGCTGTTGGAATAACAAGTTTCGAAAATTCTTGAAAACTTTCAATTTTTATGTGGGAGAAATCCATGGAAACAAGATTTACTTGTTACTTTTTGTTGATGATGGTTTGTTGATGTCAAAGTCGAAAAATATCATTGAAAAAGTTTTACACGATTTGAGAAACAATTTCAAAATAACTACTGCATATGGAAGTTGTTTCGTTGGAATCGAGATCCATTCGAACAGAGAACGAGGTATAATTGCAATAAGTCAAACAAGATTCATCGAAAAAGTTTTGAAGAAATTCAATATGTCTGAATGTTCTGATATGAGTATTCCTGCGGATCCAGATGTACGTTTGAAGATAGGAACCGGTCAGTTCGATGTGAAAATTCCCTTCCGCGAAGCCGTGGGAACTTTACTGTTTATAGCAATGAACACACGTCATGATATTGCATATGCAGTGAGTTATCTGAGCCAGTTTCTGGATTGTTTCACGAATGATCATTGGATTGTTTCACGAATGATTATTGGATTGCACTCAAGAGAATTATGAAATACTTGAGTGGAACCAAAGAATATGGTATAGTATACCAGCGAAATGATGATAGTTTATTAAATCTGACTGGTTATACCGATGCTGACTACAAAGGAGATTTGGATTCCAGAAAATCAAGAAGTGGATATGATTTCACGATAAATGCATCACCAGTGACGTGGATGTCACCCTTGTTGTAGCCTTGTCAACTACTGAAGCTGAGTATATTGCGCTTTCTTTCGGGGGAAGAGAAGCTTTATGGTTAAGAAGAATGCTTGAAGAATTGGAAATCGGCGAATGCTCCTCAACACCTATGAACGTGGACAACCAAAATGCCATCAGACTGGCATGTAATCCAGAGTTTCATAAAATATCGAAGCATATCGATGTGAAATTTCATTTTGTTCGTGAAATGGTTGAAAAAAGTGAAATCAAGATCCAATACATCAATTCGAAGGTACAACTGGCAGATATTTTTACGAAGCCGATACCGAAAAGTATATTCGTTCTCAATCGGGAAAAACTGAAAATTTTGCACCTTAATGAAATAGAGGGAGTATTGAAATAGATGTTTTCATTATGGTGGTATCTACGAGGTTTTTCTTTCATTTGAAGTGGCTATCTATTTTAATGATGTTGCTATGATGTGTTATTGATATTTTTTATGCATGTAGTTGTTTCAAATAAATACAAAAAGTCTGTTTTGCAATTTTTTGCTGTTATAAATATACTCTGCATTCACCTATAATAGTCAAAAGATTCATCAAAATTGTTGTTAATTTTTCTTCACTCATATACTTATATAAATATTATTCTACAATCATTATGTTAGATTTTTTCGACAGCCTAGAACAATACGAGGAGAGAGATACAGTCGTCTGTGATAGCATGGACGTGAGTAAATATGAGATCGGTGGTGAAAATCAATTGAATATTGTTCATTTCAATATACGAAGCTTGGAAAAAAACTTTGAGAAACTTCTCTTTATATTGAGTCATTTGCTGACGCTACGTTACTGTCAGAAACGTCAGAAACTTGGATTTTCAATCTTCCCAATTTTGATATTTTATACAATGAATCATGTTTCAATCAAATTGACGGTTTGATCCTGTACATAAGAAAGGATATTAACTACGATGTATCTATTAAACGCCTGTCTGAAACTAAACTAGTCCAATTATCCTTTAAACTCGGTAACTTATCTTTTCTTCTTATAGCCCCTTACAGACCACCCTCCACCAATATTGACCTATACATGACGGAACTTGATGACTGTCTTTCTTCACTAGCTACAAATGATATAAAAATTTTTTTAGGTGATATAAATATAAATACCTTAAATCTTGCCGATATTAAAGTTATCAATTAAAATTGAAAATTGTTTAAAATTGTTTAAAATTGTTTTTCCGTTAACCAGCTGTCGTCCCCTTACGAACGGCAGCCCTCAAAAGTCGAAACTTGTGCGAGCCAAGGATTAACGAGGTCCTACCTTTTTACGTGCGATTCCTAGCACTTTCTCGGGCCATCAGAAAAAATTCTGCAGTCGCCATGGTTTAAACCACCGCCGACCGGCAGCCAGTGACTAAAACACTGTCGCTTTAACCACTCGGCTACCTGGCCACATGTATATTGGCTGAATTGGGATTCTTCACATATATCAATAAACCAACAGTAACAGATAATACTTCTAGTTTGATTGACCATATTTACGTCAGAGTAAACAATGCAAATAATGACAGTAAAGCAAGAATCAAATCTTATATTTTCAAAACCGAAATAACGGATCATTACACACTAATGCTTTCAATTCACTTGATTTCTCCGGTAATTTTTTTTTAAACCATGGATGACTAATGGTTTATTAAATTCCATACTGGATAGAGATGGTTTGAAACGAAAATTTGTAAAACAAAAACTAAAGAATGTAAGTCAGAATACCGAATATATGGTAACTTCTTGTCAAACCTCCTTAAAACTTCCAAAAGAATCAGTTCTACAGAGACCAAATTAAAGTAGCAAATTATAATTCAAAAAAATATGGGAGCGTATCGGAGATATAACGAATAGCAAGAAGCAGTCAGGCTCAAACACTTTCAGCAATAACATTCATGATAACAAAGATAATAAAGTGAACACTGATAAAGAAGTTGCGGATCACTTCAATATTTTTCTCTCCAATATTGGTACAACTATGACTAGCAAAATATTAGAAGATGACCAACCGATACCAGAAAGACATGTAAATATCAAGGATTCACTATTCTCACACCCTGTAACGAATACTGAAGTAATCAACGTCATCTCGACTTAATACATCAGCAGGGCCAGACAAAATTTCTGTCTATCTTATAAAAAAAATCATAAATTCTTTATAGAACCATATGTTATATTTAAAATTTATTTTTACTAGTGGCATAGTCCCTTTCCGATTTAAAGAATCAAATACAACACCAATATTCAAGACTGGAGAAACGAAAAAGCTACTAATTATAGACCAATAACCGTAATCAACAACTTTGTAAAACTTTTTGAAAAATGTTTGAAAACCAGAATACTCCTCATTTGCGATAAAAACAGTATTTTATCTAAAAGTTTTTTGATACCGAACAGTCCTATGGCGATTTGGTAAAATAAGTTTTTTTTTTAACCTGGTATCATACTCATGGTGTGTTCTGATAAGATTTTAAGAAGCCATATTTTTTAATATGAAACAACAGGCTTCGAGGATATAGGTGATCATGTCAGAATATTATATTTGAAGATATCTGAACGAATCTCTCCTACTCAATTTTGAGATTATTCTGATAGCATATTTTTATAATAAAAATACCCTTTGTACAGAAGTACTCATGTGAGAATGAAAGTGGGCAAAGTATAAAGGCAATAACTCGACATAAATTTGAGTGCGTAACATCCTTTTCTGAGTTTGCTGCAGATAATGTCAACATGAAATTTTTTAAATTCTTATTTCCGTCAACGAGCAACCCTCAGAAGTCTTCGAGAGACTTGTGTGAGCTAGGGAAGACGCAGCCCTTACTTCTTAACGTATGATGCCTTGAACGAGACCGATGACCATGCGGGGATTTGAACCCTCGACCTTTCGCTTGAGACAACCATTACGGCCCACCTATATACTAAATACATATACTGAAATTATGGCCCACTCATACTAGCTATAATTACTTGTTCATAATTAGTTATGTTTTATGATTTCCAATTTTATCTTTGTCCGGACTGTATAAAACAATAGACTTTTGTTTATCAGATTATTCATTTTATTTTATCAAATTGAAATAATGAAAACTTGAAAGAGTTCGAAAATGTTGATGAAAAATGGTTTTTCTTTGAAACAATTTAGGATGAAACAGTATTCCGATTGTTTGATTGTTCTCATCATAAAAATAAAGGTTCTTTTTTAGTTAACATGAATTTATTCTTTTCATCTTGTTCTTGTATGTGTATTGAGATTAAATATTTCAAATAAAACTAGACTCGCCTTGTTTTAGATGCAGTTTATTAAGGTTATGAACCATGTTGAAAATGCACAAGTAACCTTCAAGTAGGATTTTTTTAGAAAGTAATAAACCACACATTTTGTTTCAGTTGAAATTCCTTCAGACTACATTGAATAACATACATTTTTCCAATGAAGATATCAATATTTCTTCAAAATTTTGGATTGAATTTGGAAAATTATTACAAGAGGAAATCCAAAAGTCTCCACCAGCCGTTCAACAAATGCTGGAAGAAGACTATCCAAAATTATTGAAGTGTTACTTGGAATTAACTAATAAAATGCAAAATAACTTATTTTTCTTTGAGTAAGTTATGACAATCCCATAATCTGCTATGTATTTTCATTTGAAAATTCTTCTTTTGCAGCCGAAACGTTTTAAGAAATCTTGAAAATTCTTATTTGTCTTCATCTTTAACAAGAATGCTAGATCCAGCTCAGACGATGTTCAATTCCGAAAATGGTTCACCATCACATGATCAAATGGATTCTTTGATTCGTGTGATCACAAGGTAAAAGAACTGGTTTTAAATATCTGCAGCCTTGGTTAATTCTTCAGTAAGACATCTTTGAGAAACTTGTGGGAGCATCTTGATGTTGATGTTACCAGTATCTTAAAATTTAATTATTTATTTGTTTGTTTACGTTTGTTCCAACAACTTAGTAAGACAACATTGGGAAACTTGAACATGAGAGTATGTTGATGCTAATGTTACCAGTATCTGAAAATTGAATGATTTATTTTTATTTGTTGTTTATTAAACTCATTTAAGATTTCCAAAATATCATTCACGAAAAATTATGAAAAGTGCTGGTCCTGTTATGCTACCTTGAGGGACTCCTATCTTGATGTGTTCTAAGTTAGATTTAGATGCCTGTCCATCATTCATAATTTTGACTGTCTGTTGACAATGTGTTAGGTAGGATTCAAACCATTCTAAATCATTTCCTCTAATGCCATATTTTTCAAATTTAATCAATAAGTGTCAAATTTCAAGCAGTCATATGCTTTGGAGAGATCTAGAAAAATTTCCAGCAAAATATCATTATTTTCGAATTAATCAAGAATTTTTCCGGTAAACTGTGAAATTGCAGTTTCCACGGATCTGCCTTTTATGTATCCATGCTAACTTGCATTGAAAAACTTATGCTGTTTCATGTGATCTATGAGACGATCACACACAGCCATTTCGAACATCTTTGGAAGAAGGGCAGAACACTAATTTGCCGATAATTTTTGAATAGTTTACACCTTTTTATGGATCGTCGTTATTAACGCAATTTTAAGGTGTTCTGGGAATATTCCATATTGGAATGAGTTATTCATTATGTAACAAAGTAAGCTTGCTATTGATCCTGAACATAATTTTACCATACCAGTTGGAATATCATCGTCACCACAACTGTGCTTATTTTTAAAGAACATTGTGAACTACTCGGGCTGATATAACTGAATTGCTTAGCTTCTAGTTTTTCTAACAGATTGGGAGTTATATTCAGTAGGAAGTCATTATACCTATTTGCAACATTGCTCGGTTCGTATTTGAATTGTGTGTGTGTTCGCCATTGTGGATACTCCACATAGTTTTCATTTTATTATCTGAGTTAGTAATTTTACGTCAATAATTTTCTTTTCTTTTTCGGGTAAACAGTTCATTGTAACTTTTTTTCATATCATTATATATATTTTTGTGTTCTGTGCGGTTGTTTGATATAACCAACCAGGCATTTAATTTATTTCTGCACTCTTCTACTTCAACATCTTTCCGCGGTACATGATTCTTTACTTCAATTCGTTTATCAGGAAAGCAATCATCGAAAATATTTGTGAAATAACTCATGAATTTATCCCATTGTTCATTCACTTCTTTTTCCTTCAAGTTATATATGTCTGACCAATTCTAATCATCCAGTTTTTTAATGAAAATGTTTTTGTTCTCTTTCAAAAAGATTGTAAAATATTTAAAGATTCTACTTTTTGCTTTATTTGTGGAACACCTGATTTTTGTTCAGAATGTCCGTTGTATTACTGTCTTTGTAAAAATATTGTTGTTCTTGTGTATTAATTGATGGTGAACACAAAATAATAAAATAAGAGTTCAATAAAAGATTAATTTTAGTTATTTTTTCAACGGTAATTATGTGGGACCATGCAAGGGTTCTACATGAAGAGAAGCATTGCTGCAAATGGAAATACAAGGAGGCCGCCTTCATTGAACGTTGTCGAAATTAGTCATCAATATTTTGTTACTCTCCGGCAATTTCTTCGGGTTCGAAATCTTCAAATTTTGTAACATGAAAAATTGTTAATATTTATAATAAGAAATTGTTAAGATTATATTTAATTTTTGTGAAAAATTTAATCTACTTTATTGACTGAAGATACAATTCAATTTAACAATGGGCATCAGTTTTAAATTTGCAATTTTCCAGTGAACTGAGTGTAGCTCTGATTGAAGAAAATTTAAGTGAACAAATATCTAAAAATGTAACAAAAAGTATAAAAATGTTCGCTGTCAAGACAGAGCAACAATTGGAAACTGGTCCTGAAGCAGCACAAGTAATCGGTAATGAAACATCAAAATAATTTTTCTTTGTTGAAATTATTGTAATTTTCAGGAGGAATAGCAAATGCAGACCAACAAAAAAATGTCAAGCTTGCAAATGCCTTGTATTATCTCAAGATGCAAACACAGCGAATGTTGTCCAATATGAAGGAAAGTTTGTCCGAATCATGTCATACAATTATCAATGAGAGCTTACATAGTCTTGATAATTTAGCTGCAGCTATAATTCAACCTTTAGTAGGTAAATATCCGAATATTTATGCTAAATCTTTAAAACCCGCGAAATGAAATAGACATATTTTACTTATGACTTCATTAATATTCAGACAATACAAAATATTTGAGAAGTATCAGTATAGGGCAAGGCGCGCACTGAAGTGATTACCAAGTGACGTGGCGGCGGCGTGGTGACCAAAAGTGGCATAGGTGGAATCGCTGAAACCTTTATAACCAAAGATACAAAGCGGAGTAGCGGTAACGTGTTTATTTGCAGCTGGCGTGGTGTCAGTCTGTTGCCACTAGTATCCAACATATTTGAGTTTCGACTGGCAAGCCACGCCAGTTACAAATGAACACGTTACCGCTACTCCGCCGCCACTCACTTGATAATCACTTCATTGCGCGCCTTGCCTAAACAAAAAAAAAAGGCGAAACAAAAGCCTTTTTGAAGTCATTCAAACTTTTTTTTTGTTCCCACCAAAAGGAAAATTTTGCAATGTTCAGAGAACCGAGAAAAAGTAGGTTGGCATTGGTGTTATCTTAGAACTTTTCAATTTTTAGAGACTAAGTGTCACATATCATCCCTAGGCCATGATTTCCAGAGTTATGTGGTTTGTTGAAAAAACAAGTACTGAGATAGAGACATTCGACATGTCTCTGGATGTGTTCCAAAACCTTACTCTCTTACCCGGAGTCTACTTTCACTGTTCCAAAACTCTGATGAAGTATTTTGCGCTTGTCAAACGTTCAAAAAGCTGTCAGGTTTATCTCAGAGCTTACTCAACCATACTCTACCAAAAAATGAGGGTAGAAGAATACTCTGACAGTTATTCTGTCAAATTTTTCATTTTAAAACTTCAAAACAAAAGTACGTTATAACAAATGGATTGTTCTGTCTGCTTTTATCTAATAAAATAGATTTCTATTAATTTTATAAGATTAATTAATGGTTATAGAATTCTGTTGATTTTGCATTGACGTGGATACATAATTCTCAAAGTTCGTTTTAGATGAATCGGTAATATAACTCCCTTAATCCATTGATCACAGAGATGTTTGCTTCTAAGGTTTGCTTGCTGCTAAGGTAGAAACCCCGAGAAATATAGTGTGAGGGACAACTCGGTTCAGGTCGCTCAAAACGTACCAGAAAAAGTTTCTTTGAATGATGCAGCTACAAGGTGCCTGATATATTTTTATAAAGATAATGAGAAATCCTTCAATGGTAAAACAACAAGAAACGATTGAAGAAACGAAGTTTCATTTGCTTTCCTACGTCATAAGTTCGAACACTGTTCCAAAACTTTGCTTACTCTCTGTCAAGCTAGTACCTTGACATTACTTTTACTCTCACTCGAGGGTAAGTTTTGGTACATAACCCAGGATAACAACAAAGTGGTGAGAAAACTGAACTCATCTGTCAATCTCAATGGAATTGGTAAGGTGGAACTATAGATGATAATCTTTGTGATGCCATAACTTGGAAAGAGAGAGAGTTTTGACAATGATCTCGAATAATTCTTCCAAGGAAGAGTATTGCTGATGAGGAGTACCGAACATCAAAATTGATCATGAAAGGCGAAATGCTGACTTAATTACGTTGAACTCTACAGAAGACACATTCCGTTTTGTTCACGTTGAATTCTATCGATCGCCTTTCTAGAATAATGATCATAATAATAATAATTTTATTATTGGGAAATACACAATGATACATATACATCCATATATTTGTTCATGTTATAGAGGAAGAGCCAGCAACGTATTCCAAGTTGTCATTTCATAAGTTGTGTTAAGTGTAAGAATAGTTGTTAAACTAAACTTCACCCAATACAAGACGATTTATTATTATTATTAAAATTTAGGTACTGAATCTCATATACCTGTTGAACAATAAAAGTCGAGTCTGGCAGTCCCCCGCGACGGGGTTTTTCTAAAAAAATCAAAATGGTAAGAAATAACAGTCAATTGATTTAAGTCTATCATGTAGGTACTTTTTTTTATTGCAAATCTTTAGTGGTCCATTGGTGAAAGGTGTTGTTTTTTTACTACAGCCCCATTTTTTTGCTTAGTGTCTTGGCCAAGGTGGTTGATAGAATCATCTTTAAAAAGCTGATGAAGCAGAAAGAAAGGCTGAAACTAGTAAAGGCGAAACAGCAATTTTTTAAACCAACATTTTTGAATTTGTAATATATTCATATATGTCTGCTAGCCTCTAAGATTTGAATTAGCTAAACATTACATTGATGATCATAGTTTGGAAGTTTTTGCAACCAAGTATAATCACTCTATTATCTTTGTCTTTGTCTCCTAGTCTCTACACTCCTGAATATACAAACTTTGTACTGCCCTTAATAATTTCACTGTTCCTAGAGTATAGTTACTGTACCTGCATCTAACATTCAGAGGAAAATTTAATTATATTTCTAATCTTATGTTATCATCATCAATGATTTAACACTAAGTAGATTTTATCTTAAAAAAATCATACCAATTTACCAACTCAAGAGAAAGAGACGAAATTTCATATTAGAACTATTGAGATTTCCATAAAGCTAATTTTTTAAACAATTTGTTCGTTCCGTCACCCGGCTGCACTCTTATGAGCAACTCTCATGAATCTTCGTGAGACACGTGTTTGATCTAGGAATGACGAGGGCCTTAACTTTCAACGTGTTATCCCTAGCACGGTTTCAAACAGTTATTTCATTTGAATGATCAGTTAAGACTTCTTCCAAATTCTTGATTCACTAAGCTAGAAGTACTAGTATACTTTGATATTTTTTGCCATGTAATCTAATTCATTTCAGTTTCTGTCATCACTGTTGTTGAAACTATTATAGTCACACTTCATTTGGAATCAGGCTGGACCAAACAACAAGCTTCCAATAAAAATCACTATTCATGTTCTCCCTATATGAGAGAATTGAATCAATTTATAACCAGGGTTTACCAAACTTACTTACAAACATTCAAGAATAAGGAGGTGTTGTCAACAAAGTAAGTATTTGTATTTAGAATTTCAGTTAATCGTTTATTAATCATCGGAAGACACTGTGGAGGATGGAATATGTCAAATACAATTTTTTAAATTCGTTAACATAAATATAAAGAGAAAACTACATAAAATGTTTCCATTATGTGATCAGTTATAAAGTTATGGTGCTGAAGAAATCCAATTGAAGAATCCCCAATCTCTATTTGTTTATATTATGTAACAAGTGTTATAAACGTCTTTTTAGTTGCGAGTATTTTAAGCACGAGCCGCGTAAACCATTGTCTAGAGGAGGTTATAACCGTGTTATATATTATGCTTTGTTTTCGAACTCATATCAAATCAACAAAATTGTACTCTCAGCTTTGGTTTTCGTGTCGACAATAATGCACTAGTAGTTGTGTATTAATGTTCTCAACACAAGTTGTTTAAATTTTCCATAATTCATCTTTCCGATAAGCTCCCATTATTCCAAAAATAAGCCCAACCTAATAGGCCTTGGAGATAAAGGTCTTAGCGCTGGTAGTGGACGCGTTATCGCAGGATCAAGTAGTGAGCTTGTCGGAAAAATTACGGGTTTTGAACGATTTCCTACACAAAAAAATTGCATTATCCGGTAGTTTATGAAAAATAATCCGGCGGAAGCAAAATGCAGTACTCACGCGGTGCCGCTTATGTGAGTTTTTTTAACGATATCTTGAAGGCTAGTTTTTGTTTCATATGATTCGTTGTACACGTTCACGAAAATCGCCACGCCATACTACCGTAAAGTAGTCGATTTCTTTGAAATAAACGATTTACTGCAGTATGACAATTCGATTTTTTTAGCCATACTTCTGATCAGCTCAAAAAGAAGCGCCATACTTGACATCATTGTATTCACTTCACTTCAATATGATTGTACCTTAAAAAATACCTCATAAGTACTGAGATGATGATGCTGAAGACTGTCTCACTCGCGTAAAGGTGTGGGAAAAAAAATAAGTGAAACGATTATGTACAGTATGGTATTTTGATTTTTTGAAAGGTCATGATACAATGTGACGGTTAATATATTAGGCATACTTCTGGTCAATTGCAAAAAAGCGCCTTACTTCGAAACGATTTTAAAACACGATTGAGCAAGCCGTAGAATTATTTACTACATACAGTGCTACATCATTGTATTCACTTTACCTCAATATAAAAATATCCCATTCTGTGACGATGATGCTGAATACTGACTCACGCGCGTGAATTTGTGGGAAAAAATGGTGTTTATTTATTCATTAAACATTAGTCGTTGGTATATATCCTTCTGTGGAACGCCTGACATACAGCTGATCTAGAACAGCCGTATGTCAGGCGTTCTCGATTAAATTCGCAGGAAATGCAAACGGGACCGTCCCAACCCGACAAGGATTTTCGAGAGTCGATAGCCATACAATTTTATATGTTATAAATCACGATTGCGTCTACATATTATTCCGTAAAAAATATTGCCATTTTGTAATAATAATTTACGTATTTGGATCACCCTATGGGTATGGCATAGTCGGGTTTCTATTTCCAGTCACAAACATCTTTTAAAGAAATTTATAGGCTGTGGCCAATCGTATAGCAATTTTTTTTAAATCGTCCACTTTACGGCAGTATGGCGACTATTTGTACCCGTCAGAACGATATGGCATGGCGATTTTCGTGAATGTCTACTTACAATAAATTATTTGAAACAAAAATTAGCCTTTATATTGAAAAAAACTTACCTGTTTCGATTGGTATGACGAGCTATAAGCGGCACTTCATGAGTATGGTATTTTGCATCCGCAGAAAATAAGAGTTTTTTGTGTAAGAAATCGTTCAAAATCCGTAATTTATACGGCAAATTCGATACTTGATCCTGCGATAACGCGCCCACTACTCCCGCTATGACCATTATCTCCCTTTCATTAATATTATGTAATTCGACGCCTCAAGGGTCCCCATATTTGGGGCAAATGAGTCAGTCGGTCTTTTCCAAATAATTCGAGAACATTGAGAAACGTGTCCATAATACTATTCAACCAAGGCACTTGTGTAATGTTGGCCGAATATGCGTGAATAAGAAGTTTTCATCGGGCGCAGAAGATAAAAACTTTTTGATTTTACTGAGATATCATTCTTTTCGAATCTTACATTTCACTTTCGTTTATTTTCAGTAAAGAATTCTGGTACAAATAGGAATCATTTGAACAATCCCTATTTCCACCCTTCATACATACTTTTTTTTATGTTTCTACTCAATGTAAGCCATTATAGTGGAATCAAGCATTAATGAGTTGAATTGCTTTTATTATATCATATACAGAGTGACCCATTTGAAAGCGGGTATCCCTCTAAAATTGTTATTTGTTATCCGATTCAAAAGTTCTATTTTTCAATGATTAGAGCATCAATAGTTTTGCGATAATTTCGAAATTTAATTAAAAATTTCAAGGCCTACTTCGAATTTATTTCATCGCCAAAAATACAAATAATATGTTCTCATATTTTTAAAAGAAATCTGACTACGCCACTGGATTTGCAATACTTTCAAATTGATTACCAACAGAACTACAGTGTGTCTCACTTCTCATGGAAACACCCCCGTATCTTCCGTAATAATTGAGGTAGAATGATAAAACTCTCAGGATTGACGGAAATGCTCGAAATGCACCTACCACCTAAATGATATACACTGCCCGCCACTCGCGAAGGAACAACCCATTATCCCGGAAAGTTATATTAGGGGGCAAAATTGGCCCAAAATTCCTTCGGATTTGTGTTCAGGATCCCCAAATTACTGATGATACACCTGTTTCCTGAAAAATTTTCAGTCCTGAAAAAATCTAATTTGCTTCGCTTCTCTTGGAAACACCCCGTAATTTTTTACGTAGAACCATGAAATTTCCAAGATCGATAGATACACTAGAAATGAACTCACTGCACGGAAATGGTCATTCTGCATAATATACACTGCACGCCAGCAGCGAAGGAACCACCTATTTTTCCATCGCTGCTTGCGTGCAGTGCATATCATGTAGGATGACCCTTTTTGTGCAGTGAGTTCATTTCTAGTGTATCTATCGATTCTGGAAATATTATGATTCTACGTAAAAAATTACGGAAGGTGCGGGGGTGTTTGCATGAGAAGTGAAACAAATTCGATTTTTCCAGGACTGAAAATTGTTCAGGAAACAGGTGTATTATTAGTAATTTAGGGGTCCTGAACACGAACCCGAAGGAATTTTGAGACTATTTTGCCCTCTTGTATGTTTTACCGAAAAAATCGCATGGACCAGATGGAATTTTCCCTGTCCTGCTACAGCAGGGAATTGAAGATCTTGCACCAGAACTATGCAGACTGTATAGGATGAGTCTAGCACTTGGCTGTATACCACAAACCTGGAAATCTGTGAACGTGGTCTTCATTCCGAAACCTGACCGAAACTCATACGACCCGGCCAAGGATTAAAGACCAATAACCTTATCATCTTTTCTCCTGAAAGGACTAGAAAAACTGATAAACAGGGACATACGGGAGGCAGCTCTTATAGACCGGCCTTTGAATATAAATCAGCATGCACATCTAAGGAAAATCGTACTAGACGACCTTGCACCAATTAGTGTCAAGACTGGAGGACACTCTGGTGAAAAAAGAAATAGCACCATGCACTTTTCTAGATATCAAAGGAGCCTTTGACAATACATCCTTCGAAAGTATGGTCTCAGCGGCCAGGAGGAGAAGCGTTGACGAAACCACCTGCAGGTGGATAATATCAATGTTCTAAAATCGGCAGGCCCATGACAACATGTTTAAAGAATCCGCGAAGCTGGAAATTGCCAGAGGAACCCCACAGGGAGGGAAACTATTTCCCTACTGTGGGACATGGCAGTAGACGAACTTCTGGAATCTTTAAACAATCAGGGATACTACTCCGGAGGTTATGCAAACGACATAGTAGTCCTCGTACATGGAAAGTATGCCCAAATAACCTCTGAGCTAATGCAAAATGCAGTGAGGACCGTAAAGGGATGGTGCAAAAGAGAAGGACTGAGGACAAACCCCAGCAAAACCACACTCAGTCCCTTCACAAGCAAAAGAATTCAGGGGTACTTGGTCACCCAAGTTCTTTGGCGTAACACTACAAGTTGCTGATCATGTCAAATATTTAGGGCTGTGCTTAGATGAAAAATTAACCTGGAACATATGCATCTACAACATGTAGTCAACATAAGCAAAGCATCGTTCATGATGTGCAGAAGAGCTTTCGGAAAAACATGGGAACTGCAACCGAAAGTCATGCACTGGCTTTACACCGCGATCATAAGATCCAAAATCACATATGGCTCACTTTTGTGGTGGCCTAAGATGAAACAGAGAGAGTCAAAAACCAACCTTGGTAAAATACAGAGGCTCGCCTGTCTGTGTATCACGAATGCTATGAATAGCACTCCAACCGCTGCTATGGAAATTATCCCAATCCGCCCACCTTTAGACGTCACAGTCATGGGGAAGGCGAGGATGAGTGCATCCAGACTTAAACAAACAGGTAATCACAAACTGGGCAAAATCATCCATAAAGTCTAACGAACTGGAAATGATATCAAACTACATGCTACCACAATACTCATTCCAAAACCATTCAAAACACAGCTCAAGTGAAATGAATGGGACTCGGGAGTAGAATCACTATCATCTGGAAACATTATCTGGGACACAGATGGTTCAAAAACAGATGTAGGAACAGGAGCAGGAATATATGGAGTGAGGCCCAAAAGGGACGTAATAGTCCCACTTGGCAACAACACCACAGTATTCCAAGCTGAGGCACATGCCATAAGGACATACATGCAGATGAATCTAGACCGTGGGTATGAAAAAAAAACACATCTACATTATATCTGACAGCCAGAGCGCAAAAAAAGCTCTGAATTCAATACAGATAAATTCAAAGCAAATTTGGGAATGCCTTCAGAGCCTCAATGAACTGTCAAAACACAAGAAGGTCATACTTGTGTGGGTGTCAGGACTTAGGGGAGTTGAAGGCAATGAAAAAGCAGATCAACTTGCAAAACAAGCATTTGAATCACTATTCACAGGCCCAGAACCAGTGTTTGGAATTAGCAAAACTCGGTGCGGAAACCTAGTCAATGAGTGGAAGAAATCAAAACACCAAACATATTGGGACCAAATCGAAGGGCATCGACACAGCACAGCCATGGTGAGTCACCTGAGCCAAACACTGACGGCTGACACCCTCAACCTCAACAGATCAAAGATGAACACAATAACCGGCTTACTAACCGGACACTGCTGCCTTAGAAAACACCTACACACCATGGGAATGAATAAAGAAACCGTGGAGTGTAGAATCTGTGGTGAGAGGAGAAAACAGCCTCTCGCATCATATTCGATTGCGACGCGCTGCTCAACAAGCGCAACAGAATATTCGGACAGATCAACCTAGAAACAGGCATGAATTCGAAAAAACTAGTTAATAGACTACTAAACCTGTTGAAAAACACAGACCTAGGAACCACTGATGATAGAACAATACAATAGTCCCCAGCTGGTGTCAGTGTTAAGGGAAACCTCAAAGGTAAACTCGGTATCTCGCTCGTCAGTCTTTAACCAACAAACCAACCAACCTGTATGTCACATGTGTGAAATAAAGCTCCATTAGACCGCTATTAGTTTAAATTGTAAAAATGTCTAACAACAGTACATTATAATATTGTTAATCTTTATATTCTCTAAACACGATTCAGATTCAGATCCACAGAACAAAAGACGAAACAGTAAAATTTATTCGAATCATTAGTGAAGTTTATTGCACGGCAAGTACACTAATGAACAGGTATGGCTAATAATGATAATTTATTTAATAATTTTTTCGTCTAATTTATTTTACGCTAGTTTGAAAGGATCACAAATCCAGTGACGTAGTAAAATTTTGTTTTAAAAAAATTCTAATTTGTTTTTTGTATATTTGGCTTCAAAAAAATACGAAGATGGCCTTGATATTTCGAATTTTATCTCAAAGTTATGGCGGTGTAATAGAGCTATTGAAGCTTACAGTGGTGCCCTGCTTTTAAATAGATCACTCTGTATGTAAAGTTTTATTTCATATTCTCATATAATGATTTCCTACCACATAGTAATGGCTGTAACTATAATTTTTGCAATATCTTACTAATTATTAGTCTTTATTAACAATACATATTATATTTATTTGTACTTGTAGATGCGGCGAAATTGCAATTAGAACAATTGAGCTGTTTGTACGACACACGTCATTGCTACGCCCGTTATCACAAGGTGGACGTCTCCGTCTTCAAGCCGACTATCAATACTTGGAAAGTTCCCTAAAAGTTATTTGCCCACATCTTTCAGATCTGGGCCGACCCTACCGCCTATTGAAATCCATGGCGTCCCTAATAGTGCTAACTCCGGAAGAAATAGTAGCCGGACAAGCGTTAGGCAGCTCAGTACCTTACAGTACCACACTTTTGATGATGTTTGCTTATGCTGATCCAGAACTTAGTAGTCCCCATCAAAACACAAGTTGGTCATTGCCTAAACTCTCCGCCTGGTTGGATGAGCATACAAGTGAAAGAGATAGGTTAGATTTGGTTGCTGGTGCTCTACAGAAGTACGAAAGTTTAGTAAGGCAGAAAAACTGTATAAATTATGACCCAGTTTATCCTGTTATGTCACAGTTTTTGAAAAAGGCACTGGACGAAGTCAATCAAGGATCTGCTTGAAATCAAAATACTATTAATTGGAGTATTGTTTAGAAGTATTGTTTATGTATTTTTTATCACGAAAAGTTTCAACTAATGAACTTTTTTAATTGTACTATTATTCAACAAATAAAAATTAAAGGGGAACCACAATACTGCCAGGTGTTTTTAACGAATGTTTCTATTAATTGAACCTCTTTTCCTGGTGATATTATAAAAAACCAAAATACAACCTCTCCACATTCCAAATGTACAAACCATTTTACTAATAGTGGTAGTTTTTCTGACTTCTTGATTGTGAGTTATCTGTTAGAAGTTATTATTTGATACTCTCATATCTATTTTATTGTTACCCTGTATTTGTTAGTAATAGTTGAAGTTTTGATAGATGTCAATATAATTGTAATCTGTTATATTACTGGTAATACATTCCCAATTAAACCTGGAGTTGTTTGTACCTTTCTGCTTATAATATTAACCGGTTATGGACCCAGGCATGTGGTGAAACTATTTGTGACATTGTCTGTTATACAATTTTCTTATATACTCCGTCTACTGCGAACACTGTAACAAATACTCAAACACCCATCATATTTGGAGGAAGTGGACCGGCAGTGGAGAAGTTGGATGGTATTGTTAATAAAATTGTAACAACTGGAAGTTCCAGATGAAAATGGCATAAATTTTGGATGGTCTACGGAACTGTGTTTTGGGAACTGATGCCGATCCGAATAAAGACCAGAGAGCTTTAGCAAAAATATGTCTTAGTGTGCAGCCTTCATGTATTCAACATGTACGAGATGCCAAGAATGCAAAAGAATGCTTGGGACAGTCTTCAGAAGATTTTTGAAGATAAGACTGTTTCGCAGTGTGATTTTCTCTCTTGTACAACAATTTACTGATATTGGAAGAATAATTGATGATGATGAAGTATCTGAACTATCATTGAGTGGTTTACCTCAAGAATATGATACATTCGTTTGTAACTTAGAGACTACCCGTATGAAAACCCCGATTTCAAGTGAAATGGTACGTGCATGTTTACTTCAAGAAGAATATCGTAGATATCAAGTTTCGAACGTCTCCGGTGAAGTAGCATTTGCTAGCAAAAAGTCAATACCAAAATCATTCGAAAAATCCTCTTTGGTTTGCCATTGCTGTGGCAAGAAGGGCCACATCAAACCTAAAAGCATAAAATTGAGAAAGGACAAGAAAATAGAATTGAAATCACAAAATAGAAGTTCTGCTGATAAGTTGTTGTTCGTTTCTGCATTGACAACAGCACCATATAATGAAAGAGACTGTATCATAGATTCAGGTTGTACTTCTCATATGCGTAAGCACAAGGAATGGCTTGGCGGTTTTCATGCGATAGAAAAAGATGTTACTGTAGCCAATAACCAAATCATTCACAGTGTTGGTTCAGGAGATGTTAATGTCAATCTCACGGAGAATGATAGAAGAACCATTGTTGATGTAATGTGTGGACCCGTGTCCGAATTTACTGTCTGTTAGCAAAATTACCGAAAAAGGGTTGACTATCACATTTGACAAAGACAAATGTCGCATTTATGAACATTGTTCCATAACTGGAAAATCCATTGCTACAGCTTCGAATGTGGAAGGAATGTATAACCTGGATTCCATTTCCACTGAATTAGTATTGCAAATTGTGGAAAAACGTCTTCCCAATCAAGAGATTGCAGAAATTTCATCAGAAAGTTCATTTGCTTCCGTCTCATTAGAGACATGGCACAAGCGATTTGGTCATTTAAGTAAAAGTGGGATGTGTGCTCTAAAGAACGGGTTGGCAACAGGACTCGAATTTCAAGATCAGCAGCTCAATCGAGTCCATAATTGCATTCCATGCATTGAGGGGAAGCAGAAACAGAAGTATTTTCTGAAAAATGAAGCCAAAAGAGCAATTTCACTATTGGAACTGGTTCATTCTGACCTTTGTGGACCAATGTCTCAGAACACATGGGGTGGAGCTCGTTATGTTCTAACATTCACAGATGATTTTTCCAGGAAGAGTTTTGGATATCTGCTCATCAACAAATACGAGGTTTTAGAGAAATTCAAAGAATTTAAAATTCTCGCGGAAAATCAAACCAATTTGAAAATCAAAAGGCTTATGACAGATAACGGTGGAGAATATTGCAGCAATACTTTTGAGGATTATATGAAAAGTTGTGGTATAATTCATGTAACAACTATTCCTCATTATCCTCAACAGAACGGGGTGGCTGAACGGCTAAATAGGACTCTCATAGAGAAAACTAGAGCCATGCTACAAGATTCTGGATAAAGGGCCAGTGTTTCATGTTCCAGTTAAACTCCAGATAACTAACTAATAGTTTAGAATGTGACCCTTCAAACGTCATTTAAATAACGTCGTTCACCATCTGAACTATTAGTTAGTTATCTGGGGTTTAACTGGAACATGAAAAACTGGCCCTAAGTAAGTTTTCGTGGCGAAGCTATTATAACTTCAATTTATTTGAAAAATAGATGTCCATCAGCTGCTATTCCTGGATTCACACCTGAACAAATCTGGACAGGATCAAAAGTCGACCTTAGCAATTTGAGAGTATTTGGATTAAAAGCTTATTCGTTGATTCCAAACACACAAAGAAGAAAATTGGACCCGAAATCTAAGCAGTAAGTATATTATGGTTGGATACTGTGAACAGTCTAAAGGATATAGACTTGCTGACCCATCACAAGAAGGTAGAGTTGTGAAGGCGCGGAATGTTATTTTTCTTGAAGAAGAACCTAAAGAACCTAAGAAGAGTACCAGTGAAGATTACTGCAGCTTTTACATGAAAACTGTGGATATTTCATCCAATGTCTATACAGAAGAAATAAATGTAACGTCTGAAATGGATGGAATCGTTAATATCCAGAACATTCAAAACGGTTCAGCTGCAACTAAAGATGAGGAAGCAGGTTCAGATTCGTCATCTGAAGATCACACTTTAACCGCCGACGATGAAAGCGATCGATTCGAGAGACCGAAACGAAGTAACTGAGGACAACTGCCCAAGAGATTGGAAGATTTTGAGTTAACTTTTTCATCTGATACATTCATGAATAATGATAATCCTCAATCTTATTCCGAAGCATTGTCTGGTATTTATAAGAATGAATGGATGAATGCTATGCAAGATGAGTATGAATCTTTGAAAAATAAAGAAGTATGGGTGTTGGTGGAGGATCGTCCTATTAATCGAAATGTGGTGAAGTGTAAATGGGTGTATAAGCTTTAAAAGGATGCTCTGGTAAATTTGTTCAAAGTTCAAAGCGAGATTGGTGGCTCGTGAATTTAGCCAACAACGAGGAGTGGATTTCAATGAGACGTTTTCACCCGTTGTTAGGCATTCCACTTTGAGGATGCTGTTTGATTTGGCAAATGAAATAGATATGGACATTGATCATGTTGATATTGCGACTGCATTTTTACAAGGTGACTTGAATGAGGAGATATATATGGAACAACCGCAAGGTTTCATGAATGATAATGATGATAGAGTTTGTTTGCTCAGAAAGAGTATTTATGGTTTGAAACAGGCTAGTAGACAATGGAATCTTAAAGTGCATGACTTATTGACAAAAATTGGGTATGTGCAATCAAAATGTGAGGCATGTGTGTATATAAAGAAGTCAGATCGAATTTTGGTTGTTATTGCTCTCTACGTTGATTATTTCTTCATTTTCAGCAATTCTCAAAATGAAAAGAATATTCTCATTGGGAGTTTGAAAGCTCAATTTGACGTCAAATATTTGGTATAAAAGTTTCTCGAAATCAAAGTCAGGGTCAGGTCAGTCTGGGTATACTAAAAATCTTTTGAATAGTTTCGGTATGGGTGAATGCAAACCGGTTTCAACGCCGATGTGTCTGAACACAAAACTGATTAAACCTGCTGAGATATATGTTCCAACTGATGATAGATATGAATATAGGAGATTGATAGGAGGTTTAATGTATTTGTGTGTGTGTGTGTGTACTAGGCCTGATATTGCGTTTGCTTGTAGTCAACTCAGCCAGTTCCATTCTTCTTACAAGAGTCATTGGACTGCGGTAAAAATAGTTTTGCGTTATTTAGCAGAAACAAAAGATTATGGATTGGTATTTGAGAAGGCTAATTAATAATCTAAAAATCGAAGCGTTTGCTGATGCTGACTGGCAAATGATCCACTGGATAGAAAATCGTATACAGGTTTTGAGGTGAAGATGGGCAATAGTACAATTAACTGGGAATCACGCAAACAACGTACCATTGCACTCTCCAGCTAAGAAGCTGAATACCTAGCTAGTGGTGATGTGGCGAAAGAAGTATTTTGTGAGAAACTTGATGAATGAAATTACTGGTTTGCAAGATTCTATTGTCATTCACAATGATAATCAAAGTGCGCATAGAATCATTGAAAATAATCATCATCATAGACGCACAAGACATTGATGTGTGATATCACTATGTACGCGATTTAGTTCAAAATAAAGTTATTGATATTAAATATAGGGAAACTAATGATATGGTGGCAGATGGTTTAACTAAACCACTATCACGTGAGAAACATCAGCGTTATAGAAATATGATGAAAATGTAATCTTTCGATAACATTTTTCAGATATTCGAGTAAGGGGAAGTGTTAGAAGTTATTATTTGATACTCTCATATCTATCTTATTGTTACCCTGTATTAGTTAGTAATAGTTGAAGTTTTGATAGATGTCAATATAATTGTAATCTGTTATATTTCTGGTAATTTAGTCCCAATTAAACCTGGAGTTGTTTGTACCTTCCTGCTTATAATATTAACATTATCAAATATACAACCTCATTGTATGCTCGCATAGTTACAATCAGGAGAAGCATTTGTTCTCAGTACTACCATGGCCATCTGTTTGTCATCAATTATTTGAAAGACTTTCACGGTAATAGATGGGTTTTTGGGCCGCCGTCGGATGCAAGATATACAGTCTGTCCCACTTCCCATGCTCACCATGGGTATCTTTTTAATGGTAAGAGATACGAGGTCGGTTAAATGACACCAAATGTGGAGTTTATCAAGGAGATCATGATTTTTATGTTAAAATTCATAATTTTAAGATGGCGACTTCAAAATAGTTCTTGTGTTTGTATAAATGACGATAACTCCGTTGTTATTAACAAAAAACTATTACTGTGACATATCATCTGTAAGAGAAAAAAAAGTTATTAATAACTAAGTCATAGTGAGCTATGACTTACATTTGAAAAATAAAAGTTGGTGCTGATATCTCAAATTCTAGAAGAGTTGGTATAAATTTCATATTTTTTTCGAAATCTCATTGAAAAACTGCCGTAAGAATGTGAAATTCCTATTCGAATATTTTCATAAATAAAGAAGTTACGGAGGAGACATGAAAATGATCAAAACCTGTTTTTTGCATATAAAACAAAAATAAATAGATTTTATCAAATTATTTTTTCACATTATAGTTGGCCTTGGTAAACTCCACATTTGGTGTCATTTAACCGACCTCGTATCTCTCACCATTAAAAAGATACCCATGGTGAGCATGGTAAGTGGGACACACTGTACACCAAGCAATAGAGCATAAAATGAGTGAGTTTTTAACAAAAATACTGGTAGGAAACCGACTATGCCATCACATAAAAGACAGTCTGTAGCAATACTGTGTTATGTTTTCGACTCGCAACTGTCATTTATTAATTTGTTATACACATTTAAAAAAACAAGAAATGTATTTTTTTATTGGTTGCTCCAATGAGAAGAATTGTAGATAATTGAAATACGAATAAAATGGGATGTTTCACAACCCTGGCGGATCATTAATAACGGAGAAAAACTGGAAAACCCGGAAAAATTTGCAATTTTTTGAAAAATTTATAACTTCGCCATTTTTTAAGAAGTAGGATTGGCCTTTCTCATGAAAATATTGAATCATGTGTACTTTATGTGAGCACAAAACAAGCGCTGTCGGGTCATTAGTTTTAGCACAATTGCAATTTAAACTTTTTTTTCTCACTATCTTGCAGCGTACCTGGATGCTCTAGAGATAGCCCGATTTCAATTTCTCAAACAGATTATGAAAGTGGAAGTAGGTATAGTACTACAAAATGTAAATTCTCATTTTGCGCTGCAATGGTGCGAAATGGATGAAAAATGCTTGCAAACATGACTGAAAACGGCCGAGCACCCGTTAGCTGCCAAGTAGTAGGAGAGGCTGGGAGTTCTTCTAATGAACGGGTTACGTGATAATACGCTTTCCCTCATCTCCCGCTCACTCCTACCACTCGACCGCTTTCACCAGCTCGGCCGTTTGCAGTCATGTTTGCAAGCATTTTTCACCCATTTCGCAGCATTTTCGCAAAATAAGAATATACGTTTTGTGGTACTGTACTTCTACTTTCAAAATCTGTTTTAGAAATTGAAATCGGACTATCACTAGAGCATCTAGGCACGCTGCAAGATAGTGCAAAATAAAATTCAAATTGCAATTGTGCCAAAACTAATGATCCGTCAGAGCCTGTTTCGTGCACACACAAAGTACACATAATAAGTTTGTTTATTTCAATAAAATGGATATAAATTACTCTTGAAGATACTTACAAATAAACATGGAGAACCACGAAGCCGTATGACATATACACATATAATATACATATAAAAAACATATTAATGAATTAGACATAGTATTTATGACACAAACAAATAAATAGAAGAAGCACAAGAATTTTGCTGTCCGTGTCTTTTTCCTTTATTTATTCACGTGTGAGATGAGAATCTAACACTGAATCTTGAAACTGAAAGACACATAGTGCAACCGCAGTTTACCTGGACCTTTACAACTGGCCCTTCTCAGATCTCAGAAAAATGTCAGATCTTCCTCATCAACAAATCGAACATCACATTTTAGATTTATTGAAAAAACTTCAGGAGTCAGTTTGTGTCGATAGTAAAAACAAATAATGATGGATCATGTAGAACACAGTCAGATAAAGCAACTATAGACATAGGTGTTCCTCAAGGATCAGCCCTGGGTCCGGTGCTCTTCATATTATTTACAAATGATATCAAAACTGTAAATAAGGATGCCAACTTTGTGATGTATGCAGATGATAAATATTCAATTGTGTCTGAGGTACATAATGACTTGTTAGAATTGAAATGCAACAAGGTTCTTGATAATATAAGTGAATGGTACTCTTCAAATAAACTGTTCATTAAAAAACGAACTTTATGAGGTTCCACAATTGGCAAAAGAGCTGCTCTGACTTGAGTTTGAAGATAAATGATATTGAACTTATCAATGAAGAATCACTTCAATTTCTCGGAATAACCATAGATCACTGTCTGACATGGAAACAATATTGTGAACTATTGTTATCAAAATTACATTCGTCATGTTACTTACTCAGAAACTTACTTTTTATTTTGTCTGTGGCGCAGCTGCTGAGTCTGTATCATGCACAAGTTGGTTCGAGAATCAGATATGGCATTTGTAACTCCACTTCATCAGCCGAAGTATTTATAGCATAAAAAAGAGTTATTAGATCAATAGCCAGGATATCTAAAAGGGTTTCGTGTAAATCGTTTTTCAAAAAATGGAACATCTTTACAGTAGCTTCTTTGTATATTTATGAAATATTTATTTAAGATGAATAAAAGCATTCATAATTTTAATACTCGCCAAAAAAATAACTATTATGTACCGGTTTGTAAGACTAATGTTGTTTATAAGTCGCCCAACAAAATTGGACTCAACATTTTTAATAAACTGCCAACAAAAATAAAAAATTCTTCAACATTAGATCTTTTAAGAAAAACTTTTTTATGGTGGAAAATATTTTTAACTGACAATTTTTATCATAGCGTTAGCGAATTCTTCGATACCTGTATTACTTTTATGTATTGTGACGAGTCCTATACAATTTATGTAATTGAAAGGATAATAAATGTATCTAAGATACATCTATCTAAGAAATTGGTTTGTTGGATCGGTACACGGTCGCCCCCCTCCCTGACGTCAATGACGTCACCTTTCCTTCGAATACGGCTAAATTCGCCAACCCAAATTGTACGCAAATGTTATAACATTGAATGATGGGTTAAAATGAAGGGTTTAACCAACGGGCATTCCTTCGTTGATAATCTGAGGGACGGTCGGTGAAAGGAACTTCCGGTCCGTATGCCGCCATTGGGGACCGACCTAGACGTATGGAAATCGGCTAGAACCCGGTTAATTTAGCTAGACCCGACTATTCCAATACCAGTACAGCTGCTTCTATAATAACATTTTCAACATTGCTTTCAACCGGAAGTTCATTGAACAGGGACCTGGTACCGATCCACCAAACCACAATAAAGTATTACCTAACTATCATGCTCCCGCTCATACTCATAGCGACACCTTATGTGTGTCTGGAGGATGTTTGGCCCATCCAATTAGTCTGGCTGCTTACAAAAATTATTGAAATAGTTTCCTGAATATCATGTATAAGAATCAAGACTGAGATTATTAGTGAAGTTATATTATATTTTTAGGAGCTTTAAGGCGTGTGGTAAAAGTAACCGCCGACGGAAAGTTTCTTGCAGTATTGATTATTGATTTTTAATTGTTCTCTAAAACATATGTAAATATCAGCACTGGGACTGTAAGAGATGTGAATATTTTTACTCACCTTTAGCACCTGGTACCTGTTAATTGGTCGTCGGCCCAAGCTAGTAGGTACCCATTCACTCAAAGTACATACTCACACTACCTAATCCCATACATTTGGTTTCTGAGAAAATAAGTAACATCTGGGAGCCCTGGGATCTTGGACTAAGTCTGATATTTTTTATTTCAGTAGGAAAATGGCACCTTGTGTAGCTTTACCTTGTCTAAATCCATATTCTGAGTTTCAGTATATTTTCAAGTATTTTGGACAGAGTAGATATTATTATAATTTGTCGATAATTTGAAACATGTGATTTATCCCCCTTTTTCAACACTGGTTTTATCATTTCTCGTCTTGAATTGTTTTGGATAGTACCCGGTTTCTAGTGTTTGATTGAATAAGATATATCTTTCATTATTTTTGAAGTTTCTAATGTAAAATTTTATCGATTACGTGACATTTCTTATTTTTCAATGGTTTTATGGTTTCTATAATCTTGTTTTTGTTAGTTCATAAAGGTTCTGGACATATGTCGAGATTTCTTCATCTTCATTCGAAATTTATATCACCCAGTATTATATGATTGTGCGTTGTATTTAGCCGTTTTTCTCAAATATTCTTTCAAACTCTGGTAAGGAATTCCTAACATACACTGATGTATAGCTACATCCAGAGCCATCTCTAGGTTCGAAAAAGCACTCCTGACTTTTGTGACGACTTCAATTTGCCGTCCACTCATTATGCAATGACTATCGTTTTTCCTTTTAAATTATTTTTAAAGGAGAAATGAGAAACGACTTTCGAGATAGAACTGATACTAAGATGAAGTTGACAATGTAGGAAGCATCAATCATTTCTCTTGAAAAAGTGGAAAATGATGACCACTCGTGTCTGTGAATTATTAGGCCAATCAATAGAGCATTTTTTCTAAACAAAAATACTAGTAGAAAACCGACTGTACCATCACATGAAAGACAGTCCGTAGTTATATTCTGTTATGTTTTCGACTCACAACTGTCATTTATTAATTTGTTATGAACATTCAAATAACAAAAAACGTGTTATTTAAATTGTTTTGCTTATAAAATGAAAACTAATAGAGCAATTGGGTTGCTCCAATGAAAATAATTGTAGATAATTGAAGTACGAACAAAATGGGATTTTTTACGACCCTATCGGATCATTAGTAACGGAGGAAAACAGAAAAAACCGTAAAATTTGAAGATTTTTAAAAAAATAATTACTCCGACATCTTTCAAGAAATAGGGTTGACCCTTCTCATGAAAGTATTAAATCATGTCAGTTCTTGCCCTACGTTGGAGAAGAAATCATTGAATGTATTGGCGATTTCTATATTGGAGTCTACGTACTTGCCATTTTTGATTGAGCTGTTTTAAATAACCTACGATAATAAAACAGCTCAAATAAAAAAATGGCACGTACGTAGACTCCAATATAAAAATCGCCAATACATTCAATGCTTTCTTCTCCAACGTAGGGCAAGAACTGGCACAAAATATAGAAATGTCCCCTGTATCACCCTCACCCAGAGTGGTACATCCCTGCACATTCTTTCTCAAACATATGGATGAAAAATAAATTAGCGTAATTACTTTATCCTTAAAAAATAATGCAGTACCCGCTTATCATAATGTGTCACCCGGTGACTAGTATTGGTATTATGAGTAGTCCGAATAAGATTCATTGTTTAACTGAAACTTGTAGAAGTAAGACGTGTGAGGTGCGGAATATATTGAACTATTGTTAAAGGGAGTGTTTATTGTGATATCCCGACCATCCTACTACATCAGAAGTGGTGAACAGTGTGTAAAGAGTGGTGTTAAAGTGCTGCACAATTCCGAAGTCCACAAGAAAATCGAAGCGCCGATATTCAACATTCAGCAGCAGTAGCTCTGCTAATACCAGTGAGGAAAGGCAAAGTCGCCATCGAAGAGATCTCGTAGACATAAAAGTAACAGGAAGGAATATGTAAGTCATTCTAGGAGAACCAATATTATGCCTCAAGTCAGCAATGCCCAGCCAAACCCAGGTACTGTGTTGTCTAGTATAATTCCAGAATTTGATCCAACACACATCTGATTGGTTAGAAATTGTTCAACATGACTATAATATATATGGTTGGACAGACAGTTTTATAATAAAAATAAAGGTCTTTATTTTTATCAATCAGGTAAACATTAAATACATTTTTGAGTAATATGAGCACAGCACTCCAGGTTGATAGAAAAATGCCGAAGGTCAGTTGACAGCACAATCTGTGGTTGCAGACAGCACTGTCTCTGTTTTTCATCCTAAGCGAGGTAAAAAAATAATAAAGAGAAATAACAATAATCAAGTAACAAACCGTTAGAAGTAAAAAAAGAAAAAAAAAGGGTAAAAAATAATATCAATATGTACATGCAGATATTATTATATGATATACATATATTTATTGGCAATAGTTATCAGGGAAATTTAGATTTGGTTTTGATTAGCAAGTAATTTCAATTTTAGACCTAATTGAAGGCTTCTATTGATTTTAATTTCAATTCATTGGAAATTTCATTATGTGTTTTTGATGACTGGTACGTGAAAGATCGTTGGAACAGTTCGGTGCTATGTTGTGGTGTTGTAATTCTATATTTGAATCGAGTATTTACCTAATGGATATCAGTTTGGTGAACAATGTTTCCAAACAGGTATTGCGGTTGTTTGTTTTTGATGATTTTATGAAAGAGACATGCAGAGTGTAGATATCGTCTGTTCGACATATTCAGCCAGTTAAGATCTCGTAAATTGTGGGAAATTCTTTGGCGTTTCCTAATACTACAAATAAGCCGCATACAAGAGTTTTGAACGACTTGTAGCCTCCTAGAATCGTTTGCGTCGATACAGGGGCCAAGAACTACATCTCCGTTGGTGAGTTTAGATAATACCAGAGCCACGCATAGTATTTTTCTTAAAACCAACTGAGAGATAATGGCGAATGTGAAAAATTTACTTTATGTTCAAATAAGCGTTACGTATGTAAATTTCAGCATGATGTTTGAATCGCAGTTGATCATCAAAAACCAGGCCAAGGGTTTTTGCCTTGTTTACTAGTGCAATTTGCTCTCCATCAACATTCATTCGGATTATTTCGTTGATTTGCAAACGAACTTTAGTTGGGCCAAAAGCTAGAAAAGAAGTCTTTTTCCTATTTATACTTAGAGCATTTTCGGATGACCAGGTAACAATATTGTTCAGATCATAATTTATTTTGTCTACTGCGTCCTGATAATTTTTAGGTATGAAAGAATAGTATAGTGTATAGTATAGTGTATCAGGTAACAAATAAATTGAAAGGTACAGCAAAAACATGGTTTGATAGCTTCATACAATGTGAATTAGGGTGGCCTTAGTATACTAGAGTAAAGTGGAAGCAATTATTGAGCACCACTTTCCAAAGTTTCAGAAATGCTTATGAGATGCGAACCGTAAACCAACAGAGGGTTGCTCGCTATATGAATTCCATTTCAACCATTTGGCGAAAATCAACTAATTTAAATTGAATTTTCCTAATAGTGATAAGGTGTCCTTAGTAATGGGTGATATAAATGATAATTTGAAATCGGCAGTAGAGGCCTCAAATATAAGAGACCCTAATCTATTAGGGGTATACCTCAAAAATAAAGTGTATGCGAAAGCACTATCGCACACCTGCATCATAACAGCCGGTGCCAAAATTAGTTGATGATAAACATATTTTGTGTAGTTGTTGTGGTAAAGTTGGATACAATCGTGACAACTGCAGACACAAAAGCAAAATATGTAATTTATGTTCGAGAAAAGGTCCCTGTTTGAATAAAAACAAATTTTCATTCACAAGTATATAATATATTTAAAAAAATTATTTGAAAAAAAGGATAGTAGAGTAGAAAATGTTGAGGTGATTCGAAAAAGCCAAGTAGCTTCAAGATTTTACAATACGCTTCATACTGGCGTACATTAATGTATCTCATTTATAGATTTTGGAGAAAAAATGACGTTAAATTATACACTATAGCTGTAGGTTTACCTCGAGGAAATGGACAGGTAGAAAGAACAAACCGCACAGTGCTGATGTCTTGGCTACGATAGGAGCAGAGATTCTTCCGACAGGTATAAGGTTAAAGAGGACCTGCATACAGAAGATCCAATGGCCCAGGAGATGGGGTTGTAGCATAGAAACACATGAAACACTTCAAGTTTCAAAATCGTTAAGGTAATACAAATGAGCCCTTTGATGGCATAATGAGCCCTTTGATGGCATAATGAGCCCTTTGATGGCATAATGAGCCCTTTGATGGCATAATGAGCCCTTTGATGGCATAATGAGCCCTTTGATTGCATAATGAGCCCTTTGATGGCATAATGAGCCCTTTGATGGCATAATGAGCCCTTTAATGGCATAATGAGCCCTTTGATGGAATAATGAGCCCTTTGATGGCACAAAAGAGCCCTTTGATGGCATAAAAGAGCCCTTTGGTGGCACAAACGAGCCTTCTGATGGCACAAATGAGTCCTTAGATGGCAAAAATGAGCCCTCTCAGGACCCAAATGAACCCTCTGAAGGCGCAAATGAGATATGAATAGAATTAATAATTATATTCTATTTACTTACAGATGAGGTCCATCATGGTTGCTGTTGAGGACAACAACAGGTCAGGATGGCCGTGCAGTACCCGCTTATCATAATGTGTCACCCGGTGACTAGTATTAGTATTATGAGTAGTCCGAATAAGATTCAGTGTTTAACTGAAACTTGTAGAAGTAAGACGTGTGAGGTGCGGAATATATTGAACTATTGTTAAAGGGAGTGTTTATTGTGATATCCCGACCATCCTACTACAATAATAAGACGCCTGATATAGACGATATTAAAGCAGAGACATCGAAAGCAATCAATAAAGAAATTGCAACTCCCCTGTGTTATATTATCAATTATATAACGGAAAATGGAATCTGCCCTACTGAATTTAAAATCGCGGTAATAAAACCTTTGCACATAAAAGGCGACAAAACCTTTCCGTCAAATTTCAGACTCTGGTAATTAACTTTGCTAAAATCTTCGAAAAAGTTATAAAAATCAGACTGTAGCTATATCTGGAGAAACATAAAATAATTGCTTATAATCAATTCGGATTTCAAAGCGGAAAATCTACGGAAGGGGCAATTGCGTCACTAACTCAGAAACTATATGATGTAATCGATAACAGTCAACAGTCGGCGTTAAAAAACCACGGTTTGAACTATCGCCGACTGGCAGCCAAAGTGATTGAAACATGTCTCTTTAACCACTTGGCTACCTGGCCCCGTGTTTCTGGATCTTGCAAAGGCGTTCGACACTGTCGACCACGAACAGTTGTTGGAATCCTTGAAAGATGTAGGAATACGAGGACTGGCTCATGATTTATTCAGATCATATCTGTACGATAGGAAACAATATGTCAAAATTGACGATACATATAGTAGATTTGAATTGGTTAAATGCGGAGTGCCGCAGGGGACGGTCCTCGGACCAATTCTTTTCATCATATACATCAATAATTTACTCACCATTAGAACCACATATGATAAGCTTTGCCGATGATACAGTTATATTTTATACATCAAGCAGCTGGGAGGACCTTAAACATAAAATTGAATCAGAAATGAATAATATCATTGATTGGTTTAATTATAAATTACTAACCATTAATTCTGACAAAATAATGTTCCTCCCAATAACAAGCTACAGAAACAAACTACCTCAATATAACACTTTAGAGATAAATAATCACAATAAAACTTACTGAGAATGTGAAATATCTGGGGATTATTATAGATTGTCATCTTCGTTGGAATAATCACGTTAACAACGTTGTTAATACAATCAGAACCTTTTTGGACGATTCAAATACCTCGCAAAAATCTTACCTTTACAACCTTAAGGTGGCATCACGAATGTATATCTAAAAAAAACTGAACACACTACAGAAATATTTCTTTAAAAAATTCAAATATACTATATGTATAGTCAATTTTGACATTGTTTCCTATCGTACAGATATGATCTGAATAAATCATGATCCTACATCTTCCAAGGATTCCAACTGTTCGTGGTCGACAGTGTCGAACGCTCAGATCAATAGGTAAACATATTGATCTGAGGTCGAACGCCTTTGCAAGATCCAGAAACACGAGACCAGGTAGCCGACTGGTTAAAGAGACATGTTTCAATCTCTTTGCCAGCCAGTCGGCGATGGTTGAAACCGTGGCGACTGCAGACATTTTTCTGATGGCCCGTGAAAAGTGCTAGGAATCGCACGTAAAAAGGTAAGACCGCGTTAATCCTTGGCTCGCACAAGTTTCGACTTCTGAGGGCTGCAGTTCATAAGGCATATAGTTTCTGAGTTAGTGACGCAATTGCCCCTTCCGTAGATTTTCCGCTTTGAAATCCGAATTGATTATCAGCAATTATTTTATGTTTCTCCAGAAATAGCTCGAGTCTGATTTTTATAACTTTTTCGAAGATTTTAGCATAGTTAGTTACCAGAGATATTGGTCTGAAATTGGACGGTAAGGTTTTGTCGCCTGTTTTGTGCAAAGGTTTTATTACCGCGATTTTAAATTCAGTAAAGCAGATTCCATTTTCCATTATATTATTGATAATATAACACAGGGGAGTTGCAATTTCCTTATTAATTGCTTTCAATATCGTCTATACCAGGCGTCTATTATTTTTTAAGGATAAAATAATTTCTTTTTCATCCGTAGGTTTGAGAAAGAATGAGGAGGGATTTACCACTCTGGGTGATGGTTATACAGGGGGCATTTCTATATTTTGTGCCAGTTCTTGCCCTACGTTGGAGAAGAAATCATTGAATATATTGGTGATTTCTATATTGTACTTTCCATTTTTTGATTTGAGCTGTTTTATTATCGTAGGTTTTTTAAAACAGCTCGAATAAAAAAATGGCAATACATTCAATGATTTCTTCTCCAACGTAGGGCAAGAACTGACATGATTCAATACTTTCATGAGAAGGGCCAACCCTATTTCTTGAAAGATGCCGGAGTAATGATTTTTTTTTAAATCTTCAAATTTTACGTTTTTTTCGGTTTTCCGCCGTTACTAATGATCCGATTGGGTCGTAAAAAAACCCATTTTGTTCGTGTTTCAATTATCTACAATTATTTTCATTGGAGCAACCAAATTGCTCTAATAGTTTTCATTTTATAAGCAAAACAATTTAAAAAACACGTTTGTTGTTATTCAAATGTTTATAATGACAGTTGTGAGTCGAAAACATAACAGAATATACGGACTTACGGACTGTCTTCCATGTGATGGTACAGTCGGTTTTCTACTAGTATTTTTGTTAGAAAAAAATGCTCTATTGATTGGCCTAATAATTCACAGACACGAGTGGTCGTCATTTTCAACTTTTTCAAGAGAAATGATAGATGCTCACTACATTGCCAACTTCATCTTAGTATCAGTTCTATCTCTCGAAAGTCATTTCTCATTTCTCCTTTAAAAATAATTTAAAAGGAGAAACGATAGTCATTTCATAATGAGTGGACGGCAAATTGAAGTCATCATAAAAGTCAGGAGTGCTTTTTCGAACCTAGAGATGGTTCTGGATGTAGCTATACATCAGTGTATGTTAGGAATTCCATACCAGAGTTTGAAAGAATATAATACTATGTGATATAAATTTCGAATACTGGAGGAAGATGAAGAAATCTCGACATACGTCCAGAACCTTCATGAACTAACAAAAACAAGATTATAGAAACCATAAAACCATTGAAATATAAGAAATGTCACGCAATCGACAAAATTTTACCTCAGAAACTTCAAAAATCAAGAAATATATATATATATATAAATAAGGATGGATTTAGCGAGGGGCAATATATGAAAATATAAGTAGAAAAGTTATTGGGTATAACCCTCAAAATGTTGTGCAACCGTAGACACGTGTTTCGAGCTTAAGCTCTCGTCAGTACGGTAAAATCAAGTGCGAAGATTTACAACACTTGGATGTAAAAATGGAAACAAAGGAAGTCAACAAAAGGAAGCCAACCACACATTTGTGGCTTCGGTTATATATATATATATATATATATATATATATATATATATATATATATATATATCAGAATATGTCACCATCTTATTCAATCAAACACTAGAAACCGGGTACTACCCAAAACAATTCAAGGCGAGAATGATAAAACCAGTGTTGAAAAAAGGGGATAAATCACATGTTTTAAATTATAGACAAATTACAATAATATCTACTCTGTCCAAAATACTAGAAAAGATACTGAAACTCAGAATATAAAAACACCTCAATCGAAATAATCTTAATTCGAATCGACAATATGGATTTAGACAAGGTAAAGCTACACAAGGTGCCATTCTCCTACTGAAATCAAAAATATCAGACTTAGTCCAAGATCCCAGGGCCCCCAGACGTTACCTACTTATTTTCTCAGAAACCAAATGTATGGGATTAAGTAGTGTGAGTATGTACTTTGAGTGAATGGGTACCCACTAGCTTGGACCGACGACCAATTAACAGGTACCAGGTGCTAAAGGTGAGGAAAAATATTCACATCTCTTAAAGTCCCAGTGCTGATATTACATATGTTTTAGAGAACATAATTAAAAATTAATAATCAATACTGCAAGACACTTTCCGTCGGCGGTTACTTTTACAGACGCCTTAAAGCTCCCAAAAATATAATGTAACTTTACTTGTAATCTCAAGTCTTGATTCTTATATATGATATTCAGGGAACTATTTCAATAATTTTTGTAAGCAGCCAGACTAATTGGATGGGCCAAACATCCCCCAGACACACATAAAGTGTCGCTATGAGTATTAGCGGGAGCATGATAGTAAGGTAATACTTTATTGTGGTTTGTTGGATCGGTACCCGGTCGCCCCACTCCCTGTCCAATCAACCTTCGGTTGAAAGCAATGTTGAAAATGTTATTATAGAAGCAGCTGTACTGGTATTGGAATAGTCGGGTCTAGCTAAATTAATCGGGTTCTAGCCGATTTGCATACTTCTAGGTCAGTCCCCAATGGCGGCATATGGCCCGGAAGTTACCCTTCACCGACAGTCCCTCAGATTATTAACGAAGGAATGCCCGTTGGTTAAACCCTTCATTTTGACCCATCATTCAATTTTATACCATCTGCGTACAATTTGGGTGAGCGAATTTAGCCGTATTCGAAGGAAAGGTGACGTCATTGACGTCGTGGAGGGGGGCGACCGGGTACCGATCCAACAAACCACTTTCTTAGATAGATAGATACATTTATTATCCTTTCAATTGCATAAATTGTATAGGACTCGTCACAATACATAAAAGTAATACAGCTATCGAAGAATTCGCTAACGCTATGAAAACAATTGTCAGTTAAAAATATTTTTAAGTTTTTCTTAAAAGAATATAATGTTGAAGAATTTTTTATTTTTGTTGTCATCTTATTAAAAATTTTAAGTCCAATATTGGTTGGGCGACTTATAAACTACATTAGTCTTACAAACCGGTACATGGTAGTAATTTTTTTAGCGAGTATTAAAATTATGAATGCTTTTATTCATCTTAAATTTACACTGGTTCGAATAGATAAAAACACATATTTCATAAATATGCAAAGAAGCTACTGTTAAGATGTTCCATTTTTTTAAAAAGGATTTACACGAAACCCTTTTACATATCCTGGCTATTGATCTTATAACTCTTTTTTGTGCTATAATAAATACTTAGGCTGATGAAGTGGAATTACCCCAGAGACAAATGCCATATCTGATTCTCGAATCAACTTGTGCATGATACAGACTCAGCAGCTGCGCATCAGACAAAATAGACGAATGTAATTGTCGAATGTAATTTTGATATCAGTGATTTACAGTGTTGTTTCTATGTTAGACAGTGATCTATGGTTATTCCGAGATATTGAAGTGATTCTTCATTGTTAAGTTCAATATCATTTATCTTCAAACTCAAGTCAGAGCAGCTCTTTTGCCAATTATGGAAACTCATAAAGTTAGTTTTTTTAATGCTAAGGAACAGTTTATTTGAAGAGTACCATTCATAATTCGAGAGCTACCAAAGGTTTGAATTGGCACGTCGGCTCTACTTTAGATTGTTATTTCAAAACCGCCCGTCTGCTGGGCGTCAGCGGTCGCTTTATTAAATTTATAATTTGAAAAAATAATTTAAAATAGCTAATAATTACCTACCTAATTTTTTTTTCTATGGTGTCTTGGCATTGACTGCTATGGTCATTAGCCACGTGTTCTGGATAGGCCTTGTTACTAACTCCATACGCCACCTTAGGAGCAACACTGTTAATTGGAACGCAACAGTGACTCGTGCAGGACTCAGCCCAGTCCAGCCACGAGATTTGAATAATTTAGGGCCGGTCTTTTCACCTATAGATAAGTCCCAGATAAATCTATCTATCAGATAAGGATATGTAAACCTGTGAAGTTTATCCGATAGATAGTTATCAGAGACTTTATTGTGATGTGAAAAGACCGGCCCTTAATCGGTCAAATTAAATTAAAAATCCCAGCCGCAACTGGGGCTCGAACTCCGGACCTTTCGACCCAAAGTCGGACGCTATAACCACTGCGCCACGCCCAAAATAAGTGTTGTGAAAATGGTCTAAGATCTTAACTAAATTGAAATCGTAAGCGTCTGCCATTGGGAATGGACGTTATTTTGAAGCAGACGGTTTCAAATGTATCAAAAAAACGCCATCAACTTCCTCACAGGTTACCACCGTTATTGCTGTGCCAAAGTTTCACTAAATATGTTACTAACCAAAATTCAAAAAGAAAACTTTGGCAGACTGTCGCATTCCAACAGCAGAAGGGCCTGAATTACTGTGAGTATATGAAAGTACGCGTAATATAACTAATGAAAACGATCTCGGGAATAGAGTTCCTTCAGCAAAAACTATCTAGTGTAATATAATGGTAATATATAAAGTTTCCAAGCCGTGGAACAGTCAAGTTAGTTTAAAAAATCACTTAATTCATTAGAAAGTCATCTATAATAGGCAGTAGCTATATAGACAATAGCGTATTGAGGATTTGTTAACTTATTGACTTTCAGTAGACTTTTTATTATTAATTCGTCATTGTCAAACTTTTATCAAGATCAAAAGTACATGACATATACACGACAACAGCCTGCCATTCTCGTAGTATTATATGCTAAAGCTAAAGCTGTAGGTTGAAGTTGGAACATTCACAACAGTCACGTAGGAGTCGATGGGAATTATTAATTACTATGAAAACTCTGGTTTTTTCTCGGGTTTTTCTTTGAGCGAAAGAGAGTGGTGTTACAATTTACAGGCTGAAACACCAGATGCTTTCCTACTTCTACATTTGAATTTCTGATGATTCTGTTTGAAACACATGAAACAAAGCTTTTTCTCCATCACTTTTTTCCACCTTATATCAATATCATCAGATTCCATTTGGTGGCATATATCTTCGTGGGAATCTTTTCCATAGTAGTAGCAGCAATTTTTCGTTTCTTCAATATAGCTCTTTCCGGTCTTCTCGACTAGGAATACTTCTGTTTTGCAGTCTTGGCATAATCTCCTAACCACTTTGAAAAATCTTTGAAGTCATAAACCCATTCTTTCTGTGCGACAACTGTTCCCCAGCTCAGTTTCAACGATTCTGGAAGTTTGTCCAGGAGTTACTTTATCAACTGAGAATTTTGCAAATGTTCCGTGTTCTTTAACGTTTTCATGGTAGAAACTATGTTATTAACCTCGGAAGAAAAAACAATAAGTTTTTCTAGGTTTGTGTCTTCCATTAATGAAAGTCCTTCACTTTCGAAATTATCGACTCGATGATATAATCCAGTCTACAGAATCGTGTTTGGAGAGTTTTCATAACCAGTTTCACGTCTGCGGTCAACATCATTCCTGCAACACTTGATTTTGAAACCCCTTTCGAACTTCTCTGCAATTTGATCATGATCTTCTCATCTGTGTAGTTACATTAACTACAGATATTTGTGAAATGTTTGTAGAATAATGGCCAGTCTTGCGGATTCCCATCAAAAAAGAGAGCATCCTTTTCAACTACTTGTCGAGCCATCATTTTTTCTGATCTGCTGGGGACTTCCTTTGGTGTTTTTACAGACACTAACATGTCCTTCAAAGTGTTGCAACACATCTGAATATCGTGTTTTGAGAATTACCCTTAACGACATTTCCAGTTTGAATATGCTTGGGTGTCTCCTCAGTAATACCATCAACTATTTCTGGTAAATTGTTCACCCACAAAGAAACTGGATTTTCTAGTCCGTAATCTTTCTCAATTTTTTTCATATACTCACAGTAATTCAGGCCCGTCTGCTGTTGGAATGCGACCGTCTGCCAAAATTTTCTTTTTAAATTTTGGTTAGTAACATATGCAGTGAAACTTTGACACGGCAATAACGGTGGTAACCTGTGAGGAAGTTGATGGCGTTTTTTTTGATACATTTGAAACCGTCTGCTTCAAAATAGCGTCTACTCCCAAAGGCAGACGCTCACGATTTCAATTTAGTTAAGATCTTAAATAAATTGAAATCGTGAGCGTCTAAGATCTTAGACCATTTTCACAAAATACTTATTTTGTCAATAATTAGGTGTTTATTAGCTATTTTTTTTTTTTTGGTGTTTTGACATCGACTGCTATGGTCATTAGCCACGTGTTCTGGATAGGCCTTGTTACTAACTCCATGCGCCACTTTAGGCAGACAGTATAAATCTAATAAAGCGACCGCTCACGCCCGGCAGACGGGCGGTTTTGAAATTACAATCTAAAGTAGAGCCGACGTGCCAATTCAAACCTTTGATAACTTATGAGGAAGTCATTTTCACCGGAACTCTCGAACTATCACTTATATCATCAAGAACCTTGTTGCATTTCAATTCTAACAAGTCATCATGTACCTCAGACACAATTTAAAGTTTCGATATCATTTATGTTATTTATTTGATTATGTTATGTTATTTGATAAAAGCATGTAGGGAGTATCTTATGTATCCACTGATGATCATATTTCAAAAGTCTCTCAGCAGCGGAATATTTCCAGATGAGTTCAAATTAACAAAAACAACTCCAATATATAAAAAAAGGCGACAAACAAAATATATCTAACTACCGACCGATAACAGTTCTAAATAGTATTGCAAAGCTCTTCGAATACATTCTACACGAAAAAATATTCAACCATGTAAAAAATAATATTTCACCTAATCAACATGGATTTTGCCGGGGCAGATCAATAGAAACCAACTTAGTTATGTTTGTCAACAAGGTAGAGAAGAGCGTGAGCAAGGGACACCAGGTGGATGTGGTATACACCGACTTCGCCAAGGCCTTCGACAAAGTAAACCATGATATATTGATAACGAAACTTTTTTGTTATGGTTTAGACGAGATGATTATACGGCTAATAATTTCGTATCTGAAAGAAAGATCACAATTTGTAAATTATATGGGTTACAAATCGAAGAGCTTTCAGGCGGGGTCGGGTATACCGCAAGGGTCAAACCTGGGTCCCCTCTTATTCACAATCTTCATAAACGACTTAGCAGAGAAAGTATCATCGGATAGTTTATTATTCGCGGACGACTTTAAGCTTTTCAAACCAATCAGAAATATCAATGACTATCTCGACTTACAATTCGACATTGACAATATTATCAAATGGTCGAAAGATAATGAGTTGCATTTCAATTTAGAGAAATGTAGTGTCATGACATACTCCACTCGTCAGAACACGATCGAATACATCTATAAAATGGATGATGAATATATTAGAGTAAAGGAGCTATAGGCATTCAAAAAGTAAGCTTACCTGAAATAACACGGGAAAAACGCCAAGCTTCATTCTGCAATTTTTGGTTCCTTTCAAGGTCACGCGCTCGCTGCTCTGCCGTCAGCGTGTGACGTAGTCGAGCTGATCCGGCGTGGAGATAAGAGGTTGCCAGTACCCAGCGCGGAGAACAATTATAGATGAAATAATTAGAATAATAATAATGATGTTTGAGAAAATAAAATTATAGAAAAAACAAGTATGAGAGAAAAAAAGATGGCGGCGTCTGATTGGTCAACACACATCATGGGACGACACACACATTTGAAACAACTACTTGCCCATACAGAGAATGGATTACATCAGACATTTTCTCGATGAGAGTGTGTTTACATTTATCTGTCAACTGTCATTTGAAAAAAGATTAGTTAAAGAAAAAACATGGCGGTCGGTTATCAAATAGTATACAGGGTGTACCATCATGTTATTCAAGAGGAAAAAACATGGCGGCTGCTCGGTAAATGGTATACAGGGTGTTTCAAAACAGTCAATTAGGAGAAAAACATTAATCATTTGACAGAAAAAAAACATGGCGTCTTTTTGTAAAAAGCTATACAGGGTGTACCAATAAATGATGTAAACAAAAAAAATATGGCCGCCGCTGTCATTTGTCAAAGAAAACACGTGCCATTGGGGGTATGGAGGATTCACAATGTTTTCGTGATGGGGTCCGTCATTTTTAAAGTGTGATACCAATTCGTTTTCAAGGAATACATCAGAGCCATCTGTCGTTCAATATATACATTAATGATATTTTGGATCTGTACGAATCATCAAAAAATAAGCACTTCCGGTTTCAAAAAATTAAGATAGAAGAAAAGTAATAGTAAATTCGGATTACCCACATCGAGGAGAGTCCAAATCTGCAATAAAATGGCTACTTCCGGTCCAAACCGGAAATGGTACTTCCGGCCGTCCGATTTTGATGATTTTGGTATCAATAGATTCGTTTGGATGTCAAGAAACATTTTAAAGCATTTTCCGAGGTCAAAAGGGCATAGGAGGCTATCTTCGTTATTAGTAAAGTTACAGAAACGTGCGGGTACTCTAAGAAGACAACTTTCATGGAAGATCAAGAAAATAATAGAATTTGCGTACGTCCACTGCCATAAGGGCCGTAAACCGCACATATTAATGCGTTATGTACTTATTGCTTAAATCTTAGAAGATGATTCGTAAAAGTTTGTCATTTTTCGTTCAGAATGCCACTCAATATATGTGTCTTTGTTAAACATGGCAGCTATGAAAATTGGTATACCGGGTGAACCAACGCAACATTTAAGAGAAAAAAAACATGGCTGATTGTCAAATGACATGAGACAGAGAAAAAAAAACATGGCAGCTGTCAAATTTGGTATACAGGATGTCTCAAAATACATCGATTAAGAGAAAAAAAACATGTTGGCTGGTTGTCAACGTATATACAGGGTGTCCCACAACGTTTGAGAGAAAAAACATGGTGGATCATTAAGAGAAAAAACATGGCTGCATGAGTGATGGAAGAACGCTTCAATGGGCATATGGAGATTCGAAACAACTACTTGCCCATGCAGAGATTGAATTACATCCGACATCTAAATGTGTAATAAGAGGACGTTTGGGCCGTTCATTTGGGAAAAAAAACATAGCGGAGTCTGATTGGTCAAAGCTCATTATAGTTGTACAGGGACGTCTCACAAATTTTTCCATTTGGGTGAAAAATATATATATAGGGTGATTCAAAATCCTCAGTCTTAAATGTTAAATAGGAAAATGGATCGACGAAAAACTTACCATTGCGGAAAAACATATACCGAGTGTTTCGAAAAAATATCACTGGAAATAGAAAAAGGTGCGTAGTCGTTTAGAGTAAAAAAAAACATGCCCGCCATTTGACATCATCATAAAGGCATTATTTTTGGAAAGTATGTTAGTGCCATTGGGTAGTTGAAGTAATCACCAATAGAATGGTATCTGAAGAGTACAGACAGAAGGTTGAGGATTCTTTCGTTCCAAAAAACAACTAAAATAACAAACGCTAAAATGTGTAAAAAATTTGACGAATTCAGCGGTTTTCACGTTCCAAAAAATGATTAAAATTACAAGCGTTAATAATTTACGTTTACATGTATTTCTTATGGAGATTTGACATTTCAGAATCGTTCAAAATTATCGTTTTTGCGTCCCAAAAAACAAGTAAAATTAGAAGCGTTAAAACGCAACGAAAATAGACGTTTTCGCGTTCCAAAAAACAACTAAAATAACAAACGCTAAAATGTGTAAAAAATTTGACGAATACAGCGGTTTTCACGTTCCAAAAAATGTTTAAAATTACTAGCGTTAAAAATTTACTTTTACGTGTATTTCTCATGGAGATTTGACATTTCAAAATCGTTCAAAATTATCGTTTTCGCGTCCCAAAAAACAAGTAAAATTAGAAGCGTTAAAACACGTAAAAAATGCAACGAAAACATGTGTTTTCATGTTCGAAAAAACATATAAAATTTCGAACGCCGAATTACATAAAATATGTAACGAAAACATGCGTTTTCGTGTTCCAAAAAACAACTAAAATTACGAAGGCCAAAAATTTACTTTTACATGTATTTCTTAGGGAGATTTGACATTTCAAAATCGTTTAAAATTATCGTTTTCGCGTCCCAAAAAACAATTAAAATTTGAAACGCTGAAACACGTAAATAATGCAACGAAAATAGACGTTTTCGCGTCCCAAAAAACAATTAAAATTAGAAGCGTTAAAGCACGTAAAAAATGCAATGAAAATAGAAGTTTACGCGTCCCAAAAAATGATTAAAATTACAAGCGATAAAAATTTACTTTTACATGTATTTCTTATGGAGATTTGGCATTTCAAAATCGTTCAAAATTATTGTTTTCGCGTCCCAAAAAACAATTAAAATTAGAAGCGTTAAAACACGTAAAAAATGCAACAAAAATAGACGTTTTCGCTTCCCAAAAAACGAGTAAAATTATAAGCGTTAAAACAAGTAAAAAATCCTATCAAAAAGTACCAGTTATCACACTTATATAGTAAATTTTACTCAATTGCACTTAGCTTTAAGTATTTTGGTGGTTATGAGGCTTCAACTACTTGCACTCAGTTCTGGACGTTTTGTAGTTATTATTAAAAATTACTATTTAGTTATCAGTTTGTATAGTAAATTTTCGTAAAGTGAGGTTAGATAGATAAATCGAAAAAAAAGGATGTTAGGTGTGGGATTCGAACCCACGCTCCCTTTCGGGAATCGCAACTTAAAGACAACGCCACAACGCCTTAGACCGCTCGGCCAACCTAACTTATGCGTATACATAATGAAATGTTGGTATTGTAGGATAGGGTAAAAAATTCAAACATCGTGAATACAAAATTTATTAATTATTTTTATTTCGGTAATATATCACATAGCCATTTGTAAAGAGTATCTACGTTTCGGAGGCTGCAATTGTAGTTGGTGCGGCGATTGCGACGAATATATACATACAAGGTGAGATGCCATCATTGTTGCTGAATGTGGGAACCATCCAAAACGTATTATCATAATCCTCCAAGTTCACAACTCGTGTAAGTAGGCCCAACTGGTGAAATTTGGCAGTAAGATAGTCACGTTTTTGAAGTGGGAAAAATCGACCATTTTTCTTCAATAGTTGATGTGTTGAGTGATCTTTGTATCAAGGTTTTTTGTATACAAATTGATGAGAACGTCAATACACACAAAAAAATGCGACCAAAATAGACGTTCCTTACGCTCCAAAAAAAAGAGTAAATTTAAAAAGCGTTTGAACTCGCAAAAATGTGAACAGAACATACGTTTTACGCGTTTCAAAAAAGGTAGAAAATACGAACGTCAATTCACGCAAAAATACGTAAAAAATAGCCGTTTTCGCATTAATTATTATGACGAAAATTAAGGCCAACAATATACACGTTTACATGTATTTCTTATGTAGATTTGACATTTCTAAATTGTTTAAAATGGACGTTTTTACACGCTACAAATAAGATAAACGTCAATTCACTCAAATAATATGACCAAAATTGGAGTTTTAAAAGCGCAATTCACGCAAAAATGAGTATCACTACATGTTGAGCTTACGTCGTGGACGTAAAAAAGGTAAGACCTTCGGTCGGTAGAGATTATTTCTATTGAACAATCCATAAAAAAGCATGAGTTTTCGTGATTTCGTGTATGGTGATAGTGGCCACAGAACGGATCTTAGAGGCACAAAACAAAACTCGATTATTACAACCGACGTACTTCCCGTTGAGTTATTATCGCATTTCCTGTGAGCGAAAACCCAGAAATGAAAATGTTATTCATAGTTATTTTGTGACCAATACCGGCATCATTTTAAGTATGTGCAGTTTGTAATTCAATATAATATGGATTATGTTTGAAAGTACAGAGGATTTTGAGGTAAGTGGGTTTCAGTTAATCATGTAGCAACGTAGTCTAAAGATGACAATAATTGATCATTCAGTCGAGAAAACATAATTTCAGCAAATATCGTGTTTTATTATTGGAGTTTAGGGCGATAGGCGTTTATATTTCATATCTTGAATTTATCCAGGAAATTATGAGTATTATTATTCATTTTACTTCAGTTAGCATCTACAAAAATTTATTTCGTGTTGTCGATTTTCACAATGTTCATTTCAAATAAAGTCCGTTTTGGATACATAAGTCCATTATGATTTTTTTTGAGATAGTCAGTTTTATTAAATATAGGGTAGAATTTTTTTCTCATCAAAATTACCAATTTCCAAAAATTTTACTGATTGCATGGCTGAAGGGGTGATTCCTTCTAACGGAAAAACAAGAATTTACAAATTAAAATGAAAAAATAGAAAATTTTCAAGTGAAATTCTATGAATATGAAAATAATCAATTAAAAAATAAATATCAAAATATTATTTAAGATATGAGAATTCAAGTCAAAATGAACATGCAACAATTTGGCATTCATGGATTCTTATCACAACGAGATATCTAAAAAAATTAAGAGTTTTGGCAAAATATATAAAAAGTTGATAGTAGAATAGTTTTAGAATTGACAAATCAACCAAGAAAAGTTCATTGTGACACTTGTAATTAATATGAGTGAAAAGGAAATGAGCGAGTTAAAATCACTATCAACCAATCGGCTGAAGTTGAAGTGCCAGATCGCATCATGAATCAATATCAAGAAACTCCGTAGAGAAGGAAGGTGTCTGACAAAAAATGCGGAAGGTTGAAAGTATCTAAAAAATTTCTTCAAATAGAATATCTAATTTGATCAGTATTTGGAGCAAAATTCGAGAGTTGTATCATCACCAATGTTACGGCTTCAAGTTTATCAACCGTACAAAGACAAAAATCGAATTTTTGAGTGAAGAAGAATCACGTTGAAAATACAGGAATGACTATTAATTTTTATTTCAAATGCTAAAGTTTGCAAAATAACAAAAACTTAAACAAATAAGCATGTTTGAGGAATTGAAATTATGGGTTGAACAAGATGCTGTGAATAGATGTCTCATTCCGTCATTGGAAGCAAAACAACGGCTGACGAATGAATTCGAAACTAGTATTAAAATGATTAAAAAAGAAAAACAACCTTGAATACCTTTACCACTCGGGATGTATCATCTTTAAATCCTGCTGAGGTGATACAATTCATTTATAATTATAACAATTTGAGGAATATTTTCATCAATTGGTAGTAATGAGCAAACTGATGCAAAATTGTCAATGGAAAAAATTATCAATTATTTTTATTCAGATTTTGTTCAAATATGATATAACTGGAACTGCACTGAGCAAACACATTCAAAAATATATTTTTGATTTTCTCAGTTCAAGTGTAATCTGGTCGAAATTGCACAGCACAAACTCGGTAACATGGATATGGCAGGATTATTTCAGTACAGATGAAATGTTGCCAAAACTACACTGCGCAAACTAGTTCAAATAAATATCAGCGTACCATACACCGATAAAAAGAGGCTGATCAAGAGGAGGCAGGACGATGGAGAACAATGTATATACAAAATTATTTTATTCACATAAATCGTCATTGTTGTCAAAACCCTTGAAAAGTTTCTATTTTTGAATAATGTCACTTGGTATTTATATTTCATTAGACCACATGTTATAATTTTTTCATAGAATTGAGATATGATCAAAAGTCTTTCAATGAATGTAAACATCATAACCATCATTATGTTATTTTTTTCTTTTGGTCGTAAATTAGAATGGATCCATTGATGAAAGTCTTGGGCTTTTGGCATCTTGGGAGCATTAATCACCTCAAAAATTCTAGCATGATTGATGAATTTTAATTGTGGGTGAATTCGTTTTGAGAGGTACCCTGAACAGGCGCCTTTCAAATCCCCATATTCGCATTGGTTTTCTTTGGACACATGTACTCGTTTTATTGCGAAACATAGAATCTTCAGAAATATTTGGATTGACACCTTTTTGAAGCCAGACCAAATTGTTCTGACTTTAAATGTTTTGAATAACATGGTTTTATTGCATGATTTAGAGTATTCAGAAATATTTGGAATGAACAGTTTTGAAGATTGGGTCGACTTTAACGTTTGTAGTTTGTATTCCGAAATATTTCTAAATCATGCAATAAAACCATGTTATTCAAAACATTTAAAGTCAGAACAATTTGGTCTGGCTTCAAAAAGGTGTCAATCCAAATATTTCTGAAGATTCTGTTTCGCAATAAAACGAGTACATGTGTCCAAAGAAAATCAATGCGAATATGGGGATTTGAAAGGCGCCTGTTCAGGGTACCTCTCAAAACGTATTCACCCACAATCAAAATTCATCAATCATGCTGGAATTTTTGAGGTGATTAATGCTCCCAAGATGCCAAAAGCCCAAGACTTTCATCAATGGATCCATTCTAATTTACGACCAAAAGAAAAAAAAGAACATAATGATGGTTATGATGTTTACATTCATTGAAAGACTTTTGATCATATCTCAATTCTATGAAAAAAATTATAACATGTGGTCTAATGAAATATTCATACCAAGTGACATTATTCAAAAATAGAAACTTTTCAAGGGTTTTGACGACAATGACGATTTATGTGAATAAAATAATTTTGTATATAAATTGTTCTCCATCGTCCTGCTCCTCTTGATCAGCCTCTTTTTATCGGTGTATAGTACGCTGATATTTATTTGAACTAGTTTGCGCAGTGTAGTTTTGGCAAAATTTCAT